>JABFDZ020000138.1:9142873-9167433 GCA_019775955.2 Pollimyrus isidori | reverse complement strand
GGCATAAATTGTAAAGCGCTTTGAGTGCTCGGAAGAGTAGAAAAGCGCTATATAAATGCAGTCCATTTACCATTTTGAAGGAAGGGATTCACAAAAATTCACAACTGGGTATTTAAAAATCACAACTAGACATGGCCATGCCAACATTATGTTCAGCCGAGGCACCAAATATTAAAGGAGGTGATTGATAAACATCATCTAGGGGTATTGACCAAGGGGAAAACAACGATGGTGAATGGTTGAAGAAATGATGATGTGGCAAGATATTGTTACACAATAAGAAAATTTATACAAATTAGTGTAAAACAGTATTGGACACACTCTTGCAGGGTGTCCAGCCTTGGCTGTACGTAACCTTACTGTGGCAATAAAGGCTGAATCTGAAGATCCACACAAGCAGCTCCTGACTCCTGATTGGCGGGGAAGAAAAAAACACAACACGAGTGCATCGAGACACTTACTCCCCTGTATCGATCTAAATGTAAAGTTATAACTCGGGTTTGAGGTGATATGCTTCTGGTGTGCTGCATGTCAACAGCGCTCTCTGTGTACTGTGCTAATAACCGGAAGCATTAATTGTACTGGCGTTTAATATGGTGATCTGTCTAAGCAGTGCTCGAAGTGGAAAAATAAAAGTGTCGATAATGTATTGACCGTGAGAATGGCGGCGGGGGTGTTGGGAACAACAGAAGCGCCTTAACAACACTGTCGGTACTGCGCGGTGCTCCGATACTCTCTGCGTAACGTTTGTCTCTGAGTATCAGAGTACTGGTAACTTAAACTTGTGAGAAGTGGTGACATGGCAAAGATTAAAGATATAGCAGTGCCGGTACTGCTTAATATTACGTATATGATCTCGCATTTGTGCTTGCTACACCCCGACACACGCCTCCTCTTTTACCCCGACCTGCAGAACTGCCGTAAATGTGGGAATGGCTCACCTTGTGAATCTACGGTCTATTACTTTTCCTCAAGGGCCCGGATGTCTGTCACACCAGATTGAAATTAAATTTCAAGACTGAATTTTTCGAGGTAGGATAAATGCTATCTCGAGTGACTGGAATTCAGATTTAAATTATTAAATTCAGATTCAGTTTTGTAATGTGGCTAACTGCAGATTCAAATATATAAAATTCAAATTTAGTTTCTAGTGGCACAAATATCAGCCCAGTGTATTAACTCATCACTGGGGACCTTGTGTTGGTTACAATAATTACCAGAATGTAAAAATTTTGACATGATGGTAAAAAGTCAAAAAAGACAAAAGTGTTTTGAAACCATGTTTTTAAAAACCTTTTAAATGTTTCTACTGGAATTTCCGCAAAGGTTGAAGCTAATAATCAGTATGAGCTACATGTAGAAGAATTAATCATTTTAACTAGTTAAACTTAAACCACTTCCTCACGAAGTCACCTGAGAGTGTGCTACTGAGTGGCAGGTGACCTAATTCATCTGCCCTGAAAAATTCTTAACAACATCAGGTCTTCTGGGAATTGAGTACATCAATATTTATTTTAGTCTTTGAAATATAACTTTGTGTGGTAAATGAAGAGAACAAAGCAGCTGACTGTGTAAATGTGTACTAAGAGCAAGCCAAAAATAACTTTCACAAGGCAGATCGACAAATATTTTATATGTCCAAACAAAACCTTTCCCAGAGTTTCCCCCTTAAAGTTACCGATATGGAGCCCTGATAAATCGAAAAAGATCAGAGAGTGAGCATAACTTTGTGATGCACAAGTCTCTTTATGTAAAAATAGCTGAACGTAATGTAGATAAGCTCTTGTTACGACTCGAGCTGATCCAATACCTGCCCACCAGGCCATCAACTACGATTAAAGGCCCCATTAATCACTTACCCTGGGATACCCGCTGTCAGCCTGTCAGAAGCACCTGTTCGCTATGCTCGAGTTCTTAATCAGTCCTGCCAGCACTATCAAAAAATGAACCTCATTACCCAATTTTGTTTATTTGTTTAAAACGCACAGGGTAACAGCCCATGTGACTTCCTTATCTTGTGCTTTTGTCTGTTACATGAGCATGGAACTGTTGCCATGCTGTCCATGCTATCGAAACAAAACAAAAAGACAACAATCGTTTTGCTCTTCAACTCCAGCAAACAGAATGAATGAAGGACAGGTAAGTGGTATATTATTCATGAAACTGGTTCGCTGGCTGCATAACAGGTTACCCTACCCCACTTAGCCTGACAGCACAGCACAGCAGATGCAATGTACTGTGAGCCTGGCCCCATTGCCCCATGCCAGTAGACCAAATAATTGGCTTACAGATTAGCCTGCCCCATAAGCTTACGATGTTATTGTACACATTAGCTCATGTTAGCTTATACCCTTAACTCAAAATAGGCCTATTAGCCCACACTATTAACTTACAATGTTACCCTATACCAGGAGTGGGCAATCTCCTCCATAATGGGCCATCGTTTGTGCAGTTTTTTGGGATCACCTTTAGGTCAGCTGTTCAAACCCAGACATGAGGACTCTTCAGCTAAGTTCTTTAATTAGCAATCTAATTAGGCAGTTGCAGTGAAAACCAGCACACACAGTGGCCCTTTCTGGGTATGATTGCCCACTCCTGGCCTATACCCTTTACTCACAATGTTGGTCTGCACCGTTAACTTACGATGTCGGCCTACACAATCAATGCACAATCTTAAGCCAAATCACTAGCTCACAATGCCGGCTGAGCATCCACCTGTGCTGTTCTCTCATCGTATCAGTGCCCACCATTCGCTCACACTGTTAGCCCACACCATTAGCTCGCACTGTTAGCCCACACCATTAGCTCGCACTGTTAGCCCACACCCTTAGCTCGCACTGTAATCCCACACCGTTAGCTCGCACTGTAATTCCACTCTGTTAGCTCACACTGTTAGCCCATACCGTTAGCTTGGACAGTTAGCCCACACTGTTAGTTCATACTGTTTTCCCACAGCATTAGCTTGCACTGTTAGCCCACACCGTTAGCTTGCATTGTTAGCCCACACCATTAGCTCGTACTGCTAGCCCACACCATTAGCTCGTACTGTTAGCCCACACCATTAGCTCGCACTGTTAGACCACACCGTTAGCTCGTACTGTTAGCCAACACCATTAGCTCGCACTGTTAGCCCAAACTGTTGGCACGCTGTCATCCCACACCATTAGCTCACACCATTAGTCCACACCATTATATTTCGAAGTTTAGCTACAGCAGTCCTCATGTCACCCTGTCAGTGTTGGTCAAAATTTATCGAGGAAATGAGAGTGCTTCTCCCGCTGGCAGACAAGAAAAAAAACAAAAATGTGAGGTGATCAGAAATGGCTTCATTCCACATTGACAGATATAAGATGCATGCAGAGAAGTGAGAATTGCAGGGTCTCACTTGCTGTGGAAAAAAAAAAACAGGAAAACATCTGGCTACTAAACTGTCAAAAACCTGTATGTCATGTTTTATGGCAGGTAATGGGAAAGGATGAATAAAATACCCAGGCACTAATGGTAATACTCTGTTTAAGGAATAAAGGGCCAGGTAAAATTTAACATAAATAATAGCATTCCTGATACTTCACAGACCTATTCTGGGCAGCTCAGCTATCTGTAGATGTAATAAATACCATACATACTGTGTGCAAGACAAAATCAAAGTCAGGGATTTAAGGAAGTCGTTTTCCTTGAGCCATCTCTTGGGCACAGAAGAACAGTGTGGAGCAGAACAAAGCATGTGTCCACAAGCTGAAACCACTGACTGCTTGTGACTGGACATTACGGGAAATGATATATGCTGACCAATCAGCAGCTGCCAGGCACAGATTCACACTGGACACAAAAAATCTCTGGGAAAGCGAATGGCACTCAGAAAATTACACTTCCCCATGGTTCATTGTCATTATCCGGGACAGCAGAAGTGTGTTCTCAGCATAGGTGCAACAGGAGAGAATGTAAATGAACTAACTGAAGCTGACCGGCCTGTTTTGCTGAGCTTTCCTCTTTGCCAAGCGAGCTTCTCAGGAACGCCGCCTTTCATCTGACAACCTCTCGAATGCCTCCATGAAGCACCATTTATCTGGATACAGCTTCTTTGGCATAATGCGAGAAAGTGATGCGGTTTGGCGTCAGTGATACATCCTCAGTTTCCACAGTACAGAAAAGGGAAAGAAGCAAACTTACAATATAATCTATGTGCAGAAAATTAACGTGAACCTGTCTATTTACTTTTTTATTATGTGGTTTGTGACTCACATGGGGAGAGAAATTCACAGAAGCTGTCTTCATGCATTTCAATGTTCTAACCATTTGCTATGGCTTTATTGTGTTAGTCACAGTCCCGTGCCAAACCAGGAGGACGGATTCTCATTTTAAAAGTTTAGAGATTAAATAATCCTGTCAATGAACAAATGCCAGCAAGGGGCACATGGTGGTCAGGGAAACTTGACTTGTGATGAAAAGGCTACAGAGTTAAAATCCCACAGGGGCCGTGTTGTTGTACCATACAGCTGGGACATCTAGAAGTCTGAAGAGATACCCAAACATCGAACTCACAAGCCTGTGCTGAGAAAACGGACAGCAAATCGCTGCAGTCATTGATTTTTCGCAGATCTTCTGCAGTAGTGTCCTTACATGAAAACCCTGTTTTTATCCGCCCCTCAAATCACTAATGCCATCCCAACAAGTGTAGGGTTGCAGCCCACTTTCCCTGCCTGAAACAGTATACAATGCCTTCAACTGGTGGCTAATGACCAGCTAATAGCCCACATTTTGCCGTAATGCATTTATCACTTGAAGAATGCCACCATGTAACAGGTGCGCAATGCAATTAGCCGCTTCGCACAGGAAGGTCCTCAGTGACCCTCCCACCCCATGGCCACTAAGTGGGGGGGGGGGGGGCAGCGATCACAATGCAATGCCTGTGATGCATTAGCAAGCTGCATTCAAGTGGCTAATATTCTGTAACCTTTCCTCTAGTTTGATGCAAGGCATGGGAAAATGCGATGAGGGATGTGATTCATTTGCAGAAAACATCATGGGATGTATACCAAATGGAATCAGAATCTATGTATTTTTTCCAGTCATGTATTATTAGGGCCAGCAGGAAATGCAAGTTTTTAAGGTTTCCTATTAGCAGCTTATGGAACTGGAACTAGAATCCAGCAACACATGGAACTAGAATCCAGCAACAGAGCTTCACACCCTGCTGACCTCACCTCTGACGTAAATATCAGATTCCCGGCAAACAGTGAAGGGTAAAGCAGAGTAGTGAGCTGGGAGGGAGGGGGAACATGGACTGTCTAGCAAGCAGCTGAAAGGGAGCAGAAATGTGTACTGTGTGGCAGGGAGCTGGGATGGAGCAGAAACGTGGACTGTCTGACAGGGAGCTGGGACGGAGCAGAAACGTGTACTGTCTGGCAGGGAGCTGGGACGGAGCAGAAACGTGGACTGTCTGGCAGGGAGCTGGGACGGAGCAGAAACGTGGACTGTCTGGCAGGGAGCTGGGACGGAGCAGAAATGTGGACTGTCTGGCAGGGAGCTGGGATGGAGCAGAAACGTGTACTGTGTGGCAGGGAGCTGGGACGGAGCAGAAATGTGGACTGTCTGACAGGGAGCTGGGAGGGAGAGCCGATGATCAGCTGGAGAGGGAGGGTTAGGCCCATAGCTTGCTGAGGCCATAACATTCACCATCAGTGAGCAGAATAGCAGACCGTTCGTGTGCATTCAGAATTCTACAGCACCACAGACTAATCAGCTACCCAACAGGGCTTCTGGTGTGGGCTTCTGCCATCTCCTAGTAAAAACTCAAACATTTGAATGGCATGGAAGTGTCTTGGGTTGTAAGTGGCAGCGAGGGTCCGACTTTCTAGAACTTTCACAATGAGCACTTGAGGAAGCTGGGCTGCCTCCCTCTGCCAGCTGCTGGCAGAGCCCAGAAGCTGCCATTCCCAAAACGCCCCACACAGCCCATCTGGACCAATCGAGAAGCTTTGAGGGTGGCCAGTACATCAACCAACCGGTAACTGCCCTCATTTTTTTTTTCCAGAGTTCCACTTAACATTAATGAGGGTGGCAGGAAAACCTGGACAGACGGGCATCTGGAAATATGAGGCAGGGGAATTAAAGAGAGGATGACGTATGGCAAGGAGACCCAGCAAGCAGGAGCAGCGTTGGGGACTCGACGGGAAGCTTCCATCTCCAGCGGTCATTAAAGGCTCAGCAGCTGATCTTCCCCATCAACGGCCTTCTTTTCGACTCCGATGTAAATCACCCCCTCCCCCACCCCCGGTAATGAACTCGCCTTCACCTTCAGCCTCCTGCTGCCTGATTAGCCAGCGAGTGCTTGGCAGCGTCACCGTGGCGACAGTGGAGGCAGAGTATTAATGACAAAATTGGCCGCCTTCCCCCCGCCTCAGCACCACAGCATTATCAAGCATTAACCACCCCTCAATCACGTATCTCGGGCAGGTCCTCGCCGGTACCGTGCAAGTCCCACCTCAGTGCCGGGGTGACCCAACCCGTCACTGGTACCCTCAGGGACATTCCAAGAACCGGCGAGTTCAGAAAGACTAGCACATCATGATCCAAATGGTCTGGCCAAAAAAGTTTTTAAATACCCGCAACACCTTAAATACCTTGTACTTTTTCTGCAAGCGTTTGACATACATATAAAGACCTAAACAGCTAAACTAACATTTTCTGTGACGTCAAGGATGATCTACACCAGGAGTAAGCAGTCTTATTCAAAAAGGGCCACTGCATCTTGCGCATTTCTGCTGCAACTTTCTAATTAGGTCACTAATTAGAGGACTGATTGGCTGAAGAGTCCTCACACCTGGGTTTGAACAGCTTACCTAAAGGTCATGCAAAAAAAAAACCATAGACACCAGCTCTTTGCAGATAAGATTGCCCACCCCTGACCTAAACATCGAGAGCTATGAAACATTGATTTAACTTTGTCCTGCCTACCGACATTGTCGCCCCACATGGAGGAAATCAGTCCCCCAAAGCCAAGGAGAGGATGAAGGGGCCGCTCTTCAGATAGGAAGGGGGACCCTCCGAGCGCCGCCTGGGTCACAAGCTCCTTTAGCGCTACACTAACGCAGCCATTGGGGCGTGCTGCTTTTCCCCAATGCGTTTGGGAGTCGTAGCTCTACGGCGTCCCACCCACACCCCCCACCTCAGTAAGCTGGGGATGAATAATGCCCCAAATCCCTCTCAACGCATTTACTTCCAGCCTTTGTACTTGATCTTCAGATATTGTCTGCCAATCGCTTTGGTGCTATCCACATATGTCAGTCATTCATTAGGCTGATTGGTGAACTGGCCTAATGGAAACCTGCCAACTTTCAGTAAGTGCATATCCAGAGGGGGGCGGGGACCTGCCCCAGGTCACAGGTCACAACCTGGATAACATGGCACAGTGCACCCACACACACACACACACAGTTCATGTATTCCTATCATTGTGGGGACGCGCTTTTCATTTCTATGGGCGTAACCCTATCCCTAGCTATGATAAGCCTAATGCTTGCCCAGCCCTAACTTTAACCGTAAACACCATACAGAACATACAAGACTTTTGGCTATTTTAGTTTTTGCAATGTAATATATAGATAACCCCCCACCCCTACACACACAGAGGGAAGTTGATGGCTTCCTCAGTTCACCCCAAGAGCTCATAAGTTATGGGAGAAAATTATAGTATTTTGAGGAACAGGGAACACGACAGGAACATGTACGCGTGGAACCCACAACCCTGGAGGTGAGGACTCGCAGCATGAAATGATGAACCTCGCAGCATCATAAACGTGTTTACATGGAAGCCAGGGTGGTACAGCCAGTTAATATCCCCCGCGAATGACATGTGTGAGCGCCGCGTGACGAGATGCAGCTGCCTGGCATCTGGGTGACGCTGCTCTGCTGCCGTCCCCAGCCCAGTCTGCCTGCACTGGATACGATCCAGCAGGGAGCTGTGGATATCTCGGAGAACCGCCGCGCGGCTGAGCGTAGCAACAGTCACGCCTCACAGGAAGTTATCAGCTTGTGACGTCCTCCTGTAAGCATCACACCATGGGGGTTTCTGGGAAAAAAATGCCACGCTTGCAGGAAGCGAGCTTTGCATGCGGGGACAACCTGACCACAGAGTCTGGACGCGTAGCTATTAATCAGTATCAGGAATAAACAACTTTAATAATTAATGCATTGGCCCCCTGAGCTAATGAAGGGGCTGGGCTGCCACACGCGGTACTTCCTGTATGCCCAGGAAGATGCCTCTCTCATCAGGGGTAGGCTCCTCTGACAGCCTCCATGCCAGGAGCTTCTTCCCAAGCAGGGGGCGCCGGGAGGCAGAAGTCGGCCACGACCATCGTCCATCTGCCAGCCCCCCCCACACGAGACCAGGCACCGGCCCACACCCCCATAAAGCAATCACGGGCAAAAGGTCACAGATCTGTCACGAATGTGTAACCACACGCAAGCAGAAGGGTTTGGGGGGGGGGAGCAAAATGCATACGCGGGTGCAGAGGGGGGATAAATACAGAGCGTTTGGGACTGGTGTGTGGAGGAACACCAGTGACGGGGGGCTGCACACGGACGCACTGGGAGCGTGTTGGGTTTTTTCGGCAGCCCCCAGATACTCGTTGTCATGAGCTCCACCGATGAGAAAGCACAGCGCCGAGATGGCGGCACCCGGACCTCTGTCTGCGCGCAGCCATGCGGAAGACGCTCGCAGTGTCCCTCCGAAGCACCCCCCCCCCCCAGACCCCAGCACGTAACCACGGCAGCGCCTTCCTCCACGCATTTACCTGCAGCCGGCGTGGGGTGTCAGGCGTGTGTGTGTGTGTGGGCCCCGCGGGCGTGTCCCGTGTGCGAACACTGGCGCGTGTTTGTGTGTGCGTCTGCACCCGTGTCCGGGGATCCCTGTCGCTTCCTGATGCGCGTCTGGGAGGGAAAGCGAGGGAAAGGGAGCGAGAGGCAGCAAGGCGGAGGGAGCAGAGGGAGGAAGGGAAGGACAGCTAAGATGTCCTCTGGGACTGGGACTGGCCTCTCCTTACCTTGCTCGGCGCGGGACCTGCGGGGCGACTCTCACCTGGGCGTCTCGCCGGCCGGCTGCGCAGAGCAGTTTGCTCGGCTCCCCTCAGCGGACGAGCTCAGAGCATCCCCACATCCCCCGGCAAGACGAGAGAGACGGTGAGGGATTACGGACGCGGGAACGGGGAAGGCGGGGGGGGTGGCAGACGGGAGAGGAAACAGCGCACTCGCTGCCGGGCGGTGTACGGCCGGGCGTGCCCCCCCACACACACTCGCGGAGTGTTAACAGAGTGGGGGGAGCCGGTGGGCTGCCCGAGGGGCTCCACTGTGGGGGTGCTAGGCTGACGCAATCCTGCGCGGCCCCCCCTTCCCGGGCCCAGAGATGGACCAGCCGGTGAAGTCTGTATGAGGCAGGGCTGCGAGGAGCTGTGGCAGGCCGAGCGTGCGCACGCCGCTCCGGGGGGAGCGCCACTCACGTGAAAAACAACACCACGGCCCTCCTCCCGACGGGGTGGGGGGGCAGGGACACACCCCAGTGACGCGAACGACAACAACAGCGCGACACGGCTTCTCCTCATGTGCCTGAAGCCTTTCACATCACTGGCAGGTTTACAGGCCCACCGGAGGGAACCGAATTATTTACAACACTGGCTGGTAGGACGTTGTTACAAACATTTTTATAACATGCAGCTGATGGCCTTGTCATGTTACATACAAGGTTATATATAGCTAACGACACTACAAATCACAAAAAAGACACAAATCGTTTTTGAAAAATACACATCTGTACATATTTAAAAATTACACATATAAAATCAATTTTTCTTTTCATTCACAGGAATGCATTAATTTCATGAAAACTGCTTGAGCCTGACAGACTGTATTAATTCTATACAGCATATGTATCAGTAGTTATATGACATTATTGGCTGCAGTTAAACAACGTAATAATAAAAAATACAGTAAAGCCCTCGACATCAGCAGCAGCAACAACAACCAGCAACTCATCCACTTTTTATTGAATATTCGTCTTGTCACCCACCTGTCTGACACACACTTTGAAAGGGCTGATCCTTTTCAGCACAATAGCAAAGGCATGATACCAGAGACGGTGTGAGAGTGCCTCTGGTAAGGATGGCGAGTCAAACCACGAGACATCGGGACAGGGTGAAGGACATGTTAATTCCACCAAATATAAGTGAGCGGTACACGGTTTAGGCTTCATATTAATACTGCAGGCCAGAAATATGATGGAGGCAATTTGTCTGCCTGCGATACACAGTGCAACAGCAAAATCAGTCAATTGAGATAATGTAGATAATTTTACTGACCGTGACCAACTCATAAATTGTAACTGTATGTTTGTAACTATCCTTCTATAAATCATCCAACTGCTTACACTGTACAGGGCCCCATAATGTCTACTGCTAGGCTCTTATCTACGCCTATGGACATACGGGCAATATGTAAAGCAACTACTACCCCAAAATGGTTAATTACTGGCCCTGATTTTCGAGTATCCCAACTGGATAGGCCCCCTGGCCCTTGCCCCAGATGATACATGCATGCATTAGTACTGAGGGATTATTCCCTTCCTGCATTCTCTCTTTCTCTCGCCCACATTTGCTACATGCACCCGTCTCCTCTGCAGTCTCCCCCCCAGGCAGGCCAGGGGGCCATGAGGCTTTCTTCTCTGGTTGTGTGTGGGGGGGTGAGAGGTTCTGTTCTGCGTTTGGCAGCGTGCCCACTTTAGGGAATCAGCACGCGCCAGGGGAAACGGACCAGCGCAGCACGGGTCAAATGAGTCTGCGACAGCTGTAAGCACACTGTAGCTGACAGCCACGCCACCCTCACCCCGCAACACTCATGCACAGGGGTGGGCTGGGCTAGGCTGGGGTGGGGTGGATCATGGGGAGAGGAAAGAGTCGTTAAAAAAACATTCAATTGTCATCAACCTAATGAGCTCATCACAATGAAATGCTGCAGTGGGAGGGACTTGGATTGGAATTTGTTAATAAGATCTTCTACAGATTCTGCAGTTCAGTGTGTAGGGAGAAGAAGAACAAATCCAGACACCAATGCCAAACACGACAATCCCAGGAACCCCCCAATTATGTACTAAAACATCCCAAAATTATTAAGCCAGCTAAACTGCAGACATGCGTTTTTTGGGGATTGTCTAACAGCTACAGATACACACACCACGAAGCTGGGACATTCACCTGATTTCACTGTTTCATCCTCCTCTGTAAAAATTAGAAGTTATAGGGTTTCAGGAAGAACTACAAAGCCACAAATGACACCAGCGTCCTGTATTAGCTGTATAAAGACAAACCTGGTCTTCTTGTAAAATCACAGATTCTCCTTACTCAGCAGACCTGAATTTCTTTACGGGATTGTGGATGTGGATACGGGATGCAATTGTGACCATTCCAACAAGTCCAGCGTCTTTAAGCTAAGTTGTAGCCTCATGTAGATATGAATTAATGACTGAATTAGCATAAATGAACAGATCACATCAATCCATCATCAACTGATGCTGATATGATGTCATATCTAGTAGCGTGTTGTGCCTCCACAGCTGATTGGTCAGATCATTGGATCGCTGTCAACACAACTTGTCTCATATCGGATTTGATTAAAAGAAGTTTGGTTAAAAAACAAATAAGCATGGGCCACCAGCTGAAGAATAAACATGGATTGTCTGAAGAGAACAGCCAGTCTGAAAAAAGCACCTGATCCCAAGGGACCGAATGAATATGGCAATGGATTCTCACAAATTTAAAGTCAAACAAAGACGTGATTCAGGCTGGCTGGCCTAAAATGTTCTTGTGGCTATGGAGAAGTTAGCTTTTCAGTTTGCAATTGTGTACGACAGTGTGCAATTTCCCAGTGGATGATACAAAAAGTCAACGTTAATTTGACATGCAAATTGCGTTTTCCTTACTACAGCATCCAAAGGAAAAACAAAGGCAGAATCAGCAAAGGAATATTATAGCTAACGCAGTCTTGCTCGTGCAGGGAGAAAGAAGGGTACTCAAGACAGCCCTCCTCCTAGTAGAAAATGAATGAGCTAATGCAAAGTTTAGCCATCTGGCAAAATTTCTGAAAGACACAGCGTGTCCATCAGTCAAACAGCTAAGGACGGACATGTCAAACTTTGGAAGCCATCTTATGCAGAAGGTATGCTGGAAATGCACCGACTACCGCAAGCACACGTACGCATGACCTTGACAAGGCTGTCCTAAAAAGAACAGTGTTTTCCTTAATACCTCAGACGTAAGTAACAGCAAATAACTCATTATGTACGTGAGGTACACAGAGGGCAAGAAAATGCTAAGTAAATGCTTCAGGAACTCTGAAATTGTGGATGGAGGAACAGATGCCATTGTTGAGGTTGTGAGGTGCCCAATTATGGGCAAGAATTTAAATGGAAATAACTTTCAGCAGTTGGTACTGACGGTGCTGCTGTTGTGACAATGTTGAATAGTTTTTCAGAAACTCACAGAGGAATTTAGTCGAGAATTAGCAGCAGTTCACTGTGCAGGTCAGTCTAGCTCTTTCTGCCAGTGACGCAGCCAGGTCATTGGACCAGGTGAAAAAAGTTTCAGCGAAATTTGAGAGCAATTTTTGTTTTTTTTTCCTCAGCAACTCTGATCTTAGACGTAATGAGGATCATGAATATCCAGAAATAACTGGATAAGCCGTGACTGGAGGTCACTCCTGTCAATTTGCAGCACAGTGACATTGGTGTGCAGTTTGCTGAAAGCCCTGAGAGGCATCAGGCAGCATGTGGCTGCTTCCAACACTCCAGACTCTGACAAAGCCAAAGGTCTACTGACTGCTATCTGGCAGTGCAGCCTTGTGTTGTTCTCTGTCACATGATACAGGATGTTCTTGTATGGGTCGCCCTTCTCTCAAAACTTTTTCAAAGAGAAGACTTGGACATCTTCAGAATTCAACCCATGCGTCAGAGCAGATATTTTGGGTCTTTAACTCATGAAGCTGAAAGAAGATTCCTTATTGATGATTTTCTTGCTTTCCTGTTTTGGAACCAAAGAAAATCGCAACTGATAAACAGTCTTCTGAGAATTTCTGTCTCTGTGGTGTAAAAAAACTCAACCTGCTGAGATCTAATCTGAGTGCACGGAAGCTCGGTCGGATTTCACCGATGAAACAAATCAGTGATGAAACAAATCATGGTCTCCAATGATTTCTGTGTTTTGTTTTATCTTCAGCAGCTTGAGACTGTGTTGAATGGACATGGCCCCTCATTCCCCATTGTTTAATCACTTGTGATTAAGATTTGGGCTGGATAGGGGTTAAGTTTGCCATGTTGGGATTAGAGTTTTCCCCATAGAAATGAATGTCCCCACAAAGATATAATTACAAACCTGTGTGCCTGTGCGCCCTGTGATGGACTGGCACTGCATCCAGGATACACCTCAGCCTGGAATAGGCTCTAGTATACTCTACCCCCGTTTTCATTTCAGGCACTGACTCTGTCACTAAAAGCAGCAGTGCTCTGGTTAATGATCAGTGCACTGGGAATGCCTGGCGTGTGGGGAATCTCCCAAAACAAAAGCCGATCACCTTTCCGTAGCCTCACTCACTACACCTACAGCCTCCACCAGTAGGGGGCACACTCTCGGGGACGGTGTGAGGCCGGATTATTCAGCCAAACCACAGCAAGTATGTTACATTTTATACCACAAACTTATGTCATGTTTTACTATACGTTCAAACCACAGAAAGAATCATTCTTATCAACTGCTGGGGCCACAGTCTTAAATAACCCAAATGGAATTAAAATGGTTCAGATACTGGTAGGTAGGTTGTTATTCAATAGGCTACAAAATGCACACAATCACTTTTATACAAGCACACAATGATGCACTGTCTCTCACCAGGGCCAGTCTTTTCGTACCTGAGTCATGCAGACAAAAGTATCTCATCCCCTTCAGCAACCCCCCTCATACAGGGTGTCTAACCTGACGTTTATAACCAGTTTCTATCTATGTCAATGAACCCTAACATTTTCTCACCTCAGGCAGCACATGCACCCACCCTCACCCACCCCCCCAGTACTGTGGCCGCTCTTGCATTGAGGCTTCCCAGCAGGCCGGGCCACGATGCCCCTGGCTTCCATCCAGACCCAGGCTCATCATGGCTTTCACAGGAAAAGGTTTCTTCATTGTGCCGCAGCCTTGTGCATGGAGTGCATGAACCGCTCCGGTTCAAAAGATTACGAATGAAAATGAAACACTGAAAATTCTATCAAAGGTCCCGCTAATGTTCCAGTTCCGGTTTTGGTTCTGGATGAGGAGCCAGAATGTATTTTTGTCATGCTAGCCTAACGTGCTAAAATAGGCTAAATTAGGAGAACGCATTCAAAAATGCTATGCAAACAAGCTCCCTCTAAAGCCTTGAACCTCCTCTAGACATCTATTGGTACAGCTTCCCTCTCATATAAGGACTGTTCCTCCTCTGCACCCTGCTGTTCTTACAATTATCCATTTCCGTTGTTCTCTTTTGTCTCAATTTGTTTTAGCTGCAGTTTAATAAGAGGCACATCCTTGACCCCTGTACTGTTTAAATATTTAGCACCATCATGACCTTGAAGTCCTTCTGCTGTGATCTAAAGTCATGTTCTTTGTTCAGACCTTCAGACCAGCTGGGGACCTGTGTTCACTTCACAAGGAAATGAGGTCTATGCCACAGAGATAAAAGTAACAGGTAATCAAGAAATTATTGATCCATGGCAGGGAGGTTACTGGCCTGAGTTCCTTTCATGTTTCCATCGCTCTGGGGCCTGTATAGAGCGATCTGCTGGGAAATGCCATCTACATCAGACAGCACGTATGACTCAGATCCCCTGGCCTGTGGGATTGTGGGCTAAATCTTTGCCACAGCCCAGCGGAAAGTGTACCAGGGACCAGGCAGGTCACCTGGGCAAGAGCTTTCCCCAAGCAGTGACCCCCCAGTTCTTATAAAATGAGAGAAAGAACGAGCATCATCGTCCTTTAAACTGTGCAGAAAACAGGTATTTTCCAAAAAATCAACATAAAAGATTGTACACTAATCCTTGAAGTTAGGAAATTAGTTATGAAGACAGCAATAGGAAAGATAGAGATATGATATTCTTCACATAATCTGTATGTTACCATGTTGAATGGGGCAATGAGGTAACTGACAGGCTGTGTTATGCAAGACAACATGGCAGTGAAGCAGAAAGGAAAGTTAGAGCAGACCACCAATTAATCATATCCCAAGGCAGGGATGGTCAGAAGGGGCTTCGTGAAGGATAAAGGGTACATATCGGGCTTTCTCCAGCAGCCAATCTCTTCAGTCAAGCAGGACTTATCGGGAAAGAGATAAGGTCGGATCACGAGTCCTGTGGTCTTTGTTGCCGGCCGTCCTGATTGGGTGAGCCATCGAATTTATCACGTCCCTGAGAACTGACCCTGGTGACCTTCACAATAGGGCTACACTAAATTCTGAAGCATTTCGGTGGAATAAAAGCTTATCGTAGAAAACTGCAGGCCTCTGCTAAAGACGTCTGTTGGCGATCAGTAAAATGAGCCCCCATGTTATGCCAATGGTATAACAAACTGCTAGCCCAGGCTAATGCTACCATAGACTGCCATAATAGGTCTCTCTTACAATTGGCTGCTGCTCTTAGCTGCCGCTATAACAGGTCGGCACGGGGACACAGCGGGCAACACTCACACCTCCAGGGCTGGGAGTTTGAGTCCTGCCCCCCGCCCCCCCCTCCCCACTCTGTCTGTGTGTAGTTTGCATATTCCCTATGTGTTGGGCTGGATAATCTACTTTTCTCTCACAAATATGCAGATAGGGAAGTGGGCGACTCCAGATTGCCAGTAATGCATAGTGTGTACCCTGCACTGCACTGGCACCCCACCCAGGGTGTTCCCCCGCCCCCTGCCCGAGGACACAGCCCCCCCACAACCCTGTACTGGATAAATGAACAGATGGATGCTAACTCAGGCTGCCGCTACTGGCTGCTAACTGGTGCCCACTATACCTCAGTATTACTGTAGCCCCCAGCCTGTGGTAGTTGACGGTATCGCTGACCAGTATTTGGGCTCGTGCCCAGGCTTGATTGGAAAGCATAGCCTCCCTTCCTACCTGAACCGGCTCCCCTCACTCCAGCTGGACGGGGGAAGCTCGCCGGGGCAGGAATGCAAATGTGCACAGGAAAGTAATTATGTGGCAGAATTGGACATCGCATTTCATTCACTCCGTTTTATTTCCGCCCCGACTGCTCCATCTCGGAATGGATCAACGCCTTCAGGTGCCACCACGTTGCATTTCCCCCTCTGTACTTGTTATATTACACCACAGGCTGGAGCAGAATGGCTGGATGAAGGATTACAGGGAGAGGAAGACTATAGCAAAACAAAACAGATGTATAACCACCACATATGCTGCATATAGAGTCTTCAAGATCATTGATTCTTTGTCATAATGATCGTGGTAAAACAGAGAGAAGAACCCTTTGATTTCCTGAGAGCTAACAACCAGATAAATTAAATACTGCTATTTTAAATCACATTTAGAAGCCAAGCCAAGAATCTCAATTTTTTCTGTTTTTTTATTTTTCTTTATAAATGCTCATCTTGGTATGACCTATTCAGGTTTGCATGGAATGACACAGGTAAAGGTCAGACATAACTTTAGGTGAAGGTGATGTCACTTTGCCCGAGAGATAACATTTAAAAGTGATGAGTCCGTCAAAGTAGTACGGCGGCCATTTTGGGTCAGACGTCTCCAAGGTGAAAAGCCTCAGACTCCACATGCCTTTGTAGGGCACAATTACAGAGGGATGTGTGGGATGTTCTTTAGCACACACCGCAGTCTCAGCAAGCTGAAATCAATGCAAACTTCACTCCTCTGTTCCTTTTTGCCCTCTCAGCAAAACGCTTGGCTATGGCTCTTCAACCCCTGGCTAGACACTCATTTCCTTAATTTTTAACCGAAGCAGTGATTCTCAACACAGCTTTCAGAATCTGCAGCCAGTCCATGTCTTTCCTCTGTTACATCTTCTGCAATGTCACCCCCCCGGGAGGGGGGGGGGCAGCACAGCGGCTAGTAATCGCCACAATTCTACCACTATTTAAACCCAAAGTCACATGTGCTATATTTATGACATCTACTGAGCGCTTCTTTGTCTCACATCTTATATCAAAAAATTCCTGTGTCCTTTTGTAAAAATCACTCAGGCTAACGGTGAAATCTGCCAGCACTTATTAGCAGGATAATGCTACATTGTTTTTTATTCTGTGGAAAATGAAAGATCGATCTGCTGGGCAGATTTAATGAGAATTGTGAACCTGTCCCAGGTCATATAAGTAAGACATAAATTAAAGGCTGTGTCCTGATTTGATCGTGATCGATCCCCCCAGTAACTAACAAATAATTTATTTATCCTCTGATTCTCTCATTGTTTTGCTGTGGTGGGGGTCATACTTATGAAATTATGTATGGAGCTTAATCTACAAACTTTTTGCAGCATCCATGCCTATATCGCATAAAGGTCCCAGTTCTGGTTTGCAGTGTGAAAGCGAAATTGTCCAGGAATTACAAAGCCTGCAGGTCAGAACAGTCCTGGATCAGGATCAGGTTATGGAACTTCAGTGTGAAAGCCCCTTTTGAGGGTAAAGTTACCTGTCACAGGGGCTGTACCCTCAAGGGTCTGCAAAATGTACAAAAGTAGTAGATAAAGGTAACTTATGGAGTAATGTAAGGTACAGAAAGGTACTCGGAGGAACATTTCTGTTCCATTGGGGGTACAGTGAAACGGTACATTCACCAGTCCATCCATGCATCCATCTTTCCATTTTGCTTATCCAGCACAGGGACACACGTGCTATGAGGTGTGTGCCACGCCGTTCCATCAAATAATCAGCTAAACTCCACAAATATCATCAAAGCTTGTATCAGGTTACCAGAACAACAGGTGAAAAGTTCAAGTCCAGAAAGTAAAAATCCAGACCAAGATTTTATTTCAACCAACCACACAGGTATAAAGAGTCACAGTCACAGAGTAATCCACTGGTTGGATGAAACAAAATTTTGGTCTGGATTTTTATTTCTGGACCTGCACCTCTGACCGGAACATTCCATCCATCGAGCCAATGAACTGAGCATCATACAACAAACGTCGAACCCTACCCTTAAAGCATTAGCATTCTAATACAGGAGCAGCTTCGCCTCCATTACGAAGCTCTGAGGGCTGGACCCAAGGCTTGAATCTGAGCAAAAATGATGAAGGTCTTCGTTGAGATGATGGGACAGTCAGCTAGCTCTGTTACAGTCCACCGTTTTGCTCTAGTTAGCAAAGTCATTCCCTGTGCCATTGGCCGCCCGTGCGTTTTCATCACTGTCACTTCCTGTCCGTGACACACGTTTATCGCGCCTTGCTGGGAGCAGAAGTGCGGCTCGTCACCAGGAAGCGGTAGAGTGGCAGCTCTAACCCTAAGGTCCAACCTTCGGGCCCCTCATTTCAAGGGCTCTGAATGTACAACAGATCACACCTTTGCACCATGACCTACCACGATTTGGTTCCTCTATCAATGGGCACCTGCATTATCTTCAGAAAAGAAATATCAATACTTTAGACTTCCATTACAATTCAAAATAAGGAGTTAATGAAGCCTGAAATTAATTTTAAAACAGCCAATCAATAAGCATTTGAAAACTAAACCAGGGCATTTGGACAGCCAATCATAGCATGCTGCAGCTACCAGTCTGATCAGTAATTGTATGGCTCACCTTCCCAGAGAATTCTGGGCCTTTTTTATGTTTGATCACATGGGACTCGTTGGAGCTAAGCAGACAAGGGTCTGTGGTTTTGACAGATGCGAGAACAAAATAGTTCCCTTGAGAGGCGCTACATTCCGAGCAGGCCCATCAGATACCTCTGCCTACCTCTGCAGCCGTAATAAAACAGAAGTGACTTCCGAAGCTGTGAACATGAAGTACACTGAATGTGGTGTTGGGGTGGCACGTCACGCTGTTGAAATCATGGCCGACAGCATGTTTGCTGCTGACGGCCTGCAGACAGCCTGAGAGAGAACCACACAGCCCATTGATCGTGACAGCCAGCTCCGCATCCACGCTATTTACAGAAACACTGAAAAATGTTTGCGTGAAAGAAAAAAAAAAAAAAAAATACTCATTTGAATTACATAAAGCATTTTTCTGCAAACTCAAAGCATTCAGGGTAAGTCTGTACTTAATAATCCAGGCTGATCATGAAGAATTACGCTCTGCGGGCTGAAGCCCGTCTCTACACAATCTATCCCAAGAGCATGTAAGAGCGCAGCAGTCGGATACTCATTGGACTGCTTAACTTCAGCGGTGGCAGTGAGCTGGGGATTTGCAGCACGTGTGGGGGGAATGTGCCTCCTGGGGGGGGCCCTCGTGGAGGTGCGTGACGGCTCCCACTCAGCCAGAGCGCAGAGAAAGATCTGGGACCTTCCGTCATACCCTGGCAAACGTGGTGGCTTTTTTTTTATCTTTCCATCTCGTAAAGTGTGGCTTACTACTGCCAGGGTGTGTGTGGGGGGGAGGGATAATGGAGGCCATTATGCTCTCAGAGCATATCACTCGCTGCCCCAGACACCCTAACAGGCCGTTATGGTCCTCATCATCTGCCCATGAACACAAGCAGGACAGCACAGTGCAGATCCATAAATGCTCTGCGCTTCTGTCCCTAAGAGGGAATACACTGAGAAGATATGGATGGCGTGATATCATCTACAAACTGGGTCCTCCCGCCATAAACATCCAGGGGAACGCCTCCACTTCCTTAATGAAGGACGTCTGATTGATCTTCATTGCTAAATAAGGGTCTTTATCCTATAAGGAGGCTTTGCATTGGCACAATTAAGCTGTAAACATGACAGAGATCATGGATGAGTCTCACCAGCAGGCCTCCTGAACATGCCCTACGATCACGTCATGTCTGTGATTCACTAACTGATCAGCTGATGCTTTCATCAGGCTCATTCACACTTCTGTGTGTCTAATGGGGTTTGATCCACCCAGTTAAGCCCACACCAGGCACCCAGCCTTCTGCCCTCATTACCACTTTCCCGACAACTTCTGGAACATCCACACCATTTCAGCACCTTTGGAAAAGCCCAGCGCAGCTGATGTGGATGAGGCATGGCCGGCCGACATCAAAGATCTACCGGGGGTGGGGTGGCTGTTCAGCAATGCTAAACACACCTGCATGGAAAGTACGTGTGGGCCCCCACAGCCACTGCCACACGCACCTGGGCCCCCACCCCCACAGCCCTGCCCATTTGCCATCTCCATTGTCGCTAGGTAACTTCTGAGTGGGCCAGTTGGGAGGGTGGTGGAGGGAGTCAGCAAACCCCCCCCTCCCCCCCCCGCACTGCTTTGAATGCCTGAACCACATAATCAGCCCTGGGGGGGCAGGGGCGGGGGGGATTGGCAGCAGTTTTTTGGGGAACTGGCTAGGTCACCCCCCCTGCCTGGCCCACTCCTCCCACTGTTGAGAATATTTTTTTTTGGGGAGGGAGTCATGGCTAGCTTCATTTTTCATCCTGGGGAGGGAGAAATGGAGCAGCCTTGTTCAGGGATCAGGTGGGAATAGAGAGCAGAGGGTACTGGATTTTAAGCCTAAATCAACCGTCTCCAACACAGCTGAATCGGGAGGTGGCTGGGGAGGTATCAAACACATGGATTACCTCGGCAGGGGGGGGGGCTCACCCGAGGGCAGGACACTCAACGCCGACGTTCTTTCAGACAGGGGCTGGGGGAGCAGAACAGTGCAGGACTTTGTCTGTGAAGAGGGTATGAGCAGCTGCGTTAATCCTGGAAGGAAACGGCAGGAAGGGCCGACAGAGTCGCCTCAGGAGTTGGGGGGACGCGCCTTCAGCCGTCCTCCTTTCATTCAGTTCATTTTCCCCAGGCAGGCCTCCTTCGTGCTGAAATTACAGCTCCACCGCTCCGGGCGTCAGCGGCCTGCTTGCCAGTCACACAGAGCCTCTCCCGGCTCCTCAGCACATTTTTCTTTTATTTACTACCCAAGTTGTTTGAAGAAAGCAACCAGAGACATGCAATATCCTTCATTAGGAGGCATGCTGGAATCCTTTGTTTACATTATCGATTACCGTACCACGGAGGACGGCCAACGGGAATAAATGCTTTCGGATGTGCTGATGTCTCTGTTACCCCACAGGATCTGCTGAGCGTCATTTTCATTTGTTTAGGATTTTCAACGCGAGCACAGTTCGGGTTTTAAACAAAGGCAGCCCCCCACTAATAATTTTTGGTTATGAGAGCGGTGCTGTTTACACTCATGTGCTCGCCTTGTTCCTATATGTTTCAGGAACAGACTATTCAGGGCATAAAGGAGATGGTCTGAACAAGCTCAGCATGTGTTGTGTGGGAGAGGAGTGAGCCAGCAACTGTCTGCAAGGCTCCTCTTTGGTTTTTTTATAAAACAGTAGCAGAACATTCCTAGAGCTCTTGAAACATTAAGTTGCCCATTTAGTGGCATATCTCGAAAAATATTCTCTCAATGGATAAAAAAATAATTATAATTTTTAAAAAGTCCTGTTCTCGAGAGCTTCTGAGGAACGTTCTCCAGCTATTCTAGGGCTTTCCGCTTGGGATCTTCATGAGCATCGATTGTCAAATCACAGCACTTTCATCGCCAATCCGATCATAGGCAGAGTCTTAGCTCATTTCAGGCAAACAAAAATAGCTTCCCTTTGACGTGTAGAAGCATTTCTTTTTCCAAATGTGGTTCTTTTCGTAAGTCTAACCACATGCGGCCACCTCCCTTATCTTCCCAGTATATACCTCTGCCTCAGGTGATAATCCCGTGATAACACTCGTCACCGAGTCATCTTGCTGTGACACCCCCACCCCCAAAAAACCGTCCTTTCCTCTGTAGCCTGTCCCCTCTCCTTAAAATAAGCCAATCAGGAGAGCCCAGTGTAGTAGGCAAATGTCAGTCAAGTACCTTCATACTTTCCAAACGACAATAAGGACAGGCGCTTGGGGGAATCGACCTGGCGTCTACTGGCGTCTTTTTCTGACTCAACCCACAGGCTTCTCCGCCAGGTCCTCTTGCAGACAGGCACGGGCAGCACGCTGAGACGGCAGCTATAAGGGCTGACGCCAGCAGCATACAATCTTGGCCTTTGCTGTACCACTAAGCCCTAGACCAAAAGAATCTATTAAAATGGTTTCAGCCCCCGAATTTATGGTGGAATTACCCGCGCCTTCCACCTGTTCTGTTTGCCCTTGACATGAGACGTAGTCCGGCACCGAGACGACTCTAATTACTTGTTTTCTTTGAGTTTAAGGTTTGGAATTGAACTGCTAGGATAAGTCCAGCGTGTGGGGAAGTCTGGACACGTAAATCTACATGGATTGTCAATGGCCTCCAATGCCCCCCACAAGAGAGGCACTCCTCCAGCTCCCCAACCTCCCCTCAGATATGACCTCCACAGACTCTCCCCTCAGACCCGCTGAGGTTCCCATAAAGACCTGAGGCTCCTGTCTTCCGTTCCTCCTCTGCTCGCCACAGCACAGAGCTCAATCCTTTGTCCACAATTGTCAGTTCATAGCCTCACACAGCATTGTTCCGCCTTTTTACTGGAATCAAAATCATGAAATATATATATATTTTTTTACGCATGATTTCTCTAAAAAAAAAGTCATCTGTTTACTAAATTTCACCCACTACTGATGTCAGGAAAGGTTCCAAAGGAATGGAAGGTTTGATGAACAATGTCAATACGGCAATTAAGCACAACTGTATTACGAAAATCTGTTTGAACTGCTGTACATATGGAATATAAAAGCAGATACATTTCAGATGTTCCCAATGACTTCGTTTGCAAGTTTTTCGAGCGTCCTCCCTTCCAGAAGTATGTAACCCTTGTAAAGCTGAGTAGATCTTCCACTGGGCCCACAAAAAGACCAGCTTGTTCCACAGCTCACCAGCAATGCTTCCCAGAGACTCGGCTGGCAACATCAGTTCCAGTCCCTCAAAAAGCAGTCGGCATTCCAGAACGTGCCTGTCATTAATTCAGCTACTAACTTGTAATGAAGTTCTGTGGCACATAAGGTCAAGCGGGCCAGGACAGAAATAGAGACGCGCACACCGCTGGAGAAAGCTTGCGTTGACCTATAAATAAACAACCAAACCTGATAATCTGAACAGTACACAAATATGCACACACACGTGCACACACACTCACACGCACACACAAACAAAGGTCTCCCCGATAACAGAAGAGGCAAGACCCTTATGAGTGCAGCATTCTGATGGGGGGGGGGGGGGCTCCCGGATTGCCGCAGTGCCCCCACCCTCACGCTTCCTGCTTAACTCTGGCCCCTCACATACTTGTAGCAGTGAATCATTCAAACCCCGGTATCTATTTTAAATGCAATTAGGCTGCCCAGTTGGTTGGCCAGCATTAAAAGACAGCGAGCTGAAGAGATGCCTTATCCCCCCCTATCCTTCTGCACCCCACCCTCAGTCACAAAAGGGTCAGGAGGCCACATTCTGTCAGAGGAAAAGCATGGAATCACTGGGGCTGGTCGGCAGCAAGCCGCCATAGGGGCTCAGTGCTCAGCTGGGGTCTCCATTCCTGCCAGCCCGCATTGCGGCCAGAGTGTGTGTGTGTGTGTGTGTGTGTCTGTGTGTGTGTGTGGTTGAGAGAGAGAGAGAGAGTCTGTGTCTGTGTGTATGTGTGTGAGTGTCTGTGTGTGTGTGTGTGTCTGTGTGTGTGTGCGTATGTGTGTGTCTATGTGTTTTTGTATGGGGGTTAGGGTTATGTAAAATTACAAAAATTACTTTACTAAAAATCTACAATCAAAAACCTAAAACAGCCAAAAGCCTTGTACAGGTCGTCGACGACTCACGACCATGATTGGCTACGACTGACTGGTCGTAACACGATTTGGTGGTACGTCGCATATGTATAGCCTACTGTACAGTAATGTATTGTTATAAAAATCTTTGTCATACCTGATCATAATTTTCTTTGTTCATTATGTATTGTTATACATCATACTTTTCTCTGTTCATTATTGTTACACATCATGATTTTCTTAGTTCATTATAGTTATACTGTTACTGTGATAACAGTTAGCGGCTTAGCACGTGCGGGAATGGTGGTGCTGCCGGGAACTGGTGCGCAAACTGTCGTACACCCAGCTGGGCAACATTTGCGCTGCCAGTGATGCGAGCTGCGATCGTGGTCGTAAAGTCGACTGGTCGTAAATTGGATACGTCGTAAGTCGACGAGGACCTGTATATTGTCTTGTTTGGTAACTAATGGCGCTTTTCCACTACATAGTACGGCACGGTACGGTTCAGTACGGCTCACTTTTGGGGGATTTTCCACTGGGAACAGTACCTGGTACAGTACCTCGTCCTTTTTTTAATACCACCTCAGCCGAGGTTCCAAGCGAGCCGTACCGTTACCAAAACGTGACGTGTAAACTCTGCTGGTCACTGATTG
>JABFDZ020000138.1:9113051-9132204 GCA_019775955.2 Pollimyrus isidori | reverse complement strand
CCCCCCCCCCCCCCCCCCCCCCCCCCCCCCCCCCCCCCCCCCCCCCCCCCCCCCCCCCGACGTCTCCTTCATCGGCCTGTCAGAGAGGCCCAGCCAGCTTGAGAAATGCACACCGCACCTCGAGGCACAAACAGTGCTGAGCGAGCAGGAAAATAAAGCAGATATTGGGGGGGGGGGCCTCCACATTCATCGATCAAGATGTCACGCTGTCCGGGCGGACGCCGGCCAGCACCTGGGGACATGGTAATGCGCGCAACTGTCCTGCCACCGCTATCCCTGCCATCATGCCGGGCTGCGCGCGGCGCGGACGAGTTAACGACCGACTCTTGGAAGATGCCGGGCGACCGGGTGCAGCCGTCTTCCACGCCAGACTCCAAAGTCCGAAGGTCAGGGACGAGAACCTCAAGCAAAACAAATGCAAACACAAAAAAAAGATATTGCAAATCTTTCCTGGTGCATTAAAGTTTCCCGGTCCGGATCGTTAGCTGGGGCCGCGTCTCAGCAGAGCTGTAATTAGTCATTAGGCATCACAGCCAGGAGACCGAAGGGAGCCGTGCTCCTCCCCCACGCCGGGAGCTCACGACTCCGCCAGCCCTGGCCATCCACGAGGAGGCTGGTCAGCACTATCGACGAAATGTCCGAAGAGCTACATCAAACACCAGTTTTTATCAGACGGTACTGTTCTGCTTAGCTTTCTAAAAAAAAATCCATATTTTCAATTGTTCTACAAATCAATACCTCAAACATTACCGCTCAATGGCCTCCCCAGCCCCTTCCAGTGTCTAATCGCAACTTAATCCTTCTTACAGTTGAGATAAATTGCTCCTCAGCCACGGCTTGGCAGACTGCGGTACATTCACATGGAACCGTGGGGGTCTGTCTGGACAAACGGCCAGCTGTCCCCATTAACCGGTCTGGCTTCAGCTTCAGTACATACTGAAGCTAGCTCAGTACAGCTGCAGAGCAGAGTGGAGGAAGCTCAATCGTACGTTTTCCTCTGAAAATCAAGACTGCAGTTTGCATCCTGACTTCCCACCCTTCCACAAACCCCCCCGGAGTGAAAGTAGGGGAGACAGTCAGTTTCGACAGAGTTCACTATGTGTATCTGCTGTTTTTTTATTGTTCAAACACATTCCACTGGTTGAACCATTAATCGACATACCACACCCCAAACCCAATTTGCCCTTATCTGCAGTTTCTACATCTGACTGGGTTAGACCAAGAAAGGTGAAACGGCTTCTTATCATCATTGTTTCTCCTCAGAGTTCCTCTCCTACAGAGATGCAGGCAAGCTGACATTTCAGTCCAAATGTCAGTCGGAGGGCAGCAGCTCCATGGGGGTCATAGTGACCTGCGGTCATGTAGACGACATACACCTGTATCACCAGGAACGACGGCCCAGTGGGGCCGTGACCAGAACTTCCTGCACCTTCCGCAATCGGGCCCTGCTGTGTACTTCTTGGCCAAATGTTATAATTTCAGTCTCTACTCTACACCCTAAACCCAGGAGCTTGAATCATCTGTGAGGAACACGAAGCACTAACTTCCACCTAACGTTCTTCATCAAATGAGTATATGCGATAAACTATAACGAGATGTTCAGTGCAAAAGTGATGTCAGTCAACGGCGTTGAAGCCCCCCCCCCCAATCAAAATGGTGTTTTTATACCCAAACAGAAAGAGGATTTTCTAGCCACACTTCATTTTCAGGACAGTGTTGGGTGTGCTGGGTGATATAGCCAGCAGATTAGTATAAATACACCAACAATGTAAATCTTTCCTCTCAGCAATGCGAATACAGACCAGGTGTGACCACGGTGACACCCACAGTGTGACCCGGCCTGCATGTTTGTTTACTTCGCTACGGCTGCAGGGCGAAGGCCGAACCTGACATTCACACGTCAGGTAAAGGTCACGTCAATAGGACAAGCATGATACGTACCGTACTTCTTGCGGATCTCATCGTGCCTTGCCCTCCTCTCCGCCTTCCTGTAGGGGAAGGAAAACACCCAAGCTAAGCAAAGAATGCAAGAGTGATTACTGGGCGCTTAAAGGACGTCACAGAGGAAATGAAAATAAACAAGGCTTTGGGGCGCCTCGGATTCCAAGACTGAGAACGGAACGAGTTTCCAAACAGGAAGAATGACAAGTGACGAGAAGACACTTCCCTGGTGGCAAATGAGAAGTTACTCCGCAATCAGGCTTCCTCACCTTTTGAATATGACCTTATCTTCTGCCTCTGTCACCACACCACATCATAAAAGGAACAATCTGCCCGTGAATGGGCTCGAAGACGGATGTTTGCGGCGCCGCCCCACCGACTGCCTTGTAAAGCCGTCCCCTTTAGTACCCTACAAGCTACACGGACACACAGCGCTACTAGGTGTCCGGCACCATCTGTCTCCTGCCCCGTTATTAAGCCGGAGGGGGCCCTCCACAAGTCTCCCTGCCTGCTGACAAGTGGAGAAAGGAGCAAATAAGCAGGCATTTTTATGGTCTCCCTCGCAGGAAGCCACCGTTTCCGACCGCAGTGGTGAGCTGGGGTAATTTCGCTTTTCAAAAAGTTAATCTAGCATCTCTCATGCTCTTCATAGTGCAACAGCGTGAGCTCTACAGTTCAGTGTTAACAGAGCCCAGCAGAGGAGTAGAGAAACGTGAGGTGGTTTGTGGTTCACAACACTGCTGAACGAACAGGCGAATAGAGGCATTAAAGGATCAAAGGTCAGACTGCTCAGCATGGAATGAGCCATGTGAATAGCATGTGGCACTGACACTGGGGGGCAGTACTGAGTCCATGCTCCCCCCGGCAGCTGATTATGAACTGGCCGTGCAAGCTGTGAGTCATCGGTGAAGCCTTGTGTGGACGTATCGGCTACTTATCCAGAAACAGCCACACTAAATGGCACAGTGTACAGCGGTCATTAACCTTTTGAGAACTGAACCAGCAGTCGTCATTAACACATCCGTTTATTTCCACTTGGGGTTTTCAGTGAAGATTTGCTTAAAGCACACTTTCATAACGGCACAATACAGCTTCTGGTGGCTACTGGAATCTTCTGAAAAACTGAAGCAGCCTCTGTGGTCTCCTCACAAAACCCTAAAACTCCAAACATTAAACCACCAGACACCCTGACTTCTGTATAGAAACTGAACTCCACTGAGCTGTGTTCTCACTCTCAGTATGACAAATGGGGTGAAGGTGCCCCTAGTGTTGAGGCAGGGAACACACAATAAGAACACCCAAATCATCATCCCCTGTACAGAAAATACTAAGCACGGGCATAAAGGTACAATGACTAAACCATGATTACAAAAGCAGTAAAGACAAAATCAATAGACACAGATCAGTTTATGTATCAAAATGCTTCATAGCCAGCTAAGCAAAGCAGAAGCCAAATGAAGGAAATGTCTCAAACATTCACAGCGAAAACAAGTGAAGCTTTGTTGCCGGTTTCATTACAGATCGTTCTCACCTGTTCTCGGACTTCTGCCTGATCTCCTCCCGCCGACGGGCTAACCTTTCATCGTCTCTGTCGGGTCTGTCAACAGAACGCAGACCAATTAGCAAACAGACCCGGAGCATCTGACACAGAAGCAGAAGTTAAAGGATGAAATGTTCCCATAAACAATATGCCCACCAGCATACAGCCAGATAAAGTGGAGAAAAACATACCATGGTGAGCACTGGCAGATCACTCCATGATTCAAAAGAAATCCTTAAATCAGACGTTGATGCAAAACTGTATTGAGTTTAATTGATTTTTTTAATATGACACGAAAAAAACTTAATGCCAGCCTTCTAAGCTGCCTAGCCAAAAACAAAAAGTCACCATTTGACCACCTTTAGCTTTGATTACAGCACACATTTGTCATGCCATTGTTTCCACAGGCATATGCAGCATCTCAACCTTTGTTTTCATCCAGATTTGCATTCATTTCTCACCGAGATCCTGTATTGACAAGCGAGTTGAACCACTCCATAAAGCCTCTGTCAGCACATCCCAAAGACCTTCAATGAGGTCAAGGTCACAACTCTGTGGTGACCAAGTCATGCGTGAAAATGATCCCTCATGCTCCTTGAACCACTCTTTGACAATTCAAACCCAATGAATCCTGGCATTCTTGTCCTGGAATATGCCCATGCCACCATGGAAAAAAAACCCACTGATAGTGGATGGAGGTGTAACCTGGCCATTCAGTAGATTCAGAACTTCACTTTATTGCTGTGTAACGTTGCTGAGCTGTAATAATGATCCAGCCATTGGCTCAAGTATTTGCTGATGTAAATTCAAATGGAAACAATCTTTTTTTTGGCCAGGCAGTGTATATGTACTGATGCAGTGAATGATTTCTTACAAGATGTGGAAAATCCAAATTATCTTATGCAAGGTTACTGTTTTTGGCACAGCTGACCAAACATGTAGCCCTGAAATGTTGGCTTGGCGTCACCTTGTGGAACAGGTGCTGCACTACATGTTAGTTGGCAGAGCAAGGGCTGAAGCACCAGACAGAAAGGCATTACCCTGACTGCCCCCTCTTGCAGCAGCAGCAGCAGCAGCAGCACACGCCAATGCTTAGCAGAATGGTCCCCCCAACAACAGCCATGGCGATGATGAGAGCTTCAAAATTCACTGATACAAAAGAGCAGACAAACTTTTAGTACAAATCAGAAAGTGCATATAAAGATCCATTCAAATTAAATTCACTTACATTGGATAAGACCTTAAAAAACAAGAACTTCAACCAAAAAATAATTCCTTGTGTCGTGCTGCCACCTGCTGGCATTTCCTTTACAATACAAGAAATGGATGACGCAGAACAACGCTAAGAGAGATGGGACAGGTATAGACTTGTTTGGTTTTCTATCAGATATGTGCTTAGTCACGATTGACAGGAAGGATGGAGAACAGGTTTAAATAAATGTGGAGATCATAAAGTATATGACTGCAGTTAATATGGAGGCACCTACTGTTCCAACTTCCATAAATAAACATTGGCCCAACAGGGCTGAAGGGGATTTAAACAAAAAGACAGTTGACTTCACCATTTGATCAAATCCCAAGTACATATTTCCCTTTGGTTCATACTCTCACCCACACTCTCCTTTTATAACACTATAAATTGATTATTTAGAACTGATTCCTGTATGTTTCGTATCTGTCAGATTAAAAAAAAAAACCCACAATAATGAGGTACAGAGTAGCGATTTCATTTAACTGCCAAAATGTCAGGACTGAAACATTTCAAGAGCTTCCTTAGACTATGGAAGACCGAGTCGTGTCCACTGCAAGTCACTTTCACTCCTGGCTGGGCGACACCAGTCAGTGCTGGGCAGCATGTAGTAACCCCGTCCGCCCTGCATCTCTCCCACCATTGCCTATATTCCCCCAGCAGGCCCATCGCCCCACACTCACCCCAGCACACCCCCCACCGTGCCTGGGACAGCTGGCACAGAGACGAAGGGGGAAGAATGTGCCGGACAGGGTAATCCAGGCAGGAGCTGTTGGTATTGCACCAGAGGCACTGTTCAGGAGACACACGTCAATAAGGGCATGCGCATGCTGCCAACATGTGCAGATACACATTCTTAAACATTGGTGACAAGTACAATATATATCATGCATGTAATCATAAATTATATTTTATTTAAAGGTGCACACAGTCTGTTGCTAAAACTATATTACGGTAAATGTGCACAGGCCAGTAATTTTATACTACTACAGACAGGCGAGAAAAAATATTCTTGGGTTAAAATATATTTAAAAAAAAAACTGGACTCTGGATTTATAAGGTTCTTCTGGTGTTAGCAGCTGGAAGTGGGACGAATGTTTAAAAATGACAAAAACGTAACTTACCGATACATTTTCTAGGCATTTCTCACAAGTGGAGGCAACAATACAAGCTGAGAGGAAACAAATTTAGAACAGTGACTGACAAAGTGCAAATTATTGTTTTAAAAACATCATCAGAAAGCCTGGCAAATGAGAAAGCTGCATTAAAAACTGCGTATTCATTTGATAAACAGCTACTATCAATGTTATCTATTACCTGATGTATATGACACCAGATATGTGAAATGAAGTCACCGTATGTTATATATATATATATATATATATATATATTATTTACTTATACATTGGGGTATGTCGGTCCAAAGTCTGAAGGTGCGATAGTTGCGAACCTTCTAGTATTCGTACTGGGCCAATGCTTTCTATCCTTAAACACTACGCCACCTGCTGTCGCGTTTAACTGTTTTTAAGTTTTGTTTAATCAACGAGTAGCGACAATGTGCTGGCAAACAACGACTTGTTTTCCGTGATCGAACAATCAGGCCATTATTAGCGAGTTAAAGAGGGGGGCTTATCTTCCTCTTAAGTCCTTCACAGCAACGCAGCGTTTAGTCCGATAATTAAATACTTTATGCATAAAGTGCGACGAACTGCAGTAATTTGAGTAAATGCAAACACAATTTCACGGTAGCTTTCGGTTCTATCTTCTGCACATTTAATTCCTCTTAGAGGCGCAGTGTCGGTAGCTTCGATCGCACTTTACCGAAAACACGGCTGGACACGAATCCCAGCTCACATGAATTACCTACAGTCTTTTAAAAAATAATTATGTGCGTTCACTTACGTTTGTGGGGCGGTGGGGAGACGGTGGTATAGGAATATCCCCGAGAAATGAGGGAAACGCAGGCGAGGAAGACGAGCAACACGGAAGGAGCGCCTCGGGAGCTGATCGGACTCTGCATTTCTGCTGATAACTCCCAACAAGCGGCTCTCTACCTACAAGCTCTTTAGCAGCTCATACACCAAGCAAGTCGCCAAGTACGAGACAGCTAACTAAACATTTTAATCGGAAAGAGACGCATCCGGATTCAGCTTAAGCGGCAGCTTTTCAGGCGATCGGTGCGCACTTAGTAACGCGAGTCCCAATACGCATGCGTAATGCCTCCCCCGACCCGAGGCAGCGAAACTGCGCAGCGCGCTATTCAAACCGGCTAGATCCATCTGTGGGGGGAGGAATGAGAAAAGTGTTCCAAACGCCATACCGGGCATTTTCTTGATCGGCTGATGGCTATGGGGGTGGACAAAATCGACAGTGGGGAACCCCCGCAAGGTCGGCAAAATTTATCGCTCAGCAAAAGACATCAAGGGACACCTCCCCCGAGTCTAGAGTCGTTTTTACTTCTATCCCAGCCATAAATGAGACCATTTTAATTCTTTTTCCTTCTATCCACCCACCATATACCTTGGAGGGGATATCAGGACACACAAAGGGCAATTTAGGCACAAAAACTGTCCCAACTGTGGGAGGAAATTTCAAATTAAAAATATAAGACTTATTTTCCTTAAATTATCAGAGATGTAGTCTAGAAATGGACTGTAATTATTTGTTCACAATCACACACACATTTACTGTGACTTTTGTACCAATGATAAGAACGTCATTCCAAATGCTCTGATATCTGATAGATCAGTAATTATTTCTTGGGGCACCAGAAACACTGTGGCCTTCTGATGTGAGGTGGCGTCACAGAGATGATCAAGACATTGGTTTTACTTAAAACTTGGTGTGACCACCGAGTTCAGAATGATTTTCTAAGGAAAAAAAAAAAAGACTTTGAGCAAGTATAATTTTATTCATTTAATATGTTCCATCAAGCACCAAGGAGTACATTAAATATAGCTCTGCATGGCAATACATGTTGTGGGATGGTTAAAAAAAAACTAATGAAGAGATACAAATATTTTTGGCTACAACTGTGTACATCAGTTTAACAATGATTATACAGTTCTTATGTCTGGTTTTAATAAGCTATGTGGAAAAACATTAAAAGTAGTGCATTATATTTGAGACTTTTGAGGAAGGTAAAAAAAACATTAAAAACTTGCTCCAAATGTTACATATTAAAGGTGATGGTCTCTTCTGTCATGTCAGCATGGGTCAGGTGAACTAAATTCCTTCCTGGGGGGCTTCCAGTGGTTTTATGTAGTCATTGTGCAAAGGATAAACTGGGGAGGGAGAAATTAGACAATTACATCGTACCTCAGCGGGAAAATCTGATCAGGACAATATAATAATCTGTTATCAGTAATGCCATATTTGGCATTATCCCGGTGGACCAATAGGACTGTGAGCCATCAAAACTTGTTACGGAAGTAAAATCCATTTACTTTTTATTGTAGTATTTTAAACACAGGCATAGTATCTAAGAATGATTCCAGAAGCATCATAAGTACACAAGTGCAACATTGGGCATTTTAGACCGTGGTGTTACCTACATCATCGTATGAAAAGGTGGCTACCCCTTGCTGAGTCTGGTCCCGCTTCCTGAATAAATCTGCCAAACACAAACAGCCCAGGGTATCAAAAATTCCATTTCCAGATAACAATTGGTGTAACCCACTTCCAGCTGCCATTTGATTTGTTCCCGCTGGGTTGAACTACCCAATGCATTACAGGGCACAGCAATCCCACCCACCAATAAGTTAGCTCCGATATGACATATATTCAAAAGTAAAAATGACCTTACACATAAGCATTGTTTATGTGTTTGAAAATAACCTACCAGTCAAAGTTCTGAGTTTTACACAGCAGGCGACATAATCATCAAAGGAGATCTTCCCCTGAGTGCTGCATCTTTTGATCATGCCATTCATAGCTTGCGGGCTCAGTCTATAACCTGCGAATAAATTCACAAACAAGACAGAAGGCTGAACCCTGGTACATTTTGTAATCCGACTGGTACAAAGAGCCAGCTGAGCTGAAAGGATGTGGAAGGATGATAAGGCAGAGCGGCCCAAGCAAAAGACACGCCATAGAGAAGCGCTTCCTAATCCGGTCCTCTGGGTCCCACAGACAGTCAGCTAGGGAGCTCGGAGTGAGCAAAAACATGGAGCGACTGTGGGTCTCCGGGCACTGGACTGGGAAACACCGGTATAGAGATTCTGTGCTCTTGGTCCAGTTGAACATACCCATGGAGTTGACCGCCTGCTGCATTTCCTGTGGGTCGACCGAGCCACTTTGGTCACGGTCGATGGAGGCGAAATGCTGCTTCCATGCATAAAGAACATTCCATAGCTCCTTGAACTCATTGAAGCCCATCGTATGTGATCCATCTCTCTGTGATTTAGTCAAGGAAGTGAGGGAGTAGCTAAAATGCACCCTCATGGACCAACACACAGGCTAACCCACTGCATACTGCAAATACCACCCACGGTTAACAATGCAGTTCAACAAAAAATAAAATAATTTCAAAATAAATACTATTAAATAAAAATGTCAAAGTAATGTTAGTTTCCTTTCCTAAGACACCTACAACGTTTTATACTTGCCCAGAAAGAAAATTTACAAACATCATGGAACACACAGCTGCAATTCTGTATTACAAGTACTGGTCAAAGAAAAAAAAAATTACAAAAATTCTCTGCACATGACAAAGCCACTGCACAAAAACCAAGTAATTACAACACATTGGCCTGTATGTTCCCCCAATAAACTGCTAAAGAATTATTTTTCTTCAAAACACTAATGAAAAGGATACATCCAGCATGCTAATCATCAGCCTACAGGTCTCCAGGTTGAATGCTGAAGAGACAGGAACAGTCAGTCAGCCCTACTTACCATCATGCCGACATTAGGTAGCACTGCTCATAATTTTAGATGAAATGTTTCCCATTCTCCTTATTGTTACAATACGTTCAGCTCAGTCGAAAAAAGTGAACTCTGCACGTGCAAATCAAGCAGTAAAAAACATTAATAATGTACTTGTAAAGAAAAACAAAAGTTACCATACAACAAAACACATTTTGACATATTTAAGTGGCCTTTTCTCACTGTCTGATCTTTGATACGATTGGCTGCTTGTGCTTGAATCTTCTGTGCAGTGATATGATTGGTGTGTGGAGTTTAAATTCAGTCCCATTATATTCAAGAAAAGCCTGACATTTTCATGGCCCGTATCTCCAAACCTAGGAAACTCCCAGCAGGACCACAGGGATGAAGAGACAGCACTTAAGCACCTCTACAACATATATTGTTCAGTTTTGTGATGAACTGTGCCTTTAAGAGATATTATTTTAGCATTTTGCACTGGGGACTGCAGCATAAGGAAAAAACTGCAAGAAAAAATTGGTTTGAGACCCAGTTTTTTGTAGGTGTACATGCCTAAAGGAGTAAATAATCTTCTATTGAACTGAATCGTGAGTGGACTGTATTCTTAAACCCCCAGAGCTAACAGCTGTCTTAATGACCAAGGTGTACCTTGCTGCTGATGTTATTAATGAAACCAGACTGGCTCTTACTGAAAATACCGCACTGCTTTAAAGAGGGATGGGTAATGAGCCATCACCCTAAATGGATGAATTTGCATGCCACCGCACTTGTTTACACTGTTGCTCCCTTTGTGTGTTGAGGTCAGCCTTCTTAAAGGGACAACTTCTAAAAAAATTTAAAGCAAGTAAGTGAAAACAGCTGCACACCATAAGGGCAGGACTGGATAGCTAAAAGTAACAAGACGACTCTTCAGGTCATACAAACAGTATCTTGCCCTACACCACTGCAGTTATAGGACAGCAGCTTCTGACTCCACGCACAATGAAAATTCCCTCGGTTAGAGGCGGCAGTGTCCATGATGTTACAGACCCTTTTGTTTGGAAAAAGAAAGGTACAATGACGAGCCTTGTTGGATTACCTCCCACGGAACATGCTGTTCAAGCCAAACTAGAAAACTTTCCGGTTTGTCCTTGCATGAATCGACATGCAGAAAAGTTGCTCTTAAGCCACGGGACACCAGCTCTAGTGAGTCTTATGTCCTGAGTCTTACGTTTGTAGGCTCCAGAGAAATTGGCCTGGGTGAGACACGCCTGGAGCTCATCTGCAGATATTTGTCCATCCTAAAAAAAGAAAATCAAATAAAACTTAACACGACACTATCCCATATTCATGTGCTGCCACATACAAGCAGAATACCTAAACACGGGCAGCAAATGGAGAAAAGTCCTGTTCAATGGCACCCTGAGTTTATTATACAGAAAAAGTTTACTTAGAAAATATGCTACATTTTCTGAGTACTACGAAGCATACAAATAAATCTGAATATTTAATACGTAAATAATGTTACACTTTTATCAGTGCAACATGATGCCACTATTGCCCTCAGGGTTCAAATTTCACCTTTACTCAGTGTGGATTTTCAGTGTTATTCTCTCCCGTTACCCATTTTCCTTCCACATTCCAAAGACATGCAGTCATGCTAATTGGTGTCCCTCGAGTGTGTGTGAGAGACTGTTAGGATTTGTGTGCCTTGTCCCGCACATCCTACCCAGGCTGTACACCACAACCCTGTGCCCTATGCAATCCCGGATAAGCTTTAGACACATACAGAACCCCTGGAGAAGAAAGAATTACTTTTTTATACTTGCTAAAGTGTTTTCCTACATTAAAAGATCTTACCTGGCCAGCAACAGCGCTGAAGTACCCCATCATCGGGTCTTGAGGCTGCCCTGGAAAGCCCCCAAATCCTGGAGCACCAGGAGCGCCCCCATACTACACAAGGCAAGAAAGGGGAAATGCATTGTCAATCTGAAGGGTCACCACGATTCATGTTTACTAGGGCGGTGCTTCGGCACGCCTCATAAAGTCATTTCAGCTCAGCTCAGAACCACGACTGTTGCGTGCCAAAAGTCAAACCAAATTACAAACACATGGTGCTCTGACCAGGGTCATACCTTTCTGATGACTAAAACTGTACCTTGCAAAGCTTTCTGAAAGATTAAGGACCTCTGAAATAAATCCTAGATCGCAAGTCCCCAACTACATTTGTAGCAAACTATTGTTTACCAATGGGCACCACATTTTACCCAGAAAGTCAGACCGGATACACGGAAGATGAAGGAACATAGGCCAAGTACATCCATTTTCAATGTAACTCTCGCTTTCTACTCCGCATGAGAAACACTGGGTGTGCCTTATACATTTTAAAGATCATGCACTTTACAAAAGGAATATCCGGGTTATAAACCGTTCATCATTGTACTATTTCGCATAAAATGTAAATTGTGAGACTAATTTGCCCCGTTTTTTCGAGGGTATTCCAGTTTTTATTTCTCGCAAATCATTCATGAATTATTTTGTCATTTAAAGACTAAAGCAAACCATAAGGCAGAAGTCAACGTGTAATCTAGTTACACCCTGTCTACAAAGCATTCAGGAAGAGCAGCGTTTTAGAAGGCAGTTTTGCATACTACGCTAGTGCGATTCAAATACTGTATATCCGCAGCATTTTGCACAATATAAAAGAATCTGCATCAAAATGTAAAATGAAATATAAACAGCAGAGTAACTGGCGATTTTATTCCAAGGGCTTTACAGTTTCCCTTTAATTCCAACGACGGATGAAATTTGTTGAAATACAGAAATCAGAAAAACGTTAAAACATTGCCCACGTCATGCTACTAGTCACACTTCTTTTAAACAGACAGGCAATTAAAAACGTTAAAAGCGTAAATTAGATTGCGGAGACCATTGATTGGCGCTTCCACACTGTGTGGAGTTGCGGGTTTCAGCATGACTGGAGTAAACCAGTAACAGTCGTTTAAAGATAAAATACTCACACCTCCAGCGAATCCGCCAGGAGCTCCGCCGTATCCTGGATAACTCATTTTACACAGAAAGTATTCGGGAAAATGCGGAAATTTTTCCAAGTCACGGAGGTAGCTAGCTAGTTCTCTGTCCCACCCACTAAATACGGCGAGGTCAGGCGTGGCCTCAAGGAAGGAAATCTGTGCTCCTTATGATATACAATATGAATACGAGAAAACGTCTTACATGTAAGCACTAAAGTAGATTAAACAACTTGCCGCAAAGTAAATAGTTACTCTATGTCTAATGTTGTCCATACACTGCCGACGTCGTCCGTCTAACAGTCAACACCGCGTATTGGTCGTTTGGAACATACACACCACGTGACACGAGCGGGCCAATCAGCTCAGAAGCCGCTTCCTGAGCGAGGTTTGGGTGACTGCAGCTTTTCCGGTTGGGTTGGAATTCTGGATGGGGATTCAAACCTGCAATCTCTCAATGATAGATGCACTTCCCAAACCGTTAAACCACCACTGCACCACCTTGGTACCTTTCAAGAGTTTTCAAAGTGAAGTCTTTTTAACACGTTTGGAAAAAAATGCATACATTTGTGCAAGGTCTATGTTTCATGATTGTATTATAAATCTTCATTTTATTGTGTTTCTGTTCAAAGTTTATGCATAAAAATTCACACGACAAAAATGCAAATAGAATTTTTATTTATAGTAGTTGTACATGACAAGTTGTGCCAAGAAATTTATTGATCACTTAAAATCTGGAGCATTCCTTATATTAGTTATGACATTCTCAATAGAATAATGATTTGGAAACATTGACCAAATTATCTGTTGCGTTATTCATTCTGGATACACGAAATACAGTGCACTCTTGAAATATGACCGGCCCGACACGCGAACAATTTCTGTTTCTGTTTTTGATTTACAACTAAAGTCTTGAGTAAGGCCTAATTTCTATATTTACGTGCCATCTAGGTGCTGAGTGTGCATAGAAATCACATTTTTTCCAGTTTTTTTTTTCTTATGTATGTTGAGCAGCTTATTGGATTTATTGTGTTTGAATTAATAGGTAATATATAAATGAATTAATGAATGCCTTTGTCATTGCACAAGGTACAACATAATCGGAATACTAGCCTTGCTGCAAGAAAGAGAAAAGACAGGAAGGATACAAAATATAAAAAAAATAAGATGAGCACAATGAAATATAAACATGGGAGGTCATGAGGCTGCGTACGCGATGCGATGGTTGCTAGTTTAAATCCCATAGTCAGCAGAGTAGTTGGGCTCTTAAATGCAATTCAATGCAATTTTATTAATATAGCGCATTACCACAAGATTACATTGTCTCAATGCGCTTTACATTTCTGCCACGTAAAGACCCCCCGATGAGTAAGCCAAAAGGCGATGGTGGCAAGGAAAAACTCCCTAGGAGGAAGAAACCTTGGGAGGAACCAGACCCAAAGGGGGAGCCCATCCTCCAGGGGCCGGCAGAAGAGTCAAACAAAACAAGATAACTAAGCTAATATAGGGGTTTAAATTTCAGTCTCTATGCAGGGGCAGACCGATGCTGGTACGGGGTGCTTGATGCATGATGGCAAGATCAATACTGGCACAGCAGTAGGGAAGGAAGGAGAGGCATCACATGAGCCAATGGCAGGTAGGCAAGAGGGTAGTTGCCGGTAGTGGAGGCAGTAATCTTGCTGGTAGCAGAGGAATAAATTCTTCGTTCTCAATTGCTCTCCAGGCAGCACACGCCAAAAGGGGTGGGTGGGTGGGGGGAAGTAAGAAAATAGTGTGTTAGCCAGAGTTGAGGAGACCAGAGGCTGTGCAAACAAAATGATCGAGTGCAATATTCATCTAAGCTCCGGCAGATCTGGCTATAGCTTAAACACCCCTCTGCTTCAGGTACTGGCTGACCATGTTTTTCAGGAAAACATATACATCGTTGTGTCAGATCGTTGTATGGAGTACCAAGCCGCGATGACTCAAAATCCCACAATGCCACACTAGGAGTGACCTGACCCATATTGACGACATTTTACTTCCGGTTCGCAAATGGCTTCGGTTGGTGCTTGTGCTGGGAAAGCTGAAGTAGGGCCTGCATTTGTCTCCACTCCGGCAAACTGTAAAGTGCGTTTTAGCCGCTTTGTTAGCCGGCATGGAAATATCAGAAGTTATTCAATGTCGAGAAAAGACCCTTCAGGACTTGACTGAATTTACGGAGAGCTGCCGGAAAAAGCTTAGCGAGATATTTGACGCGTTAGACTGGAGACAGACGCTTGACACGGATGCTGCGGAGGTAGCTGACTTCTCTTATTTATCATTGCATACACCTCGTACTTCTCAGTATAACTTAATATAAGTTTTAAATGTCTTCTGCTAAGTGATAATTACGGTTCCCTTTTTTCATGCTCGATCCCAAATTCGATTGTATGAGAGAGAGCCCAGCATGTGCCGTCGTTAAAATTCGGAATTCGTCTCGTTGCCTTGTCCTGAAAACCATTCATTTTATCCTCATGTCGTCCGTCATTTAAACGAACGACTTTTGTCATGCGAAGTCTTGTTCTCATGGTTATTTATTCGGTCGTTTGACCCATGACCTATCATGTACAGATTTTCCGACAGGGTAAAATCAGCTGATAACGGAGTCTTGCAGAGCAATCGTGTCACCTTCTAGCTCTATTGTAATGCACAGTGTAATGTGCTGAGAAGCTGGTAGCAGTGAACTGAAATATCCAATAGATGGTGCTACAAGTGCACCGTTAAAATCCCCTTGTCCTATTAACTGAAAAGCCGAATGCCAGCTTAATTATCTGATGTACAATATGCAGCTCTTGGTATAAATGGTGATACCCATTGCATTTTTACAGTTTTAACTTAAATTTATAGTTTGCTTTATTCAATTTAATTCTCTTATTTTTCTATAGCGCTTTTCAAAACGGGGTCCTTCCAAGGTGCTTCACATGGATGTGTTGTGAAATGGGCATCATTAGAGATGTTATAAATTTGACTGTTTATAAATTTAATACTATGAATTTGTCTTCAAGCCTGGGGCTCCATGGAATTCTTAGTGCTCCTGCGATGACTAATAACCCGCTGGCTGCTGTTATTCAAACAGGAACCTATGGAGGTGTGTCCGTATGACAGTAACCACCGAGTCCCTGGAAGAAGCCTGGAGAGACACACTGCATCCTGTAAGCTGAGTAAGATGGGCTACTCCAGAGAAGAGCAGGTAAACCGTTTGCCCTGGCTGCAAGGCTGAAGGTCTCCACCGTCGTCATTCTTTTTAAGGGTCACTGCATATGTCTCCCTTCGTGAGTGACCGCGTGCAATTAAGGTAGATGGGAGGCTCTAGGGGAATCGCTAGCTTACACTACATATATCCTTTGTCTGCATTTTATGCATCATGCTGCTGTACTCACAATAATTTCCCTCAGTCATCTGTTACGTTTCTTAAGGCGCTTTTCCGCTGCACCAGGTACTGCACTTTAAGTATCGTACTTTCAGTAGTTTCATTTTTCCACTGACTTTTGGTCCAGTGTCTGAAGTTCCAAACCAACTGGAGTATTACTTTGGGGCTTTAGGGTCAGATTTGAAATGCTTTGTAGTCGATTGGTTATGCAAATAGCCTGCCACTGAAACACATTACAACGCTGTCTTGGAAAAAGTTTTTTGAATTCAGAAAACCGACGATAAACTAAGTAAAAAAATATATAGAAAAATAATTGACGTTTGTTCAAATGAAGACCCAAGCTTGAATTGTGACCAGGGTGGAAGAACAGAGAGAACAAGATCAGGAGAGCATGACTCGAAATAAAGTATTTTATATAATATACTAGGACGACACGGTATTGGAAATCACAGCGATGTGACTTTGTTGTAATAAATATTGGAGTAAATATAATGAAAAAAAGGAGTTCAATATAAATTAGTCCCGTGTAGGAAAGTATAAGTGATTTGAACAGAAAGGATGAAAGTGATTATGATTGTCTGGGTGAAAGCATGCAGCACTCCTGCGAGAGGAAGTAAGCTGAGGAAGTAAGCATGTTTAAACTGATTTAAACATGTACTTGATTATACTGAAAAGCAATAATTATTAAAGTTGCAATACTTGCAGAGTTTTTTTTTTTCCATTTGACAGAGTAAAAATGTTTTAGTGAAACGTACTCTTTGCACTATAATATTTACACCAAATTGAACCTAATTAAAAGCCTGATCTTAATCTAGCTGACTCGTGATGTAAGAATTGCATGTGCATAACATGCAATGTCTGTATTAATATCACACATCACCCAGCATTATAATACACTACAGCTATTTTTCAAATTGTGTACAAAATACCCTGTCTTGTGCTGTGATGACATTGGGCACCACGGGAAAAATCAACACCGTGAAATACCATATTTTTGGTACTTTGTTGAACTACCAAAAGTATGGTACGTAGTGCAGTGGGAAAGAGCTCTTTGTGATTTCAGATTTTTGGGGGGATTCTGTACAGTATTTACTCTTTTGTGCTTATTTTAGGAGGTGATGTACAACCCTTCAGCATTTCACAGTAAGGCTGAAATCCGCACCATAAGCATTGGTGAGTGTGCCTAGGAAGTGCATCTTTCAGTCCCTTAGTCACACCGTACTTCTACAATGCTGTGGTATACAGTAACTGATGAAATACAGAAGTACAAGCCCTGAATGTGAATACAGCCTGAATTTTGTAACTGTGAAGCCTTTGTTTATGCTCTCCAGACAAAAACACCCAGCAGCAGGTCATTCTTCAAGCTAGAGCAAGTGCCCCACCCATCAGAATGGAGGGAATGTACAGCCAAAGTAAGGTCATTTATAACTACCTGTGTAATGATGATCTACCCAGTATATGTCAGCAGTTCAGACCTTTAAATTAAATGCTTTATGTTTTACCAGAAATTGGTACAATATGTTCATTATTTCTGGTGTTTTTCTGTTACTTGTACAACAGTTCAACTTGTTCTGTCCAGCAGGGGTTGCTAGAAAACAAGCTGCACTATTGTAATGTATTATGGAAATTCTGAGTACTCAATAGAAAATTGAGGCACGTGATGTCACCACTTGCCTCCGGAGTTTAACGTCTCACTTCTCCAGTTTTTGGGTGGCTTACGATGACACAGGGTGCTTGTTATCACTGTTTTTGTTCTGTTTTTTTTTTCCAGTCTCAGTGGTGAGTATTGAGGAAATGGGAAGTAGACTCCCTCCCCACATTGATTCAGGCTTGCCTGTTTACTTGCAGTATCCTTTCGCTTGATATCCTTTAAAATGAGCCAGGCTCAGTGGTGTTCTCAGAGCTGCTGGTGGCCTGGAATGTGGAGGTGGGACAGTGGTGCCCCATGGTCAAGGGCCTTGCCAGGCTCACTCTCCCAAGTGTGTGGGCTGTACAATTCAGCATCAGACTTTTAGTGCTCCTCTTGCACTGGTATGCATTTTGTGTTGGTGAGGAACCAAAAACAATTTGTAAGTGCACCAAACCAAACATTAAAAAAATAAGATAATCGAATGAGATTAATCGTTAATTCAGTAGTGAAAAGGTAAGTTTTTGCCCTTTGATTTTTTAATTTTTCTTTAAATAGCAATCCCAAGCAGTGATGCTTCTTCTGTAGTCGGTGGTTTGATGCAGCAGACTTTCGCTGTGTGGGTGAAACTCGAGTTCTCTCGGTGTGTGTGCGTGCGTGTGTGTGTGTGTGTGTGTGTGCGCACGCCTGCTCCGCGTGATTAGTTCCATGAGACACGCCGTGGAAGCACACTGATACACCAGAAGCGCTTCTTCCCCTTTACTCGTCACAGTACGCTTGCCCCAATCTTCCATGACATCACATTGTTGCATTTGCGGTTACCTAAATAGTCGCGAGTCGAAGCATTTCTAGCAGTTTCCAACACTGATAGTGCTTCAGAAAATCGAGCTCACTGTGTAGTATCTCCTGTATTATTTGGGTCTGTGTGGAGTTTTAGCTTTTGGAAAAGCTTATTTCCACCAGATTCATGCACCATCAAAACACAGAAATGACCAACCACTACGGCTGACCACTGGTCTTTGGTGTCTATCCTCCCTGCAGTTCTCCACATGTGCATCTGTTTGCTGGTTTGTTTGAAGGCCCTCCTTTCCTTGCTGCAGGTGATTATTCTGCAGACCCTCCCGATGTCCCTCTGAACCACAAGAGGGCGATGTGTGACCTCACTGTAGCCGACCGGCTGGCGCTCTATGAGCATGTAAGAGTGATGGCCAGCCAGCAGAATGATCCGACTCCCTCCACCAGCAACGACGACCTTTATGTGGATCTGGTGGCCAAACTGCAGAAAGGTGGCACTCTTCATACTGCTCTGTGTGTCCGACCTGCTGCTCTGTCATTATTCTGAGAAACGTTTATACTTTTTTTCTGGAGCTTCAACCTAGAACAGAGGTGGGCAATCTTATCCGCAAAGGGCCGGTGTGTATGCAGGTCTTTGCGATAACCTGTAGGTCAGCTGTTCAAACCCAGGTGTGAGGACTCTTCAGCCAATCAGTCCTCTAATTAGTAATCTAAT
>JABFDZ020000138.1:9099485-9111094 GCA_019775955.2 Pollimyrus isidori | reverse complement strand
GGTCATCAGGCGGGGCTCGAACCAGCAACTCTCTGGTTGCTGAACCACAGCACTGCCCTCTGCACCACCATCTTCCCTGACATCTGTGACATCTCCCCATGTTGACGCCGCCTTCCATTTTCACAAACCTAGAATAATAAAATTGGTTTCTAACCTTTCCCACAATGTCTTTTTCAGGGAGTCTCGTTCTCCTGACAAGAGGCAGCGAGCCAAGAAGAGCAGGAAGTGAAGTGTCTTTCTGGCCTCGCTTTCATGAGGTGTACCCCTGCACATATCCCAGTCAATGAACACACGCTGCCTGGATATACCAGATCTACCAACTCTGATCTCATATCTCAGCCAGGTTGGAAAATGTTCCACCCTTGACTGGGTACTCCAGGGAGAAGAAAAGCATTGGGATACAGGAGAAGCTGAGTCTGCTCATAATATTGGACTTTTGTTTCCTCTTAATTTTTTAATTTGGAAGTTTTGGATGGTTCTATAGATATGGTAAAATGTTCCAATATAGGTCCTTTGTTGTCAATTGTCTCCTTGTATAGTCACAGTAAGGCCTAAAGAATGGGGATTGTAATGTTTTTTTTATTCAGTATGGCTTGACTAGGCTTGGTATCTAATTTTTCGTGGACATATGCCATTTTGTCAGTCTTTTCGAAAGTAATGCTGTTCTCATGTTGAGAAATCTTGCCAATAAAATTTACCCCTTTTGTCCCTCACAGTAAAATTAATAAGCATAACCCTTATTTCTGATATCACATTTTGGAAATTCTGGAAATAAAGCTATGAGTGTTTTGTATCTCAGAAGTTTCAGTTCTGTTAAGTCATTTATTTGAATACAAAGTCTCACGAGAAGACGACATTACTTAGTGTCTCAGTCTGAGTACTAATTGGGGGATTTTGTCACAAAGTGGCTAGTCTGGTGTATGTCTAATGACTCCATTGTCCCATGTCATGACCTTTTTCTACACTCTGACCGCTATGTAGAATGTCTGCTACAAGTGTCACAATTGGTGCATTTTTTTGCATGTAATTAGCATCTTTGACTACATGTAACACAACGTATGTATTTATTTATTTATTGCCTTTCACCATTTGACATGGAAATTCACATTTTCTTTCTCTTTGAAGTGTTCCTTGCTCTCTTTACACTGTTATTGCAGGAAATGGATCCATGGTATACTTATTTTACCAGCCGAGATCCATGGTATACAGCAGCTTATTTTACCAGTCGAGATCCATGGTATACAGCAGCTTATTTTACCAGCCGAGATCCATGGTATACAGCAGCTTATTTTACCAGCCGAGATCCATGGTATACAGCAGCCTATTTTACCAGCTGAAGCTGCCTTGCCATCTATTCTTATGCCCACACGCATTAGAATCTTTTTGTGCTTGTAATGTGACGCAAGCTGGTCTTTGATAATTTTATGTGTTGGGATCTCTTAGGCTGGCATGTCTTCAGGACGGGTGGGATGGTGTGGGCCTCATGTTTTATATGGGCGGTAATCGGGGCCTAATTGTCTGGAGGAACTGCGGGGTGAGACCTATGCTTGGAAATGAGTGCCTGCACCCTCGTCCTTTGCAGTCCTCCCTTTGAAAGCTTGGGCCATAGTGTTAATGTTAGCATTAGCCTCTGTATTTCCAGGCTCCTCTTTGCATTGGCGTAGTTTGGTTGTGTCCTTTATCCCCCCTCCTCCCGTGTCTTTCTGCATTAATTCCTGCCTGCCTCCCTCCCCTTCTCCATGTCTCCAAGAGTATTTGCTCTGGACAGGCCCAGGTATTTCTCACTGCACTGCAGAGGGGTGGAGAGGGGCCCTCGGGGCGGCTGGCGTGCGGCTCTTTCCAGGAACGGCACGGCAGTCCAACGTAGGTTCTTTGGACGCTGTGGTTTCTTGAAGGCATGATGATGTAAAGCGGAATTCTCCTGATAAAGGAATTGCTGAGAAACCTCCTCTGGAGTGGGAGAACCATCTTAGGTACCATCTGCCTTTGGGGAGCATATACTTTGACCGGAGCCTCGCCAGACTATCTGTGCTCTTCTGATTGGTCTGTCCTCAAGGTTGCCACACGTTTCTGCAGTGTTAGCCTTTCAGACGCCACGTTGTCAGGCAACCTGCCGCCATGTCGTCTTTCAGGGTGGAGGTAAGCCGTGACTGTCCGACACTCCTCTGTGTAATGTGTGAGAGCGGCCGAGTTGGGTCTTAGATGTTGCCGAATGTTAGAGAAAGTGGTCAACTTGCTGTGGGGAATCAAATGCTTCTGTGTGCATGAAATTAACCATAATTCATCAGTATTGCTGCGGTCGTGCCTAGTTGCCTGTGATTCTCACCTCGATTGTGGTGATATGAGTCTCCGAATGGTCCTTCGGTTTTGTGAATCATCCAGTTGTATGTGATGAGAGTTCCCTAGACCAATGTTACCCAACCCAGTCCTTGGAGACTCCCAGTCCACATGGGCTGTCTGGGGGTCTCTAGAGACTGGGTTGGAAAACTATTCTAGAATGAAACCAGGTGCAACTCTAACCAAGGGTTCCACATCATTACATTATAGATATAGGAGAAAGCAGGAGAAAGTTTAAAAGCATTTAGAAATGTATTTTAACTATGCAGCCACACTTCCTTCAAAACAAAATGCCAGAAATGTCACTCTGATTCACGCAAAGGCATGTCTTTTGGACGTTTCCCTTCCTCACACGGGTAATAGCAAACAAAGATCAGCATTTCCATATAAGAGACAACTGAAAGGTCTTCCCTCCACTTTGTGTACGCTTGGCTGTTAAGAGTTCTGGATATGTGTACCCCACTTGGGTCTCCTGGGAGGTCTGTGGATTGATGGTGCTCCCCAGCTCCATCCTGCCGCCTGGAAGTCCTGACTTTCATTTCCCAAATTCACACCTAGGTGTCTCACTGCAGAGCATTCGGGGAATTCTCACAGATCTTCCCACGACTTGCTTCTTGTCGTGCTGGGATTTTTTTCCCTTCCTTCTGAAGACGAACAGGTATTACACCATGTACAGAATACTAAAATACTTTTGCATTAAAAAAATTAAAACATTTTTTCAGATGTTGAAACTGAAAAATGTTAATTTATGACAAATATATGGTTCATTTAAATTTGTTACCAGCAACATGATTAAAAAAAGTTGGGATAGGAGCATGTCCACCACTGTGTTGCATCACCTCTTCTTTTAACAGCACTCTAAACGTTTCGGAACTGAGGAGAGCAGGTTCTGGAGCTTTCAAAATGAAATGTTGTCTCATTTTTGCATGATAGAGGATTTCAGCTGCTCAGCGCTTTAATGTCCCCTTTACTGTATTTCTCACTTCATGATGCGGCACGTTTTCAGTGGGTGACAGGTCTGGATGGCAAGCAGGCCAATCCAGCTTCAGGACCCTTCTGCTATGGAGCCCTGTAATACCTGTAGAATGCAGCTCCTCATTGTGTCGCTGAAATATACACCTGGAAAAAACATTGTCTGAATGTCAGAATATGCTGCTCCAAAACCTGTATGTGTCATTCAGAATTAATGGTGCCTTCCAGGATGTTGCAAGCTACCCAAGCCATTGTGGATGCTGTCCGCTCATAACAGTCATGGCGTTTCTGGATCATGTTTAGATCTGGTTTCTTCTTTGCATGGTAGAGTTCCATCACACATTTGTAGATGCTGCAATGAACTGTGTTCACAGACAGTGGTTTTTGGATGTGTGCCTGAGCCCATGCAGTGATTTCCACTGTAGATTCATGTCTGTTCTTAATGCAGTGCTGCCTGAAGACCTGAAGATCACAGCTATCCAGTGTTGGTTTTTGACCTTGTCCCTTATGTACAGAGAATTCTCTGGACTCTCTGAATCTCTTAAAGATACAATGTACTATAGATTATGTAATTCGCATTTTTTTGCAACATTGGAACTCACAGACCACACAGAACCCTGACCTCAACCCCATCTGACACCTTTGTGATTAAATAGAATGGAGATTGTGAGCCAGGTCTAAGCCTGGACCAACTGCATATTGATGCTTATGGATTTAGAATGTCATGAATGTTCCTCTAGTTGTAATGACAAGGTGTCCCAATACTCTTGACACATGAGATTGAAATCTCCAATTATGGCATGACGAGGCAAGAGTACCGCCCACAAAGCCACTATAGCACTCAGAATATAAGCTTCTCTGTTTCATGCTATTGACTACTGGGCTGGTCTTTACAGATTGAGGGTTTATTTTTACCATGAATACTTTGGCAGTCAGACCTGTAGCAGTCTTTGACCCAAAAGTGTTGTACACAGCAGACCAGCCAACCTGAGGGTCCCATCATGATTGTCATTTGTTCTGGAATGTCCATCCACAAGCTAAGGTCTTTGATGATCTGGCATTGCCCTCTTCTGTGCAGGTGGACTTCACTGTGAATTTGAGTTGAATTGATTCATGGTGGTCTTCCGCTGGTGACTGCTGCCCAGTTTCACACGGCCTTCCTTACCCCGAAAAGGCACTGTACCAGGAGAAGGGTCATCACTCAATGACTGTTTAATCATTACTCTTCTTTAATTACGAGACTGGAATCAGAGCACAGCCATTGGCATCAAGGCATCGGGCAAGGGGATGCTGCCATACCGCGACTCATATCTGTCACCTGTCACACATGGGGTCTAACAGGAACCTGAGTGTCATTTTTTTTTCTTGGAAAGACAACCCAGCTGAGTGGATTCATGCTGCTCCTGCTGTATGGCCTCCTGGTGTCTGCGCAGGATGACTTTTCTGGCTACCATTCAGGTAGGGGGCGGGGGGGAGCGGAACTTTCTATTACCAGAAGACTTACTCCCCTGGTCATGTGACCCCCTGTGCAAATTATGTTCAAGCCATGTGGACATGAATTTCCAACATATCTCACCTTAAATATGGCCAACTCAACTACCGTTGGACTATTTCTGAACGATTCACATATTGTATGTTTTACTTATTTGCTCAAACCAGACAGAAGTATCAGTTTAACCATGAACGGTGTATTGGCGGCCCTGTTGCTGCATGTGCAGGTGATGAGCATGTCCTCGAGGGCTCTGTGGTGGGTGTCTATGAAGAGGAGTCAGGATACCCCCTCCCAGGTATCACCAAACCTTGCAATAACCTGAACTTCCTGCTCACTCATGTATATCTTTGGACATTTACAATATTATTTTTTAATATAGTGTAAAGGGGATTTACATTAAAATTTTTGTCATTACATAAAATACCTTGTAATGGTCATTTTTATCTGTCTACGTGCTGTTTAAAGAATTTTTGGCAATCATTATTTTGAGTTATAACTCCTTTCAACCGTTTGTATATTATGGATGTTAGTTTATTTTACATGCAAAGAACCTATTAAGGTACGTGGTGTAGCTACACTTTAGCTTGTAGCTAAGTGAGTGAATCGGGACACGTGACCTCTGCCTTTGCACAGACGAGGTCCAGCTGGAGCCCACCACAGGGTACGAAGAGCAGACGGCCTCAGCCTACGACCCCTACCAACCCTACGGCCCCGTCTCCTCTGTCGTCACCATGATAACGGAGGACACGTATCCCTATGTGGCAACCACATCCCAGTCGTACGACTATGCCAAGGAGGTCCCCACGGTGACCACCCAGGTGCCATACTACGAAAGCGGCATCGCCACCCTAGGGGAGGAGGAGGTGCCCACAGACTGTGACTGCCTACCTGGGGAGCCTGGCTTTGCCGGATTTGCTGGGCCCAAGGTAACATTACCCCAACCTTTAGGATCTGGGGTAAACATACCGCCCTAGGTGATCGCCTATGTTGCCTGTAGGGTGGGCCTGACCTGCCTCAGAAGCTTCTCCTTCTTGCATGAATATGCATTTCTACAGGTATATGCAAAGCATGCTATGTACCCCTTGTTGCAAAAGGCACTATATCAAATAAATTGAATATTTTTGAGGGAATAGAATTGTGACAGCGTAGTTATAGTCATGACCAGCAGGGCGACGCTAGCACCTGTCTAAGCATCATATAATGTCTGATGGTGTAGGGAGCCAGAGGGGAGCTGGGTAAGGATGGATTCCCTGGAGTGCAAGGACGGACGGTGAGTATGAGAGCGCCCCCCAGTGGGCTTGATGGTGCCACATGTTCCTAGTGCTCATGCGAGCTGGAAGAAAGCTCAGTTGTGGTATTATGTTGTCTTCAGGGGTACAAGGGATTCAAAGGGGTCCCTGGAAGAAGGGGGGACCCGGGCCCGGAGGTGAGAGCGAGCTCTGTCAACTGACCTCTGACCCTGAGGACATATGGCTGTGTCAGCACTGAAGTAAAGAATGGCTAGTAGTGCAGTGTATATACATTTGGAGTTAAGGTGGTATTTGTTAAGAGGAATGGTGTCAGTAGCTGATGTGCCAATAAAAATCCTTGTAGCAAGAGACCTAGCAAACATAGTGAGACATTAGTAATGAACAATAATTAGGTAAATGAGCGTGAAACTGTGCTACCTTAAATGATGGCGCTAAAGGGGGTCCTTATTTTGTATCCTTAGTATGGGATGGCAATTTTAAGGGCTGATGGCAAATGTTTTGGTTAAACTAGATGCCACATGATCTTTTTCCCTTTGATATTCAGGGTGAGCCTGGGGAGGACGGGGCTGAGGGGCCGTCCGGCTTCTCTGGAGCCATGGTGAGTAGATTGGTCAAGGGGTGCCCAGCATATCTAGCTGGGGCAGGTGGTGCTTTGGGGGCCAAATACCCCCCCCCCCCCAATGCGATAAAGACCTGTTATTCTGATTATGTGGGAACCACAAGCGGAAATTCAATTTCAGAAAAATTCTGTGTATACAATCAAAAAACTAAAATTTCCAAAAGACTTGTGTTTTGGTTGTTTACTTTTGGTTAAGGTTGGGGGTTAAGGTCGTCATGTTGGGATTAGAATTTTCCCCATAGAAATGAATGGAGAGTCCTCAGAAAGATATAATTACAGACCAGTGTGTGTCTGCGTGTGTGTGTGTGTCTGCATCTGCGCCTGCGTGTGTGTGTGTGTGTGTGTGTGTGTGTCTCCTCACCGGTCCTTATCTCCACAGGGTGAAACTGGGCTTCGTGGGGACAAGGGAGAAGCTGGGGACTTGGGTGCCAAGGTAAAGGCTGAGTTGAATCCCGCCATTTGACCAGAACAGCATCTGCCATAAATGTTTCTAGCAATTTCTAAGTTTTAAAAGTTGAGGTTAGACCTTTCCTGTCACTCCAAGGGTGACATCGGCATAACAGGCCCATGGGGTGGAGTCGGAATCAAGGGTGAGACAGTGAGTAGCATTTCTGAAAATAACTTCTGAAAAACCCAGTTATTATGGCTGGAGGAAAGCAAAGAACTGATAATAACAGATCAGACAGTAAAGTTCCTGTATCTGACCTCTGACTCGGGGGACGCCAACTCTGTCCACCTCTAGGGACCAGTGGGAGGAGTTGGAAAGCCTGGAAAACCTGGAACCAAGGGGATAAAGGTTACCAACCAGCTCCAAACACACACATATTTATTATTATTATTGTTGTAGTTGTTGTTGTTGTTAATAATAATAATCATCATCATTTTCTTGATAATGGATTTGAACCAATATTTAAAACACACATGCACAGCATAATACATTGGATATTTGCTGAGACAACCAAGTGTAAATGTACTGGCTCATGGGTACAACAGTTACTCCTTTGCTGAGATATGAATGTTCCAGAGATATGGCAGCATGATTGTCACATTGAACAGTAGTCTTACTAGATTAGTGCTACTGCTGATATCACTCAGTGAGACTGGGGCAGAGCTCCTTTAATCCTGCAGCAGAATGACTGCTGTTAATGGCAGTGGTTTTCCTCGACAGGGATCGATTGGGACTTCTGGGAAAATGGGACCAGATGGTGAGATGGGAATGAAGGTAGGACAACCAAACACCTATCTTTCATCTGGTGTGCATGCAAATTAATGGGTGTGGCTAAAAAAAGGTAGGTACAGAGGTACACTTATAAAGAGATGTGTCATGTGACTTCTAGATCAGGTGCAACTAGTTTAAAATAAAATATAGAACAACACCCACCACTAAGAGAGCTCTACGCAGATAACATAGTTATATTATTTTACAAATATTGTAGCTGTGTTACACTGTAAATTGTTTCTGCACATCCAGTTTACTGTTTCATCATTTTTTGTCGTATCATTTTATTTCCTCATTATTGTATTGCATCAGTCTCAGACTCCCCTGGTTAAATATCAATTAGTTTCTAAAAGTGTTAACCAAATATTTTTGTAACAGTGGCAAATGTCAGTTTGACTGACTAAGTGAAGACCTACATGTCAATGTAGTGTATTTACACATGGTAAATATTTCCCTAAAAAGAAACATGTTGTCATACACACAGGGTCAGATCGGAGCCCCTGGCTTCTCAGGAGACAGGGGAGAGCCAGGTTACATGGTAAGAATGTGTTTGGCTAAATAAGCAAACCATCAGTGCTTTTCTGAAAGATATTTCTGGCCAACTATGTATCTATTTGTTTATTGTTTATTTTAGGGGTATCCAGGAATCCCAGGAGGCAGAGGAGAACCCGGACTAAAGGCATGAAGAAGTTCATTTTATTTTGTTTGGAAGTTGATATCTGGTTATTTCCTATCTGTGGTAGAACATCCATTATGTCTAGCTTTGAAAATAGTGCCTCTGAAAATGACATTTATTCACTTCCCTTAATGTTTTGGTCAGGGAAACAAAGGCTTGGGGGGCATTCCAGGCAGTGACGGGGAACCTGGAGAGGATGTAAGTGGGAAAGATGCCAAAAAACCAGTTACCCGGAGATTGTCCAGTAGGGCGCAGAGTTGATTTCTCATTTATCATTCAGGGTCCTCTAGGAGTGCCAGGAGTAATTGGAATTCCTGGAACATTTGGCATTAAGGTATGTGCTAATGTGCAGAATGAACCAGGGCTGCCAATTCTCACGCATCTGGCCTGACGCTCACGTTTTCAGACTCTCTCACACTAAATCTATGTTATTCCATTATAAACTGAAAATTATCTCCATCAAAAGTATTGGGGGAGTTTCCAAACCCTGCAGACTATTTACAAGGTAATAGAACTTTTACATACATGTAAATTCGTGTGCATGTGTGTGCAGACTAGTCTCGAATTGAAAATCTCCAGCCAGCCAGCTGACCAAAGTTGGCAATCCGGGATTAAGTAAACGAACTAAAATAATATTTTGTTGAAATCACTTTGAGAATGTGGCAGGTTTTGATCATGGTGCTTTTACATTGTTTTCAGGGGGACAAAGGGGATCCAGGCCCCAGGGGACCCCAAGGACGAGCGGGTGCACAGGTAGGACACTCATCTGAATGAGGAGTCAGCGGTTGCGGCACTCTCTGATCACGTCATCCCATTCACGTAATCCTGTATGAAAAAGCGGACAAGTACAACCCTTCAAAAGGGGTTGTTTGAAAACTCAAGCAGGCTGAAGAGGGTCATATTTAAATAGTTTATTTAAATTTTTTAAGCACTTTACTGATCTTTACATCTCGCCAACAATAACTTTATTATTCATATGTAGGCTACTACGATAAGTAAAATGTTAAACAATCGATGAACATATAATTTAAGTATTATTTTAAAATGCAGTCAGGTGACACACTTTGCGTTCAGTCATGGAGGCGACTTTCAGTTGCCTGTGTTTTTGTATAGTTCCTATTTTTAAATTTAGGTTGTTTTGATCTAATTTCAATTGTTCATGTTCTGAAACATCTGCGGACGAAATGGCACCACGTTTAATCACTCGTCACTTTTGACATTAAAAACAGGTAGTTGGTGTTGTCGGTAAAGTCCCATCGACTAGAATAAATGTCACAACCACCAAATGTAAAATCCAATATGCAGATGATGCGTACGTTTTAAAAAAAGGTACTTATAAGTTGGTTTAGTCATGTATCGGTGTTTACAGGCCATTGTGTTGTTTTTAAAATTGGTGGATAGATATTTATTTTCACATGTCACTTTAATTTTGACCAGTCTCTGTGAGTATCGATTTACATCTGGTAGTTCCTGTTGTTAGTTTTGGTTTCAGTGCGTAAATTTAGGCCGTGATTGAGCCTAATCAGTTATACTGCACATGTTTATGTTTTCTGTGTTTTGGGGAAATCCCAAGTGTGATGTGGAAAAAAATCTGTAGTTCCCAATGTGGAAAAAAATAGGTCACAAGGATGGCAGTAAGCATGTTAAGTGATGGATGAGAATATCAGCCTCTGTGCGCACGGTCTTGTTTACTCTGCACTGTGAAAGATAAGATGCCGTATGGAAATATAAGGCGAAGCTGACTTGCTGTATCTGTGCTACAACAACAACAAATGTATTTTTGTACAGCGCATTATCACAACATTACATCGTCTCAAAGCGTTTTACTGCATCCCCACCCAAAGCCCCCAGTGAGTAAGCCATAGGCGACAGTGGCAAGGAAAAACTCTCTAGAAGGAAGAAACCTTGGGAGAGACCAGACTCAAAGGGGGAGCCCATCCTCCAGGTGCCGGCAGGGAGAGTCAAATCGGAGAGATGGCTAAGTGCCGAGTCATGCTGTCTAAGTCATCAGATTTGAGACACAACCGGGGAGCAGGGGGGAGATGACAAGCCAGTGCCGATGCCCGCTCCGATCGCCAGGCAACCAGAAGGCAGGCAGTGGGTCACACATGGAAGATGACACAGCAGAACGGCGAGCTGGATGCATGGACGTCATTGGTAGTGACAACGTCACATGTTGCAGGGTCTGCTGGACACCTTGATAGATTGAGGTCTCCAGGCAGCGCCCCTCAGGAGGAGTAGGGGAAATAAAATGTGCAATTAGTCAAAGTAGGGGAGACTATAGGCAGTATTAACAGTTAGGTGAGTGCAATATGAAGTGCGATGTGCAAGCTCTGGCAGATATGGCTATGGCAGCATAAGTAGGAGGGAGAGGCAAGTGGGAATGCAGGCATGGGGAGTCCCGGAAATGTTAGCACTCCAATCCCACAAGCAATTGTAAAGCTAGAGTGACAGACTGACAGTTCAGTTTATCCAAAGTCAATGGCACCGATCCCCACCCAGCTCTACACCTCACACTATAGGTCTAACTGGGAGTGAAGAGTTGGTTGTAGAACTAGTGTCCCTATAAGCTAAACTAAACAGGTGCATTTTTAGTCTAGACTTGAATATTGAGAGTGAACCTGAAACCTGCACATCCAGTGGAAGACCATTCCACAGCTGAGAAGCTCTATAGGAGAAAGCTCTGCAGCCTGCCGTAGCTCTTTCCATCCTAGGTACTAATAGATATCCCGCGCCCTGAGAACAAAGCAGGCGCGGGGGGTTGTATGAGGTCAGCAGATCACTAAGGTATTCTGGTGCAAGACCATTCAGTGCATTATACCTTTATAGGTTAATAGCAGTATTTTATACTCAATCCGACATTGGTTATGTCAATCCACTGTTGGCAACCAGACCAGACATGTAACAAACAACTATTGTTAGCATTATATGCAGATTATTTGTTGCTGTACATAACATGAAGGTGGTCCTCTATCTATCTATCTATCTATCTATCTATCTATCTATCTATCTATCTATCTATCTATCTATCTATCTATCTATCT
>JABFDZ020000138.1:9083658-9099385 GCA_019775955.2 Pollimyrus isidori | reverse complement strand
CTATCTATCTATCTATCTATCTATCTATCTATCTATCTATCTATCTATCTATCTATCTATCTATCTATCTATCTATGATTTGTGTCATTTGTATTACAGGGACAACAAGGGGAGAGAGGCGATGCCGGCATTCCGGGGAAGCCGGGAGCCAGTGGCCTGAAGGGTCAGCCGGTAAGGATAGTGTCTGATAGCAGCCATCTTATATTCAGGTGCAAATTCACAGCTGCCACTGGAACTCTGGTGGAACCAGTCAGCTCAACCAGCCGCAGATCTTCAGTCCCTGTGCGTTTGTCATTGTGCTAAAGCACATTACAGTACCTCTAAAGCCCTATTCAGAGGGGATTCATTTGTCTTAAGGTGGTTGGGGACGTAATTTATACAATGGTTGGTCTGGCTGATTCTTAGTGGCGATTCCAACTGGTGGGGTGGGGGGGAGGCTGCTAATTCAGATGGTATAAGGAACATGTAATTTACATAATTTACCAGAGATAGTAGAAATAAAACAAATCCAGTCTGTTGATGTTATCATGAGTAAGCCCCTTTAGAAGGTGGATGACAACAGAATTCTAACTTTTAGGTGATCTGTCCCTTTAACACAGCAGTAACACAATAAAACACCCGGTTTCTTAACAATCAGTGTCACTCAGCGGTGCTGTACTCAGTGTACTGCTCTGCACCTACCAAAAACCTGTAAGCGGAGTTTGTCAGTTTTTATATGGGAAACTTGGTACCCATTCAAGCTCCGCATAAATGCTCTTCTGGCATTGGTAGATGTGACCTTATTACTGAAATGTCAATTCAAACAGGACTAATGTTAGCAAAAACAGTTCATGTTGGCTGAAATACAGAAGCTAATTCATTCCTTAATTTTTACTGTGCAGGCTTGTAGTCACTACATTGCGGTTTCAGACTGGATTAAAATTATGCCAATTGTGAGTAATTGCTTCAAGCTACATTACACCCCAGGGCTTAAGTGTCTGTGTTCATCTCCAGTTTAGGGCAGTTTTCTCTGCCCTAGGCACTGTCGGACAGGATTAAATATAGAAAAGAGGAAGGCGTGCACACTCACGGTGACAAATGGTGTCATGTTACTCTCACTCGTGACTTTTGGCCTCTTTCATATTCACTGTGACAAATGGTGTCATGCGACTCTCACCCGTGACTTTTGGCCTTTTTCTCTTTAGGGTGCCAAAGGGGAGACTGGAGTGGAGGGCGAGAAGGTATAAAGACATCTGCAGTCTGTGGTAGCGACGGGGAGTCCCCCCCAGATTGAAACAGAACCGACACCAGTCAGCAAGTCAGACACTTTGCACAAGTTCCACTTTTCACTTGTCCAACACAGCTCTTCTGAGACCACTTATCTGCTAGCATTGAATCCCCCATTGCCCAATTTTTAAAAATCCATTTGAGCAATGGGGACATCTCTGCTCCCAGTGCCAATCACTCTGATGTCTCAGAGTCACCACAGGTCAGCTGTATAAATGTTGTGAAGATTTTATCTTATTTTTCCTGTTTCTCCTCAGGGAGCCAGAGGACCACAGGGGTCAAAGGGCACGAAGGGGCAGAAGGTCATGCCAAATCTTTTTGATAACCTTGCACTATTCCCACATTATGCTTTTATCAGTTCTTAAAGCTAAAGTGAACCTCTCTCCAGATTTTTCCCTCTTGATCATACATACATTGAGCATACAGCCTTGTGTCCTTATTCCGGCATGTGTTGTTTTCAGCTATCTTTGTTTTTAATTTTTTTTTTATTCTGTAACAGGGTAGCGCCGGTTTCCGTGGTGATAAAGGGAAGGTAAGTGCTACAGATTCTTTTAATTTCAGCCAAAATGTGATTTTACCGGAGCAGAAATCTTCTTTATTAAGTTTTTTTTTGACTCTGCCAAAAAGTTTTAATATTGAGCATAGAAAGTTTTTCAGAGACTAGGAAATAAAATAAACCTTACATTTAAAATGATAACCCACTGCCAGAGAAGAATTACATTTGTAAACATCTCAAAGTAAAAAGTGTATCATGTACATTAAAAAGTCGATGTGAGTAACATTCAGGGGGAGGGTAAGCCATAACTCTCTACATTTTCCAGCGTGGTGAGAGGGGCTTTGCGGGACCCCTGGGTGGTATTGGCCGTGTGGGCCCACCAGGAGTGCCCGGTCCACGAGGCAGTCCTGGAGCTATGGGTGACACCGGAGTTAGGGGCACCCCAGGGCCCAAAGGAGTACCAGGGCCCCCCGTAAGTAATGTGGCCCATACAGGGTCAAGAAAACAGTACAAAAAATACAGTTTAAGATGTAACATTTGCCATGTTTCAATTCAGAAACTCAATAATATGAGAGTCAGAGGATACAAGCTGTTTCATTTCTGATTGGATGTGATATCGATCAGTTTGTTTTAAACTATCCAACTAAACAAATATTGATAATTTATTCCAAACAAATAACTGTATTTTGCATTAGAAAATCATCTGAAACTGAATAAAGCTAATAGTAAGATGTTCACATGAAATCTGCAGTAATAGTGATGTGATAGACACATGTACTGGCTGCTGCTTCATAGCTGTTGGCTGGGGGGGGTCTGAACTGAGGCCATCGTATCATGTTTGGACAGGATTTCTGATTTGCGTCGGTTCTTCCTGTCACTCCTGCTAAGATGATTTTTACTGCAGACACATGCATGCATAGTTAACTCCTCGCTCAATTTTAATGAACACACTCATTCCCGAGACCTCCAAGGCCATAACTTCCTTTACCGAGATGTTAGAGTCAGCATTACTCTTGACTCATGACAATTACAGACCTGTAAGTCATGGCTTCTTTTCACGGTGTATAACATGGCCTGTAAATAGGTGATTAAACAGAACAGCCCCACCTCAGATAAAATGACACCTGTGGGTCCCTGCAGGGTCCAGGACTCTCTGATGAGCAGGTCCTCCAGCTCTGCCAGGGCGTGGTGACGGCTCAGATCTCGCAGTATGCCGTGTCCATTCGTGCCAAATGTGCCCAGGGCTGCCCCGTCAACCACCGCACCCTAATCGGGCCCCCTGGGATCAGGGGCCCACCTGGAGCCTCCGGCAAACCCGTAAGTGCCAGGGAGGGGGGGGGGGGAGGTGTGTAGGTCCACCCGAGCGTTGCTATTCATGGAAAACACACACAGACGTAGATCCAAAGATTCCAGAATGATGTCACTGATCTCAGTGTTTGACACTCTGTTAGCTCTTTCTATAATAGCTACAATGTCTTGTATAAGTGGTTTGCTGTTTGTTTTGGTTTGGACCCTTTCCTGACCTGCTCTGATCCCGCATGATACGCCCCAGGGGAAACCTGGCAAATCCGGCTCCAAGGGAGCCAGTGGGCCGAGGGGAGACACGGGAGTGCCAGGCCAGGAGGGCGCACTAGGACAGAGAGGTAGGACAGAGCCCCCAGAACCCTGCATGCCAGACAGCTGGCATCCTCTGTTCCTTTCGCACTCGTCTTTCCTTGTAGCCATCAAGATAAAACTCCCCATTGGTCTGAAGAATGATCTGATCAGATTTTATGGCAATTTTATGACAATTTAAGAACTGTGTCCTTAACTACATGAGTATTAGTAGTTTATAGAATTTATTCTGTAGGTTAAAGGGTGTAATTATAGGCAGAACTGGCCACTAATCACGCGCTAATGCACTGTTAAGTTAAACTTTATTCAAAGGCGAAGAGTGTGGCCGCTCCGAACTCACCCGTCCTAGTACCGTGAAAAAAACTCAACACTCTTCGCTCTTGAATGTAATGTAAAATAAAGTCATCCTCCGAAGAGGTGGTAGTGGGCAATTAAAAAAAAAGATAAACTTTATTAAAATTCTTGAAGTTATCCAAATTCATGACTTATAGGTCCCAGTGAGGATTAAATTTCTGACTCCCGTTTTACAAGGACAGTGCTCTAACCATTTATCTGTGGAGTCTACTTGTTGGCATTTTTTCCTGTGCCACCTTCCCATCAATGATTTAATGCCCCGTCCTCCTCCTAGGCCAGAAGGGTACCAAAGGGGTGCGAGGTGACCCTGGCACGGGGCTGCCAGGAATCGACGGATACCAGGGCCTCAGAGGTGGGGGCAATCGCAGCAGGGTGGGGAGGGTCTTCAGATGAAAAGTGTAGATGGGATGTGGTATCAAGGAGATCATGCAGATGTGAGGTGCATCAAACCAGGTTAGGGTGGAGCTCTCAGGCACGGAATGTGGGTATTAAGCAAGAGGAACCTTGTATTCTGAAGCACAGGACAGAAAACATCAGATAGATGTAGATATCACAGTGATGTGAATGAAATATAACGACACCATCAGACACAAACGAATGATGTAAGTGTATTTGAGAAAGTCATATCACTGTGGTAATTCACCTTTTAATAATTGCTTTTTTCACAGGCTTTCCAGGGCACCCTGGTCAGCCGAAGAATGGGACCGATGGTCCCATGGGTCCCCGTGGATACCCAGGCCCAATGGGCCAGCCAGGAGGGGCCGGGCTTGCTGGGGTGCCGGGGGTGTGCGAGGCTCGAGACTGTAGCATCCATGCTCCAGTGATGCGGAAGGAGCAGGGCCTAGTGAAGGGACCACTCAGTCCCAACATATAGATACGTCACGGTGGCACAGGGTTGTCCTAAAGCTGCTCATCAGCATAGAACTATACCCATAATCCCCCAGTCTGACCCTATCCATCCTTACCTTACAGTACACTAAACTTACCCACCCACAACCCTACCATAATCCATCCAATATTACCCATACCTCCTTGCTAGCTTTTAGTGGCTACACCAGGGGTAAGTAACCCTCAGAGCTGGGAGGAAGCAAAAATCGTGGACTGTCTGGGGCTTCTCAAGGACCAGTTTAAGAAACACTGCTCTAATTACCCCCAGAGCCCCCAGCATGAAAGACAGCTGATTGTATAAAATGGATATCGGATTTCGGTAGAGAAGACAAATTAGTTTTCCCACTGCATAGTTCAGTTTTTGATTGATGGCTTTTATTTCATTGATGCTGTCATTGAGAGATGGCTTATTTTATTATTCCACATATTTATCAATACAAGTACAAAAATAATGTAAATATTTTTAAAAAATAAATAAAAATTCATAAACATTTTGTAATTCTCTTGTGTCATAAAAACATCTCTGTGTTGCATTTCAAGAACACGGCTAACTGGGGATTTGAGCAGCAAATTTAAAATACTCTCAGTGTTAAGAATTCTGCTGCACTTCACATCTTCTTCAGTTATTTTATGAATATAAAGTTTATACTGAAGATCTGCCAAAGACTGTTCACATAAAAATATACACAGAAAACAAAGACTTTTGTGGTTCTGTGCCCTTCAGGACGAGGAACTCCAGGTAAAGGAGATGTAAACATTCACTTAAGTGCACCTGAAGCTGCGACCATAACAGTACTTGCTCTGTATTTTACTGCACCTCAGTTAGTGCTTCTCTGTGCTTACATTCATTTCCAACCCCTTCCTCCTATGATCCAAACAGCAGGATGCCAAATAGAAAGGCTATTGGAATGGGTATTACAAAGAAGAATAAGATAATAGAGTAAGATCTTGGCAAGAAATTAATGCAGATCTGGATGAAAATAAAGTTTGAGATAAACTTGTGGAAACAATGCCCTGATAAATATGCACCATAATCAAAGCAAGCTAAATATATTTCCAATGAAATATTAAAGTGCAATATATAATAAAGTGTAATACTTTTGTCCAGGCACAGTGTATATAATGGAAACATTTACATATAAAAACATATTTGCATAAATAACACAAAAATGTAAAAAAAAAAAAAAAACAAGCTTAGGAAAAAGAGAACTATGCTGGAATTTTTTAAAAAATCCACAAGTGGAACAGAGAGATGTGAAACCAACAGCACCAGATTATGAGAGTGGTGAGGAGTAGTTCATCCATCCATCCATCCATCCATCTTCTGAAACTGCTTGTCCTATTCAGGGTCACGGGGGTCCAGAGCCTAATCCTGAGGCTACAGGCACAAGGCAGGAAACAACCCAGGACAGGGCGCCAACCCCATCGCAGGGCACGCGGCGTGGCAGGGCATGCGGCTAGGGGTAGTGACTCAACTGAATGGCATGAGAATGCCTTTGTATTTGTACTCAGACAGGCCTCCACCCCATAAGTAGCTTGTGCTCTTCCCTTTGTGCCGCATGCCCTTCTACACCTCACAGCAGCTGCAGGCCAGGCTGGTCGGACCAGGCCTCTCATCCTCCAACCCTCACTGGGTTTGGGCTGGTCAGTCTACACTGACATCTAAGGTGTGCAGCACCATAAATCACATTTACACTCAGAGCTGTGGCTAACAGAGTTTTCTTTGAAAGAAATATGTAACTTATACGGGCAACGGCAGAGGCAACTATCTGAAAAAAAACAGTTCAATGAGACACCAATCAGATGTCGAAATCATAAAACGTTTTGCATCATGTCCCGCCCACTCAGCTAGCAGCTGCATAGCGTGAACAGCTTGAGGTCCATCTGGTTTAGGAGCTGGTCTGGCCAGAATTAGACTCTTGGCTTCTGCGGATGCTGGCGACCCAACAAATCACAATGATGACAATGGAGCAGCAGCACATCACCGCAGTCACGATGAGGCCTGTGTTGGGATAGAACGGGACAGCACACCATCAGGGCGCCGGGCCAGGGCAGGGAAAGTATATTAACTAAACAGTATGGAGGGATGTACTGTACCTATGTGCATGTTAGTACTCTCAGGATGATCTACACAAAATGAGAAAAGACAAATCAACTCAAATTCCAGTATTTTATCCAACTGCCTTTGTTTATGCTGTCAGAGTTCTTCGGGTTCTTCAAATTGGTTACAAAACTACCAGTACAGCAGTGAGCGGTAACTGGCTTATGAACTTCACCATGCTAACTGAAATCTGACTTATCGGCAATCAGTATGAATCCCTCAGCCCAATCATACATAAAGCTTTCAGAGTTCTGGTAAGTCCTAAAACCAAAGGCCATGCTTCACTTAACTTGCACCTCAGCAAACATCATGGCTGAACTTTATTAAGAAGTGACATTTTCCTTATTACTACTTGCATGATATTTTTATCTAATGGCACTCTCACTTTTACTCATTCATGCAGCTGGATCTTTTGTTATTTTGGTGAAGTACTTTTCCCGAGGGTACAACAGCAAGACCCAAGAACTTGTAACCGAAGTTTATGTCGTTCACCACAATGAATATTTAAAGGTTTTACCTTGTACAGGAGATGATGACTCTTTCTTTCCTACAAAAGGAGACACAGAAACAGGAAGTCAGGGACACTGATGTTCTACATTTACTTTCAGCTCATAAAAATGTGAGAAAAAGTGTTTTATTCACTTAGGTCACTGTCTCTAATATGAACCGCATAGATGAGACAGACAAAAACATAAATACATGAGCCACATCACCAAAGCACTTTGAGGAGAAATATGTCTGCATGCAACGGTATAATAAGTCTTGATAAACTCTGCAAAACTCCACTCTGATGGGATTCCAAAAAAACAGCCATTTCAAGGAAAAAGCAGATGAAAACAAATAACCAAACAAATAATTATTAACTTCTTTATTCCTCCTGGGGGAATTTGTTTTGAACTTATGTGAAAATAAAACAAACTTTTCAGTGGATTTCCCTGAGCTGTGTTTGTCGTCCCTACAAGACTTCAGGGAATTCAGGCATAACAAAAGGCTTTTGTTCAGGGTGAACTTCCATTTAAAAACACACAGCAGTTTCATTGCTATACAGAGACCATTCGGAACTGAAACTGAAGGACATATGCATCTATCTTCCATGACTGATTATGCAAACAAGCATCACGGCGACCTCAAGCTGTCATCCAACCCGCGTCATTATGCTGCAGCAGGGAAACCAAAATATGGAAAGAAAACCCAGACAAAGATGCATGGAGGCACCCAGCGAGAGTCGAACCCACAACCATGTGGCGGTAGGAACAGAATAACCAGATTGTAACTGCCCGTGAGATGCAGGGTGGGGGCATGCAAACTTACCAGAGAAGATGAAACTCATGTCAGTCAACTCATTCTGTTTATCAAGAGAAAATAAGAATATAAATGATGATTTTGCTAACTCAAAATGGGGGGTGGGGGGGTGGGGAACAGAAGCAGAACTCACCCTCCCACAGGTGAGGGTGAGATTAACGCTGACACACTTGTTAATGGTGATCCCTTCATGGGAGACATTCACACATGGCTCCACACACTGGGCATCATTATCAGCGTAAATCGCGATGGGCTAAAGGAGAGCAAACACACGTATGTTACTGCAGCACCTAGGCTTCCAGTCACCTGTCAACTCTGTCAGTTTTACCCAATCAAACAGCTCAAAGAGTTACAGGGGACATTTGGATTGAAATGCCATTGCACTGCAGCATAACGCTGGTCATATCTACAGTTGATTAGTCTAGCAATGCTTCTATTTAAACCAACAACCTTCTGACCACACACACAGCATCCTAACCTATTAGGCCACCCACTGTCTGCTGACGCAGACCAGTGACTCCAAGATGGCATTACGCTTGAGGGGGTTCAGTCTCACATCCGATAATTTTTTGATTACCATTCATCTATAAAATTGCATATCATTGTTTTCTTCCATATTTTAACTTTTAAATTAACATCAAATTGTTATCCAGGTGTACCTCTTTAGCCATCAGCAACCATCTAAAAAAAACTATAAATTTCCTGCAAGTTAAAAAAAAGTCTGGTCACACAATATGTACAGTGGTACCTCGGTTCTCGAACTTAATCCGTTCAAGACTCTGGATCAAATCCTAAAAAGTTTGAGTTCTGATCAAATTTTTCTAATAAGAACTAATGGAAAACCAATTAATTGGTTCCCCCCCCAAAAAAATTCCACCTAAATGTTTTTATAGCATTTAAACACAAAAGAAGACCATTTTTTCTTATTGGCTTCCAAAATGACATATCCCAACATTACCCCAGTCCTGCCCCGATCATCCGCTCCTTCCGTGTGTCATGCTCCCTTGTTAACCTCGTGTGGGATCCCCATGTGATCAGCTATTTCTGATTGTTGTCATTAGTCCTCTGTATTAAGTCCGTGTTTCAGTTTGTTTCCCCAGACCGGTCATTGGGTGCGTTCGACTTGCTTACAGTGCTGGCTAAAAGCGGCGCATTCTGATCCTGAAACAATGCATTACAATTAGATGCATTGTGGCCTCTCATCTGGCTGCACAAACTGGAACCGCCTCTGTGACGACACACCTTTGCCCTTATTGGCTGAAGAGTTTAGTTACACACTTGACGTTTGTATTCTAGGTAGTTCCGATGCGTAATCTGCTACTTCTCCTGAATATCACGTAAAGCAGTGAGAACTGGTTTTCAGTTAATTTACCAGGTAAAGTTTAAATAAATGACATAAATGCTGTAATAGTACACATAAGTTAGTGGTTTATTTATTGTTAGTTACTGTAATGTTGTGTTGCTCTGGTTAATTGTCCAGTCTGTGAATAAGGCATTCAACTAAGAATTGCATTGTAGTATGACTCATTTCCTGGCGCATACAATTTACTGTATATTTAGGTCAGCATTCACGGTTCAACCTCTAATATTCAGATCGAGTTCTAGGTCAAACCGGTTTGTTTGACTTTCAAGAAATTTGAGTTCTAGTGAGTTCAAGAACTGAAGTACCACTGTATTTTTAAAACTATTGTATTTTAAAAAATAGTGCAGATATACAATAAATGGCTGAAATGACTGCCGCTGATGTAATACAGAGGAAGCTGAGAATTTAGGGCACATACATGTACATCCTAACACAATCAGACTGTACAGACTATCCAGAGGAAACCAGAGTACATAGAAAAAGCCAACATGTCATGTGGAGAACATGCAGAATCCAAACAGGGGGAGGTGTGTCACTGCTTGTGGCTTTTACCCACGAATCCCCTCACAGTCACATGACATGACAGACATGATGATCCCCTGAGAGACCTCGGAGTCAGATGGACTTACGCTGTTATTCAGTACCCATGTTTGCTCACAGTGGAGGACATTTACAATCTCGTGCTGGATGGTGAACATGGCTTGAGTGTCAGGACATGGGAAGGATTTGTTGACGTGTCCTGAGCAAGTCCCTGAGAAAAGCAGATGAAAACACAAACGCTACGTTCACACTGCCATGCTGAAGTGACTCAAATCGGATTTTTTTTGTGACAGATCTGATAATTTCAGGGCTGTGTAGACATGCAAATCTGATCTTTTCAAATCGGATTTATGCCACTTTCATATGTGGTACTAAATCAGATATGTGTTCGATTCGCGACACTCAGATCGGAATTCATGTGACTTTTTGCTTATACGCAGGCGCTAACATCAGCTTGCACCGGCAGCGCTGGAAAGTAAAAATGGAGGAGAGCTGCGATACACGTGCAAAGCCCTGAACTGGAAATGCTTGTGAAATCAAATACCCTGAGCAGTATACGTTTAATAAACGTCTGATACGTCATTAGAAATCCCCGATCGCTGCCACGCCCACCTCGCTCCCCATCGTGCTTTCTATAAAATTAAAAAAAAAACCCACGGAAAACCCCTTAAGTACTTCTCACCGTATTTTTCGAAAATTTAATCTGCGGTATTCACCCAAACTAACATAAGCACATATAAAATTAAATCAATTTTAAAATAAATTTACAGTAAATCATATTTGTCAACAATGGATTGTGTAAAAACAAATGCCAGTGTACGCCATAGATCATAACGAAGAACGCATCACGAAGGATAACAGAACAACGAACACAATACAAAACATCACAGAAAGATAAAAGAAACGAAGTGCGAAATGCTCTAATGGACCCGCTTCTATTGCGTCGCAGGCACTACGATCGATGTCGCGTAAAAAATACATTATTATTATTATTATTATTATTATTATTATTATTATAAACTATGCAGTGTCATTACCGAGCTGCACCGTGCTTAGGGATGGCATTCGCTAGCTTTAAAATGCACACGAGACACCTGAAGTAACCTAAAAGTGCACGTTTGACATTCATACTTTAGCACTGAGTAAGAATGTTATTATTGCTTAAAAATAAAACAAAAACGTGCTTAACTGTATAAAAAGGATACATACACATGAACGCTAAAAGCATGAGGCACATCAAGGTCATCTTGCAGCTTTTCGTTTATGATCCGAATGATGTTTACCCTAAGGAAGTACTTTCTTCTTCCGGTCCCGGAGTTTCCCGAATTATGTAAACTTACTTTCCGTAATGATCTTTGGTTTCTGCATTGATTATGGATGGGAGACGCAGGTGGATTTTAAATGTTCAATTATTTTAAGTTACATATATAATAAATATATAGTTGTGATTCATGCAGTTCTGACAACTGACAATGCCATATTGGCATATTCCTTTATGGCTTTATGGGAATTTAAAAAAAAATTCTGTGTGTGATAATAATTTTCGCAGGGCAGTTACACGTTTGTTATCAGACATTCAGAGTGATTCATTCTCTAACAACAGATTGCTATTTAGCCTATATTTAAAGTACCATGACTCGTTTTCTTATAGTAGCCTTCATAAGATTTGCCACCCAAAATATAAAATACTGCACTTGTCATTATTTTATCCGTTAATATATTATACAAGGTCGCGGATGATAGAATAGGCTATAACCATCCATCTATCTAACCATCCTTTTTATTACATTATTATAATCAGTGCCGTAGTTGTTAGACCTAGGTGTCAATACTGCTCTGGTGATTTCCCGGCAGTGAATAAAACATAACCTATTATCTTTGCCTGCAGTTCTGCTTTTGCTTTCGATATGCACCAATATAAGGCGGCTATGACTAACACGCGGCAGTCATAACCATGTGCACCATGCTCTCAGTCATCCTCCTGCTCGCACTGGCTGCCTTCCCCGGCCATGCGGACTGCAGCGCGCCGGCGGCCGACTCCACGTGCGGCGAGAAAGCGGTCCTAAAGTGCGGGGCTCCAGCGGAGCCCGGCATCCAGTACAGGCGCCTGACATGGTACAAGGTGAGTGTTCACCCGACCGCTAAGAAGAAAAAGAGCCACCGGTTTATAATTTAGATGTTACCTTTATTTATTTCGAAGGAGATACACTTCCAGTAACGGACAAGTAACAGTTGCAAGATAGTTTTAGCAAGTAAATGGCTGATAAATGGTTAGAGGCATTATGTGATATCATGTTAAAATTTCATTATATTTCAAAACTTCAGAAATTATAGGCGGGTGGGTTCGGTGCATTTTGCAGTACTTTTTTGTCTAGCTCCCCTATTAATTGATTCTCCCTTGTTTACCGGTTATCCGTCGCTCCTCCCGGTTCTAAAAGCGATTTGCTCTCATTTTGCTCCTCCAGATTACGGACGATCCGCAGTCATCGCGCATCGGTCTCATTGACAAGAACCTGCGGTCCAACTCCACCAAAACCTACAGCGGGCTGGAGCGACCAGTGTTTTTCCGCGAAGATTCCTCCGACCTCATCATTTTTAACACCACCGCGCAAGACAGCGGGCATTACCGTTGCGCCTTAAGCGCCCCTCTGGGACACAAGAATCAGGAGGCCATTATCCGCCTCAAGGTATCCGGTGAGTCCTCTTGAATTGTTATTATAGTGATGATGCTGAAATTTTACTGAAGCCTAACTATAGTTGCACTTAACATAAACTGTAGGACCCTCAGAGTTGGGATAAGGCCATCCCCTGCCCAGAGAGCAGCTCTTTAACCGTGACTGTATGATCTATCTCCTCCAGGCTGCCCCAAAGAACAGGCGGGGTCTGAGGAACTGTGGTTAGAAATTATTCTCTTCCTGGCTGTGGCTCTGTCTTTGGTGATATGTTTTATCTGCTGGGTAAGTAAGACCCTCCCCCTAAATTACCATAAATTACCCTAAATTAAATAAATGCATTATCTTTATTTTGTACTCATCATAACTGACTCCTGAATTTAATGGTTGCTGTGTAGACAGAACCTCACCCAACCCCATGAAATGTAATTTACCCCTGGATAACAGTCCAGAGAGTGGAAGATCAGAGTGTTCTCTTTTTTTGGCAGGTGTGTCTGAGGAACCTGTCGGTTCTGCGTGACAGTAGGAAGCAGGGTCCCAGTGAGAAGAAAAACCTGAGGCTGATATACTCCCCCAGCCCAAAGGGCCCCTCCTACCAGCATGTGTGCGTGTGATTCCTTCAGAGCCAGTCCTGGGTCTCCACACTGAACGTCCTCAGGGCAGAGTCGGGCTGGCCCAATGAAGAGGACCCATACAGGCACCCTACAGCATGCTGGGTCTCGTTTGGATCAGTCACACTGTGGTCTGACTGACAGTGAGCTACATGGTGCTAGCAAACAGCATTACACAATGGAGAATGTGGCAGCAACGCATGAAACCCGACGCTCATCAGAATGGCAGTAGATGTTCAAGCTCGTGCTGAAACACTAGGAGATGCAGCCGCTGTACTGTGATAGTGACTCATGCAGGTCCTTTGTATCACTTTTGAATATTAGTTCTCAATTTCTGGATCTCTTTACTATTTGTCATTTATTCCTTTTTAAATCTTCATCGCTTTATTGTGACGATCCCAACGCGGTCAGGTTTCAAAGGGGAGAAGCTGGACCTTTATAAGTAAACAAGACTACAGAAAACATCCAGCCGTGTGAGGAATTCTGAGGCAGTCATCCACTGAGGAATCACTAAACTCGCCACTTCAAAATTAAAACTGCAGTCCAAATGTGTGACACCATCTTCAGACAATGGGATATTCCACTGTGTTACTGGTACTGAGTAATTCGCTACAGAACCATCAACCATGGTCCACTCATCCGTCAAATGACTGGAATATGTAATAATCCACGTGCTATAGTCGCAGTTAAATCCGCAGCCATCCAGTAAGGTGGCCTTAGATACCGGATATGCACAAACCAAAGACAATGCATCATAATTTAGAAACCAGATTTATGACTTAAAAGGTACAGCATGGAAAGAATGGATGTAATGAGGATATGGGCACGAAATGTGAGGCACGGCTGACCGCATGGCAGAAGGCTCCATCTGTTACTGAACGGGGCACTGCATTGCTGTTTCTAGAACATTCTTTGCTCCATTTTGCACCATCAGAATCTTCCCTTCTGTCTGTTCTTGCACCCATCTTCCAAATGTCTGTTCTGGGCCTAGACTTTAGAGATTCCCGGAGTGACTCAGAGAAAGAACAGGGGACAACAAGCCGGTGGCACCAGAGGGGAACGTGACAACTCGCCACCGGAGCAGAGACGGAAGTCCAGCCCTTGACCCTGCATGTGCGAGGCATTGCCTTCTGCATGTCCTGTCTGCCCTCGGTACCTGCAGGGATTGGTGCCAGAACCCCCAACAGATACCAAAATCCTCAGATTCTCAGGTCTCTTGTATGAAATGTAATAGTATTTGCATATAAACTACACTCATCCTCCTGCATACTCTAAATTATCTCCAGATTACCTAGGTACCGAATACACTGTAAGTGCCATGTAAATATCAGTACCACTTTACAATAAGGCTTGCTTTTGTCACTTGTAAATGGTAGTAACTCATTAATAAAAAGAAAAGTGTGTTATATCTTGTTTAAAATTGTCTATTAATAATTTACAAAGTGTTAAAATGTAATAAATAACAAGATTATAAACCATTTATAAACCCTCTATATGGGTAGCCTTATTGTAAAGTGGCACATAATTTTTTGTTACACTGTGTTCTGTTTTGTACATGTTCAGTACAGAGTGTATATAGGAGTATATTATGTCCTAGACATTTCATTCACATGGATTCTGTGTAGGACTTGGTGAGCTTTTTTGTCCTTTTTGATAAAATATTTTGGACCCACAGTTGGTTGAATCCTTGGATGTGGATTTTGAGGGCTGATATTTCTCTCTCATAACATGTAACCAAACACCTTAAGTATGATCAAAGCCTGTCCGATATTCTTATCAATATCACTTTATCTCGCTTCACAATAACATTGTACCTACCAGTGATGTGTGGAGTAGATTTCTGTCGTGGCGCATTTCAATCTGAATAAATGCATCTGCAGCGTGAGTAAAATGTGACATGAATGGTAGTCCTGTCTTTGTTGCCTTTTGATTGTCTCCAGTGGTATAGTTTTTATAAGTTCTTTAAATCCCATGATTGCAAACACACATATGTATACACCTAAACTGTCACAATTCATTTATGCTGTATTATTTATAGTATATTTTTGTCGGGGAGCATAATTTTGTTGAGGCAGCTTCCTCAGTCATCTCCTGAGCTCATGAATGGCTCTGATTGGTCTGCCTTTTGTCTTGATGTTGAATTCTTCATGCTTGTGAGGTGTAGCAGACTGTGCCCTGTTTATGAAACTGTTTTGTTTTCAGGCCGCTGGGCCTCATTCCTGTTTGGGGCCTAATCTCGGGTGAGATGCCAGAGTCCTCACAGCATCCTGGGGTTCCGCTTTGAGTTGAGGGCCAGCATCCACTTTGGGGCAAGGGCCACTGGGAAGTCTTCCAAACACCTGGGATCTGTCAGGGACTCTTTTAGAGTATATATAAATGGCCAAGGGAAATACTTAAAACAACCAAGCATAACTACAGCATAAAATAAACAAGGCCCGGTTTTTCGATAACGAACACTCTTAGCGCGCTAAGAAGATTCTGAAGATATATCTTACCAAAGTTGTTTACTTTTCTAAGTGT
>JABFDZ020000138.1:9046775-9075014 GCA_019775955.2 Pollimyrus isidori | reverse complement strand
CCCCCCCCCCCCCCCCCCCCCCCCCCCCCCCCCCCCCCCCCCCCCCCCCCCCCCCCCCCCCCCCCCCCCCCCCTCCTGTAGTGTCTCATTATGCAGAACCCTGTTTTGGCTCTTCTGTTCCAGGAGGACGTGTTGGCCCATCGTTGGCGCCACCCCACTGTGTCCATCCATGGCATTGAAGGTGCCTTCTCAGCTTCTGGCTCCAAGACCGTCATCCCTGCAAAGGTCACGGGCAAGTTCTCCATTCGTCAGGTTCCAAACATGGACCCCAAGGAGGTGGAGAAGCAGGTGTGTAGTGGGCGACATGACCAGGCCAGTAGATGGTAAACATTAGCATTAAATGTGTGGATGCTTTTGAAGAAGAAGAAAATATTTTTTATTTTTGTTGTGTAATATGAAACTAAAGTACATTTAAGAATTCCCAGAAAAAAGTATTTTACATTGCAAAATATAAAATAAAAATAAATGTGAATCATAATGAAGGACCTTTGTAACTGTTCACAACCTGCACAAGTCGGTGCTTAGCCACAACCATATTTTGGTGCTGGTTTGACATGTCCCAGGTGAAAGCCCATCTTGAAGATGCATTTGCTAAGAGGGGGAGCCCAAATAAGCTGAAGGTCTCCATGGTGATAGGGGCCAAACCCTGGTTGGCTGACATCCAACACCCATTGTACGAAGCTGGGAAGGCAGCAGTGCAGAAAGGTACTCTGGGGCGATGGGGTGGTGAGTGACCACAAGGGGGCAGTAAACACCGATCCAGGCATTAAGGCTGGTCCCAAGGGAAATGATTCTCCAAACACAAAGCGAAAATATTCCAGAATACATGTTTGTTCTGAGATCCAATTGCTGAAGATTGCTATGAATAACTATTACACAATAACTATTTTGTTTCTGCTTGTGCTGCTGTTGGAATCAGCAGGGAAATCCCCCACTGTTTAAAATCACATTCACGAGAAAACAGACGGGGGAAATCCCTGCAGAAACGTCTCTCCCTCACAAAACAAGCTGAGAGGAACTGAAATACTGAAGCCAGTTAGATTCATGGTCTGACTCGCGCTTACAGACTGTCTGGCATACGTCCACGACATACCCTATCACTCTCCAAGTCTAGGGAAATTCACGCAAATTGTGTGAATTTGTGCATCTGTGTTAGCGAAGCAAACCTGACTCTAGATTGACTTCCATGTGCCATTTCCTGGTTGCATTTGCATTTTGTTTTTTTAGCAGATTTTTTTGTTCAATACAACATAGGCAGATAGCACACCACAGATTTACTGGCGTGCACTATATTGCCAAAAGTACTGCGACACCTACCTTTACACACACATGAACTTTAGTGGCATCTTATTCTTAATAGTGGAAGTGGTAAGGGGCAGGCACTGATCACAGTACAGCACCACATCCACCATGTCACACCATGTAGCAGGTGATAACTCAGCACCACACCAGTCCACATGGGACCAGTGTGAGTTTTTTCCAGTGGCTGTAGTGCCAATCCTGCCACCGACCCCCAGGTTTTTCCCTGTAAGTTTGAGGACCTCCTTATAGGGCTGGATGCAGATTAACATCATAACTAGGACCAAGCAGTTACAGGTTAAGGGCCTTGCTCAAGGGCCCAATGGAGTAGAATCACTCTGGGCATTTATGGGATTTGAACCAGCAACCTTCCAGGTACTGGTCACAAATCTTTCAGCTCCTCTTTCTTTTCCACTATCTTCACTGTTGGCCCAGTTCTGACTCACCAGACGCTGAACCATCATGCTATGATTAGATTACAGATGTTCTTTGCAATGTGGTGTGAAATGCCCCGCCCCTCCCATCCAGTGTTCAAGGTGGAGCCGGATATGATCCGTGAGGGGGGCACCATTCCTATTGCCCGCACCTTCCAGGACGTGACTGGAAAGAGCATCATCATGATCCCGATCGGTGGCTTTGACGATGGCCTGCACTCCCAGAACGAGAAGATCAGCAGGTGGGGGCAGCTGACAAACAGCACACCGTGGATAAACCTCCATGTCGGATTACGCACTTAGTGGCTGCTTTGACTAATGGGCTTTTAGACACGTTTATCGATTGACGCTAGTGAGACCCGCTCTGGACAGGAATGTGAACAAAGCCACGTGACGTGAGAATGGGAGAAAGGGGCTTTGTTCAGGTATGGGCTTGCAGGAATGATATTTACACTAAAAATGTTCTCAGGGCAGAACGAAAAATTATTGGTTCAGAGAAATAACCACTCAGATAGTAGAGGAGGTGGGGCTAAGCAACTAGAGAATGCAGGACCAAGACATCTGATTGGTTGGTCCCACCTCCACGAATTGCTCGTACCAACGGTCTACATAAAGGTGCGGGCTTGGGGTCAGGTTTGAGTGGGGTTTTTTTTGGGAGAGAGACCACAGACCTCAGCCTTACAGGAGTGTTGGGAAGACACAGCAGCCCTTTGAGTCACAACTGTCATTTCATGCAGTGCGTTTGGAAAAGTAGTTTGCCACACAGAAAGAATGAATGGCATGCAAATATGAACAAGTCAGCTACATTGTTAAAGTATTGGATATTTTATTGCCCCCCTTTGGGCTAATCCAAGCAGCAATTTGTAATACTCTGTTATCTCACCCCCTTTGAATGTCTAATTCTCACTTAGGCCGTCTTAGCAAGTTACAGCGCGTCAATAGACAAAACATGTCTTCACGTTAGTGGATACAGCGGCGGAATGTGATTACAGTAAAGGCTTTAAAAATTAGCTATTACATAATGTTTGATTCCCCTGCTGGAATTTGCTGATTTCCCTGCTCAAACACCTTAATCGGTTAATTACCAGGCTTAGTAGGTGTGTCTGAGCAGGTAGATCTGCAAACTATGCTGGATTCTGGCCTCCAGACACCTGACATGATGCCAAAATGTTTTTTGCAGGGAATGTGAGAGTAATTTACAATGAACTGTACAGAAAGCTTTCTGCTGTCAGGTACCTGTGTGAACTGGCACCCCATAAAAGCTATTCCATATGTTAATGTTTATGTTTTAATGTCTTTGTTCAGGAAATCTTCCTTTTCGAAATACCATGTTCGAATTCCTTTCCCTCAGGTACAATTACATAGAGGGAACCAAGCTGTTTGCCGCCTTCCTGCATGAAGTTTCTCAGATACAGAGGGACTGAGATGGAGCCGCTTCCTCAGCTCGGGGTCCCGCGGGGTCCCGTGACATATGAGGCCCCCGCATTGATGCTCCCTCCCCCTGGCTTCATTTAAGCATGGCTGCTTACCGCTATGCACATATTTCCCTTTGTAGTCAAGCTTGCTGTAGGTGCTGAATTTCTAAGCACGTGGAGATACGGATGTGTCTCTTGCTGAAGGCTGTGAGAATGTGGATTGTCCTTACGGGGATAATAAAATGCCGGTCTGGTCACCCCCAAAGGTACGCTTGGCCTTGTTCCTTCTTCCAGAGCTGTCCTGGTTGATGTTCCGGGCTGCTTCTGTAGGACCCAGTGTAACCCGGGATGCTGAGGTGTCCCCTGAAATCATTTCGCTGTTTAGCTATTTTGGCCTACCTGATAGCACAATAAGGAAAAAAGTATGTAACCTAAATGTCAGGAGTAACTGATCTATGAGAGATAGTAGAATGTTCTAGCGTGTTTGCCCCTGTAACAGAGTACTGAGAGGACATTCGCCTGGGTAATGCTGAACAGTCAGCTGGGATTTGAGTGTTACATGTTACTTAACCTGTGCAATCCCTTAGCTCTGTGTGTCTGTGTAAATGCAGCGGCCTGCTCCCTTCCCACAATGCCCGGCCCCTTGCATAACAACCACCCCCCCTTGTCACCAGGCCCCATCCCATATCCATATATCTCCTGACCTTTCACCATCCTTCCCCCCTTGTACCCTTATCACCATACCAACACAAGAAATACGTTAATTGTTTACTTATTCATCTCTTGAACAACCAGCTAAGTGACTAACATGTAAAACAGTAGACAATATATAGTATATTAGAAAATAATCATATATTTTAATTCTCCGGAAGGACCCCTGGTTTATAAACCGATATATAAACTGTTTTTTTTAGGTTGGTTTGACATGATTAAAATATTGAAAACACTTCTCAACTGCTGCATCCCAAAACACGACTTAAACAGAGTGATGCATAAAATATTTCCCGGTGAAGGTATTTGTGTGAACCCGCATCCCATAATAGGTGTTCCCCTATGATGCCTCGGCTCCAGGCCCCACTGCAACCCTGACTAGGATAAGCAGTTAGATGATGGATGGATGGATGCCATCTGTTTCAGGCTCAGGGGTGATGTCTAGTCCAGTATAGATTAACCAACGTGTGATATTTGGTGTTTTAAAATATAAAGAAATTTGGGGAACCGCAAAGTTGCTCTGACTGCAGTGCAAAATACGGAGCAGATTAGGATTCAGACCTCCTCCCAGTGACATGGAAGAATCCCAGTTAGGGTTAATTTTAGTCGGCACACCACTGTACAGTTCATCCAGTTTTTACAGATTTACAGAATTACAGCCATGGGGGGTGTCAGAGGTCAGAGTCCAGTAACCTCTGAAGAACCACCACCAGAGAAGGAGATTCATATGAGTTTGAGCTTTGCTCCCTGACAAGCTCTTATTCAGGACGAGCTCCTGGGTAAGACTCTAATCTCGCTGGATATCCAGGCGGCTCCCGGCCCCGAACGGAGCTCCCACTCTTGCTTTTCTTGGCCTGTGCACCCCCCACCCGCCAAACTGACACATTGGGAATCATGTTTCTTTCTGCTGCTTCTTGGTCGTCGTCAACCACGTCACTGGAGCCCCTGTTCCAGTACATTGAGGAGCATCAGGATGAGTTTGTCCAGGTGAGATCGATCTAGGAAAGGGGACAATCTGAAAGGTTCCCAAGGCTCCAAAATGTGTACATAATACAGTGAAATGTTTCAATGATAAATAACATACAAGTAGTAACAGAAAGTAACACCTCCACAGACAAACACTGAGCATTTCCATGTGCAGGAGGAGTTTCTGAGATAGATCTGGGGGAATAAAGGGTGCTTTTCCACTGTACCCAGTATAGTACTTTTGGTGCAGTGTGTTTGGTGCTTTCCCTTTTCCATTGACTTATGGTCGAGTAAATGTACCAAAAGTTCCAACACCTGGAGTGTCAAACCAGTCGGGGTATATTTTTGGTACTTCGATACTTTTGGGTGGACTGTTTACTGGTTATGCAAATAACCTGTCTCTCAAACACAGCATGACCGCAGTCTTGAAAACAATCGCGAACTCAGAAAACAACGATAAACGAAGCAGAAAAATAAATAAAAGCGATAATAACGGATTAGTGAAAAGATATCTTGCTTGCGTGTGAGAGTCTGAAAGTGTGAGTGTCACGCCAGATGCGTGGGAGTTGGCAAGACTGGTGCTGACGGAAGATCTGAATGGAATCCATCTGTCCAGCAGAAGCTGGGCGAGTGGGTGTCTGTGCAGAGTGACTCCAGCACCCCGGAGCTGTGGGGTGAGGTGGAGCGTGTCCTCAGCATGACGGCAGACAGAATTACAGCCATGGGGGGTGTCGTGGAGCATGCTGACATTGGCGCTCAGCAGGTAAATTGGCTGTGGTGGCTGATACAAACAGATATGTAACAAAGCAACGTGGTATCACTTTATTTAAAGCCATATAAAATCCTTTATAACAGATAATAAAGCATTCATAAAGTATTATAAACATGGTTATAAACATTAGTTACACACTATGGATACCTTCATAATTGTCACGACAGAATTCTCGGTCAGGGTTCGAAAGTCTTTTATTGGGGCAATCCAAAGAGAAGTCCAGACAACAAGCAGGGTCAAAGTCAGGATCCGTCCAGTCCGAAAAACCAAAGCCAAGGGTATATCCGTAATCGTGGTCGGGTAGGCTGCCGTGAGATCGTAGAACCAGGAAGTGTGTCCGAAGACGCTGACAGGAAACACCGGGAGAGGACACGAGGGAAGATCAGGGCTGGGTCGGATGGGAGTGGGACGGATCAGGAGGCGCAGGAAGCGGGAGCAGGGAGATCGAGTCGGGCGGATCGAAGCTGAAACAAAGACAAGGGAGAAAGTCGCTCGGAAATTGCATACTACAATACCTCGCACCGAATGACAGTCGTGCGGGGTTTAAATAATGTAGGTAGGCGTGTGTAGCGGAGGGAGGCGCGTGTGTGACAATAATGCATTTTGATAGTATAAGCATTAAGGATGCCTTAAACTGCATTATAATGGTATCTATTGTGCACCATAATTGAGAACCTCATAAGTGTTATGCCTTTTCATAAATTCTTATAGCCATACTTTATGAATGCATTATAACGCATTAAATATATAAAGCTGTCTTTATAAACATTTATAAACATATGAATGTTTATAAAGTACTATAAACATGGCCTATTAATAGTATTAATAAAATTAAAGGTATAAATACAAATGTTTTTCATAATCTTCATTTTGAAGTACAATGAATGTTTTAAGTAATTCTGTTAATAAGTAGAGAATGACACTAGCGAGTGGGTTCGGGCAGGATGTAGGTCCTTCACTGGCTCACAGTACCTCGCCCCTTTCTCCACCTTACTGAGAAAGCTTCCAGATGGGCAGTCTGTAAGAAGGCCACCCGTCATCTTAGCCCAATTTCACATGGACCCAGAGAAAGCCACCCTCTGTATCTATGGCCACGTGGACGTCCAGCCTGCCAAGAAGGAAGATGGCTGGGACACAGACCCGTACACGCTGACTGAGCTCAATGGTGTGCCCCACTTCTCTCCACGATCACTGATTCAGTTGAGGGGTGTTCCTCTGTGACATTGTGTCCTTTCCTATTGCCTAGGTAACCTGTATGGCAGAGGGGCCACAGACAACAAGGGCCCAGTACTAGCCTGGCTCCATGCCATAGAGACCTACCAAGCCACCAGTCAGGTCTGTTCCCATAGTGATGTACCCAGTAACCAATCAGAAGTGTTCATTTGTTAACAACACTTTGTTAATAGGTTAAAAAATGGTTAATGCTTTGATAAGGTGCTTCGGTACGTGGTTTTTCTCCTACATTCCTGTCCCAAACCAACCACAGCACTGGTCCTCAAACCTTTTAGACAAGCAGATGCTTTTTTCAGGAACTGCCAGTGAACATAAAGCTGATCATAGAGGGGCTGGAAGAGGTGGGATCCGATGGCCTGGAGGAGCTGACTTGGAGGTGCAAAGACACCTTCTTCTCTGACGTGGACTACATCGTCATCTCTGACAACGTGTGGGCGACCAGGAGGCCTGCCCTCACCTATGGGACCCGGGGCAGCAGCTACTTCTTTGTGGAGGTACGGTGGCCAGAAGGTATCATGGGTGTCTGCTCACTAACAACCACATCCCAGAGGCAAGAACCCTTGAGTTGGAAGGCTGACCAAACAGTCAGAATATAAGTAACCATAGGCAGATGATCTTGCCCATTGAATGCATAATGTGCCATATGCTGGAGTGTCATTTACTTGGTGTAGGTGTCACTGTCGCATGCTGTCTGTCGTTCCTGCTTTCTTTGTGACCTTCCACCATGGTGAACCTCGACCTCATTGTGTTGCAGGTTGAAGGCCCAAAAACTGATCTGCACTCAGGGGTGTTTGGGGGATTAGTGCATGAGGCCATGATGGACCTGATCGCTCTACTCGGTGAGCAGAACCGCCCCCCTCCCCAAAAGCCATCTGAAACCCCCATCATGAGGTGACATCAAAATAAAACTGCTGGCTTTAAGGTCATCATAAGAGAAGGGAAATAAAAGGGAAATAACACTTCTTTAGCTTCAGAGGGTCAGCGTTTGCCCTTGGATGCCCCCCCCAACACACAAACAGAATCTTGCAAGTGGCTTTATTAATTTTTCAGCCAGTAATGGTTAACCATGCACCCCCCCAACTTCATCCTAAAAAGAACAGGCCAGTTGCTGGAGAAATTGAGGTTAAGGGTCTTGCTCAAGGGTTCAGTCGGCCCACCCAGGGATTTGAACCAGAAACCTTCAGATCAGATGCACATCATGCTAACTGCTGAAACCACACATCACCCCGGTGTCTTCTGCATGACCGTCATTCCTCCCTCCTGACACAGACAGCCTGTTGGCTCACACGGGGAAGATTCTGGTTCCTGGTCTAAATGAGATGGTGGCCCCTGTGACCAAGGAGGAGAGGAAATTATACAAAGGCATCCACTTTGATTTGGAAGAGATGAAAAAGCAGATTGGGGTGCAACGATTCCTGCAAGACAGCAAGGTCCACCCTCTACTGCCCTCGTCATGGAGACTGCGTCATGGGACTTGGTCATTTCAGCCTTAACATCTCCTTCCCCCTCGTCTCCAGGAGGGGGTGCTGATGGCTAGATGGCGCTACCCATCTCTCTCCATCCACGGGATCGAGGGCGCTGTCTCAATTCAGGGGTCGCAGACTGTCATTCCCAAGCGGGTTGTTGGGAAGTTCTCGATCCGCTTAGTGCCGCATATGGAGCCCGCTGTGGTGGAAAGGCAGGTGCGGCTCCTCCCTCTGACTACAGCACCCCTGTGTGTCATTGTTCTGGTACCAGTAACTTGTTTTCCAGGTCAAGGAGCACCTGCATGGGGTGTTTGCCCAGCTAAACAGTCCAAACAGGTTGAGAGTGACCTCAAGTGTGGGGGCCAGGCCATGGATGGCTGATCTGAAGGACCCGCAGTATGTGGCTGGGTGCAGGGCGGTCGAAGTGGGTGCGTTTCACCGTCATGGTGATGAGCTCTGCCTGTGCTTGTGTGAACATCCTCCTGGGGTTCCAGGTCTCCAAGCACTAGCTGTTAGCGTGCAAACGCAACAGAAAATACAGTCAGGACTCTGGTTTCAGGACACCTTCTCAAGTCACAAACAGTAATTATCACAACACATGATTAATATATTCCCTGTTGCAAAGCAGCATATGACCAATGTTTTTTTTTTTAAATATATATCACAAACACACTTCTTACCCACTCTTTTACTTATTTATATTTTTTTTAAACTGGCTTGTTAGTGTTTGGAGTGGAGCCAGAGCTGATCAGAGAAGGATCCACCATTCCCATTGCTCACAACTTCCAAAAAGTAACTGGGAAAAGTGTGATGATGCTGCCAATTGGTGGCCATGATGACGGAGAGCACTCTCAGAAGGAGAAGATCAGCAGGTAGGGGTGGAACAGGTCACTCTGTCCCTTTTAAGGAAAGACGCTACATTAATATGCAATTCTATCTATCTTTGAAGTCTCACGCATTGGCCGTGAAACATGCTTTTCAACCACACTTTTTTCACTCTGAGAATTAAGGGTTAATGCCCACCAAAGTGTCCTGTCATATAGAATGAATGGACGATTCCAGGTATAGAATGGAGCTCTCCGACGGGTTAATAGCTGTGCTGATTTACACAAACTTCATAGCCACCTAACAGTAATTTAAACTAAAATTTGAGGTTTCAAATTGTCAAACACGTATCTTTTCTTCTCAGGTACAACTTCATTCAAGGGACTAAGATTTTTGTGGCTTATTTTCACGAACTGTCCATGCTTCACAAAAGCCTTCCCCAAATTCAGCGTAATATATGAGACTCCTTGTCTCAAATAAAGATGGCTTTCCTTTGGCTCCACCTTGTGTCTTCTTCGGGAAGCGCATTTACGCATCTGCTGGACCGCCCGTCTTTCCTCAATTAGATTATTTAGCATTTTTTGCAGATTCAGCTCTGACAAGAAAAGTGTGGATTTAAATATTGTTTCTTCAATTCCATTTTTTCAGATATTTTAAAAAATGTAACAGCCTGAAAGTTATGCAAATAAAACCTATAAATGATTCAGCTCAAGAGCTGTGTGGTAATTAGCAAAAGGAGTTTAATCATTTGTGTTAAATGAGGGGAAACCCAAAAATGTGCAGGGCTCTGGCCCTCCAGGACTGGAGTTGGGCACCCCTGATGTATATGATGGATTTCTAAAGCAACGAACTATAGTTCTCGCTCAACAAAAGGTCGACACATCAGTGTTTATAAATGTCTCTCAATGCAGCAAAAAGAAAAAAACAGAAAACATGTCACGTGCAACAATACAATTATTAAAAGCAATGAATTTCTTATTTTGGATATTTTCACACATCTTTTTTCATGCTCTTAAGAGATTCTTATTGTAGATTGACTTCATTTGTCCCAGGGAATTCTGGTGCATACAACAACTATATTTAAATGCAACAATCAACACGCGCCATGAAACGTCAAAAACTTAACTGACTGTTTACAAGATTGGGAAGTGGAAGACTGAATGCACATCAACAATGGACAGTACTTCTCATCTAACCGAAGGAGAATAGGATCATTAAAACTCATTGAAGATTTGCGTTTCCAGAAAGATTTAAATGGACAAGAGCCCCAAATTTTGCGGTTCTAGTTCAAGCGCTTGTGCATAATTGTTTCTTTTTAGTTTTTAAAATTCAGTAAATCTTTAATCACTAGCCTTTCGTTGCTGTGTATTATTACATACTTTAGCATTTTCTGCGATGACTGAATCCCTGCGTAAATTATGTTGCACCTTATCTGACTGGGTTTTCTCCCATATCCCAAATACATGCAATTAGGTGATATTCGTCATTTGTATGTTGCCCATAATGTATGCGTGTGTGTTTGAAGATTAAGTCGAATTAAACTGGGGTACCTTAAATCTAACAGATTACCCGGCTAAGCAAGACATCCGGCTTCGTAACACAGGCCCCGAGAAACTGTGCTCTGAGCTGCTTGGGGTAACGAAAAATTAAATTGCTTGGGCATACCTGCGAACCGGAAGTGGAAAAGAAACATTTAAGCGCAATCATCGGTAGCAATGCAATCAGACGGCACGGAATACAAGGTATTTAGAAGCAAAGGTGAGAACTTTCTGTTCCTGGGAGCACCTCTCTGCAAGAGGGACCACGCAAACCCTCACACCCCTGTAGATAAACCACGCCGCGCGAGCCAGGACAGCACGAACGCCAGCTGAGCGTGTGACGTACAGCTCATTCTACGGTGCGCCACTAGTGACTAAGACCATAAAGAGCGGACGGAGAAAACACTCAAGTATTTTCGGGTAAGGCTTAATATTTTGCACATATAACCACATTCTACACACGTCCCGACGTTTCCAGGGGTGCACTGCTATTCAGATTTGCTTCGATCCAGTAATTCGGTTCATTAAACCGCATATTTCCGAGGTCGCATTTGGCAGGCTTTTTGGGCCTCTGTGCTGCCGTCGTTTTCTGAGCTTTGAGCCCACCGGGCCCGCCCTCCTTGCCATGTCATTGGACACCGACGGTAATTCTCTTTCTTGATTGGCCGTCTGACACATCTTTAATTTTGAGTCTCGGCAACCATTCGAAGTTGGGGAAGTGCCTAAAAACGAGATAACCAGGGAGTCAACTGAATGCTAATATTATATGTTAACCTGGCGCTTAAGCTGCGCATTATATCAAAAAGGTGAACTCGTTTAAGCATCCTCCATTTAAGTGAGCATTTTGACACCGAAATTGTACACGGACTCAAGAATATTGGCTAGCCTGCAGTAGTAGCGGGTTAGCATATCCGTTAGCCTGCTAGCCCGGCTTCCTTGCGTTGCGCTTCTCATGTTCCCGCGAAGTTCCTTTTTTCTCCCACTCTTGACTGTTGCCTTATGCTGTTCCCGAAATGGCGGTGCGAGTAATGGAAATGACAGGTCGTTACGCATCCCACAGCCGCGACGGAACCTTTGCGGTGTCCATGGGAGGCAAACTTTGCGAGACGCGCCGCCGCCCGAGGTCGGCCGGCTGCTAAGACATTAAACCCGAAACGGCTCGCGGGACTGTAACGGAAAACACGGAGCTGCTCCCCAGGAATAAAACATGTCAAGTTTAGCACAGCTCATACTGGGGAGACCTTGTTCTGCATGTAATTAATATACAAAAGTAACCTTGCAGCTCTGCCGTGGGAACTTTTCCGACTGGAATTTGCTGTCAGATCCATGCCCGTGGATGGTTACTGTCCTGGGACATTTAATAAAACGTGGCCGTTTTAGCTGCGTTGGCAAATAGCCAATGAGAGTTCATAATTACCCAACGTGTATGTATAACGTGTACTCTCGGTTTGTTGCTATATTGCTTGAGTTTTTATGTAGCATGGAACATTTTAGTTTAAATTTACCAGATAAGGAATATATAACTACCTAATTATGTCAGGCAACGCATAGTACAGAATTTTTTGACGTGTGCTTTACACTAATAAGTAATAGCAAACGATGAATACTACTACTGAGGACAATGTAGCATGATTCCTAATATGAATAAAATGTATGCAATTTAAGTAATTAACGGGCTGCCGCTCAGCTGTAAGCATTTGCGGCTGCTGAGGATGTGCAGTGTGTTGCTGCTGTCGGGGTCCGCGTTACACACCTCTGCTTTTAGGAAATCCTTAATGTTCGGGGAACTCCAGAGTGCCTGGCCTGAAAATATTCGTTTCCTTTTCACTGAGGAAACAACTATTATTAAAATATTGCCCACGTTTCCTGTGTGAAATGGTATTGTATTGTAACCTCCAAATTAATGATATAAAAACCTTTATTACGGCTATATACCAGATGGCTTACTGTTAAACTGAGCTACTATGCCGATGAGTTTTTCTATATGGCATTTTTATATTGCTGTGAAGCAGTTTTTATTTTAGGTAAATAGTCTTCAGACTGTTTTATTTCCACGTGTGGCAACACGTTCCCAATGTGGCATTGGGTGGTGACATCACCGGCTCTGCTCTGCTGTTCTGTCGTTCTCTGGTGTCTCAAGCTGGACCTGCTGCCTTAGGAGCCATGAAAGAGCAGAAGTGGATAAATCGTAATAGACAAACTCATCTCAGTATGATAACTTCCGGGTGACACGCAGCGTATAGATATAAGATGACATACTAATGCTGCCCTTAGGTTTTTTTGTTGGTAGTTCTCTTGTTTTTTTCTGCTCTTTGGCTCGTCAGCTGAAAAACTGTCACTCTCATTCTGTCATTTATTTATTTTTGTCTTCTGATCTGCATTTTCAGCAGCCTGAGAAATATCAAGCAAAGAAGCAAATAAATAAAATGATTTCGTGCAGTTTAATGGTCATCTTCTGTTTAATCGGGTTTGTGGGAAACGCTATTTCAATTCTCTGTGTGTTCTGTACATATGGCAGAATTGACAATAAAGCTGACTTTGACTTTGATCTTGAAAAGTCATAAGTACAAAAAAATCTCAAATTTTCAACATGGGTCAAAAAAAAATGCTGAAATAATTGTCTCTGTGCTTCTGGTTGGGTTCATCATGACCCTATACTGGATAACTAGTTATATAAGATGCATGGATAGTGTTTTTAAAATCATATGAGGTGTTTGTGATGTGTCTGACCTGGGTGTCTCCTGATTGTGTCTGTGTTGCTGACGGGATCAGTTTTCATCCTCTCCTTCTGAAAGTGTTCAGTCACCTGGTGTAGAAGGAGGAGGATGACTGTGTAAGGGTTAATGCTAAAGGCATTTACTTTTAGCTGATGGTAAGAGACTGTGGCAGTGCTGCTGTGTGTGTGTGTGTGTGAGATATTTCAGGGCTGATGAGCTCCGTTGATGCCCCGCTGCCGGGGATAGCTCAGAGCGTTTGGACATAAGAGCTTATGTGTACAGATGAGAAGGGGTTTTTCATCCTGTAAAAATAGACTTTTTAGACTTGAAGGTGAGGGCCCAAGGCATTGTACTAGGAGGTTACCGTCATCGTCGAATCCCCCACAAAATACTTGTATTGCACATCTTTGTCAGCTCAATTGCTTTGTATTTACTCCTTTAAATAAATTGTATCTGTTGCCTTTTGTCTGTTGCCTTGGCTCTCACAGTGATACCACTTATTTTAGTGTCTTCTGTGGATTTGCCAGGTTATTGGGTGTGGCTGTGTATATGTGAAGGCTGTGCATTAGTGAGAGTCCTAATGGGGCCCCTATGCTGCATTGATTGCTCTCTCCGAAGGATGTACCTCTTAAAGTGACACGCCACTTGTTTCCAAGCCCATTATGTACCCATGAAGATCTGAAGTCCAGATTGTCGTCTCCTTTATACACAGGTATAACTGTATTTCTGGGTATAGATTCCAGGCTTGCTGTCATCCTGTATGGAAAACTGAACATAGGAGATGCATGGATGTAGGTTTTCTTACTGTCAAACAGCCATCACATGTAATTAAATCCAGCAGGTTCATATTTGTGCTTTAGGAGGGATTTGTCTTTCCTGAATTTGCATTGACTGTCTTGTTTGAATCCTATCGGTCCACAGGTATCCTGCTACTTTGTAATGAATTACTGTCTCTGTAACTTTACCTTTTAATAGAAGTTAGGCTAATTGATGTATAGGGTGAGGGATTGTTTCTGTGCTGCTCTTCTATGGATTAGTGTTACTTGAGATTTTCCAGTCTGTCTGTGCTATTCCCACCTCTATTGATTTTTTGGATAAAATAGAAGAAGCCTGTAACTAATAAGTGTGCTCTGCTTTTAAACAGCTCACTTCTTGTCAATTGCTCTAAATTTGTCTGAAGATTAGCAGAACCCTGTAGTACATTTGTCTCAGATATTTTCTTGGCTTCTCTCCTACTACAAGGTCTGAAGCAGCCAAGTCCTGGTCATTTGAACATAATGGCTGGTCCTGTTTTTGTGAACAAGGATCAACACACTCAACCACACTTGCTGTTAGTTTGGGCCGTTATTGGCATTTTATGATGGGTATTCCTCATTCCCATTTTCATATAAAATATTAAATTTGCTACAACATGTTAGCATTTATTTTTCAAATACTGTAGTAATGATTTTGATTTCAAAGGCAGGGGCGAGTGAAGTTGTTGAATATCATTCCCGCAGTTGCAACAGGACACAAGTTACTGTTCATACTCTTCTAATATTGACTAATACAGTATTTACCAGTAACCACAAATGCTAATCTTGTCTGAGTTTCTAACATTTTAGTTTTTGCTCTCTATCATGAAAGTAAGAGCTTGGTTGAAAGTATCCGTTGATACTTGTATGGTGGCCCCTTCATTTTTTTTTTCCACAAATGATGCTTCATCATTTAGTAACTGGGTCAAGATTTTGATTTAAATTTTCTTACTTTAAAGTGCATGTGTGTTTATAAGCAATAATGTCAGTCTGTTGACATAATACATTTTTCTGAAACAACATTTTCATTCCCTGTCATACTGGAGTTAGCATCCATACTCCCACAGTCCCAGTTTCACTTGCACCAATTTAAACAGTTAACGAATGCGGCTTTCTTGGCAGGAAGGAGTAATTGGTCAATATTATGTGTTCCTTGTGACACACCCTCGCTTAAACAGCCCAGTGTAATTTATGTGCCAATTTTCCTCCCCAGGTGAAAATATCACTAATAGAATTCCACGACACTGCTGAACGTGGCCTGTCTTTAGTTGTCTAAAATGGACACCTGTGCAAAGAGTTTCTGTCAATTTTACCTCTGTATGACTTGGTCCCTACATTTTGAGTCATTTTCATCACCTGCATCTTCATTTTATTTCTCCATAGTGTCAAACTAGTCCACTAGATGGTGACAAATGATCGTATTGGTTCTTGCTTTGTTGGAAGACATTGTGCAACTCTTGCTCTAATACTAGAAACACTTGTACCTGGGTTTTCACTGGAAGCTCTGCCTGGCCACACTTTTGCTCCTCAACAGCATGTATCTTTTTAATGTGCCACTTGCCTCACTTGTACTTTGTTTTGGACAAACGCATCTGCTCAATAAATGTAACAGCAGTACCTTCAAGGATTTGTATGGCATAACTTTTTTGTAATTACTTTTTTTATAAGGCAAGATAAATATGAAGTTTATGAATCTTATGGAAAAATTTGAGTGTTTAAAATGAATTATTTTGTTTTAACAGGTGAAGGACAAAAAAAGACTGATTTCATTCATCGGAACATTGGAAACCAATTAGACAATGAAATGGATAACTCAAAGAATAAACGAAAGTTAAGATCCGGAAAGGAAGTAGTTGATGACAAAGTGGTACATGAAGATGAAGGAAATGGCTCAAGTGTCAAACAGGGATCTGATGTCCGTTCTGAGGCCAAACGGGCCAGAACTAACAACGCCACTGATGAAGATAAGACCCTGGGTGAGCCTTATCCAGCACCGGCGGTGGAAGCAACAGCAACTACAAGAGATGGGCAGCAGCCTGATGGTGGCCCCATGTCGGACTGCAGCTGTGAGTGCACTGTTTGTGATTTTGTGGCTAAAACCCCTACAGCTTTGAAAGTGCACACCACAAGAAAACACTCTCGGAAGGGGGCTGGCCTTCGGGGCGATGGCAGTAGGAGAGGAAAAGCAAATGAAAACACTGAACATGAAGGCCACATCCAAGGCGCTGTATCGTTAGATCCCAGCAACAATGAAAGTAGCCAACAGTGCTTTAAGGCAAACAGTACTAACCAGATAGACAGGCATGTGAAGGAGACCCATCAAGAAAGTCTCAGTGGGGAGATGGAGATGGAGGCAGAGAAAAACAGTGAGACATCTCCCCGGGGGAGCCACCATAACGATGGTGATGACCTACCACTCGCAGGGTCCAAAACAGACTGTGGACCTGAGGGGCCCAGTCCTGCTCATGGGACAAAGGTAGGCCGTAATAACAAAAGTGAGCCGGATAACAGGGTCAGTCCAACTCGCATGCTGTTACAAATGGTTGATAATAATGCGGAGAAGACACACGTGGATAAAGAAGCGGAGAACAAAACTATGGAAGAGTTTGAAAGCATCAAAGGCTCTGATGGAAGTAGTCAAAAGAGAAAGCAGGGTCTTGTCAAAGGTTTGAAGGCAGCAACAGAGTATGAAATAGACGTTGACCCCACTGAGAAAAGTGCTAATGTTGATGTGGCAAGTAGCACACCCGGTTGCATTCAAGCGGGGAAAGAAGCACCCATAGTAGCACAAGAACAGGTTCACAGCAAAGTTGTTAAAAGAGGGTTAAAACCTAAGACTCAAAACACCTGTAGCTACTGTGGACAGCTATTTCCAGACAGGCCTAGCCTGGCAATTCACGTTAAAAGGCAGCATGCTAAAGAAAGTAACTTCCTTTGCAAAGTTTGTTTGTACTCTTGTGCAACAAAGTGTGAATATGAAAAACACTGCTGCAGCAGCAGACACAAGAAATTGGTTTCAGAAAAGACTGGACCTCAGGGTGCCCTGGCACTAGTGGCCAGTAGTGCCAAGCAGCAGAACGTTCATGAAATTGACTTTCATGCTCATGGTGAGGGCTCCAAATCTAGTGCTACTCGCCTGGCTGCTGCCCAGCTGCTGAAACGCTCAGCGAATGCCAGGGTGCAGCTGCAGTGCAAGGCCTGTGTGTACAAAACATACTCCTCCACTCTTCTGCTGAGGCACGAGAGGCTGAAGCACTCCAAGGAGATCCGCTTCCATTGCAAGACCTGTGATTACTATGCATCGACTTCAGAGGGTATGGAGAAACACCTCGCCAGGAAGAAGCACCAGCAGTCAGCCAGGAGAGAGAGCCTTGGACCATCTTTTGAGGAGTGTGTGGAAAAAGTATGCTTGAAGTTGTCAGAAATTGAACCACCTCCAAATGAGATCCCAGATAATACCAGCAAGGACCTGACAAATGATGAAGACAAACTTGATGGGCAAACCAATGAAGTCAAAGGTGCTGAAGGAAGTACAGAAGTTATTGACCGGACTAGCCTGCCTAAAAAGAGACGAGGTCGGCCAAAGGGGTCCACTGTTACAACTTGTGACTATTGTGGGCTGATAGCCTCCAATGCTACCAATCTCAGTGTCCACATCCGGCGGAGGCATAGCCACCAATATAGCTTTGGCTGCAAGTTATGCAGCTACTATTGCGTAACCAAAGGTGACATGGATCGGCACTGTGCCACCAAGAAGCATATGAAGCGAATGGAGGAAGCTAACGCTGATAATCCAGAAGATAATCAGGTAGATCCAAGCAGTGTGGTAGAAGTTCTGAACAATGGACAGCCATCCCAAGCAAAGACTTCTGAGGATTATCCTGGTGAAGGAGAATCCATGCAAGCCACACAGGGGCCTTTGGATGAGGCAGCAATAGCTAGTGGGCAACTCTCTCATTCTGAGGATGGACAAGAATCTGAGTCTGGACAGGTGGTGTCTGTCCTGGGGAGTGCATGTCAGGAACTGGATGGCTCTACTCAGAAAAAAAGCAAATATGACTCTGTCAACTCTTGTGCTCACTGTGATTTTGTTGCCCATTCTTTGCCGTCTCTGGACCTCCACATAAAGCGGAAACACACCAAGGACTTTGAGTTTGTCTGTAAGGCCTGCAGTTACTATGCGGTCACTCGCCGGGAAATGACACGACATGCCACAACTGAGAAGCACAAGCAGAAGAGCCAGTCCTATCTGGAGTCTCTGAGGAAGAATGAGAGTGTGCCAAGCCAGGCAAGCAAAGAAGTGGAGAATGAAGGAGAGCCAAAACTGGGGAGCAACTATATTGCTTTTACAGAGAGTTCTCAGGTGGACGAAACTGTGTCAGACCAAAAGACAAATGCTGGAAAATGTCAGAGTGGTGAAATGTCAGAAAAACTTGCTAGAGGAGCAACTGGCTCAGCAGAACCATACAATATAGATGCTGTTGTGAGTGAGAAGGTCATAAAAAGTCAAGTAAAACTCAAGGAAACTATCAACAATGAAGGACATACAGCCTTAGATGGGAATTCCAAAGATATTGAGCTGAGCCATGGAGGAAGCCCAGCACCATCGAATGACATTCCATTGACTAAACCTGCTGGAGAACCAGTAGAAGACTCTGCTCTAGAGTCAGAGGAACTCCCTGAGGATGACCTCCAAGAGGGAGGAACAGAAACCGAGGATGACTGCTTGGTGGAGAGTCTGTCAGATGCAGATCCAGACTATGCTGACAAAAGAGAGGATGGTTCTTTATCTGTCAAGCAGCTAGTAAGGGCTGTTCCTTTCGATGCATCTATTGTTTCCGCAAAAGCCTTTCTGGAACTGGAGGCCTCTGGGCAGGATGGAACTCATGCTACGAGGACATCATCTGCTGGTAACTCTGCTGGCAATTCAAGTCCTCTGAGTGGCAAGAAAAATAGTGGTCTAAGGTCCAAAGGATCCACAAGCTCACGGATCCGCTGTGAGGACTGTGGCTTCCTGGCTGATGGCCTGAGCGGCCTGAATGTTCACATAGCTATGAAACACCCATCAAAGGAGAAGCACTTCCACTGTCTTCTATGCGGCAAGTCCTTCTACACTGAGAGCAACCTGCACCAGCACCTGACTAGTGCTGCCCACCTGCGCAATGAGCAAGCCAGCATCGAGGAGTTGCCTGAAGGTGGAGCCTCCTTCAAATGTGTCAAGTGCACGGAGCCCTTTGAGACGGAGCAGGACCTCTTCATGCACATCAAGGAAAAGCATGAGGAGCTGCTACGTGAGGTAAACAAGTATGTCTTGGAGGACACTGAGCAAATCAACAAGGAGCGTGAGGAGAACCAGGGCAACGTGTGCAAGTATTGCGGGAAGGTGTGCAAGAGCAGCAACTCTATGGCCTTTCTGGCGCATGTCCGCACACATACAGGTATGTCTCTCTCCCACCTTTTTTTTCTTGATTCTTTATTATTCCATTGTTCCATGCAATTTTATAGATCACATTTGATGTCAGGCTTCTGGGGTACTTGTACATTAGCGTGGGTTGAAAACACAGCATGTAACTATTGACTGTTTATTACCTGGTGCTCAGTTGAAATGTTAAAGCCCCAACCTCCATCACCACCTCAATCCCCCTTGGTAGCTTCTGTCCAGACAATGACTATATCTGTCTGGTACTCATCACCACATCCCTAACAATATCTTGTGCAGGTCCGTCTTAATACACTGAATGCAGGCCAGACTCTACATTCAAAGCAAGAGAGTTTGAGAGCTTCATGTAGATGAGGCTCACTTTCCCTGTGTCTGGACAGGCATGCTGCTTTGAATTAATGTGTCCATTACCTGGATTCTCTTGTAATTACAGTCAATAACTCTTGTTGGATGTGTTAAAGCTCACTAAAAGCATGTGAAATCCAAAACAGAGTTTGGCTAATTCTTTAAAATAATCAATGCAGGCTCTTCAGATCCTAATTTCCCCTGTGTGTGGAGGACTGATCATTCTTAATCCGTTAAGATTAATTTTGCTGTTTACGATGCAAAGTGGGTCCGTACTGATTGCAGAAACGATTGGAGAACATCCAGCAGAGTAAATGGTAAATTTACTTCTGCGAAGATTAAAAAAAAAAAGAAACTTTGAAAAATATATATTTAAATATTTAAATATTCATAACATTTTTCTCATTAATTAGCTGCTTAGCAGGCGTGACTTAGCGCAGGTGTACATTATAGGGTTATGTTTTCCCATTTATTTGGCCGCCTGTGCTTTTATTCTTGATGATTCTGGAAGGGCCCCAAAACCAGGATTGGAACTTGCATCATTCTGGCCAGTGGGCTGCATATTTATTATGGGTTTTAAGATGTGTGTGGGAGAAAAAAAAAACATCAGCACAAGGCCTGCTTTGTCCTTGGGGTCCCATCATGGTCTCTTCTTTGTTTGAGACTGATGCCTCACAAATGTTGTGACCTAGTTTCTTGAGGTCCGAATGGATCTGTTACACACACAAACTGGCAAAACCACATTCCACCTGTTGATCTCAGGTGACACACTACCCTGGCTCCCTAGCATAAAGTACTCATTAAATGGATGGACTCTAAATGCACCATGTGCTGTCTTTGCACACTGTGTTAAGCTTGGTACACACCAAACCAACAGAAAAAGACGAATGCCAACTAAGACCAATGAACGGTTAGCTCCCATCAACTGATGTTTGCTTCCATCAGCTGCCGTGAATTGTAAAAATTGTAGACTCAAGGTGACGACTGACATACAGCCCACTCAGAGAGCTCGGTTTTGCCAATTACCTCTGACACTGATTCAACAAGCTAAATCGGTCAAAACAGACTGATAGTGACCAACCATGTTCAGCCTTGCCACATGTTGGCATGACATTTGCTGACTCTCACTGGTGCCCTGATGGCTTCCGATGTCCAAAAATGTGCTGCGTGTGTTGCAAGCTTTAGAGGTAGAGAGCTGCAGTTTGTTGATAGTTAAGAACAAGAAAATCTGAAGGTTACTGCTCGCATGCCAATTGGACACCTGCAGCCAGGTCAAGTATCTGTTCATATACACTATCATCAATCTAACACATTAAATGTAAATGCTGACATGGGACTAATGTATACAAATACAAAGCTCCTCACTTTTGTCACCTTTGTGGTTTTAGGTTGGATCCACAAGGCTTGTTTAGCCTGTTTTTTCATCTTTGGTTACCTTGAATTTTTTCACTCAGTCCTCTGTTAGGTTGGATGTTGACTTCAGGGCACAGGGGGGATGAGGGATGGACAGAACACACTGTCGGACACCTTTACTTTCCAGAAAACAAAGAGGAAGGTTTTATGAAACGAGGCAGTCTTTCCCAGTGTCACCTCCACTTTGGTCGCCGGTGTTAATTTAACATGACACCTTGTTAGCGTTCAACTTCCATCACACAGAATTCATTTTACCTGAATGGCATTTCTGAATTTGATGTGAAGTGACAATTAATAGATCGAACATCCTTCATAATGCCCATGCTTGCTGACCCCTGTGCCTGGCTGCATGGTAGGATGAGTTGGAGGGGGGAACACACTCTAAGGTCTCCCTTTTTTGCTTTGACCTTAACCTCCCCCCACCAATTCTGCCTCTGTTTATCATCTGGTCACCTTTCTCAAGCCTTACAGCATGTGGCTGGTTGACTCTCAGTTTGTGGCAAGTGAATGCTGCAGTGTGTTCTTTAGTTATGCCAAGATTATTGCACCTAGTCTAGGTTTTGCTGACAAGGTTTCTTCTGCACACTAGGGGATGCCATTTAGTTGAAATAAAAATGGCATTATTTCTGTTTGCATGTAGGCGTTGGGTTATTCATTGATTATTGATTTATCCAGCCCCGCACACTGTAACCTTACGGAAGTCCAGGCCCAAGTGCGCAGTTCTGGTGACTTCCTCCGCCCCCTTAACTACATACCTAGTTTCTTAGCTGCCTGTGGTCCACTAACGACCCTGGGAGTGTGCTGAACAATGTTGATGGATTATGTCCTACACCACATACTCCTTCATCTGGACACTTATGACCCTCCCCCCCACCCCTCCTCAATTTATTAATGACAATAATTAGGAGTAAACCTCCTCTCAAACCCAAGCTTGGTGATTAGCGCTTTGATGATGGAGTGACCAGTGAATGTAGGGGATTGATTTACACATGTCACCTGGCCTCACTTGGAGGGAGAAGGAGCAGATCTGGACTTCTCACTGTCTCCTGATTTTCCCTGACTGCCCGCGAGTTAAAAGGAGACCAGTCTGTGCGAAGAAAGCAGAGTTTGTCGGCTATAAGATCTAGCAAGAGTTACTGATGTTTCTCAAAAGGCCAGGATGTTGCACATCTCACATTAAATCAGTCATGTTTGCCCCAAAATGGTCATTTCAGTATGGTATTCTGTTACTGTGCTGGAGTAGCGGTTCCAAGCATACCCATGATTATACTGGGGTAATGGTTTGCCTCACACCAGTTAATATTTAATTTTTATCAGGGTCGAAGCCTTTCAAGTGCAAGATCTGCAACTTTGCCACCGCTCAGCTTGGAGATGCCCGCAACCACGTGAAGAGGCACCTGGGCATGCGGGAGTACAAGTGCCACGTCTGTGGGTGAGTGCCATGACTTCGGCGGGCGAGGGAACTTGTACAGGAAGAACACCAGGAGAGAAGGAGGTCAGAGGTTAGAAGAAGATTACGAGCTGCATGATAGAATACCAGTCTCTGTGATTATTCCTTACAGGAATACAGTAAATCTGGCTTTCTGGGCAGCATCCAGAAAGATGATATTTGGTTTGTTATGGGGAGGTACACTTAGGTCCTGGCTAATCACTTGCCTACATTCACTGCATCATTGTTGCAGTATTGTTAATATAGTGCTCACCACCATGTGTACTCAGGTTAGTTCCCATTCTTTCCTGTGAACCGACGTGTTTCATTTCATGTTGATATGGTGATCTGTACCAATATGGTATCATTGTAACTGGCTCCTCTAGCCTACTTTTCTATGATTAATTCCTCCGTCGTTAGTATTATTATTAGTATTAGTACTTTTCTGCCATTACTTTGTGCTCATTTGATGCTCCTTGGGTTATTTTTGGTATAAATGGTAAGTTTATGCAGAGGTTGTAGCGGTTTCTTCAGCATGGGGACTGTGGGCCTTTGGCCGTGGGGAGTGATAACTTGTCATCTCCCTCATTCAGCCTCACTCTGAGTTTCCTAGACTTGGGCGCCATGTGCCGCATTCATCCACTCGCTCACCATATCGCGAGCCCTTCCTTGAGTACACACACACACACACACACACAGGCACAAACAAACCGACCAAAGCTGACCTTCACACTGATGGAGCACACAACAGTCACAGGAACTGTCGAGTAGTATAACCTCTCGCTTCTGTCATAAAGGGCCTCTCACACTTACTAACCACACTGTGTGCAGACATGAAGATGATGTAGTCGTGCCTGTTTGGTTCTTTGCCTCTGATGTCTCCTTGACAGAAGTGGGGAAAGATATCAAAGGCGTCTGTTGTGTTGATGAACAGACAAGACTTAACATCTGCTCAGTGTTTAAGTGGCTGATCGCAGTAATGGGGGAGCACATCTCAGAGTATTACCGTTCAGCAGCTGTGTTAGCGGGAGCTTGAGCACCATTACATACATGTCATCTCGATTCGCCTTAATTGCATGACTATTTAGAAAACTACTCCGCTCATGCTAATTGCCTCTCTTCATGAATACCTTCTCTCCATAACTGATCTCCCGTGGTCATTAAAGTGCTTCATTTATATTTTGTAGAATAACATAAATACGTTCTAATGAATTAGGCCAGCTCAGGCCACTGTTATACGCTGTGTATTTATTTTTTCATTGCGTTATGAGATGGAAAATGAATGCTTTAAGTGCACTTTTATTTTTGATCAAAACGAGTGTGCTTTTCTCATTAATGCACCGCTGCCTCTTTGCGGCCTCCACACGCGACACTGGTGGGGGTTCTGATGCGCCACCTAAACGACTCTAGAGCTCTTAGCGTATCACGCTAACAGGCCAGCACCCGACCTTATTTTCCCCAAGCAGGGGTGGGCGTGTGTTTGGTGTAGACCGAAGAAAAGGTTGTTGATGCTCAGAAACCGTATTGTGCATGGCATTTCATTAACAGATGCAAATCAAGGCCATAGCCCAACCAAAACTTTGACCCACCTGCCAGTCAGATGAGAAACCTGTTCGCTGTGGGACTGCCCCATCTCTTCATCTCTTCTTTTCCTCACATTCGTGAGTCTAGTCTCTTGACAGAAGACTAGACGTCCGGTAATGCGCAGTGAGCAGTTGAGGTCCGTGTCGTGACTTGGGTTGGTCTGGAGCATTAAGCGGCTGACGGCATACTGTTGGAGAATAAGGCATGGTGTTGGGGAGACGAGAAGGGGTGCCCCGAGCGATGGCACGTCTTAAGACTTCTGAGTTTATGATCCGTATATCATGTTTAGTCAAGAGACAAGGTAACTAATTTCATAAGCGACTTGTGCAGCTAGCAGTTCTACATCTTTATTGGTTCATAAAGCAGGAACTTTGAGCAGTCGAAGTTTGGCTGGACTGGGCTTAAAATTTGTCCCTGGAGTTTGGGGTCCCCTTGTGATGCATACCCATCAGGCCACTGGGAAACTGCCGAGTATGCCAGATGGTCAGCCCACTTGGCTGAGGTAAAGGACCTTTCTGAAATGTTCAGTGAGGATTCCTGACCATATACAACCTATACCGCTCCAAGTATGCCTATTATGATGTGCCTTGTGCTCTCTCCTGTCTTTTCATAGAAACAAGCTGTCTTGTGGCCCCAAGTATTTTATGCCCGAAAAACATAGTTTCTCAAAGAAGACCACAGTGGGGACAAAGCTTGCCTCAGTGGTGAAATAAAAGAAATGAAACAGGCCAAAGGGCAGTAAATTGGTCCGGAAAAGCATTGGAAACTGCCTATTGACGCCCCAAACAAACTGCCGACAGGGCGAAAATGTATATTGCGATATTCTTCATATTTAATGGAAAAACAAAACAGGGCGGGACCTCTGGAAGGTGAGCCAGTCTTAATGAGGGCTTCTGCTGTTCTCCATCACTTTCAGCATGCGGCCTGGATTCAGCATTTTGGCCCCTTGTGCCTGGCCACCCCGGAGGAGCACCCCCCCCAACTTAGTAAATTATGCATGGGGAGTTTAATAGCTATAACACATGGCCGTAATATCAGGATAGCTAGGTGTTAGCGCAGTGGCTGTGGTCATGCTCACATCCGCACCTCTCTGAAAGGAGCTAGGGCTGCGTTTTGCATCGCATTTTAATGCGTTCCTGTTTTATTAATGTTGTGCATTATAGTTACGAGGAGGAAGCGCATTCAGGCCAATCCGGCCTTTTAAGTAAATGGCGTCTGTGGGAGCTGATCCGACCAAATCCACACGCCACACGATTCCCTTTAATTGCCCATCATTTATATCGGCGGCCCTGCCGGCCTCTTTGCTTTTTGCTTCTGCGTGGGAGATTTGTGCTGGATGACCGTTGCATTCCTCCGATCCGTTTTGCAGGTCGACCACTGCCGGGCACTACTTCATATGTCTGACACGAAACCCTGACCCAAACTCAATCCCACGCCGTTATCCCACCCTCTCCAATATTATATTTTACCATCTCCAAATACAATCTGCTTAACACTCCTTTTGGGGGGGCGGGGGGCAAAAACAATTCTTAAATTTAGCTGTAGATGCTAAGCACACGATAGAACCGCCGTGTCGCTGATTATAATGTCACTGTTCGCCTCTCGTGGCCCGAATAATTGTAAATCATTGTTTCATAATGTGTCAGCGGATGTCAGTAGCGGGCAATTAAACGGCAGCGTATAATGGGGAAAATTACAGCCTGTCAGCCTTTTGAACAACATAGCGTTTGAGTCGTTCTTAATCGCCGCGCGCATTAGCGATCTCGTCGGGTTCCCACGGAATTCTGGGGCTGAAACACGGTGCAGTGTTTAAACTCGGTGCGGCAGCGGAGCCATGCTGGGGGATTTCTGGAGCCCGGGGAGCCTGGGGTGATCTACCCGCATCACGACTGAAAGGCTCGCTCTGGGCGGGACAGCGGACAGAGTCATGCGAGGGGGGTGTGAGGAAGAACAAAAGCAGATAAATAATGGTGGGTCTTTTAACATTAACTGGTGAGGGTTGGGGGGTCAGGAAACCAAACCCTAAACGGGCCCATTGGGAGGGCTTGGTAGGACATTAGGGTCTGGGTACGATTACTGAAGGGGGCGAAAATTCAGTCTTATGGGGACTGGTAACAAGAAACAGGTAATCTGAATGAGCAGGCCTGTCACATGACTAACCCCCCACCCCAACCAGATGACCATAGTGCCACCTTTGTGTCTACTATAAAATCTTTAGCAAGGTATGTGGTTTCATGGTTCAAGACGGCAGTTATATGTGTTTTTCCATGATGAACCGTTGTGCTTTTATGTGTTTTTTTTTTTTATTCTCTCTCTCATACTTTACGCGAAATAATTCTGACATTCCTCCACTGAAGATAGAGAATTTCTCTTTTGTACAAATGTGTCTGCATGGGAAAATGCTTCTGTTGCTTTTTAAAATCGCGTTTGTTGTAAAGGTCTTTTGACAGGCCTGTGGAGATGAGCATTAATTTGTGTTTGCCTTCCATGTTAGCCTGTTTAATACATTTTGTCGTGTGTTACTTCTGACATTCAGTTCTGAAAAACATTTTTGCCGGATACTTTAACTGAAAGCAGGATCGCATTATCTGGGATGATATAACCCTAAGGAATAGTAAAGGTCAATTGATAAATAATATATTTTTTTTAAAACCTTGAACCATAAAGGTTAAGTATGTGACTGAGCTGTTGTCGGAAACGGTCAGCTAACGGTAATGACACTGTGTCTACATTCAAAGCACCATTTTAGGTTTTAGAATGGTCTCCAAGCTATTGCTCTCCATGAATAGACAGCCTTATGGTCAGTTAACCTCTGTAATATGATAAAATTGCACATAATGCTTCACTTGTTTGTGGCACAAATGAATGTGTACTAGGAAGTGACGTGGAAGTCTACGCAGGACGCCGGCAGACCTCACAGTAAAGACCACAGCAGATGACGTCAGGAGGCTAGGTCGACCAGCGTTGGTCCTGTGAGACACAAGTCCAGTGTAAGAGCCATGGGCCCCACGCACGGTGGTCTTCACACCAGTCTGTGACACAGCCGAATTAGCGAGGTGTCGTGAGAAGGGGCAGGACCATCGAATGTGTCTCTTGTTTTCCAGCTAGGGTGGTGTCAGTGATTAGGGGGTGTGCTGCCATGAAATCAATCGTTATTTGGATAAATATGTGCCAGGCAGACAGTCATTTCCCCGTAAGGTTTCCTTTTTTTCCTGAGGTTGCTTTTTAGCTTCATGGTTAATGGCTGTCCATGTCAGGATATGCAGGAGAGAGGCTGCACAAAGGCAACGGTGTCATGTGACCCTGAAGAGCTCACAAACTAGTAGGGCTCCGGCCTGTGGGTTGGCGCCCACATGCACAGGCAGCGAGTATAGAGGGTTAGCGCTGTTTTAGCATTGGCAGAGCTACGCTTTTATAGACACGCACACAAATACATGCTCACAAAGACACACAATACCCCCTCAGCACCAGGAAGGACCTGCCTTCCATTATCTGAAGAAAGATACTTCTGTTGCTTTTGAGAAGTCTCTGCAAAGATGCTATATGGTGGATTTTAATGGATGGAAAATTCTGTGATGTATGATGGGTGAACGTACAACGACAGTGGCCTCCACACACACACCCAGAGGTATCGTTACATATGGCGCTTTTCCACTGCATAGTACGGCACGGTACGGTTCAGTACGGCTCACTTTTGGGGGGTTCTCCACTGGGAACAGTACCTGGTACCTGGTCCTTTTTTTAGTACCACCTCAGCCGAGGTTCCAAGCGAGCCGTGCCATTACCAAAACGTGACGTGTAAACTCTGCTGGTCACTGATTGGCCGGAGAAAATTCATTCATTACTGCGTCACTGAAC
>JABFDZ020000138.1:8916721-8928155 GCA_019775955.2 Pollimyrus isidori | reverse complement strand
GGGGGGGGGGGGGGGGGGGGGGGGGGGTTTGGGGGGGGGGGAGCGGGGAGGGGCGCAAGCAAGGGGGGGGGGGGGGGGGGGGGGGGGGGGGGGGGGAGGGGGGCCGGCGACCCGGGGCCCCCCCCCCGACACATGATCTGTTCCAACTTCATTAATTAGGGTAGTATAAACCATGGACTAGTCCAACTCTGTAAACGGTGGGGGTTTACAACAGCTTCAGCACTGGGTCCAGCTGCTGGAGAACAGGTTCTAGACCCATGGTCCTCTGACTGCATAGAAACTTCTTAAACCCTGGAGCAAAACATGAACGCTTCAGCGCTGTGGTGTCTTTGGTTGCTTACATGGAGCAGTGTGCAGTAGCCTGTTTACATCTTTTTATTTAACGGCGGAGCCTTCTGGAATCACCGCCTAGCAGTGGAGAGCCCTGGTGTATTCTGTTAGTTCCTGGCTGACATCGCTCCTGTTATGAGTAATGTGGGCGGGGGTCTGGCCACCACACGCTCCATCTGGGCAGGGGGCCCTGTTGTTTTACTCCTTACCTACTTTGCAAGCACCCCCCCCTTATGACTGTTATCTAGCCCACATGTCTACCCAAAGGACCAGCCCGTAAGCAGCAAGCGGCAGCTTCGTTACGGAACAGAACTCCAGGTCGACGATTTGCCCTTTTTAAAGCCAGGCAGTGAGTCTCGAGTGGCCCCTCAAGTGAGAACCATTAACAGAGCTTCTGCTGCGAACATACTGCTGTTTTAAGGACAATCTCACAAAAAAACTGTAAAGAAACAACAAATGTTAAAAGCCCTGTATAACAGGCTACTTCATAAACCATCCAGTAAGCAAACACAGAATGTAATAAAATCTTCCTGCAGTTAAACAGTTTCTTGGAATAATTACCCGCAGTGCAGGCCTGGGCACAATGAAGTTTTATTTATATGAAAACAAAAATAGTACATTAGCCAAAAGGAAAAAGCACACCAGCACAAACTGGAGAAAGGCAACAGTATTTCAATAAACAAAATCTCTGACTGCTGAAGGTCGTGAATAAAGGATCTTAAAGGCTGTGGTCTTGTCTGCTGTGGCATTCAGTGTCCAGTGTGTCGACCAGGTGGGAACAGCTGATGATAAAGAAGTAGGTGGGCACGGCATCGTCCCCTTAACGAGCATTTAACATGCACACGATGGCAGCGGAGTCCCTTTTTAAAGGCCTACTGGACACATGGCCCTCAGACCCTCAGCTGCCCCCCCCCCCCTATGAGAGCAGCCTCGTGACAGCTCAGCTCACAGTTCCCTGTTTAGCCAATTATCCCCACAGTTAGAAAGAACTGGGTGGATCGCAAGAGACACGCGTGTGGTTGCATCACACCTTACACTAAAGCAGCCGTAAAGTGGGAGAGAAAAAGCCACATTTTTACCAAAGAAATGAAAGTCGAGTCTCCGTTGTTCTGTAATCTACTGAGTTTTACCATCACGATGTGTAAGAATTCAACGCAAATAAACAGGAAAATCAAAATTAAACCAAAAGTCAAAATTAACAAGCTGACTTTAAACTGTACTGAGAGGAACAGGCACTTCGAATTCACTCATACTGTCGACACACCCGTCACTGCTGTCCCTGCGCTCACAGCTTGCTCTCGGCCTCCGGACAGAGGGCCACCACCACCTTGCCGAGGTTCCCCCCGCTGTACATGTGGTCAACGGCACGAAACACAGACTCCAGGCCCACAAACCTGCCCCCAGGAGCTGCGTCCCCGCGGTCGACCTCGCACACCAACTTGCCGTGGGTGTACATGCTTAGCATGCTCGCCAGCGCCTCCCCGTAGTCGGACAGGTAATGCGGCAGGAAGAATCCGCACACGCTGGCGGACTTCTTCAGCAGCTTTACTGGGAGCGCGGCGGCTTTTACCGGAGCCAGGCCCAGGTCTGACTGGTAGCCGGAAATGAAGCCAATTATGATCAGCCGGCCCTTGACGGCCAAGTTGTTGACGGCCAGATCGAAGACGTCGCCACCGACGGATTCGTAGATCACATCCACTCCGTGCGGGTATTCCCGCCGCAGGACCCCTGGCAGATCCTCCTTGCGGTAGTTGATGGGTCTGTCGCAGCCAATGGTCTTCAGGAAGCCGGCCTTCGTGTCTGAGGAACACAGGCCAATCACGTGGCAGCCGGCTGCCTTGGCAAACTGCACGGCGAACTGGCCGGTGCCCCCGGCGGCCGCCGTCACCAGCACCGTCTGGCCCTCCGCCAACTCGCCCAGCTTCTTCAGCGCGATATGAGCGGTGGCACCGCTCAGCAACATCGCCAGGAACTCTGGCTTCATGGCCGGCACACGCACGCCCTTCTTGGCGGGGATCACACTGTACTCGGCGAAGGCTCCCTCCATGAAGTAGGCCACGGCGTCGCCCACGGTGAAGTGCGCGCTGGCGCTCAGGCCCACGCCCACCACCTCACCGATGCCCTCGAACCCCACGTCGAAAGGCGGCTTGACCGAGGCGTCGTAGCGGCCCGCCGAGTAATTGATGTCGGACGCGTTGATGCCAATGAATCTGAGTGGCGTGGGAGGGAAAGGGGCAACGTGAGACAGACTCACACGTCGGCACAGACGGGAGAGAGCAGATGCCATGCGGCATGAAAATAAACAGATGACAAGGTTGAAAGTACAGGAAGCACAAGATGAGTGCTGTCATTATATACAGGATAAACATCTATATTTATACACAGCATATATTTTTTTCCCCAGGGACAAATCACATGAAAAAATTTGCATGACAAGCCTATGACATCACATGTGATGTGTCAAATATTGTAACCAAAGCAGAGGTGTCAGGTGAGTGCTCTTAAACAGGCTTTTGCCAAGGAATTAGTCAAGGTCACGACCTTCGCAGCCCTCAGAGTTAATACGGTGAGGACCCAACCCATCAATGACCTCGCCCACTGAAACCAACAAGTCCAGTTTCCTTTATCACCGTTAAACACCTGTGTGGAACCATTTCAGAAGACAAGACTCCTGATGGGAAATGGGAGTTTATACTCTCCTTTTGCTATTCGCTGCATCCGAACCAGCTCAATTCCCTCCTGAAAAACCGCGGATGAAATTCCGCCAAAACAGGACTGCGTCGAAACAAAACGCACTGTTTGCTACAAGGACTCGGTATCTACTGCTCGTGGGAAAAAAAATACACACACACTATATAGTCTTCTGCATTTCTCTCCCCAGACAATATCGCAAAAGACGTTTGATCTCTGGAATCATCTTTAAAGAGAAAATATGAAGCAAGTATGCACAAAAAAAAAGACATTTTTGCTTGGGCTCATCGTTGTGCTTCAGTGCAGTTTTTATCTCAATTAAAATACTCCAATAAAATGGGACTGAACAGGGAAATTATTCTCTTGTGTTACTTTTGAATGGATGTGAGCACAGACTCATGGTGAATGCAGTGGAAGAAAAAAGGTGAAATTCCAAAATAGTTAAAATGGCGAAGACAACAACACGAGATGTAGTGAGTATACATGCATTTGCAGTGTAGATTTCCAGAACATTCCTGCTAAAGGTTCAGTGCACTGGATACTGGGCAAATGACAAAGACTTCAAGGTTAAATCCCTGTATGGGATCATCTACTGCACCTTGAGCTGGCTGCATAAAACACTCAGGATGAGGCTGAAACAGCAATGATAAATGATGTGAATTCTTTGAGATAATTAAATACAGATAAGATAAGTAACGTCTCCAATTCTACAGTGTAAATGTGAAGCCTCCTGTAATGTATTACGTAAATTTGTCCATGTTCTATAATAAACGTGTAAATCTAGTCGACACGCCAAGCAACACTGGGTCTCTTGTGTGTTCAGCAAAAATATACGGCACTAATTAAGCAGACACTTTCCGACAGTCTCTGACTGCTCCCCCCCCCTCCCCCCAAGTTTAAAAAAATAGATCAGGTTGTTTTCATGGTCACAACATCCACAAGTTTTTCATTAAAAGCATCACAAAATGTTTAGGTCTGCTTTTGAGGGGCAGGTGCATCTGTTAATCTGTTATGTTACTATTGTTTCAGTCATGCGATAACATCTCAGACTACTGCTACTGCTGATGAGATTTTTAATATTGAAACAAAAACGACAATGAAGACTAAAAATATCTTTATGGTGGCGATCTCAACATGTTATTAAAATGATACAGTAAGTGGGAAAGAGTTCAGTAAAACCTAAAGCCTCGAAATGCAAACGTGACATGAAGACCTCTCAAGTGAAAAACTCAGAGATGCAATCCACCTTTCACCCGAGTCTCAGGAACTCCTATGGGGGCCTAATGGGGTGGTGGTGGGGGGGGCTGTGAGATCAGAACTCCCGTCTGCGCTCCACCAGCCCCCACACGCCAACATCATGTTTCAGTGCCATGCAGTTCGGCCTGCAAGCCAGGTGACCCGGCCACTCTAACTCAGTACTGTTACAGGGACAACGCGGTTATACACGACCCTATAGCCGATCGGCATAACAAGGTGCTGCTGCTGTACTCTCGGCCAATTTAAAGGTGCTTTAGGTACTGTTAAAGCATTAAATAGCCAACCACTAAATGTAACAGTCATTCTAATGATAATAAAACAACAATAGTCATAATGAATATATGTAGGGCCTTAAACACATTTGGGCATTTCAAAATATTAAGACTTTCAATTGTCGAATTAGGAGATATACAAGCACTTAACATGGGTATATTTAAATAAACACATACCACCCCCCTCGCGTTTACATAAGTCTGTTATACACAGTATTTACTTATACTAAAAAGCAGAATAGCCTGAAAAACACAGTTACGAGTTTACAAATTAAATTTGAGCACCACATACCAAATACACCATTTTATAAAATCAATTTATGAGATGCGCTAAGCACTGTGGAAATTAGATATCAATTAAATGTTTCCACTTCGTTCCTACCATTTTTTTACATTTTAGATAGGCCTAATATATTAGGCCTACACATTAACGCGGTGGCTCGACCACAATACTATAATAGTAGGTTGAATCTAGTGGTTTATTTGGGGATGAATGTTACGTATCCGATACCGGCCCCATTCTTGCAGATGAGTAACATTATACGCTAATCCTCAGAATCTAGATGCGACCCCGTTTCTGCGGGGAAGCCGAGGTTCATAGGTAAACTGATATTTTTCTCTATTCACGGCACGCCAGCTGAGTTTCTGGCCCTGAAGCCCCTGAGCAGCGCTTTGACCCGCTTCTCACAAACACCTGCCAGACGGTACCTGCCTTAGTAAAGTCAGGTAACTTAGAAATGAAGGAAAAACCCAAGACATACAGCGAAACAAAATGCGACACACGTTCTATTTCGGCCATATTAAACTTCTGTCAATAGCATTTTATAAAGTAGCCCACAACTTGCATGTATACTGTAAGAAATTACTATCTGCTGCAAAAGGTCACGCAAATAAAATAACTTCAAAGCCGTGAAATTTGTTAAATCCTACTTAACTATCAAATATTACATTTTTAGTTAACGGCTACTCCTTTTTGGATTTTGGCTTTATTTTTTATAAGGAGAATGCGTAAACCGCCGGAAACGTTACATTTTGTATAGGATATTTTTTCATTGAGTCAAAAAGGGCAAGACTTCTACAACGGTGCCTTTGTGTACAGTACACTGCGTCCATAACACTTGTATTCTACTGGCCATGAAGTTAGATTTTATCAGAGATTAGATTAACTATATTTAGTGAAACAACAACAACAAAAAAAACTGCCCATGTGACAATTTATTAGAACAACAACAAATATCTCGTTTAGTTTGTAAACGATTAGGCCTATAATAAACCGGATGAGGAAATAAATACGAAAAGGTCGCACGATTATTTCGCATATAACTAATTTTGCAGGACCGAGTAGTTTTAAATAAATGTTTGTAAGTTGTAGTGGACTGTCTGGGTGATCAACTTTCAAAAATGTACGAGAATGACAAATATTACAATCGGTGCATCCGATTGCAATTACAGTAAAATTCACTACAATATTATCGCATTAAATCTAAGCTAATTAACCGTGTTTGCGTATATTTAAAAGTTCCGTCCTTTTACACGAATATTACACACGGTGCAGCCTGTCTGAAAGTGAATTATAATGATATAATAGCGTCTAGTAACATTTTATTTCGTAATTTTTATATGAGCGAATTGAACGAATTTGAGTAAATTAAATTCGCGAGTCTTCATATTTGTTGATGCTTAACTCACCAAAAGTTATTACCCAAATAAACCTTAATTTCAAGACGAAAGAACCAGGACTACTCTAATCATCGATTTATTTAGCTTTTAAATAACACGGAGCATCTAGTTACTATTTTGCACATTCAGTTTTAGAGATCAATGATCCTTCGTTTTGTCCGATGATATTATTTCGAAAGACCAAAAAAAAAAAAAACACACACACGGGTGATGAAGCGGCTACGTTAAGCGGACGCACGACGGTCCTCCTCCTTGTGCGGCATCTCTGTGTTTCCCGCAAGTCCCAACGGCTTTCTGGATGCGGCTACGTGACGTAGTCGATACAGATAGATCAACATGCACAGATGGATTGATAGGCAGATGTTGGGGCGGAACTACGACATATCTGTACATTTTCTGCGCCGTGCAAAATTCGTCCAGAATAAATGATCGAACTGGAAGCGGCTGGGACTCTAACGGGACCGCTGCTTCACAGCAAGAGGTAAGGACCCATTTCAGATATTAGGGAACAGTTGTTTACCCGATCTAATAAATACACTTGTATCTAATAGTGTGATATGTAGGCTAATCTCATTTTATGTTCCTCAAGCGCGATAAAACGGCTACACACAAGGCAGAATACCATATAAAACTCACCGATTTCTTATCAGTAAGTCTCCGTCGCCAGGTGTCGGGACCGGAACGGTTTGCAAGGATACGGCGTCCCTGAATTTTTGGCTCAGCTTTGTCACCACCAGCTTTCTCATGGCGCTAGGTATCGAGGAGCCTTTAAAATCCATGAAGTGACTGGAGTACGACATGTCTATTACGGAGCGACGCGGCTGAAGCCGGACTGCGGGCGGTCGGAAAAGTGCGTGTTTCACTCCGCGTCCCCAGCCGCACGTTAAAGACACTCTTATGTTACTGAATAAAAGTGAAGTGGACATTGCCCTACGGCTGCAGGAGGAGGGGGGACGAGCACGGCAAAGTTCACGGACACTCTTTGTGCACCGATTGCATCTAAACCGGGAAGCCGAAAGCGGGTGCGGCGGACTTTGGAAAATGCCACGATTATCGTTAGACCGCGCGACCGATTGTTTTAACGCGTTAATTGTGCCACTGATAAACACAAGACGGAACAGCTTAGCCGCGGTGGAGCCGGTGCCCCCAGTCCCTCCTCTTCCCGTGCAAAGCGTTCACTTCCTAGTAAGGTGAAACGAATCAATCTGCAGTTTTCAAACATCCTTCAAAGGGAGGAATGGAGGGAGAGAGGGAGGGGGCACACATGTCGGGAAATGGGGAACAAGGGGGAGTGTGTACAATGAGTACAACTCGGCACAAGTGTTTTATTACGAAAACTATACGTTTTGTATGTTTTTTTCCACGCAGATTTTGTTTCCCGAGAACTTATCTGAGCAAAGTCTGCACATGGATTGCTTTGTGGGCAAAGGCGTCTTAACTTTCTTATTAAAATGAATTTCCACCTTGCCTTTACAGTCAGATTTTCACAGGGAAGTTTTAAAATAAATACGTTAAAAACGGTATTTTACGTAGTTGTAATAGTCTAACGACAGTAACTGCCGCATCTCTCTGGCTGAATATCTATAGCCTGCTTGAAAGTATCGTTTAATACTTGGAAATCAAGCAACGGCTCACATTTCCAAATGTAAAATTAACACGATCTGCAGGCATATTAGCTTAGCAATAATAACCTATTGTACTCCTCTTATAGCGGCTCAAGTTTAATGCTCTACAATCGCATGACTTTGACGTTTCCATGAGGCAGATCCAAGCCTTCCTTTGTCAAGGCGTTCAGTTCAGGGTGAGAGAGGGAGAGAGAGAGGAAAAAAGACAATTAAAAAGATTGACAGGTAGGTTTTACTGTCAGGGTGACGCTCGTAGCGAGGGGAGGAGTAAAAGTGAAGCAGGAAAACCCAACTCGATGCGTCTGTCTATCAGTTGAGGCTGTCTGAGGCGCTTCTGGGTTTGGATGTGCGTGTCGGCTGCCTTTTCTCAGCCCAGGACCGTTCCGTCGCTGGACTTTCCAGGGGTTGGCTGATCCCCGTCGGTGGACTTTTCCGGGGGCTGGCAGACCCCTGCATGCCAGGCTGCCGCTCCGGAACGCGGGGATCTCTCGTCCGCTTTATTTGGCGCAGTCGCGGTGCGCTGCGCTCCGCCGCGTCGGGCGCCGCCGCGCGCTCCCAAGCCAAAGTGGAAATCAGCGCTCGGGCTCCTAAATGCGGCTCGAAGAAGGAGCCTAGCCAAGCCGCCCGAGTGAAAGGGTGTGGGGAGACGGAAAGTATTTCACTGACGGCAAAGGTTTTTCTTGATCTAGCTTTGAGGTGGCGTAGTGACTGACTGACATTAACCATCTAATTGCCTGTCTTGTTTTCTCCTAATTTCCTTTCGGTTGTAGCTCTGGGAACCAGGAGCGCTGATACGGGGATACAATAAAAAGGTGTTCATGCTGGAAGTGTTTGTTTTTCATTTAAATTTTTTTCGTCAAATTTCCATCGTTGTCAGACTGGCGATCTTTTTCCCATGGACGCGGTGGGATTGAGCCAAAGTCGGCTGTCCTGACTGCCCTTTGGACGCGGTCCTCAGGCGACGCGCTATGAGTTGGGGAAATTTTTGCGTCGCAGCTACGCAGAGATTTTTCCTCCTTTTTTGCTCATTTTAACGTTTTACCCTTTAAACGTTCATTTTACAAAAGGGATACACCGAGCTTTGCCGTTGTGTTAAACACTTCAACGGACTTCAGGACTTCTCATAAATTATCCCACAAGAAAAGGAATCCAATATTTTCAGGGGATAAAAAAAATCCAAGCAACATTCAGAAAAACATCGTTTATTTTTTTTCTCGGCTGGTCGAAAATTTATTTTGGTTCCTGCATGAAAAGACTAGAGGAAAGTCACCAGAAGCAGTATGCCGAGGCGGAAGCAACAAGAACCGAGGCGGTCTGCAGGTAAGCGAAATGCATCATTCACAGACCCTGTGAGGATTAAAAACGGATCTTAACCAAAAACTATACAAAGATTATCGGTCAGGGATTGCATGTAAAACCAGAGATTCATCGGATCGCAAAATATCCCAATTCTTTGTTTTTTAAGACTACGATCCCTTACAGAACCGCAGTTAAAATAGTATTTTTTCAGCTGCGCCCCCCCTCCCTTCTGAACTAGACAGTTCATGTACAGCAGGAGGTAACACACACAGTCCTAAAATGACGTACAAATACGGATGTAACTTGTCCCCCCCCCAATGTAAGATGTACAGCCCCGACTCTTTGTCGGAATGGACCGGCTTCTATCCGCATTTCTGTACGTAGCGGATTTTTAGGCATATGAACGCATTAAACTCTGCAGGGTTTGTTTCATTCCTGGGACAAAACGTGTCGTTTCGGGTCAATCGCGCCGTAAGAAAGTACACTACAAATGCATCTTTTAATCAGAAGCCAAAGGAGGGGGAACTGACAGGAAGCTGACCGTCTCTCTTTCTTTCTCGCTCGGCAAGCTTTTATTAGAGGATTGCCATCCTTGATTTGATGCGTGATTGATCGCTTGTCACGTGGCGCTCTTTGATCCGCGCGTCCCCGATAAACATCAATAAATCACTCACCATGGAAACACGCATGCTCGTGACAGCTTTAGCCACTCAAAGGACATCTCACCCCCACATCTTATCCCCAGTTTTCTTCTTCTTTTTTTTTTTTTAAAAAAAAAAGGAGGGAGGGGAAAAGTTTTTAAAGAAGCGGTGTCGTTATCTCCCCTGTTCCCAAACAGGAGTAATCGGGGAAGTCAGATTATTTCCAGTTACTGGGCGTCTGTAAAGCTGTGCCCACTGATTCACGCGCGTCAGACATCACAATATAACGCTGTAACGTCAGTGAGTTTAACGCGTGCTAAAAGTGCGTTAGTTTGCACGCTTCCACGTTAAGCGCAGCTCGACTTGGGGTCTATTTCATTGCACAAACACGATTGAGCGCTATTGATCCGAGCTTTCAAGTATTTTATATATATAAAAAAAGCTCTTAGCAAATGTAAATGGCTGATGGGGATTTCTACCTCTGTCCTAATGAGGAGATGCCTTTGAAGTTGGGCATTAACAGCCGGAGTGAACAAAAGGCAGTTGCAGAATTTTAAACAGTTTTTGAAATATGAGGTGCTGAAGCAGACCAAACAGGAGGTCAGGAAAAAGCTTTGAACTGGTAGTTTATAATTGCAAACGCTTGGGTGTGACGAATTGTGAACTGCAAGTGAGGAGAATCGAAATGTGCACGATATATATTTTCTACTTACAGGATGAAATATTGAACTGAGGTTTTAAAGTTCTTGAGCGAAAAATATTTCAATCTGATGCTCCCACCGACTTTTTTTTGCTGATTTTTGAGTATAGGTATTTATCGGTTCACTGTCATGGTGGAACCCAGGTTAGTGATTTAGTAGCAAACTTTCAAGGAGAATTAGCTGTAATATTGATTTTGATTGGCTCTTAATGGCCGGGTATTTACATAATGAGCTCTTTCGGCCAATCAGACGCTGAAGGGTGAAGTGTATCCGTTTCTGTTCCCTCAAAATCGCCCCAGGGACCACTCATCCAAAATGTGCGGTAGTATGATGGCTCAGGAGGCCTCCGCAATCAGATCCCCTCAGAGCTCCTCCACAGATGTGTGGATTTTGGAGCTTACCAAGCAGTCGGTTTGCCTGTTGCAGGGGGTTTTTTTGGGTGGTGAGGGGAACCTCGTATATGGTCAGAGGTCCTGAACCGAACAGGCCAGGGGTTGCTGGGTGAAATGAGATTGGATGGTCCCACCTTCTGCTTTTCAAACATTGACTTTGATTTTATTCTTCCGATTTTTATCCACTGTACTCCCTTGTGTCTTGGCACCCCTGGATTTTTAACCATAAAGGTTATCAAAGAAATATACTAGTGCCTCTGTGCTGTCTCTGCATTCCCATTGGATTCTGCTTTGTTTTCAGCCGATAGGTCGCATCACCCCCGTCAAGGAGTACAGCCCAACACACCAGCACGCGGAACATTTTCCTTATGTTTGAGTGTAATTTTGGTGTAGGATTCCCGCATCAGTGATCAATGATGACAGGAAGGCCAGCGTACGTAAAACAAATCTTGTACCAAGCCTAGGTCATCTGCATAAAGCATAGTGACAGAACCATATAATTATCTGGGGTGGAGGGTGAGGGTTGGTGGGGGGGGGGGGGGGGGG
>JABFDZ020000138.1:8880371-8899629 GCA_019775955.2 Pollimyrus isidori | reverse complement strand
CCGCCCCCCCCCCCCCCCCCGGGGGGCCCCGCCGGGGACGGCGGGGGCGGATATTAATTTAGGGAAGACCTGCATCCCCACATATGCTGCTCTACGGTGTGGGTGTGGGTGTGTATGGCTTTTCGCTTGGCCTGAGAGCCTGTGTTCCTTTCTGTTTGCTTCCTGAGTGTTTGTGTGCCTGTATGGTTCGTCTGTGTTGCATTTCGTTTGGCCTCTGAGTCTTTATTCCTTTTGCTTTGCTTCCTGAGTGTTTCTGTGCCTGTAAGTTTAGTCTTTGGTGCTTTTCATTGAGCCTGTGAGCCTGTCTTTCTTTTTGTTTGGTTGCCTGTAAGTTTAGTCTCTGGGCTGCCTTTCGTTTTGTCTGTGCGTGTATCTATGAGTATTATGTGCCTGTTTAAAGAACTCCCAGCCTGAGATGCCTGAAGCTCTCGTTGTTACTTTAATTGAAAAACAGACACTAAGTAACGGCACAAGCTGCTCTCTACTTACGTTACATTAACGGTCAAGATTGTAAGTAGAAATGTGTTGTTATGTCGTTTCGGACTGCACTCAGAACTCTGCAGTTTTATTCTGTGGTCACAAGCGACCCGAACGGTCCCCCATCCCTCACAGCAAACGTGGCACCTCCGTTGCCATGGCACAGAGTTACCATAATTGGCTTGGTCTCCACACACCAGGACATAGGAAATAATAATGTCCCTTTTATTTACACTTCGCGATGGGGGGGGAGGCTTCCTGCTGAGCCTGCTGGGTCAGCCGGCACCGTTTGATCAGTCTTGTCCAAAGGCATCGGTGCTGAGTGGCACGTAATGGAGACCCAGTGACAGAGTGAATTTAGCAGAGAAATAAGACTGCCAGTGGCCTCAGCAAGGCAAGGGCTCGCATCCCCGGTCCGCTCGGGAGCCGACAGGACCGCCTAAATTGGATGAGTGAAGGCAGCCTGAATTGGACATTAGCGGCCCCAAACCGGTGCCGTGATGACTCTCGCCCCAAATCAAAAGAAATGAATAAATAACAAAGATGGGTGGGGGGGGTGGTGTGGAGCGAAGTCGACGTCGTCTGCGGCACTGGCTGGAGCCGGCCAGGTGACACACCATTCTCACGGCCCCGTCTAGTTTCATTTCTGCTCGGATGCCAGTCCAACTTTCCATCGGGTCCATTTGACGTCGGGAAGCACGCAGCCCCGCTGGGCATTTCCGTCGACCTGACAACCCGACATCAGGGTGATGGGGGGGGGGGGAGGGGAGGCAAAGCAGGCCTGTCCCCAAACAGGAGTTTTTCTTAGCATAAAACAGCGAAGACGCCGACCGTCACCGCGTCTTATATAATAACTGCAGCGGAAATTGCAGTCATGCGATGAGATGAAACGTGTGGGATAGGTTGCAGGGATGAGCAGCAGCTGTGCGTTACCTAACTGAACCGCGAGGGGTTTCCCCCGGGGTCGCTCGCTCTGCGCGGGCGGTGGGCCGGGAGGAAGCGCGTAGCTGGAACGCCGCGCCATGAATGTGGCATCTGTGATTTCACGGGCGCATAGAGGGACTCCTACGGCTGCACGTCAGCGGAGGCGCTCTGGGGAGGCGCTCGGGAGGCGCTCAGGAGGCGCTCTGGGGAGGCGTGCGGCTCCAGAGCCCAACAGCACGCCGGCCTGCCATTGTTTTTATTTACTCATTTTTATTTTACTAGACAAACGTTTCAGACACAGCAGTCTGGTCCACAGCCTTCCCAGGACACTCAGAGCTGAGCTTTGCCCTTGCCAAACCCCCCACCACCCCCACTGACGTCAGTCGATCGTGCGTTTGTATATTGAACTGCTTTACAGTTTATTAATTTTATTTTGTATTATGTCCATTTCTCTCCTCTGTGCAGGGAATATGTAGGAACTTGGTGATTAAAATACAAACAAGCACATTTGCATATGTTTGCTTATTTTATATGATTTAAAATATGGCAGGTAATATATAGAATAATTAGATAGATTACAATGGCGATCCTGGTTCTGCACATTTGTTTGTGAGGTGGAGGCAGAGCGTCGGGCTGCGCGAACATGCGCACACGGGCTCCTGCGCCATCGCAGCCGTGCATGCGTCCCCGTCTCGGGTGGCCTTAGCACGCGTAGCCCTGTGCCTATCAGGCAGCGCGTCCTCTCGCATTACCACACGGCGGCTTTGCACACTGCTTCAAGCTGACAGAACATCTGTTTCCACAGGAGAGGACAGCGAGTTGCATGGGGGGGACGTGCCCAATAAAGAGAATGGGGGAGGGGGGGATGCTCACTCTCGTTTTCTCATGTTCTCCATCCTAGGCACAAGCTCCCTTCTGCCCCAATCCACAATTCTCCACCCTCATCCTCACCAGCCACGTACCTTGGCGTCAGCAGAGCTAACAGTCTGAAGCTGTTTATGTCGGCCTTGTTTTGGAAGATATGTTTACTTCCTTCCTTCCTCACGAACGCATCGTTATGACCACACTGGGACACCACAGCCAATAGGAGTGGGGGAATTTGAACACGTGACACTCTGAGACACACAGCTAGTGTTCATCCCTCGTTCAGGTCATTAAGAAACGAGAGTTATTCTTCTTTGTAAGGTAGCTGAGAGATTCCATAAATCTCAGTTTGGGTCTCTTGCAAGTGAGACCTTTCTGCAGTCTCCTGATTGTGTTGCTCGGATTTTCAAAGCATCTGTCTGTTACGCGTTTAAGCCTCTGGACATTGTGCTGGAATAATTCAGGTCGACGTCTTTGCGGAAGGGCACTTCAACAGAAATACCCCCCACCCCTGTCCACGTCCTTAAAAACTGCTACTGCCTGCTGTTCCGAATATGGAAGCTGATGTAGATGATGTAGCAACATGGGGGGGGGGGGGGGTTCAAGGACCTGGACGGGAAAAGGCTGCTTTGTCGTTTCCTGGTTATTAACTGGTGTTGCTTCCCACCTCCAGGTATGTTTTGGAGGTGGAGACATAGGTGGAGGGTCTGACAGGTGTTGGGTAAAAAGTCATATTTCCCCCAGGGCTGGTGGAGAATATTCTGGGGGAAAACAAAGGACAGGAGAGGAACTCTGGGAAAGGGATAACCATGGTTTGCAGGTTCAGACTGCAGCAGCATTGAGAAGCAGATTGCAACCTGCATATTGTAAAGAATGTTTTAATTTGAATCCTTTGCATATCCTGTACCATGATGTAAATAATAATAACCACATAATCTTTAATGAAACTAATTGACATTTCAGCCTAACATTTAAAAACCTTTGAATGAATAGGTAATGTATCTGCATTAATCTGTTTAGCTGCTTTTAAATGAGAACATTAGAATGACTGATCTGCCTTAATTTAAACAGTCACATTCTGAAGGTGTTTTAAAGCGACTGAATATGTTCAGTGAATTTCTTTTTAATCTTTTCCTCCCTGTCGCTCTCACGTGGGAGGCTGCAGCTGTTTGTTTATTGTGCCTATAGTGCTTTGTCCCTCATGCTGTTTGTTAACCCCATTTCTGCTGCTGCAGGAGGGTTAATATTTAAAATGTTATCTCAAAATATTAATGTTTTGCATGATTGTAGGGCGCACTGAAACGATTTATGTTACTACATAGAGAATGGAAGCCGGATAAAATGGCTTGCGCTCCCTGCATCTCATTACCAGAGCTATGACATGCATCTAGTTCATCTTTCTTAATTTGTTTTGTTTTTCCTCCCCTATCTCAGCTTATGTGCCTGAAGATGAACTAAAGGCTGCCTCAATCGACGAGGAGCACCTGCACGATGACGGCCTGTCCCTGGATGGCCAGGACGGTGAGCTGCTGTGCAACGAGGAGGAAGAAGGCAAAGAGCCTCCCAGCTTCCAGAACTCGCCGCTCAGCACCGCCACCAATGCCGACGCGGGGTACGGCTCCCCGCTCAGCGACGCCAGCGACGGACTGCTGGACCTTCGGGGCGTCTTGTTGAAGGATGTCCGAGAGAAGGGGGAGGCCCGTGCGGCGGCCAATGGCCTGTCCCTGCAAGACAGCCTGGCGCAGATGAAAGCAGTCTATGCAAGCCTGATCTCTGATTCCTCCTGGACCAGCATTGGCGCGGACGTGGTTAAAGCCAAGCTAGCTGGCAGCGGCACCGGCGTTAATGGCGGGGGCCACAACAAGAGGGGGGGCGCCGCAAGTAGCCATATCGGCAGCAACAGCAGCAGCAATAGCAATGGTGGCGGCAGTACCGTAGTCGGTGCTTCAGCCACCACAAACACAACCACAATCACCTCCGCCATCACAGCGGCAGCCCCCGTTAACAATACAAGCACTAACGGCGTCGCCAGCAACGGAGCAGGAGTGACTTACGACTGGCATCAGGCTGCTCTGGCGAAGACGCTGCAGCAGGCTCCCTACCACCTGCTCCCCGAGCCCAGCCTCTTCAGCACCGTGCAGCTGTACCGGCAGAATAACAAGCTCTATGGGTCCGTGTTCACTGGCGCCAGCAAGTTCCGGTGTAGGGACTGCAGTGCCGCGTATGACACGCTGGTGGACCTCACTGTTCACATGAACGAGACGGGTCACTACCGGGATGACAACAAGGATAAAGAGGAGGAGCAGGGCAAGCGGTGGTCCAAGCCCAGGAAGCGTTCTCTGATGGAGATGGAGGGCAAGGAGGACGCGCAGAAGGTGCTCAAGTGTATGTACTGCGGCCACTCGTTTGAGTCACTGCAAGACCTGAGCGTCCACATGATCAAAACGAAACACTACCAGAAAGTGCCTCTCAAAGAGCCCGTTCCAGCCCTAACCACCAAGCTAATCCCCTCTACAAAAAAACGGGCGGCAATTCAGGACTTGGTCTCACCATGTTCACCAGAGTCTATTAGTAGCACACCCATCAGTGAGACGGGGAAAGACTCCAAAGCAGCTAACCCCTATGTGACACCCAACAACCGCTACGGCTATCAAAATGGGGCCAGCTACACCTGGCAGTTTGAAGCACGCAAGGCCCAGATCCTGAAATGCATGGAGTGTGGAAGCTCCCACGACACCCTGCAGCAACTCACCGCCCACATGATGGTCACCGGCCACTTTCTCAAGGTCACCAACTCGGCTTCCAAGAAGGGCAAGCAGCTGGTGTTCGATCCGGTGGTGGAAGAGAAAATCCAGTCCATCCCGCTGCCACCCACCATTTCTAGGCTGCCGACGCCCAGCATTAAGTCACAGCCCAAGTCTCCGAGTCACTCCTCCGGCCCAGATGAGAAGAGGGAGCAGGAGGAGGGAAAGATGGATGAAAGTGAGCTGGAAAAGAAGATCAAAGTAGAGAAGGAGGAGGCCGGAGAGAAGACTGATGCAAATGCACCGTATAAGTACCTCAGAGAGGAAGACCTAGAGGAGACTCCTAAAGGTGGGCTGGACATCCTCAAGTCTTTGGAAAACACGGTGTCTAGTGCAATCAGCAAGGCCCAGACTGGAACCCCAACTTGGGGAGGATATCCCAGCATTCATGCTGCTTATCAGATCCAGAGCTCGATGAAGTCGTCCTTGCCCTCAGTGCAGAGTGTCCAGGTCCAGTCGACATTCAACAGCCACCCGAAAGTACTGCTGTCTGACTCTGTTCCAATCGTCCTCTCTCCACGAAGCCCATCCCTGTCCCCTCTACACCGAAGCAACGTCTCTGCCATGGAGGAGCTGGTGGAGAAAGTCATGGGGAAAACTGTTGTGAAGAAGGAGAAGGAGGAAGAGAAAAGTGCTGATAAATTCAAGTCCCTCCCTGTGAAAGCACCTTCTCCTGAAGTGAAGGCATACAGGGATGCCCCTACCCCTGATGACATCAGCAGCAAGCCCAGGGTGAAGAACGGTAGTGCAGGTGTAGAGATGGTATCCCTCTGCAAGCGGGAGCCCAGGGAGAACCTTGTGGATTCCCGGGTAAAGAATGGCACAGAGGGTCACAAATCACCCCTTAGCAATGGCTGCAGCAGCTTGGGGATAATCACCGATCATTCACCTGAGCAGCCTTTTGTTAACCCGCTGAGTGCTTTGCAATCAATAATGAATGCCCACCTGGGCAAACCCTCTAAGCCTGTCAGCCCAGCCTTGGACCCTCTGGCTATGCTGTATAAGATCAGCAACAGTATGATGGAAAAGCCCACCTACAAGCCAATTCAGGTTAAGCCCGCTGAGTCCATGAATCCGTACTACTATGAAGATGATGACCAGCCCATGGACTTGACCAAATCCAAAAACAGTAATGGCAGCCGCGCTGCCCCAGTCAATAACCATAATGGGAACGGCAGTCGACCTGCTCGCACGAGCTTGCCAGAAACCATCCCATCCCCACTGCGGGAGAATGCGCTGATGGACATTTCAGATATGGTGAAAAACCTCTCAGGCAGGCTGACACCCAAGTCCTCTACCCCGTCCTCCATGTCGGAGAAGTCAGACGCCGATGGCAGCACCTTCGAGGATCCACTGGAGGACATGTCCCCCATTCAGAAGCGAAAAGGGCGCCAGTCAAACTGGAATCCCCAACACCTCCTCATCCTCCAGGCTCAGTTTGCCTCCAGCCTTCGAGAGACGCCTGAAGGGAAGTATGTAATGACTGACCTCAGCCCCCAGGAGCGGGTACACATCTGCAAGTTCACAGGCCTCTCCATGACCACAATTTCTCACTGGCTAGCCAACGTCAAGTACCAGCTAAGGCGGACAGGCGGGACCAAGTTTCTGAAGAACATAGACTCAGGGCAGCCGGTGTTCTTATGCAGCGACTGCTCCTCTCAGTTCAGGACTCCCTCGACCTACATCGGCCATTTGGAGTCACATCTGGGCTTCAGCTTAAAGGACCTCTCAAAGCTGTCCATAGACCACATCAGGGAGCAGCAGGCTATGGCGAAGGTGATCGCTGACAATGCCTTCGGCTCCATGGCCCTGTCGGAGGATGACTCGCTTTACCAGTGCAAGCTGTGCACTCGGACCTTCGTCAGCAAGCACGCGGTAAAGTTGCACCTGAGCAAAACGCATGGCAAGTCCCCTGAGGACCACCTGGTGTTCGTCACTGAGTTAGAGAAGCTGGACACACCTTAAAGCCCAAGGGAGCAGCTGTTTAGTCTGACCAGAGAATTTTGTTTGCACTAAATTTGATCACCCTACTGCACTGGGCATGAAATGAGCCTTCAAGTTGGTCATTCTTGTATTGTTAAACTGCCTAACTGGACCATGACTTTATTGCTTTTTTTTTGTTACCTTGTTTGTGCATGTCATATAGTGATTCAAGCTTATACTAGTTTTCATTTCTGCGAAAACAAAGAAACAAGATACTACTGTTTTTTATTATTATTTTGTAAAGCAGTGGCCGAAACAAAAATTGAGAACTGTGTAAAAAAAATAATTTAAACGAAGATACTGATGAGAATTATGTACACCAAACGAAGGGCTGCTGCCCACATGAAGACGGAAGTAGCACCTTAAAACGTAAAAGCTTATTTTGTGAAGAAAGCCCCAGGTTTGGTTTTATTTGAATAGCTAAAAATTGGAGTGATTTGAATGATGTCTTAACCTCTATTGTTTCCTAAAACGATTTACTGGCATTTACAGTTCTAAAGTTGACAGCTCTGAAAGGATCTGTAAATTCTCGATAAGCACTGAAGATGAGTAAGATCAAACCCTTTTAAGTGTACCGACAAGAGGTAATATTCAGTTGCTGCTTTTAGACTTGTAAACCAACTGAAAATAATGTATGCAATTTTTTATTTACATGTCGTATTTTCCATTGTAAAGTATCACTTTTTAGTAATTTCCAAATATATGGTTTGTTACAAGTTTCTTTCTATAGTGCGGCACTTCTATTTCAAACCATGTAAAAACATGGACGTCTGTTACGTGTAAATGCTTAGCAACATTATGTAAAACTACGTATGACATATCTTGCGAAATGCAACGGCTTACAATTATTTGTACTTTAAGACCTATGTGCATTCTTTAACTTTTATATTGTCCTTTTATATATATTAAAATAAAAACAAAACAAATTATGTATATAAATATATACTGTAGAGCCACAAAAAATGTTTTGTTTTTTTAATAAAATGTATCTCCTACAGCTTGGTTTACAGAAGTAATTTTAACTATTCTTGCATCCGTTTTGATGCATGATATTGTGTGAAAATAAAGGCAATGCGAAATGCATATACATTTCAATGTTTTATTACTGTAAAAATTGGCTCGCACCAATAAACGTTATGTTTCATTTTGTTTTTTCCTAATTGTAAAATAAACCGTAAAACAGCTCCGATTTCATTGTTCTTGACTTATGTTGTACTGCTTAATGTCATATCCCAAAGTTTAAATGGACTTCAAGTTAGCTTTGTGTGAATCCAGATGAGATCCAGCCTATACACCCTTACCCCTGAAATCGATAAATTCGTACAAATTTTGCATGAGATCAGCGTCTAACATGTAAAAATTAGGACCTTTCGCATAATCAAAGCGAAATTAGAAAACGCAACAGACAAATACCAATTACGTTTCAACTTTCAATTACGGTAGCTCGAAACTTCATATTTTCCCGATCGCAGCTAACGATACGAGTGTGGACGCTGTATAGTAAGGCTCTTGCGCTGGCTGATCCGCCCAATCGGATATAAATCCACACATTTCCCTCAGAAAGGCGTCACAGACGGAAACGTATCTGTCTTAAACAGGGATAGATCAGTGTTTTTCATGGGCGTCCATTTAATTTAAAGGCTCGCCGAAAACATCGTCATGTTTTGCATCTATCCTGTCAGTAAGACCGCCGCGAATTAAATTGGACAATGAGATATGAGAACTTCATGTGGACTCTCCAGGAAACCACAGATCTTGCGGGTCACGGCTCCAGGTGGAGGGTCACATCACCCCGTCCTGCCAAGCCGCAGCTCCATGCACTACCTTTAAATTCACATTATCACTGGCTAGTGTCTTTTCCTTTTTAAAAAATTGTCCCTTTAGTGCCATGGTGTGGAATCACCGCGGCCACGGAGCTTCAAATGGGGCGCGTTAAGCCCAGAGGCTCACGGTGAAAAAGGCACACGATTGCGGCGGGATGTATCGTTTTGTCCCGCTTCGTTACGCGCCTTTTGTACAGCCTGACCTTCCTCGCATTTTACATAAAATCGTCAACAAAGGAAAATACGAAGGGTGAGGCTAAAATATCACATATAAACAGAAAAAAGCTTTGAAGAGAGATACGCGCTCCCAAAAGCTGGTGTTTTGGGCTATTTGTGGGTTTAATGCCCGATATTTATTTCTGCACGTTTTATGGATGCAGTCTTTTCTTTTGTCAAGGACCTCGGCGCATTATATGTAAATGCCACAGTAAACATGGCAAAATTTTACAATATCGGTACCTGCAGCGCGGACTGAAACTGGGGAAGATAAACAGTCTAAGAAGATTTGCGGAGCTTTTGTTGCAGTCGAATTGTGGGCTGCGCCTGGGGATCCGTGTGTGTCTGCATGTGTATGTCAGCGCGTATTTCCATTTCTTTTACAAATTCGTTCGTAGTGTGTTCTTCCATAAACGATCTGTTGAATTTGACGGGTAGATCCCGTGCGGCGGCCCAAAATGAATAAAAATAAACGGGGGGGATCAATGTAAAGATGCGCAAAACTTTCAAATGATCGAGACGTGAACGATCGCAAAAAATGTGACAGAGTCTAAGTCTTGTCAAAACATAAAGGCTATGACTTTGAATGTAAAAATACGGGCTGCCTGTAATGTCAGGTACCGTGTCAGAGGGCCCATGCTTACCATGATTATAGAGTGAAACACTATATGCGGATGGCTGATGTGGTGTGGAAGCTTGGCGGGGGGGCGACCGGTCCTGCTATGTGGCGCAAAACCGTATCAGTGCTAGAGGTGGGAGTGTGGCTGGAGTGATGCTCATACGCATCTGGACGAACACACACACACCCTTCAGGGGTCACGTTGCACTGTCTGCTCAGCTAAAACAGCAGCTGCACTTTTATTCATTTTTAACATTATGGATCTGAGCGCATTTGTAACTAAAGGAACAAAATAACACTGATGTCACTCCTCATAGTCTACCGAGAACACTTTATCCTGCTGTAGGACGGCGATGTCACATACGTCACCATTTAAATCATAAAACCCCTTCGCAAAGAATGCGGTCAAGGACCTCATGCTTAATCTTCAACACCCCGAGAACACAAAAAAACCGGCAGTGGAAGTTACTTTGTAAGAGAAGCCGGAATAAATGGAGCAAACCCAACGCCGTTTTTTATTGTACAACTACAAAAATAAAACTTTGTTATTAAAATCAGGTCCCCGGGGCAATGCGAGTGCACGTATTATAAAATTAAGTCCTTACACCTGCGATCCTGACGCTTATTGTGGATAGAGGGGCAAGGTAGGGCTGCTGGTTTTACTGCCTCCTCGCAGATTTCATTCATTCCTGCTGGAGGCGGCTGGTTTAAAAAAGACAAAAAAGTCACAGCGGCTTACAGGCAGTACTATCTCGGCTTCATGTGCAGAAGACCATGCTTCTGCAAAAGAAAGAGAGACGCAAGTAAACAGAGGAACAACAATGTGTTTCAAAAACAATGAAAAAGAGAGTGAGAGAGAGGGGGAAAAATCCGCGTCTGGAGACTACCTGAAAGGTATGAAAAATATGTTTTGCTCCCGATATGAGAACTAGCCTGCAGGAAGCTGGGTGTAAGAGATCAAGGGAAAACGTGGGTCCTTTGTTGATAATGACAAGCGGGGAGTAAGGGAAAAAGAAAAAAAAACTTGATGTTGATCTCCGCAAAGTACAGGGTTTCACGTAACTGTCACCTTTGAACAATCATCTGGAAGAAGTCCAGATTAGAAACGCTATATGTCTCACAGAGACGAACAAAACAGAATAAAAGAGGTACTGTCTGCGCAATTTCACAGAAAAAGAGCAGTTTACAAAGCCCATGGCAGCTGACTTGTTTACTGGCGTCCAATCCCATGAGACAGCTGTCTGTCAGAACACAAAGACCTCATTGATGCGATTGTGTAAAATACTAGTAGTTCTAATCAAAATGTCACTTATACCCAGGCTGAAACGTCGGACTTAATGGTTACGCCGTTAAAAGGACTTGGCAGTTCACTTGCGAATGGTGCGTGGATCAAAAACACCTGGTGTTTGGTTTAAAAGACAGAAAATTAAAAACTCTAAAAGCAAAGTTCTGTTTACTTCTTTAAATAAAGAGTACAATCAAAAACTTCAGGTCACATTGATAGTTTGGTAAGTTTAAATGTGAAATCAAACGAATTCAAGGAGATCATGTTGGACTAATATTTTGATCCAGTGATGGAAAATGTATAACAGCACATTGATCCATCCACCTTCAAACCATTTTCTGGCGGTTGGAGTATTTCCAGTTCTTTAAGTTGGCCGGTACTCACCAACACCGATCTGTTTTTCTCTACAGAGTAGCTGCAGTCATCAGTGTCTACTGGAACTGAGTAACGAGGCAAGTACCAGAACCCGGTACTGCATAACAAAGGAAGTACCAGTACCCGTTTTCTCCACCACTAGAATATATCATTACAATATAATCGCAGATAGAAAATATTACTGTAACAGTTTTTAGCTAGCTATCAGCTTAATTAGCACCTGATTAGTGTGTGATTAGCAGTCCAGCTAGTAATGCGATCGTGTGCGTTCTGTCTCCAGTTGTGGCTAAACTGTGTGTCCATTGTGATTAGCAAGATTGTTACTGCTGGTGGAACAAAGCATACGTCACCATGGCTATTACCTATATGCGTTGTTATTAAAGTGAAAAGGGCAGATTTATTTGGTGACATGTATTCCTCAGGAAGAACACGATATCTTTTTTCGTTCTACCTGTCGAGTAGGGCTGGGCGATGTAATATCAAAATTATATACGGAGCATGCGCAATATAATCACCAGTGCTTCAGATGACAGGGGAAACATTTGGCCGGACATCAGTTTTTCGGTACTTATACCGACGTTTATTTATGCCCACAATTTAAGAAGATTAGTAGTACATACGGCTAAATTATTAATGAGATGTGTTTTGCAATTAATGAAATGTGTTCTGTATAAACGTGGCATATCTTTAGTTTTATTAAATTCGGTTAGTGGATCACACTACATAAAACTTTTGGTATACTATGGTTTGGTATACTTCAGTGTGATATGCACTGTAGCACAGAACAACACATAGGTCTAATACTGTGTGATTATTGGTGATTATTGCGCATGCGTGATATAACATTGACATGGTATTGCCCCCGCCCTCCTGAAGGGCCATCCAACCAGTAGTTATCATGCATGTGCACATCACAATTATAATTATTTTTTTTTTATTAATTTTTTAAAAAATTTATTGTACATGTCTGCTTCAGGCTAATTTCATGCATGCATATTTTATCACTATACCCAAGTATTGTTGGACCAATGTTTCACAATTGACATGAATGTGCTATAAATCATAATGTAAGCAGAATTTTCAGGTAAGTTACTTTGAGTGTGAAATGATGTTTTACTTCTCTACAGAGTAGAGTCACCCACACCTATGGTCAATTTGGCAACTCCAATCAGCCTCAGCATGTTTTTGGACTGTGGGGGGAAACTGGAGTACCTGGAAGAAACCCCACAATGACACGGGGAGAACATGCAAACTCCACACACAGGACACCCAGGTGGAGACTCGAACCCGGGTCCCACAGGTGTGAGGCAACAGTGCTAGCCACTGCACCACCATGCCACCCCCTACCTCTCAACGTGTGACAATCAAATATACCCCCACCAGTTATATGTTGGGAGCATTTTCTGACACAGTAAATATTGATTTGTAGGTAGGAAAATTTGTCAGAACATTAAGTTTGCGGTACATGTGAATGTGAGAGGAGCCAGTCGGTGTCTATCTGCAGCCATACCTAGAGCATTGCTCCACTGCGGCTATTGTGTTGAACCCTTGACCGATTGCCACCCAGATCTGATATTGCAAAATCCCAAGATATCTTTTTGAATAATGGTGTGTCTGTCAAAAAGCAGATTTTCCTCAGATGTTCCTCATACCTTTCCTTGTTGTTTGTTTACCAAATGTAAAACAGTGATAATCTATCTGCTAATATAATGCTCTCAGTCTATAATCCCATGGCTGTGAAAGTATCATCTAGCAGATTAAGTCCTGCAAAGTTTACATGAACTGTAAAATTGAATGTCTCACTCATCATTCTCGTTATTAATCCCACAAACCATAAGAAATTCCATTACTAGCAATTATCGACATTTGTTCACATAGTGAATCACTGTAAACAAAATTTGTAGTATAAAAATGGTCTGTAAAAAAACCTGACTGATTGGTGAGGATTCTTAACTCATTACAATTCAGTTTATTTTTGTATAGCACATTTTCAGAACATTACATTGTCTTCTAACATTTTACATCATCCCTGCCCAATTGCTCGTGGGAGTTTTACTGATATGTTCTGAGGGCAGAATGAAAAATGATTGGTTCGGAGAGAGATTGTAAAGGATTTGGGGAAAAAGCACCTTGACAATTCAGGACCAATCAATTACATGTCTTGCTCCCACATCTTACACACCTATTCTACAATCTGATTGGTTAGCTCTCTGAAACAATAATTTTCCCATCTGCCTTCACAACATTTCTGTGGAGGTAAAACTCCCCATGCTGCTCAGTGACCTCAAAGAGTAAGCCAGAGTAACAGTGGCAAGGAAAAACTCCCTGGTATTAAGAAACATTGGGAAGAACTAGACTCAGAGGGGAAGCCACCCTCCTTGGGCCGGCCAAGGAAGGGTATAAACTTTGATGCCATGCAGTTTATGTTATTCAGTGCTGTGACACACTCAGGTTCACACTCGTAATGTGTGTATGCAGGTCAATGGCCTAATTACTCATGTGTAACACCTTTAGTCAACTCCTGGCCCAGAAAACCACCCTAAATGCACTAGGGCGATGCTCTTGAGTTGGTGATTAAACAGAACCAGGCACATTTGGTGTGGCATGGCCATGGAAAGGGAAGCATAAACAAGGTTGTCATGTTGTATCTGTGTCACATGGTCTGGTCATGGTGTGAGGTAGGCCAAGAGAAGACCTGCTTCCCCCCACCTCTTCAGAAATGACACGCCACCCAGCATGCACTGATGGGAGGGGCAATGCAACATCGTTATTCTGCAGTGACATACGGAGCCCTGACACATGTCAACAGAGTGTGAACCTGACATGCATAATTTAAGTGAGGACGTGATCTTTATGCTGAGCGTGGTGGACAGGAGAGAGCATGGGTGCAGGCAGGTGACCAGAGATCGGGCCTGGAGATCACCCGCTAGGGGCGAGTAATCCTACATGTCTTTACTGACGTGTGGGATTGTGGATAACATGGTTCATAATGCGATAGTCCAGGGAATGGACACTCAACTCCAATAAGATATCATGGTACACAGATGAACGAATCTCCACAAAGAAGATCCGATGAAATAAAGTTCTTTTCTGGACTTCCCTAGGTGCACGATGGGTGCTCTTTTGAAACGGACACTTCAAGAATACACTGACTAAAACCTGACCAGGTAAATGTAGCACTGAACATGTGGTGTGCACACCAAGCATGCAGCATGCACGCCAAGCGTTCGCTCTTTGCAGCGAGTGTCTGGAATGCGCGCTGAGTGTGCAGCAGTCGCACCAAGCGTCTCCTCACACCGAGCGTGCAGCTTGCACACTGATTGTTTGCTCCGTTCCCCAGTCACGGTTCTGTTTCTTACAAATTCTGACAGCACAGATCTCGTTTTGCACACGTGTGGAAAAAATACGGAGGTGTGCGCACACGCAGAGACCAGGGCAACACCACTTCTGGGCCGTGGGGCCATCACCACGGGGGTGGATTTGGGACCGCTGATGTCAGCTCTTAGTGTGTGGGGGGCTGTAATGTGTCATTAAGAGGGTGTCTGTTACAATGACTGTCATCCTTCTTGACAAGTCACCCTCACCCACTCTGTGAAACACCATTGCTTCCTGTGACAAACGTGGGGTTCAACCAATGGGACTGCCCCTCTTATTAAACTGCTGTGCAAACGTACACATTTAGATTTATTTGTTTAATCACGACCTTTTTGCTTAATTGAAAGAATTAGTATCAATTGCGCTGAGCTCTGGCTATGAATTGTGCCATCATAAGCCTGGTTAAGGGCATCTTACCCTACCGCTGGCAGTAATCTCTGTTTTAATGAAAGAGATAAAAATTTGCAGGGCGGGGGATTTATTGCTATCTGGGGGGGGGGAGGAGAGAACATGTCTTCACGTTAGCCCACATTCCTTGGAAAATAGCAAGGGATGGGGTGTGTGTCTGTAGGTGTGGTCGGGAGTGGCGGGGGGGGATGTCAGTCATTAATTGCTTGGTGCTTTAATGGACTGCGTGGTAGGTGGTTAAATCCTGACCTGTGTTTGACAAGGATCTTGCTTTTGTCATGGGACCTGTGATCACATGCTATAATACTGGGCCACCAAACAGCAATACGGTGGCCAAGATGCTCCTTCCTGCCGCAGAGAGGCCCACCTCTCTCTTTTGTTACTTGTATTGAGTGTGATGCCATATGCTGAATGATGTCTGAATGTTTGGGTTGCTGTCAGACCGCTGCGTCACGTGACCACGTGGGCGTAGGTTCAGATACCTGCTTGAGTGTCGAGGCAGGATTTTTTTCAACCACACATTGAACTGTCCATAATGATTAAATATCAGTTTTTACTTAGTTGCATTATGTCTGTTGTGTGCACCTTGTCTGTTTTGCACTGTGATGATGCACACACCTTGCTACTGTACTGTATGTGTACAAGAATTTCCTTCTGGGATCAATAACATTAATCTAATCTAATCTAATCTAATCTAATTTTTACAAAGAAGAGAATTCAGATTTTTCAAACTTGAAATACTGCAAATGTTTGTGTTTTTGATAATTAATTATTATTATTTTTATTATTATTATATTTTGAGTCCCTATTGTGATAGGACACCAAAATATTTCTTGTTAATGAATCTACAGCCCGCCCCAGTAAATCATTTTTTTTCTCTGTCGTTCTCCTTTGATTAACGAGCCAGGTGTACCTCAGCACAGGTGACTGATTTCTCCGGCTCCCAAATCCACCCTCGTTCTCCTCTGACACACTTAAGTGGGCTGTGCAGGAACTGTAATCAAGCTGAGAGACGGCGTGGGTCGATCCTGCCGAATTTCAGCCGGGCCTATGGAGGGAGGACAGCTGAAAGACACAGGAACCTGCAGAGAGATGCTGGGTGAGTTGCACATACATCGGAGACACTCCGAAAGCCTTCACTTACCGACCGTTGACTTTAATCGCACTGTTTGGAGCGATCTGTCTGCTCTGAAGGCTTTTCAGCTGGCGTCCTTCTGTGAAGCAGGCGTCTCTCTACACCGCTGGGAATGGGGTGCCACTGTCACAGGCGTGGTGAGCTGTGTCCATCTGCAGGGCCGGCAGCGTGAGAAGACGTGAAACTCTGCAGGGTACCTGTCCAACTCACTCCTTCCATATAGGATAAATGCACCACAGAAGCACTAACGGGGATGAAGGGTAATTCCTGTTGGTGATGGAGCATATTCTGTCTCTCTTTCTGGTGGGGATGGTGGGGGGGGGGGGAGGCCAGCGCAGAGTTTCTGTCTCGAAAAAAATGGAAGAGCAGACCCTGCCACACGGTTGCAAAGCTTCTGTGAAATGGGCTATAATACTGTAGTGTTAATTTTAAGGTTATATTTTTGGGGCTGGGGAGGGGGGGTGAATTAAATATTGGGTGGGACACATTGGGTGATATGCTGGTTCTTATACACCCCTAGTTGTGATTACAGAGGCAGCCTCTGTAACAGCAGAAAGCTGGAGAACTTCCACAGCTTCAGCAGGTGCTTCAGCGGGTGCTAGAAGTCCTTCCACTGGTGCATCACCCTCTTCCTTATGCATTTGGTTTCCATCTCTCTGTTCATCAATCCAGCTCCTGATTGTAGGTGTTAAACCACTCATTTGAGGACAGCTGAGGAGATGGCTGGTGTTTGCATTACAGTTACAGTTGAGTCTCATGCTCACTTGCATCTTCCATCCATCCATCCGTCCATTTTCTGTAGGCTTATCCTGGGGCCCGATGGGCTTGGAGTCCATTCTAAGTAGTGCAAAGCACTTTGGCTCACAGAGAGTCATAGACTATGGGTGATTCGGTTGGGAGATTCCAGTTAGCCTAATTGCATGTTTTTGGACTGTAGGAGCAAACTAGTGAACTCACAGGAAACTTGTGATGCATACAGAGCAGAGCCAAGGTTTCAGCTCTGCAGAGTGAGGCACCAGTGTGACCTTCAAATCACCAATTCATGCCTCACTAGCTCCTCAAAAGGCTTATTTGATTTTTTGTGGAACCTCTCCTTTCTCTTTTGGAGAAAGGAGACAACGTGCAAACTGTGGTAATAATTAATCATTTATACTGCTATATAGGTAGCGTGTGGTAATCAAATCACAGCTTAGTCTGGGTCATTTAATCATGTACCGCAGCAAATATACGGGTGTGCGAAGATGCACACGCGTATTCTCTGCCGTACTCACCTGCAGGAACTGTGAGTCCTTCCACAGCACTTCTCATCTTTATGCGTTTCTGAATAGATTCCTATTTAGCGTTAATGAATTTGATGTAACCTGAAGTGATGTGCCCCCTCTGCCATCGCACGCACCGCGATGAAGGTTTTTTGAAAGATTTGTTTTGGGACTAATGATTATCAAACCTCGACTGCATTCCCAATGACGTGTTTGTTTTGATGAAAAATCTGCATGCAGCCTGCAATTAACAGGTAAGCTCTTGGAGCGATTCGTCAGTGACAAGACTATGCAGATGAGCCCGAGAGGCGCTGATAAAGGGTGTAGTAATGGGCTTTTGTAACTGGCTTGTTTTAATCCCTCATAAAGAAACAAACAAACAATCAAACAAACAAACACACAAACAAACAAAGTGGTCCTGAAAAGCATGTTGTCATTGTTAGGGCTGAATCTCACGCTGCCTTTTTGGAAGAGCTGCATGTCTGAGCTGCTCCAGGAAACCCTAACACAGACAGCTGATGGTCCTGCTGATGGTCCTGATGATGGTCCTGCTGATGATCCTGATGATGGTCCTGCTGATGATCCTGATGATGGTCCTGCTGATGGTCCTGATGATGGTCCTGCTGATGATCCTGATGATGGTCCTGATGCTGTCTCTTTTCACAGTCATAAGCTACCACAATTAAAACAATACGAATCCTGTGGGAGCAGGATCTGAGGCCAAGGTAGCCCTAATGCTTGCCGTGTTTTGCTTCTCTCTCGTGGCTCAAACCAGATCACAGGTGTCCAGGTCCCTTTTTGTTTGAAATTTAACTTGATGCAATGTAGCCTTTTCTCTGTCTCTCCCCACCAGTGAGAGTGTGTGTATGCTCTGTATGCATCGCGATTCAAGTGCCTTCCTACAGCCCCTCCCCATCCCTACTGCCACATGCTGTCACCATCACTGGGCACGTAACAAACAGCAAAAAGGTTTCCCCTTCTTCTGGTTGGCTTCTCCATTATTGTTATTTAACGGCTTATCAGTAACACTTTATTTCCATCCATCCATCCATTTTCCACTGTTTGTCCTGGGTCGGGTCATGGGGGCAGCAGTCTATGCATGGTTGCTCAGACCTCCTTCACCCCAGCCACTTTCTTCAGCTCCTCCGGGGGATCCCAAGGCGTTCCTGGCCTGCCGAGACATATAATCTTTCTGGTGTGTCCTGGGTCTGCCTCGGGGCCTCCTCCGGGTTGGACATGCCCGAAGTACCTCCCCAGGGATGCTCGAACCACCTCAACTGGCTTCTTTTGAGTCAGGGGGAGCTGAGTTGGAAGGCGAAGCTCTGGATTTACCAGTCAAGCTACGTTCCTACCCTCACCTATGGTCATGGGTAGTGACCGGGGGAATGAGATTGCAGAAAAAGTGAATGAAGTGATTTTCCTACGCAGGGTGGTTGACCTCTGTGATAGGGTGCAGAGATCACACATTTGGGAGGGGCTCAAAGGAGAGTTGCTGTTCCTCCGCATTGAAAGGAACACATTATTTGATGGGGCACAAATACTTAGTAATAACTCAATTACTACTGAAGTACAAATTATGAGCAAATCATGATCAAATATACACTCACCATACTAATACGGTGTTTGACCCCTTCTCGCCTTCAGAACTGCTTTAATTCTACGTGGCATTGATTCAACAAGGTGCTGAAAGCATTCTTTAGAAATGTTGGCC
>JABFDZ020000138.1:8855735-8870864 GCA_019775955.2 Pollimyrus isidori | reverse complement strand
TTCTACTAATTTAATTTATACTTACACCTCACTTAATCATAGCCTGCTTATGCGCATAATACCCACACACACACACACACACACACGCACACACACACACACACACACACACACATGCATTTGGGTGGTGCCAGTTCCCCTCTCTGATATAGTGGCTCAGAAGGGCTTTCAGGTGGTACTGGTTCCGTTATTTGATATATCAGCACTGCACTGGATTCGACATTTTCCCAAAGTATTCAGTATTATCTTCCCACATTAATTTAATCAGGAACTACTTTTGTGTGAGGTCATCACGTCACTTTCACTACTTCCTAAAAGACGCCAGAAAGATGCAAATTAGCAGGTGCTAATGGAAGAAAAACATGGGCTTTAATTTGGCTCCCTTGATTAATGTGCTCCCATACCCGTACTACAGTCTCTGTCACTGTGGCTTTCCATCTATTAGTATACATGTGATTTTATTTGTCATTCTGAGCTGCACAACTAGCTGCTGCTAGCAGCCATAATTGTTCAGGGAATCCTGGCTTTTTATTTTCCCTTTTGTTAACAGGAATACATGTGTTTATATGAATGTCACTGGGTGCCTTTAGCATTTGGATGTAGAAAATGGCCGCCAAAACTCGTACGTGAGAAATCCTGACGTCCGTGTAAATAACTATAACCAATGCTGGATGTTAAACCCTGAGGGTTTTTATTTTTTACCTGGTAATGAGAGTTTCCATAGCAACTATAATTAATTTCACAAAGGTTCTCTGCATCTCTCCTTCTGGGATCGTGACAGCCATGGACACTCATCCCCCCTCGGCAAGGATGACCTGCCCCACAAATGTGCACAGGGAATATACCATCAGAGGGCGACCCATGCACCCCGGGGGTGTGATGAAGGGAGGGCTGCATGCTTTTTCCACCCCCTTTCAGTACTTTTGCACAGCTGGAGACTGACGCTGTTTGACTGACTCTGCCCCAGTGAGGTCTTGAGGTCTTTCCAGACCAGTCCCTCCTGACTGGTCTCAAACTGGTTCAGTAAAATGTGCCCCCTATGCACAGCAGACTATGCCAAGGCGTCTCTCCCGCAGCCATTTTCATGCCAGTAGCTGCATGTTCCATGGTCGGGTGGGCAAACGGATCCCCGGAATGCGGCCTGCTGCTCACGGGCCCTGCGCTTACACTTTCCGCTTGACTTTAGCTCACTTTCAGCTGAAAGTGGAGACCCCTCATGTCAGTTAGCCTCGCACCATTCAAAGGCCGGAGCGCTTCATTAAAACCATGTGCTCTGAAAAACCAGCTTCCAGCTGGTTTCTTTGTCCCCATTCAGCACAAGATGAAAATGGCACTGATTGTTGGTCACTGGGCTCAATCAGTGTTTGCCAACCTGGTCCTTGGGGACCCCAGACAGCCCACATTTTTGCTCCCTCCCAGCTCCGGGGTTGAGAAAGACTGGGCTTGAAGATTCGGTGCCACTACAATACAGGACCTCCACCACTTTGCTGCATCCCAGATCTGCAAAAGCTTTGCATGAAATATAAATATTTAAATGAGAGAATTCTTCTTGTATCTGTATTCTCCTTTCTCTATTCTTGAATCCCAACCCCTTGCCCCTGGTTTGACCGCCCCACCCTGTTTCTGGGAGACTGTGGCCATCGCAAGGTCATAGGTCACTGGGCCAAAGGTCACTGGGAGGTGAAGTCAATAGTTGACCCTGCTGTTAGCTTAGGATTCTTCACTCAAACAGATTTATGTTGCAGTCCTTGTAAGTTATTCATTCATTTGTTCAGTTCTGAATTTACAGCTTTATTGACAATTCGTTAATTAAAAGATCAGTTGACATTGTTAGAGGGACTGTGTTCTGAAAAGGAACAAAAAGACACTTCTGTGATATGTGCATATGAATATTAAACAAAAGAACAGGCTCCCTGACCTGTACTCGCTGACCTCTGACCTACAGGGTCAGTGTCCATCGCGGGGCTGCCGGCTCACGGTGCCTCTGCTTTACCGTTGGTTTTCATGTCCCTCATCAGCCCCTGCCCCCCTCACACACACACAGCAGCCCCTGGACATGGTGTTAGAAGTAAAATCCATCTTCCGTGTCAGTCTCACACTGCAGCTACTTAAACCGCGGCCTCAGGCACCAGCCGCCGCGATTGACGGATGCTGCCGCACCGCTGGTCCGGCTCAGGCCAACAAGCTGGGAGTCAGTGGAGGTCACCGTTCCCTTCTGCTTTTTGGTGTCCTACTGAAACTCAGGGTATCCGACTGGCTTTTCTGCTTCCTCTGGGTCATTCCTGTGAAATGCATGCTCAGCCTTTTAAGCCGAAAGCTAACCTAGCTTAGCTGTAGGCCCAATAGAAGGTGCCCGAATTGCCGGTGAGACATGTTTGCTGGTGGGCAGACGCGGGTGCCTGTGCTGCTAAGGTACAACCTGGGATTCTGAGTGGACGCCTGCCCATGTGCAACTTGCTCTCATGGGGAGATCTGGGAGTCTCTCTCCATCTCTGCCACACTGTAAGCTTCAGAGGTATGATTGATACCAGTGTGTTGCTACGCTTTTAAAAAAGGTGTTAACATCAATAAAAGCGTAAATTGTGACAAATGAAATAGCTGTGAACAGCTAAGACTAATCACTACACATATTTATTTTGACACTTTTTTTTTTTTTGCGAAATAAATTCAGGGCAACTATGGTATGGTGTTGGTGTGGGAAAACATCATTTATATTTACAGCAAGGAGCCGCGGACGGCGGTGCTTGATGGCACTGTGGTCAGAAATGGCTTGCGATCCACCAGCAGATGCTGGGTTTAGCAGCATCTTTAGTCTGGGGTACCTGCTTTTCACTGTATAGGAGATGCGATTTCCCAGTAACAAATTAAGGTAGATTACAGAAAAAATGGATATTATAAAGATTATGTGCTTGAACCAGGAGGATTCCCGTGAGTGGGGCCTTGTCTGTGGGGGAGGGGTTAGAAGCACTAATCGGCATCTGAAGGGATGGGAGTCACATGACCTCAGGTTGCCTGACACCCAAATGATCTGACAAGCCATCGCACGGCACGACAAGGGAAGTGAATGACGGCTTTTAAGGTATTTAGAAAAAAAACACGCTGACGGCAGCCGAACAAGCCCAGGATCGCTCTTCCCCTTTAACTGTCTCCGATTCGTCTCTGGAGATGCTCAGGGCGTCTGCCGAAGCCAGCGACGCTAATTAGTGACACCAAAGAGGTGAGAGCCAACTCTGGACACGCTCAACTTGGGACAAAAGTTTCTCACAGCTGCCACACTCGAGCCGAATTAATTACGGCTGTCGCGTGTCACACGCCGCGCTCGCGTTTCCATGTGTTTGTGGAGACGAGAGATGAGGAAAACAATGAAATATCTTCTGCACATCCTGAGGAGAAGCTGAGGCTCTCTCAGACATTAGTGGGCTGATGTATAAACGATATTTATGAGGACGGTGGAACAGCTGTCTTTATTAAACACCTAAACATCACACTTTCCACTACTGGCAATCTGTGCTCCTTCAAGTTTGCGCTTGTTGTTTTTTTTGTTTTTTCTTTTTTTAATTTTGCTTATTATTTTTCCTTTTTCATCATTGGCCCCCATCCTCCAGTTAAATATCTGGCCAGGAAGTGATTTTGTGGTTCATGGGCCTACAGAGGTCACATAGCATTTCCCTGCTAAACATTTGTCTGCATGTGTACCAGAACTACAGCAGCTGCACCATATTGGGAGTAAACAGTTGACTGTCTGCGTGACACCCCTGAGGTTACCATTGAAAAAGCCAAATTAACAATTAGCTGTAGTCTTTGACTTCATGAACAGGCTATTCTGGACCCTTTGGTTTGTGCTTTTGAGTTTCAGTCTGCCTTTCCATTTCTTTGGCTTCTAATGCAACACAAAATGCTACTGTAGCGCATGTCAGGAAGTTTGCCTTTTGTGTTATCTGACTGAATAAATAAATCTCATCAGATAATTTGTGGAGTAGCACATTGAATAGCCATGCTGTCTCTTACTTCGAGGGCGAGTGTGTGGATTTTGCATGTGTGTGTTTCCCCCCGCGGCCCAAAGTCACAGACATTTAATAAAGAATCATTCCTTATACTCACATTTCTTACTTACCCCACAGATTGTTTACAGTAGATCCTTGTCTTTCTTCACGTTAAATCCTAAGTTCCCCACATCTATCTTTGCGTATCCTGGAGGGGGTAGCAGTGAACCCAGAGCCTCTCCCAGGCAGCTTAAGACGAGGAATACCACGAATGGGATGCCAATCCATGAGAGCACATGGTCACATTTGCGCAACTATGTTCTTTCAGCAAAGGTAACCTGGTTTTACTGCTTTGCACACTCTTGGCATTCTCTCAATGAGCTTCAAGAGGTCACCTGAAATGGTCTTGAAGGAGTTCCCAGAGGTGTTTAGCACTTGTTGTTGTTGTTGAGTGTGTAATCAGAGCAAAGGGTGGCTATTTTAAAGAAACTACAATATAAAACATGTTTTCAGTTATTTCACCTTTTTTTTTTGTTAGTACATAACTTCACATGTGTTCATTCCTAGTTTTGATGCCTTCAGTGAGAATCTACCAATGATCATGAGAATAAAGAAGACACATTGAATGAGGTGTGTCCAAACTTTTGGCCTGTACTGTACGGGTCTGAGATACGGCTCTGAGATATGGCTCTGAGATACGGCTCTGAGATACGGCTCTGAGATAGGCAGTTTTAGCAGTTGTCAGAAGCTGTAATCTTTGACACCATGCTTCACCACAGTACTAACTATCCACCTTATTACATACATCAGAGTAGGGACAGTACATTGTGATGTCACAGATCAGGGGTCAGTTGATGCTTTTGATAAGTACCATTTGTGGGTATGAAATGTTTCTGTTCTGCTTTGAAGTGCATAGGTGAGATGCGTATCTCAGAAGGTTTGGGCTTAGTGAATGGAAGGATGTGGGTTTCAATCCCGTGGCTGGTGAAGTAATTGGCTGCTTGAGAAGGCCCCTTAACCCCAGATGGATGCTCCCTGGCTTTTCTCACTTGCATGTTGGTTTGAACAAATTGTAAAACTGCTTGCGCTTCGAAGTCTCAGGTGTTGAGCTGCATCGATTTCATGTCTCTGGTTCACAGGCTCCCTGATACCCAGACGCTTTATTTTTGCTGATGGACTGTTTTGTCATGCCAGTGACAACATGGGTCACATTGTTCCACGGGGGAGCAGATCGCTCCTAATCTCTGTCCCGGTGCTGCCTGGTGCTGTCTCTCTCTCGGTGAGCCTGTCCTTCCTAAGGATTTGGGCGGCAGTGCAAGGCCATTTGGCGAACATGGGCGAGAGAGCCGATTGCCGCAGTCAACCCCGTTTGGATCTATGACTGAAGTGCTGTTTAAGCACACGCCAACTTCCTGCTACAAGAGGCCACTGCAGCCGGCGACTCCGTCGTGGTGATCCTGAGACTGTGGCCTCATGATGACGTATATCGGCGTTCCCATAGCGATGCTGGCAGTGCCCGCAATGCTCAGGTGAAGTCCTTGTTTGACGACGTGCCCACGGCAGTGGCGTTCCCGTGGCAATGGTACCATGGCTGCAGTCCTGCGGCGTTAGCCCAGTGGCAATGTTGCTATGGCGACGATCCTGCTCTGGTGCCGATTCCGACACCCCCGCTGCACCTGCGTGAGGTGCCTGGCCTTGCAGCTGACTCAGCCGCTCAGACTCTGATCACAGTATTGCGGCTCAGCGGGAAAGGGGGGGGGGGTGGAGGGGGGACGGAGGCTTGCGAATGAGCAGTGAGTGCTCGCTGTATTGACACCATTACACCGGGGTTTCACTTACAGGAAATGCGAACTGACTGGCATTATCAGCCCTGTCCTCTCCACAGTGCTTCTCCTCATTATTGGGCCTGAGTGGGCAGCTCTAGAACAATCTGGACACCCAACCCCCCCCATCTCAACCCCCAGCCTCCCAAAATCAGATATCAAAAGCTGATTTTGTACTGCTAAGGACCTGGTGCTGTGACACAAGGTGGGGGGGGGGGGCTCCCTCTTTATTCCTCTGATTGGCCTCATTCAGCCCCAAGGTTAGCCCACATTTCTCCCCTTGGCTGGAAGAGTCCATGGAATAAAGCAGCTCTGAGGCCAACGCGTATTACAGAGAGAAAGGGGAGTGAGGGGTAGTGAAAGGATGAGATGGGGAGAGAGAGGGAGAGGATGAGATGAGGAGAGTGTGTGAGAGCGAAAGGATGAGATGGGGAGAGAAAGGGAGAAAGAGAGAATGAGATGGGGAGAGAGAGGGAGAGAGAGAGGATGAGATGGGGAGAGAAAGGGAGAGAGAGAGGATGAGATGGGGAGAGAGAGGGAGAAAGAGAGAATGAGATGGGGAGAGAGAGGAAAAGTGAGAGGATTAGATGGGGAGAGAGAGGGAGAGAGAGAGGATGAGATGGGGAGAGGGAGGGAGAGAATGAGAGAATGAGAAGGGGAGAGAGGTAAATTGAACACAGTAGTGAGAGAGGGAGGTATAAAGGGAAGGAATGAGCCACAGCTGTATATTTCAGAACTGTCCCTTTTGCGATGAGGACTAAAAGAGATGGAGAGAGCAATTAAGCAGAATTAAATATGCTTTCCTTCACTGATGCCATTCCCCCTCCATGCATCTTGCAGACACGTTAACCAGGGTGCGGCTCCACCATTTCTCACCTTCAAGGCACTGAATGTCCTCAGAGGGATTGCATTGACGGCGGAGCCCCTGGCCACACCTGGAAGTCCATTCACCAGGACGAATGTCAAAGGCACCCTTGAGTTGCACCTCGAGGAAAACCTGGAACCTCGTTCTGACCTACTCAGACCTGACTCAACCTTCTAACATTTGAAGCATGTTAAGGGAGCCACAAATATGAAGACCTTACATAGTACAGCTGATCAGTCACGTGCCTCATTATCTTTAGAGTTATCTGTTTACAAGACTGTCGTTCGGCTCCTGTATCCAGGGGTGGAATGTAAGAATTTTTGCTGCTAACCAAAAGCCATCACATCACATCACAATATATCACTTATTTATTTCCACAAACAATTTACTCATTCAGAGCACGACACAGTCTAACACATTATGTGTGAGATGGTAACTGAGAGTTTTGGTTTTCGCTATGAATTGTAGCATTCTCTGCAATGTCACAACGAAATATCTCGTGTTGTTTACAACCTGGAAGAAATATTGTAAGTCTCTATTGAACATCTTTGCAAATACAACCAGTCCTGCTACAACGTGTGACATCACACCGCCAATCTGTTCCAGCATGATTCATATATTAGTAACCAAGTTCACGGGCGCCGTAAGGGGGAGGGAAAGTTCGGACGATTCCAAGGGCCCCGGAGTGACAGGGAGCCTAGAAAATTTAGAAAATAACTGGATTGGTCTGGATTGGGGGGCCCAATATAATATGCCTTCATGTGGCCCTAAATCTCAAGCAATGCCCGTCCCCTGCTGCAATCAAATTCGTTTTCTAACAAAAGCACTAAGTGAACCACAAAGAAATATGGTCATCTGAGTGAACGATAATGATTTCCAATTCCTGAACAAATCATCCTTTTGAATCAGTTCTTTTCAGTGAATCAGTCAAACTGATTTTCATATCTAAAAAAATCAAATCACATTTTTTGTACATCCATGCAAGTTTTAGAGTCTAAACATGTAAAAACACCTAGATATATTATAAATGGAGTGCATTTATATAGCGCTTTTCTACTCTTCCGCGTACTCAAAGCGCTTTACAATTTATGCCTCACATTCACCCATCCACACACGCATTCACACACCGGTGGCAAAAGCCGCCATGCAAGGCGCCAACCTGTACAACGGGAGCAATTTGGGGTTTAGCGTCTTGCTCAAGGACACTTTGATGGGTCAGAAGAAAGCGGGGCTCAAACCGGCAACCAGAGGGCTGCCGGACAGAAGCACTGCCGTCTGCACCACCATCTTCCCCATAATATAATGCATTATTGCCGATTGTTATCACTGTTTTATTTTTTATTTCATTGTCGTTGTGTGTACCTCACAAAGTTTGGGACTCACTTCCCTCTAACCTACAGTACTGTATTTTAGTGAACGTGAGGTTTTTCAGGAATGCAATACTTTCGTCGCAGGACTGATTCTACTTTTTCCCATTTGGGTGGCAACATAATGCATGCATTAATGCAATCAAATAAAGGGTAGTGTGTGATGACTTTAAAAATCAACATTAGCGCATTACTGTTGATCATCAGCTCTACATGGATTATTTTTTACTAGCAGGCTAAGAGTTCAGTTTCTTTGCACTTACCCTTGGTCTATAGTATTAGTCTCTGGCGAGTCAGCGAAGTTCATTTTCAGCCCCGCTTGTGTCCCATTCTTTGCAGCTTACTGATTTCTCATAATATAGTCAGCTGGAAGGAGAATTTTATCATAAATAATACTGAAAGGATGCAGGTGCTTCTTTGAACTAGTGGCTGATTCAAGGAAATTTCCAGATGCCTGACTGTAACTCGCAGTAGGTTTGGTGGGAACCTTCCAGAATAGGAGTTTACAATGCTGGATATGACTGGTCGAATAAATCAATGCAGTTTACCATCACTGGAACTGGTGCAAAGAGAACTTACTGACGGCAGTGTGGTTCTCCCAAGACTCCCAAGAAAGGCTATGGTCAACTTGACATTCCTTCAGTAATGACAGTTTGTAAGTGTTTAGTCTCTGCAAAATGTATTTGAAAATATTTTCACTGCCAGAAAAAATATTTTGTAGCCTCTAGCTGTTAACTTCAGAGACTTTGTAGGTGTCATTTAACCATATCAAGAAATGCCTGATGTCAGAGAGGGATCAGTATTATTAGCTAATAAATATTTGCAGTTTGCAGTTGGAAAGTGGGAAGCCAGTTAAGCCTTTGACGTTAACACAGATTTATGCAAAAATTGGATCTTAACCAGAGCACTACATGGACCACTGGCTCATCACCCCATACTTTCAGTCCTCCCCCCATCTCGCCCACCCTGAGGTATATTAAAAGCGGTTTATATACTTGGATTTCTGGCTGAGTGAAATCCATCCATCTTTCAGGTTTTCTGTATTCCCGTTAGGATTCAGATGGTATGCGCTAAAGACACGGCTCGCCCATGTTTCCCAGAAATGCTAAGCGACCTTGAGCGCATTTTAGAAAACTTTCCGATTTGGCTATTCAGAATTGATGCTAACAACTAGTGGCTCCCTGATCTTGGCTACTCCTTAAGGAGCACAAATGGTCTCCATGGCACTTAGCGTTTATCTCGCTGCCTGCAGCTCAACCGTAAACTAGGGGCCATTTTCAGTGCAGTGGCGTGCATAGGCCATGCATCAAAACCATGCGGTTCTTTTCCATGGGAGCTGCCAACTTTGTATATAGATAATATTTAAACATTGACCAGCTATCTTGGTCAAGATTGACACTACTTGATTTTTGACGAGTCTCAGCGAATATGAATATGTAAACCAATACATCGGGCATCTCTACTGCTCATCAGATGAAGCTAATTGGATAAAATGAAGATACATAGTTACTGGTTTGTGGAGAGTATAGGAGAGTTAGCAATAAAAGCTTCTGCAAGAATCTGGCCATGGTTGGTTTAGTTTATTACTGTGTCTGTTCTCCTCTGCAGCTGTCCCAGGACTCATCAGTGGTTCAGCTGTCCTCCAAAATGGCCAAATCACGGATTACAAAATACTCTTGGTGATGAAGAATCTTCTTGCTCATGGTAGTTTTACTTACACAAAAATGTTCTGAGGGCAGAATGATTAGTTCATAGAGATAACAAATCAGCTTGTAGAAGAGGTGTGTCCAAGAAAATAGAGGAGGCGGGACCAACCAATCAGATGCTCCAGGGTGTTGGATCCTCCTCCAGTTGCTTGAACCCACCTCCTCTAGAGATTCATCTGCTGCAGGTTCATCTGAACCAGTGTTCCAGGAGACGACCCCATTCCATGCTACTGAACTTCATTTGTACCCTTATGCCTGCCTTTTCTTGCAGGCAATTGAGTGGGCACTCCAATGGGGCCTTCAGAGGCTCATCTCTCTGTGCTGAAATTCAGGTGACTCAGCAGCAATTACAAGGATAACTCAGCAATAACTCAGTGTTTTCCCTGCCCTCGCCGCTCCACAAACCACACCGGCGACATTAATATGACTCTGGTGCTCATGATCTCCACCCACGCGTCTATCTTCTGTGAGGCAGAAGGTCAGCAGAACAGTTCGACTTCAGACAGAGAGGAGAGTTAGAAAGGAAATTCCCTCTGTTCAACAATCATTTTATTAGAATGATCTTAAAAGCACAGGTCCTCCTTGCTTCTTCAAGGGCTTGTGGTAAATTCTTATTTCAGATTCTTATACCATTTCTTATTTCATATTCAGCCTCTACTGCTATATGAATTTTACATGGAAAAAGGTTCGACAAACAGCTATTTCACAGAATATGGTTCACATGATTAATCCTGTAGAATCTTAATGCCGCTTCACCAAAGAGATCTCGCAGGAAAACCAGACTGGTCACATTTATCTTCCTTTTTTCAGAGCCTATCTCAAGAAACACTGTGTGTATAATACAACATGTCCTGTGTGATACTCCAACCACTCACAAAGTATTCATACTCACGCACACTACAGACAATTCAGCAACAAATACCACTCATTAACTGCAATGTTTTCCCTGTAGGCACAGACAAAACAACCTATCATTGTGTACATATATATAAAAACACACGTTTATATCCATACCGTTGTGAGGACCGTCCATTCATATGACAATGACGACCTTAACCCCTACCCAGCCATAACTGTAACCATAAGTAACCAAACAAAGACTTTTGCCATGTTTTTCTTTTTTATTGACAGATTATTATGAAATTGAATTCCTGCTTCTTGTGGCCAAAAATGATCCCCACAATGTCAAAATAACAGGTTTTTATCACATTGTGGAGAGATTTGTTTCCCACAATGTTATGTGTATCTGACCAGCCCCCCTACACACGCAAACACCTCACAGAACGTCTCTAAACTGCACAATACCAGGTAGAAATTGGACAAACAGTAATGTGATGGATAATGTCCAGTTTGATACATAAACTCACATCCTCCAGATCTAGTTTTTTAAAATAGGAAATTCTGCACAGGTGCAATCCCACGATGCATCGGGGCTGCCTCTGAGGCTCATGGCGGAATGGAGGCCCAGGTGTACATTCCACAGCTGTGCAGTGACGCAGTGATGCAGTGACGGAGGACCTTCTCACAAGAGAGCCGACTTTTTCTTTTTTTGCCTTGGCAGCTTGCGGAGCTATTTCTGCACTAGTGATCATTTTGCTCAGAGCATCTCTGGTTGACGGGGACTCTTTTTAAGTACCTGAGGTGCATCACGCAAATTGCACCCAGATCACACTGAAAGAGGTGACGTTGGGTCAAACAAATGAGATGACCATTAACTTTAACAAATGCATATCAACAAAAATAATCTCCCTTTGGGGATCAGTAAAGTTTTTATGATTCTGAAATTAGCTCACTTTAATCCAGGTGTGCAGGAACGCAATGTCATACTAAAGCAGTATGGCGTGACTTGATATCACCCTTAAACTTCTAGCGATCTCTAATCAGCAAGGGCATGTTTTTTTTAAATGATTCAGGTAACCTGAGATGGTGAGGGAGAGAATGAGAGCGATACAATGAGAGAGAGAGAGAGAGAGAGAGAGAGAGAGAGGTACAGAGCTGGAAAATGGGTCTTGGTTGTCTCCTTCCAGGTGTTCTTGTCCGCTTGATTTCATCTGTGAACCATAATAAACTTTCTTAATGAAATACGTAATTAACATATTATAATTGTGGTAAAGATGATTTTGACAGAGATCATTTTCCATGTCTAATGTTATGCTAATTTAATCTGTTCCCCTCTCCTCGACATGACCTTCCGTGATTAAGTTTCACGGCGGATCTCCGTCTATCTGGTGGGGGCCGGCGCTCCAGCTCGCAGCCCCCCGTTCGGGGCGTGACGGATCGATCGGTGCACGAGGCTTGCGCGGCCACCCTCCGCGGATGTGCCCGTCACCGCCAGGAGACATTCGCACAGATGGCGCTGGGGGGGGACTGGGATAGCGGTTGCAGTCACGGCTGCTTTATGTGTGGTCTGCGGCTCCCTGCATGGGAAAAGAAAAAGAAGGGAAAACAGGAAAGGTCTTCTGGAGAGGGGGGATCACACACGCGATTAAAAAGCCGAGCCACAGCCGGTCGAGTGCAGCGCCGCTCCCGGCGCCGGGACTTCTGATTCCCTCGGGGAAGGGAAGCTGTCCCGTTTTCCGAGCACAGCTGCGGTTTGATCCCCTCCCCTCTCCTCCCCCGCCAACCCCCTTTCCCGCCACTCCTCCTGTGGAATAAACACGCCGATTGCAACCACCCCCCAGTGAAGTGTTCCGCTCCCTGGCTCCTCCCCCCTCGGGATGAGGAGCTGACTCATTTACGGGGTGGAGCGATCCAGATCCCGCGGATAATGCAAACACATGGGACCGGAGGGGCTGTCACCCTTGGGGCTGCCAGTGTGGGGACAAAAACGACTCAAGGAATGTGTGAAATCTCCAGAGAGCCCCTAGCAGTGATTTGCCGGCTCTTAAACTCCACCGATCCTGTTTATTTGTACACGGAGGAGTGTGTGCCTTCCTGTACCTTTCTCATGAGGAAAAACCACTGACGTGACAAACTAAAGACATTGTGCCCCTAACATCTTTCTTACAATAGGTTAATAAAGATACAGTAAGAACTGTGTACCTTTAAGTTGTGTTGTTGGTGGAGACAGGGCACCTACCTTGCTAGTACAGACCTCAGGGCTGGTTAAGTTCTGGGTATTGGAGTCTCCCAAGTCCATTGGACAACAGAGCTCGTTTCATAGTCATGAAGAATATGTTCAAAAATATATTGTTACTGCTGACTTTTGAGACTTGATTATCACAAATCCAAGCATAATTGACCTTGACGTTTGTTGGGTGAAGTTGGAATCGGGTCATGAGGAGGAAATATCCACAATTGGACATCCTGATTTTCCCAAGTTTGATGTGTCCCTGGGTGAACAAGGGAGGGGCTTGCATTTCACTTCTTTAACCAATCACAATATTCATCATATTGTATGACATCATCACGTTGGTGTTTTTCTCTGTCATTTTTTGACTTCCAGCCACCCAGTCAGCAGGTCGGGGGCTATGTGGGGCTCAGCAGGCTACGCCTCTGTTCTTGGGATGACAAGGGTGCTGCTTCAAGCCATGGTAATATTTCTGCAATTATTATAATCATGTAACAGACACATCCTTTCATTGCTTCATACAGTCTTTGCCGGTAACCATGTTCCTAAGCTTTGTCTGTTTGTGTCCTTGGCATGTCCATTAACAAATGTCATGCACAATAAAACAGGTACTTTAGAAATTTGTGCAATTTGCTTCTTCACAGAAAATGCTGAGTCATACGATGAAGACTGTGACTGGCTAAAGAAGTGAAACATGTCTGATCCAGGGAAACATTAAGCTCTGCAAAATGAAGGCACGGATTAATAAAATACATTGATTTAAATAATACTTTCCTCCCACAAATAATGCGGCAGTACCCCAGAGCAGCAGGCATTTGTAGGTTCAGGTCCCAGAAAGGCTCTGATGTAGTACCCTTTAGTGAAGTACTTAGAACCTGAATTGCTTGAATGTGTTTGGTACAGTGTTAAAATGTGCCTGATACTTCAGGTTTGGATAATTCTTAAAATTATAGGGCTGATATTCTTCTTCACACCTGTGTGCTTCATCTGCTAGGCGTGAGAAGTTTCTGGAAACTTCTGTTTCAGTAAAATACACAATTAATGCGACACAAACTCATTTTAAAATCTAAAATAAAAGAAATTTGATAACATATAATCACAGATGTTTTTGGGTGAGTTTCTCAAATCATCCATTAATCAAAGCATCCTTTTGTGAATCCCCATAGTGTCCAGGAGAAACCATGTGTACTGCAGTGTACAGCTAGATACAGAGATAGGCTGTATTTCAATGACATGTATTTAAAATTAGTTTTAAGTATTTTGTATTTTGCTGGTTGGAAAAAAATAAGATGTAATTTGTAACAAAATACATTGAGAGATTGTATTTTATGTATTTAAAATACTTCAAATATTAAAAATATTTCATAAAATATGTCATGTTATTTATTTATTTTCTGTTATTTTAAGAACCCTCATCACAACGCTGATTGACTCCTATCACCGTCTTTGGCTAGATGCAAATAAATCACATTCCTGTTGGGTCCTGATTTCACTGACTGATATCATAGGACAGAAAAGTCGAGCAATTAGCAAACAGCAGGGCTGTGCTCTAAAACTTCTGTGTAACTTGTTAGCCTGCTATAGCTACCATTCAGGTAATTTCAATAGGCATGCTCAGGCAGTTGTATCTTGTGGTTTGTCGTACACTAAAATACACTATAAAAAAGATACATTGCTAAAAAGCTTTTTTCATGCTGCTAATCTGGATCACCATGGATACGAGTTGTTTGTGTCTATTGTGCCTGTTACTTCTTAATGCTTCCCTAGTTTTTATTTTGTAATTTATTTACGCTGTTAGTCTTCAAGGAACGTCATTTCATAAGATCGCATAAGATTACAATCTATCTATCTGTCCGTCCGTCCATATACGTTTTCATTAACTGCATTAGCAATAAATCAGACTAGCTACTTTTCTTCCGATGGACAAAATCAATGACTGTCAGCTAAATGTAGAAGCTTTTATAGTCACTGAGCCTGAGAGTAAAAGGGTGGCGCTACTGGTAACCGTGGCATTGCTGGTGTGCCCCCTTGCGCGTGCACACACACCCCTGTCCGCCACTAATTCTGTGCGAAAAACCGGTTATAAGTTAAAAACGAGTCTGAAACGAGACCGAAACCGCGATAAAAGACTGTGAACTATTGTATTGCTGTTCTATCTCCTCGATCCCCCTCAACCTCGACCTGCTACTGCAGATGCAGCCTGTCGAACTCACATTACGTTGCTAATGTTACAAAAGTACCCACACGGAAAAAACCTATATGAACATATATGTTTTAATATAGGTTTTGATATAGGTTTTGCATATATGTGACAT
>JABFDZ020000138.1:8815577-8835202 GCA_019775955.2 Pollimyrus isidori | reverse complement strand
CAGCATTGTGCCTCTGGGGGTCATTTAGATCCAGGGGGGGGAGGGGGGGCGGGCCACCAACATGAAGGCCTGATCTGGAGGCTGAAGGCCCCCAACCACGCCAGTGTAATGTGAGTGGACAAGAGCTCATATCAAAGAGGGAAACTAAAACATTTTGAAACTGATTGTAAAATGTTTATGCATCGATGTTGATGAGGTCAAGGCAGCAGGCAGTGGGCGGCAGGCGTTGGACAACAGGCAGCAGTCAGTGGGCGGCAGGCAGTGGGCAACAGGCAGCGGGCAGTGGGCGGCAGGCAGTGGGCAACAGGCAGCGGGCAGTGGGGGGCAGGCAATGGGCAACAGGCAGTGGGCAGTGGCTGGCAGGCGGTGGGCAACAGGCAGCGGGCAACAGGCAGTGGGTGGCAGGTGGTGGGCAACAGGCAGCGGGCAGTGGGCAACAGGCAGTGGGCAGTGGGCGACAGGTGGTGGGCAGTGGACGGTGCAGACGGCTCTGAGAGTGGACGTGACACACGCAAGGTTACAGGATGACAGAATGTTCCCAATGGAGTATGACACACAACGCATTTATCCATGCGAAAGCAGAATGTGCTGCTCTCCCACTGCACAGAGTACAGCATTTCAGCGTGGAACATCTTTGGGCATATTATGATGTCACAGATAATTAACATTTTTATAACAAAAAGGAGTGACCTGTTCCACTGAAGTGAAATTTGATAGCTCCCATGCAAATATTTATTGCAAAATGTTCACTGAATAAATTAAATAAAGGAGACAAATTCATCCTGTTGTTTTTTGCTTACACTTGAAAATCACCTCTACTACAAAATATTAAAAAACGTGCAACCAAATACAACAATGCAAAGTGATTACAACAATGAAAAGTCTTTGAATGCAAAGAGGTATTGACAACAGAATACAAAAGGGAGGAAATGATACCTGCCATTGCTGCATTTCATTATCAGTAAGAATTAAGTAAACATCTCAAATGGTCTTTTAAACACATATACAACGGGGATACAAAGTTTTCTATTTCAGAAGGATGTTGCTCACCAAAAAAAAATCATCTTTATTCTAATGTTAAGTGACACAAAACTTAATGTAATTAAAGTACAAATTACTTAAAGTTGATATTAAGTCAATAAAAAGAAATTTAAAAATGGTTGTAGTTCTGTAGTTTCAATCTTACTATTGCAAAATACAATTTTTCATGTCTATGTTAAACTTCATCCTATAAAAGTTGATTGCCCTTCAAAAACCACTAAATTTCACAACGCTGGGATTGAATGGGACCAGGGAATACCTCTCAATGCACATTTCACATTTTGGCATAGAGTATTATGTATTCATGCACTTCTCTGAGTAATTCTAGGGTGTGGGGCATTGCCTTGCTATATTATTTAGTACAGAAGTATGTAATTCAGAACACAGCTAAGACCAACATTGTCAACCCCCCCACCACCACTCGTCCAACAGCCAAACTTGGGCCGCAGCAGGTAGCTGAATAAAAATAGGACATCCTTGAGGCTCCTGCCACTTTTGGTCCTAATGCTGCCAATGCTTCCCTTTCTTTGGCTCAGCTTGCAGACAAGGCCTCCTGCCAGCAGATGGCAGTCACCCTGACATTGATGGACGAGGGCTAGGATGAGCAGATACCCTCTAAATGGGACATATTCAGGCAATCCAACAATGCTGTCAGTTGTTTACACATACTGTGGATAATATATAGTAATTTAGTAACCTAGCAGGTATTTCTAACCAGTTTAACAAACAGATACAAGTCTCGGGAGTTTACTGAAAGTGTCCTGTTTGACCCTTTTGAAATGATAAAGCACATGGCATGTGAGCCCTTATTTAGCTATCCCAGCCACGGATGCTGGGAGGAATTTAAAAGCATGCAGTGGTGTGGGCCCAGAGGTGGCACAGTGACTCATGATTTTTAGTGTTGTAATACCATTGAGAGCAAAGTGCCTACTATAGTTCCTGCAGTACCCCGCAGTGCAGATAGATCACTGTCAGCTGCGTTGGACTTTGAATTGTACATTACACTGTACTTTGTAATAACTTGCCCGTAACACTGGCTTGTCGGTCTGAGTCCTCTTCTCGCTCTCAGTGTGTACAGCGCGTGTTCCTTCTATATTTGCGTGAATTCCCTCCCACGCCTCAAAGACTGGCGTGTGCTTCTAATGGTACTCCACATTTGAACGGGAAAGTAAGATTTCCAGAGTTCCAAGTCAGATTTTTCAACTTGAAACGCCCCCCTGAAATTGATGATCCCACTCGGAAGGTCAGACGCACCTGTGCAACCCAGACCTCAGAATTCAAGATGGCCGCACCATTCATCAATAGAAATTAGAGCTGTAGTTATAAACTGCTTATTAGCACTTCTGTCTTATTAAATCGGTCGTACACACAGTGCTGTCCAGCCTATATTTGTAGACATGTTGCTATGGTGTTTGTATGGGCGAAGACCAGCATAATGTGTTGCTATCAACTGGTATTGCTAATATCGTCTAAAAAAGAACCTGGCTAGAACTGGTGTTGGTAGAACAAATTCATAAGCAGAATTCACCTTATTATCCAGGTACAATTGCATGTACTAGGAACTGGTTCTGTTCTGTTCTGGTGCATACATTCATGGACAACACAGATGGAAACTTAAGAAAAATAGAAATAAGATGATATAGGAAGGGAGCAGGATGCTGTACTATTGCTATCAATAAATATAAACTTTAAGTGGAAGGAGATATACCAATTACTGAAATATGAAAACATATGATGCCCAGTAGAATAGACAGATGAAACAGATGTATAAAAATGCATGCAAAGTCAGTGGGGGAGGGATAGAGGCGGGGGCGATGTCAATAGGGGTCAGGGGGCTGAAGGGCTGAGCTCAGATGCTGATCGGAGGAAGCTATTTTGTGGCATGTAGCTTGCTGCCTTTTTGTAGCGGAATGTGGTGCATTTGTGTCTGATGTCATTCCCAGCTCTGACTCTGGACCTCTGAGGTAAATGGAGAACGGCATCAATCCCCTTTAGTGGCCGACGATGTGCATATACTTGGCTACTCAATTAGGTACATTTGCAAACAGTCTGCACCAAAGATCAAGTCCTGTATTGGCAACTTAATACATTTTGCAGACACATAGAGTCAAAAGGGAAGGTGTCTTGATGTGCAGAGATCAGAAAGTAAGGGTGGGAGTCCAAGGACTCGGGTGATACGCAGGATTTATTAGGGGCAAAAACACTCAGGAACACTGAACGACGTTAATGACCGGACTAGGGAAACATACTCCGATGCGGATTTCAGTACACAACAGCAATCAACATGACCCAAAACAGCTGGGAACGTGGGGATTCCACATGAGGTAGAGCGGGGGCGTGGCACACGGGAGGAGCAGAACACGACAGAAGGCGCCTTGTCTAAGCAGTTCTGAATGTGATTGTTGGTGCCAGATGTGGTGATTCTGGCATCTCAGAATCAGCTGCCTTCCTGAGATTTTCACACACTACAGTGTCTAGAGTTTACAGAGAATGGTGCGATAAACAATAAAACCCAGTCAGCAGCAGTTTTTCAGCAGAAAACACCTTCTTAATGAGAAAGGACAGAGGCCAGAGGGGGATGGCCAGGCTGGTTAAAGTGAACAGGAAGGCCGCAAGCGCAACAGATCAGTAGTACTACAGTGGTGTGCAGGAAGCTGTTCTGCTGAGCTAAAGTGGGTCCTGCCTGGTACCAGAAAGGTACAAAGCAGCCAGAGTCCTGGCTGTGAAAGTACTTATGGGAGATTGATAGATGTCTTTGAGGATATGTAGCATCAAACGTAAGTAAGTTTGCATACAAAGTTAATTATCTTAAGCCCCATTTTATGCATTATATGATTATAAATCATAAATTTATCCTAGCATGGACTTTTACTGTAATGATTACCGGGACTCAAACACCTCACACAGCAGTCTCAGTAAATGACTAAAAGGCCTGAATTATTTCAAAACAAATTATAAGCCAACTTTTCATTGTGAATGCTCCAAGACACAGTAATTCAGTGGGTAGCTGCAGATCATCAGGGCTGGCAGTTCGAACCTGGTTCCTGTATGTGCGCATGAATGCAGAGTTTGCCTGTCCTCCCTGTCTCTGCAAAGGTTTTTGTCTAGTCCAAAATCAAAAACATGTGGATAAGTGAATTGCAGTGTGTAATTTGTCCAGAGTGTGCCAGCGTGCCTGTGTGGGAGTGCGTGCTTGTATGCACCCTGGGATGGACTGGCATCCCATCCTGGGTGTGCCCCTGTCTTATGCCCTAGAACAGGCCTCCGACCCCCTCACAACCCTGACAAGGATAATCAGTTGGATGATTGATAGAAATAGTGTGTGTGTGTGTGTGTGTGCTCAGCGTGCTCACTGTGAATCTAAAGATGCTTGATGGTGGTTGGTTTAGTTAACTATTAGCATTTTAGCATGAAAACTGCAATGAAAACCAGCAGGTGAAACATTAAATGCACCTTGTAAATGAGCTCTGCGCAGACGAAACTTAACTACGAGCGCCAGTTGTCTCTTTTCTGTCAGTGCCGTCCCTGCTGGTGACCCTGAACGCCCAGCGCCTTATGGACTGCCTGTTCTGTTCTTTCACAGAGCTATGAATTCCCTTCCAGTGGAATTAAGATAAAAAAATAAAACAATTTCACTTGTTAATTTTAACGACCAGATTTGCACAAACATGGGGAGTCATCAGACGATGGAGCGAGAATGTTTTCTAATTGCAAGTGAGTGTGGTGAGGTTGCCTCTTGCCAGATTCCTTGTGATCGTGTCTGTTTATCTCCTGCTCTTCACTAAGTTACAGCACCCACTTCAATATTGTGTTAACATCATTATACAGACGCAAGCTTGCTGTCAGAAATCACACTCGTTTTTTTTTTTCCCTTTCCCCTCCTTAAACGATTATTTTCGCTGCCGTCTGTGGCCGATGCTTATTCCAAAATAAGACACCCACGTGTGTCAGAATCCGCCCACTGTCGACCTCTCGCAAAGTAGCTAACTTGTACAAAAGTTTAGCGGAATGTAACTTAACAGCTGGAGCTTGTTCAGGAAGTGAAACGTGAGGGTGGCATGCTGGGAAAGAAATGGACAATGTGCTCATTGTCCTGCTGCCCGCACTGGAGATCCTTGACTCGTGACCAGCCAAATCAAGATGCTGTATTCTAAACGCACGTTTGCTGGCTTTTTATGCTCGAAGTACTGTACACACTACCATAATATTGTTGAAATACCAGGAAGAAAGTTAAATGATTCTGTTGTTTCTAGTTGAAGGGGCATTTGGAGGGTTAAACCATGGCCTGCGAGCTTCAGAAGTGACATCAGGCTGAACGTGTGGAGACGAATGTCTTTTGAAGACAGATTTTGATGGTACGGAGAACCGATTTAGTGTTCAGAAAAACAAGATAATCTCTCCTGCAGGGCCTTAAGACACAAATAAAATGGTGGGTTTTATCAGTAACAAGGAATTATTCAGAGGGAAATTATATAGCAAGCAGATTTCCCCCCAGACACGACTGTAAATCCGGATATCGGAAGCCGTCCTGGGATTTCATTGAGACGTCCCGCTGAGTGTCAGCCGCATAGCAATGCCGAGTTTACATTTGGTGACACATTCTTTCCTGCGACAGCCTCTCCATTATCCTGCTGTGGATTACTCGGGAATGCTAACATGGAATACACAATTGAGGCCCTGCACTTTCCCAATGTCTGCCACAGACTGCAGGAATTCAAATTTAGCCAGGTGCCACAAATTATGCGTCTTTCATTTGTAGGGCCTGGCGTTAAAAAAATGCTTAGCGAACAGTTTATCTTCTTTCAGCCTCTGGAACAATATCCTAGTGTCCTTAACGAGGATCTGCAAATGAGCTCGGTCCAAACAGTAAGACAGATGGTAGCCAGAGCTGGGAATTGCTGGTGTTCTTGAAGTGAATCGTTTGATTGCGAGCGCATACCAGCCGGTTTTGGACACTGGCATTCACGCCTCAGCCGAAAGTGCTACGGTAAATGGGTTTTGACACCCAGTCGAAAGGCTCAGCATCTCGTCAGAAACACGATGCAGCTGAAGCAGTTTCCCAGCATCCCTGGGAGAGTCCAGGGCATCTACTATTGTTTTTAAGAAACGTGTTTCGAGGGAAGTTTTGTTTGTGAAGGTTTGAGTGTTTCATTGAGCATAAATACTTCCTTTGGTACATTTTATTAGCAATCCCCCCCCCACACACACACACACGCACACTCTTCATTAAAACAGAGTTGAAGTTATATGTATGTTGCTGATGCTAAGCCAGTGCCGTACGTGTGATATTTCCAGTCAGTGACTGGATCATTGATTCAGGCTTTTGTCTCAGACCTCCTATATGATCTCTGCTGGTGCTTTGTGATGTATATATACATGTATAATTGATACTTCTTTCCGTTCTTTGCTGGGTGTGGAGTCCCCGCGCAACAAAAGGGAGCGAACACCTCGATCGCTCTCATGTTAATCACGATGGAAACCTTACGAACTAGCAGCGGCTGGGTCAGGTCACAACGACCTAAGATACCAAGCCTTACTTTTCAGATCAAAGATGGCAGTGCAGTGGGGGGAAATGGGTCAAACAGCACTACTGAGACGCAGAGCTGGACTCAGCCCTCCCTTGGTCCCACCCGCCTTGCACTAATGAAGGCGTCAGGCTCGTGTCAGGTGACGTAAACCCGCATCAGCCCCGCAGCTCGTTGACAGGGTGTCAGAAGGTCTGGCATCATTAAATCAATTTAAAGACAGGCTGGAAATGTGTCTGTAAGGCTTTCGCCGGGAAGGATGGCGAACACAGCCATGTGACACTGGGCTGGGGAGATGGAAGAGACTTTATTTGGGGTGGAAGGAAAACAAAAACTGCTATTTCTGCTTGAGCACAAAGAAAACTTGCAGGGATAGATAGAGGGCGTCAGGTCTTAGAAAAGAACCACAAGAGGGTGGGACGTCTGCCATTAGGTCTGGGAATGTGTGTGAAGGCGACTAGAAATTGCTGCTTTAATGGAACACAAAGCTGCTGCTTAAGGTGCCTCTATCCAGCCTGGGTCTTACAGTGCATTGTTCCAGCTCGAGTGACTGTAAAAGCTTGCAGTTTTTACCCCCTTTAAGTAGCAATGTGGTTTAACAGGCAAGCATGTGTGTGTTATTATGAATTTAACACCATGACACGATGGAGTCTGACTGTCCCTTTGTGTATCGGGACACTGTGATTTTAATCAGCTCCTCAGTGTTGCACTTTCCCATCTGATGTGTGTTTTACAGGAGTCTCTCTGACGCGCTATTGTGAACCACGGTCCCTGCTGTGATAATTTGTGTTATGAAACAACAGCCTCTAAAAAAACGTCTGTTTTGCAGGTTCTGAGCTCAGAGTTAGCAATAGCCGAAGAATAACTGAAGACATGATGGAATGGAGTCCTCCGCTGTTGGGGAGGGACAATATGAGGTGAGAGAGGCTTGGGGGGGTTATTGTAAGGCTGGATAGGCCAGGTGGGCCCCTAAGAGGCTGGAGAGGCCATTCGGGTCACTGTGAGGTCAGAGAGGTCAGGCAGGTCACTGTGAGGCCAGAGATGCCATGTGGGTCACTGTGGGGTCGGAGAGGCCATGTGGTTCACTGAGAGGCTGGAGAGGCCATGTGGGTCGGAGAGGCTGGGCATGCTGACGTGAGACCGGAGAGGCCAGATGAGTCACTGTGAGGTCAGAGAGGCTGGGTGGGTCACTGTGAGGCCAGAGAAGCCATGTGGGAAAACGAGAGACCAGAGAGACTGGGCATGTTCACATGAGGGCAGAGAGGCTGGGCAGGTCATGGTGAGGTTGGAGAAGCCAAGTGGGTCACTGTGAGGTTGGAGAGGCCGGGTAAGTCACTGTGAGGCCGGAGAGGCCAGGTGGGTCACTGTGAGGTTGGAGAGGCTATGTGGGACACTGTGAGGCCAGAGAAGCTGGGTGGGTCACTGTGAGGCCATGGTGGTCACTATGAGGACAGAGAGACCATGTTGGTCACTGTGAGGTTGGAGAGGCTATGTGGGACACTGTGAGGCTAGAGAAGCTGGGTGGGTCACTGTGAGGCCATGGTGGTCACTATGAGGACAGAGAGACCATGTTGGTCACTGTGGGATTGGAGAGACCATGTGGTTCACTGAGAGGCCAGAGAGGCCAGGTGGGTCACTGTGAGGTTGGAAAGGCCAGCTGGGTCACTGTGAGGTCAGAGAGGCTGGGGGGTCATTGTGAGGCCAGAGAAGTCATGTGGGTCACTGAGAGACCAGAGAGACTGGGCATGTTGACATGAGGGCAGAAAGGCTGGGCAGGTCATGGTGATGTCGGAGAGGCCAAGTGGGTCACTGTGAGGTTGAAGAGGTCATGTTGGTCACTGTGAGGTTGGAGTGGCCGGGTGGGTCACTGCGAGGCTAGAGAGGCCATGTGAGTCACTATGAGGCTGGAAAGGCCAGGTGGGTCACTGTGAGGCTGGAGAGGCTATGTGGGTCATTATGAGGCCAGAAAGGCTGGGTGGGTCACTCTGAGGCTAGAGAGGCTAGACAGGTCGGTGTGAGACCTGACACTGGCAGCATTTGATTGGCTCACATGTAGCTTGGCTGTGGTCTGTGACCCCTGTTCACACAACCAGCTCCACTCTCCCCAGAAGAGTATAATCAGGTCAGACCCATACTGTAACCTTACAGCTGGGGGCAGGAGGAGCTTACAAATTTCAGCAAACCCCCTCCCCCCCCCAAACCAGGGGTTTAGGAACACTTGGGCAGAGCTCACATTGGACTTTGCTCAAACTGCTCAAGGTGATAAAATCATTGGCTTCATTAGGAACCCCCCGGCTCCCCCCGAATCAGTTATGCTCCTGCAAAGGCACAGCAGTTGTCTCATGGCCTGCATCCCTGCTCTAATCCAGGGGGAACCGCAGTTCTATCCTTGAGGTATTTATCCAGCTGCCTGTTCCCACCGGACGTCACGCTGCCACCATGGGTCTTGCTGCCATGTGAGAGCACCAGTGCCGTGGTCTCGGATCCCAGTGTCGCACTGGGTCCCCCCTGCATCCCCACGATACAAACCTGCACACAGCATGACACATCAGCTGAAGTCATGACTTTAACTTCCTCTTATCATGCGCATATGTTACAGGCCTTGTGCCGGATTCTTTCCAGGACTTACTGGGATCTCACTCCAGTGAAATAAAGGTGAACCTTAAACGCCAGGGAAAGCTTTGCTGTAGCAGATCGGGTGCAGTGACTTTCAGCAAGGCCCATTCAATTCCTTAGCCACTTCGCCATCTGCTGGCTAAAACAGGAAGCAGGCATTTAAATGAGAAACAAAGTGACAGCCACTGCATCGGGAAGTGAAATAACAGCACCCCCCTACCCCCGTGTCACTTTTGTCCCAGGGAATAATTGGGTGAAAGAGCCCCCTCTCATCTGCTTTGTCTTCCCCTTTAATTATCACCCATGTAACTGTAACTCTTCTCACGTTTCCTTTCTTGCTGATTCCTCTTTTGTTCCCCACTGTCTTTTGATATCTCCGGATTGAAGAGGAGTTACTGATTGTCTAGCCTGAGGTAAGATTTTGTGGGTTTACATATCAAAGGCTATAAATAGTCTAATTTTTTTTTTTGTTTTAACAGAAAGGGGAGAATACGAGCTCAGTTTAACACTCTGAAGGTTTCCTTGTCTCTGCTGAAACAAAGGAGATTACCACCATTCTGGGGTGACTGCTTTCATCTGAGTGTTTAGCCCCAATTGTTGCTGGGGTGGGGTGTTTTCCCTTTTGTGATGGAAGCACCCATTCCGCATTTTCGTGCTGTCGCCCCACAATGCAACAGGTGCAGGACGTCTGCAATTCCCCTAGTCTCACTTAAGCAGGCCCTCCGGAGTCCAGCCTTCCCTAGAATAACTCTCCATATATCCACTCATCCAAGATGGTGCAGGCCAGCCACAAAGCCAACCACAGGATGCCCCCCTCACTATAATCCGCTTAGCATGCTGGCGCTGAGACGGGCCCAGAAGCCCTCGGAAGGCCGTCAGAAAGCCCCCGAGGCCACTGGTAATTAAAGGTTTTGCAGATCACCTTGGTGGAGGCAGGCATGTTGTGGTTTCCTCCGGAGGGTGGGACTCCTGGGAGGGTGGGGTTCTCTACGGCCACATGACGGCCCACCCACGCCTTCACCCGCCTTACAGCTGCCTCCTCGAAGCCTCTGGCCAGGCTTGGCTCAGATTATTTACCTTTGAAATGGATGAAGAGGTTTCCAGGCATGTTTTTATGGGCATCTATTTATGGAATAACCACCCTTTCCATGGGGGGGGGGGGGGTTGGGCAGCTAGCTGGCCTTGGTCACCCATGCCTTCTCTCCTCCTATAACTTATCTTCAGCCTTTTCGAGTACACTGCTCAATCCTCCATTTGTATTTTCTTGTGGATTTATTCGCTTGCTGGTCACCGTAGCTTTTCTGAATGATTATTCATATATTTTCACTCATATTGTAATGTTATATGTAGAATAAATATCGAAAATGATTATTTATAAGAGTGACTCAGACTTTCAGTGGTGATACCTGTATCTTCTAGGGCTGTGGGTTCAGTTGCATTAGGGTGACCTGTTGACTCTAAGCTGCCTTGATGGACCTCGGAGTGGCCGGCTGCATGCTCTCCGCTTCCCAAGATACACTCTGTTATCTTAACCTTGCAAGCAGTCTACAAGTGCACTTTGGTTATTTGAGCCAGTGATTTGATTGGCTATCGGAATGGTAACACACCCACCCTATCTGTCCCTTGATTAGGTAGGTGTCAGTGTGCTTTATTACTGCTACTGAGCGTGGCTTTCTGCTCCACGCTGCCCCCATCAGACAGTAAGGCAGATAGAAAATGAGTGATGCTCAACCTTCTGAATGCTACATGGGCATTTTCAATTGGCTGTTACATACCTTATGGTACGTGTGCGTGTGTGTTTGTGTGTGTGTGGACTGTGTTAATATTACGTTGTTATTTTGATGTTGTGAGGACCATTTTTCAGTTTCCCCCAAAGATCTGTGACTGAAATCAAAAAATTAAAAATGACATAAATGGAAGTTCCCCTTAACGATGTACGCACAAACGTGTGTCCCCAAAGTGTGGTAAAACCTAAAATTTCCTTACTTTTGGGAACATTTTTTTAGGTTCCCATTTGGATTACCTCAATTTTTTGTGAATGCAATCAAAAGAGTAAAAATGTAAGTCTTGTATTTTGTTTCGTTGCTGATGATTAAGGCTAGGGCTGGGTAGGAATTAAGGGTGTCAAGATTGAGATTAGGGTTTGTCCCATAGAAATGAAGGAACGATCCCCCTTTAGATAGCTACACGGGTGAGTGTGTATGCGGGTGAGGTGCACTGGATGCTGAAGCTAGCCAGGCTAAAAATGCTAATGCTAATGTTAATGGGGTGAGATATGCCCCCCCCCCCCAGTTACCATCGCTGATAAATGATGGAGTGTTTTATGAACATGCATGGCTAAAATTCTGCCCACTTATGCTGCCGGATGTGTATTAAACCAGCTCTAATGGCTGGGACTCCTCCTGAGGACTGCCCCACAGTCCTTTGGGGCCGACGTCGACTTCCCTGACTACAGTGGTACCATGCATTAGAGGCCTAGGATGGGGGGGTGGAAACGGGAGATGTGGTGATTGGGGGGGGGCATGTTGGAGCGTCTGGCCCTCTGTGCGTGGCGCAGGCCCATCCCGGGGGGTCCGCGCCGTGTGGAACGGCTCCCCTGGGCCGGAGCTTCAGGCTTGTAGCGCCTAATTGGGCCTGCGAGGGTCAGCAATTAGCGCGGCGCTATTGAGGATCCGGTGACAGCACTACCCGTCTCACTCTGTGAGGAAGAAAGGGAGCGGGGAGATGGAAAGAATGAGAAAGCGAAAGGGAAGGACAAAGGACAACAGCAAGAAAATCTCAACACTGACAAGACAATGGGATCAAGCGGCAACACACAATGGACATCTCCCAGAATGCATAGTGTGTCTGTGTGTGTGTGTATTTGGGGGGGGGGTGGCGCAACAGTGCTCAAATGACACATCCACTGCTAAATACAGCAACTGGCGGGTGACACACCCCTCGCGAACACAGATGTAAAAAAGAAAAATCTGGAAACAATCGTTTCTTTTCTTTCTCTCAATGTTTAATCTGTCAAGTGGATCAAATTTTATTAAATACTGCATGTTTTTACGAGCAAATTCGCTACAAGGCACCAGGCGAGTGCCTGAGATTTATGGCCATTCTTCCTGAGAAAACAGCAAGCACAAAACGAGGCTGAAAATGGAAATATCTGGATATATTTACATATTTAAAAGGGTAGTGCTCCTGGGAAATCGTGTCTACTGAAGTATAAATAAGAAAAGTCACTTTAAATGGTGTATAAGGATGGCTGAATGACAGATGACTGTGGCTGGTGGACGTGCTGGAGGAGGCAGGCCACAGAGAGCAGGTTAAAGCAGCTAATGGCGCTTGGGTTATCCCATCAAGGGGATCCATTCTTTAGAAGAGTGTGTCCCAACCTGCTCCTTGGGGAACCACAATCGGTTCATGTTTTTGCTCCCTCCGAGCTCCTAGGAGTTGGGATTGAGTAAAGACATGGACCATCTGTGGGTCCCCACAGAGCGGATTAGGAAACGCTACTCTAGACACTGGTACAGACCGGCTGTCTGAGTCTTTGATGATTTATAACCTTGGGGCCAGATGAGAAACCAGAAATGAGGTGGAACCAAGGGCTAAATGTTGTGTTACCTACTTATATAGGATTCACAAGAGTATAGCTAATTAGGATAAATATAGAACATACAGCGGTTAACCTCATGGAAAGGCTGAGGAGCAAAGGACGTACACAACCCAGAGATGGTCAGCACAAGGCCAGAAAAAAAAACCTGTGATTTATGATGTCAGAATTAACCCTTAACCTAAGCAGCATAATAACAGAGACATTAGCACAGTCAGAGGAGAACAGCCCGTCATTCATTACTCTGACAAACGCTGTTTGTCTGAAAGCCAGGCTGAAGTGTCTCATCAATGTCACTGGGCTATGAGAAGACAGACAGCTGCTTGACAACACATCTCTATGAAACTTTAGATAAAAATGGAAGGTTTGCAATGCTCCTGTAACTAGATAGATCAGATTAGGTTTCTTGAGTAAGGGCTTCATCACAGCTGTCTTACAAGATCTGGGAGCACATCTAGAAGATAACATTGCAACACCTATAATATCTATCATGGGTCTTCCACGGGTGCAGTTTGTCAGTTGGTTTGGGCTCCATTAAACTCCTGGATAGTTTATAATTAGCATCTAGCTATGTGAGTTTGTTATTCAAGGGCATGAAAAAAGTATGGTATGGAAGATCTCAGAAGTTCATTTTGTATGTACATGACAAGATATCCTCCTCTGTGAAGTGCAGAGCAGAGGCACCTGGCCTAATAATATCTCTGATATCTCTGATGATGAAGATAAATGCTACTTTGTTTGTTATTTGCTTTTGGATTGCCAGTTACTTCAATATAATTCATAGTGCGACAATATAATTACAATATAATTCATCTGCGCTGGATATCACTGGCATGTCACGCACCTTGTAGGTGGAGCTGTATGTACATTATAGTGAACAAAACTACAGCTAAAAGCAGCCCTGGGGACCAAATTGTTTGTCCGTTATAAACGAAATTCCGTTATGTGTGAGTCCGCTATATCCAATGCTTTTTCTGCATGTTCTTAAAGGTGCATGGCTGGGACCAGCACTCCTTGTCCATTATGCACGATATTCCGTTACAAGCGATTCCACTATAGCGGGATTTTACTGTATTAAAGAAACAACTAGTGTTTTCTTGGTGGAGGCACAGTCTAGTACGGTATAGTAGATAGCAATGTACACCTAATAACATTAAAACCACTGACAGGTGAAGTGAATAAAACTGATTACCTCATTACAATAGCACCTGTTGTGGGAGCTATTATATTTTATTATATTTAGGTGAGCAGTCAGTTCTTGAAGTTGATGTGTTGGAAGTATGAAAAATGGGCAAGTGTAAGGATCTGAGAAACTTTGACAACATTGGGATACATTGTCATGGCTAGATGACTTGGTCAGAATATCTCCAAATTTTTTTTGGTTTTTCCCCTATGCAGTGACCAGTATCCACCAAAAGTGGTCCAATTAAGGCCAAACAGTGAACTGGCAATGAGGTCATGGGTGCCTAAGGCTCACTGATGTATATGGGGAGTGGCTAGACTGTCTGTTCTGATCCCACAGGAGAGCTAATATATCATAATTCATCATAAAAGGTTAATGCTGACTATGATAGAAAGGTGTCAGAATACACAGTGCAGTACAGCTTGCTGCGTAATGGAGCTGCGTAGCTGCAGACCCGTCAGAGTGCCAATATTGACCCCTTTCCTCTGCCAAAAGTGCCAACAACGGGCATATGAACAGCACAACTGGACAAGGGAGCAATAGAAGAAGGTAGCCCAGTCTGATGAGTCATGATTTCTTTTACATCATTTGGGTGACCTGCTGCGTGTGTGTTGTTTACTTGAAGAAGATGGCACCAGGATGCACTATGGGATGATGGCAAGCTGGCGGAGGCAGTGTGATGCTCTGGACAATGTTCTGCTGGCAAACTTTGGGTCCTGGCATCCATGTGGATGTTACTTTAACACGCACCACCTACCTAAACATTGTTGCCGACCAAGTTCACCCCTTCATGGCAGCAGTATCCCCCGATAACAGTGGCCTCTTTCAGTAGGATAATGTGCCCTGCCACACTGCAATTCTCCAGGAATGGTTTGAGGATCATGATAAGGGTGCAAGATGTTGACTTGGCCTCCAAATTATATAGATCTCAATTCAGTCAAGTCTGATCCATGGAGGCTCCACCTCATGACTTACAGGACTTACAGGATCTGCTGCTAATGCCTTGGTACCAGATACCTCAGGACACCTTCAGATGTCTACACCTCAATGGAAGTCTACACCTCAATGGAACAGACCTGTTTTGGGTAACGCTTTACATTAAGTGCACCTTCATAATGCTTTTATATTGCATTCATAAAGTGTTCAGTATACCATCATAATATATTAATTAAGTATTCATAAAACATTCATAAGTCATGTATGTATACCATAACATCCTAATATTCCATAACAGCTGTAATATACATTAACAACAAACATTATATAATAATAACAAACGTTGTAATTATATAATAATGTAATGTTTGTTATTAATGTATATTAAAGCTGTTAAGGGATGTCATGGTGTACTTGCTTGCTGCACTGAATGTTCTATGAATGCATTATGAAGGTGCACTGAATGTTCTATGAATGCATAATAAATGCATTATGAAGGTGCACTGAATGTTCAATTAATGCATATTAAATGCATTATGAAGGTACACTTAATGTAAAGCATTACCCTGTTTTGGCAGCACAAGGGCTACCTACACAATATTAAACAGGCAGTTTAATGTTAAGTTTGGCTGTTTGGTGCATGTTGACTTACTCAAATGGATATATTTAATTCATTTCCCTGTATGACTTTCCAGGCAAGATGAAACACCTTTGATCTTCGTAAGCCAGTGCTGCCTTTCTCTTAGAGATGCCTACTTTAATACCAGCATGAGGTTTGTTTTTATACCAGCATGACTTTTGTTAATGTTTAATCATTCTTTGTAGTAGCAGTACAGCTAGCCAGGTCCTCAGTTCAGACTTTGCTCAATAAGATTTTTGCACTGTTCAAATTTCAGCACATGATTTAGTTAGCTGTACCGCTTTAGCGTTATTTCTCAGTATTGACACTGTTAATATGTTTTTAACGGGAAAAACCAGCACATACTGCACTCGAATAGCCCACAATCTGTTGTATTTCCCAGGCTGCTTTGCAGTTTAGCTAAGAGAGCACATCGTGACTGGCGTACCTGCTGTCAGTGACAAAAGGATCTATTGAATGTTTGAAATCTTAAAATTTGTTTTATATTTTTCCTGTTCAGGTGGGTCTTCGGTTTTCCATTCAATATACCCTTCTTTCCAGAGGGTGAGATGGTTAGGCTTAAGGGTAAGGTCACATAGCGTGCCCTTTGGTGGATTGGCACACCCTCACATACTCAGTCACTAACTGTACGCCTAAATTAGTGGAGACTGGAGATGGGATGAAAGTATTTGCATGTAACTAGGTCCCGTGACTTTCTGGGATCTCCTCCAGGCTCGACCGTTTCATTTTCCATGTGGGTTTTAGTAAGCTGGGTGTTTGGCGACGGATGGTGAAACAACACAAAAATGAGGCAAAATTTCATGCAGGCAAATAACAGGATTGGCTATAAGACTGTGGAGATAGCCAGGACAACAATTTAAGCTTCACATTAATCACAGTTGTGTGTTTCTGCTTCTTCCTTAATTTATCGGCCACCGTCAGTGCTGACATTCCCTATTTTTGAGGCCATTTCATGTAATTCACGTTCCAGTTAAATTTGCTGCCTGTGTTAATGAAGTGGCCATAGAAAGTCACACATGGTGGGGTTTCATGGGATGGGGGTGGGTTTGGCATGCTGAGCTGCAGGGATGTTTTGGAGTGAAGTATATCTGGGTGTCTCTGGGGAGCCACAGTCACACCGCCGGCCTCCTGCCGTCCCTCCAGCCCGGAACCTTCTGCATTAGTGCTCCATGCCAGTGGACGGTCGTCAGAAGGGCCCTCTCCTCGCGTGCTGACTCAGACGTCTAAATACCAGTGAGCTTCTTTTCCTTCTCCTTTCAACTTTCTTTTTTTCTTTTTCCCACTTGTGGCAACCAGACTCACAGATATGGAGAGAAACCCAGGGTATTTCTGTCCAGCCCACTTTTTTTTTTTGTGAAACCAGGGTGTAAAACACAAAACAAAAGCCTAGTGAAAGAGTTTAGGAGACATCAGACAGTAACACTCACCTACAACACTCAGCAAACACCTACTCATACCAGGCCACTTGTGACCAGCCATGTTCTGTCGGATCCAGGTACTGATCCGAGCCAATTCCGCCTGGGGGGGCGGGACCATGTCGCCCCTCCATGCACAAACTAAATGTAATGCTCATTCATCTCTTCGCTGAACCCACTAAAGTTGCTAAAGGTCACTAAAACAACACTTTCCCCGCAGGTACTGTGCTTTTAACCCAAGGATTGAGTGTAGTTATACTCTGCAGTGCAGGTCCTTCAATAATCTATACGGCCAGATAAGAAGGAACATCCACTTCAATGAACCAGGCAGCTCATAGGGAATGTTTCAGAAAAAAAGAACACAGCTTCACTGCTGGGGCATTCTGGGTAAAAGGGGATTGGAAATATCTGACCGTGCTGAAAGCCAGGCACTAAAGAATAGCACTTTATAATATCATTTTTAATATATAAAAGTGCTCATTCTTGTGCATGAAAATGATAGATGTGATCTGTAAATGGTATATTAATCGCTGTTCTTTCAAAAAATGTTTAATCAGTGCATTATAATTATAGAAGGGATGAGCTTTTATCACTGAGATCTCCAAGCAATACTATTTGGAAAGGGTCATAGAGGGGAAAAAATGCTTTGGCCTCCCTTAAATGGTGGCAGGCTGCAGTCATGGGGTCTGTTCTACGTGACGGGGGGCCCCAACCTAGGGGTGATTATGACATTGCAAAGGTCATCCCATTTTATTTAGAAGTCTCTCAAAAACACGATGGGAGTCATTTCTGTTGTGAGACGTCCCCACGGGTTGAGCTAAGAATGCCTTTCCAGGATCTCGTTGGCATTTCTCTAGGGTCACAATGGACTTGCCAGTATCCAAGGAAACATTGTGGGATTACGCTGTCATCGGTTCTCTACAGGGAGAGAACCGGCCCTATCTTTGCCCAGAGATCCCATGGTCATTGTCTCTTGTCGTCCTGGCGTTTTCTCTGCCCATCTTTCCAGGGATCATCGCGGGATTGTCTCTGTCCAGAGATCTCAAAGTCACTGCCTCTTCACTAGTATTTTTCAGATTCTGCATGCCTCAGGAATGTGGGTGTTCCTATAGTATCCAGGTCAGCAGATCAGCACCAGGAATGCTTTGGCGGATAAAAGACGACGAATGACGACTGGGCAGTGACCTCTGTCCTTAGATCGTTTGCCGTCCTCTCTCACGGTAGTGTTGAATGACTGTCCTGTCTGATTCATTGAAATAACACACATGTTGCAGCCCTAAGCCATCAAAATAGCCCTGAGGAGAAGTAATCGTTGAGTAATGGGCTAGTCCACATCTCCGGGGACTATTAGTGTCATTCGGGGAGCGAAACACTGTGGGGGAAAAAAAGGTCTTTGGCACAGCAAGGCTAAGCAGAGCTCTTCAGCTCCTCCTAATGCTTTCCATGTTCCTCCTGTCTGCTGCCCGGGCTTTGTAATTACCCGTGGCCTCTTCAGAAGGAGGTTTGTTTTCCAAAGGAGGAGATGTCAGGATTCCACGTATGGGCACACACGCATACGTACCCACGCGCACACACACGCATACACACATATGTACCCACGCTCACACACACACATACACACATATGTACCCACGCTCACACACACATATACACACATATGTACCCACGCTCACACACACACATACACACATATGTACCCACGCTCACACACACGCACGCACACATACGTACCCACGTGCACACACACATACGTACCCACGCGCACACACACGCATTCACACGTAAGTACCTACGCACACACACGCACGCATACACACATGCACACACATAGACACACACATGCATACACGCGCCCACGCACACACAGACACACGCATACACATGCGCACACACACATACACTCATTTTGAACGTAGTCACAGATTTTTATAAAATTGAGTTTCTGCTTGTGGGGACTGAAAAAATGGTCCCCACAATATCAAAATGACAGGTTTTTAGCACATTTTGGAAAAATTTGGTCCCCCACACACATACTTGTGCTTTTCTCCACTTTGAATGTGCATGCATGCTTGTGAAAGGCTGCGCTGCCCCTTGGCAGCTGACTGACATGAGTTTTCCTGTGTGTCTGGGTGTTCTCAGCTTCTGGCATGTGGGCCCGGATCGGCGTGTGTCCTTGCTGGTCTAAGTAAAGACACAGCTGTGCTCAGAGGTGTGGGAACAACTTCAGAAGCAGGAGGGGGAATGTAAAGGTTTCGGGACTGGTGCATTCAATTCAGAATGCGGGTGGGGTGGGTGGCGAGGCCAGGACCTCTCCAGCTTCTTTTTATGGGCAGTCGTGTGTGTGGGCGTGTGCGTGTGCGTGTGTGTGTTTAGGACTGGAGGGTGGGAACCTATCCAGCTGGGCTTCAGTCATCTATACGCATCATCCTGTGTTTGATTGTGAGGTCTGCCGACGGACTGGAGTCAGGGGAATCGATGGTATTGACTGCGGAGATCATTCATGTCAGCCTTCATTCTTATTGCCATGGCATGAGAGAAGGGCTGCAGAGTTGGGCCGTCATGGTGGGGGTTGCCAAGGCAACAGGGGACATTTTGGCATGTGTGTGTTTGGTCTTTATTATCTTAATTGAGGCTGGATTTCAATGCTGTAGTGATTGAGGGCATCTGTGAT
>JABFDZ020000138.1:8804397-8815477 GCA_019775955.2 Pollimyrus isidori | reverse complement strand
CCCCCCCCCCCCCCCCCCCCCCCCCCCCCCCCCCCCACCCCACCCCCCCCCCCACAACCCCCCCGCGACCGGCCCACCCCTTGGGGGCCGCGCAGTTGACAAAATACGGAGGTAATGTGAGAGGAGTTTCGATCGGGACCCCTGCTAAAGGGAAAAACTAATTTGAATAATTTAAGGCTACAAAGGGCACTATTTTACTGTCAATTTACACAAAGGAACATGTTTTTAACATGATGTTTCTTAAAGTGATTACAGAGATTTTATTAATATTACTTCCAAGCTCAGAAATATATCGTTTCCGGAAAACATTGAGTTTAGGCTTCAGTAGCCACTACGCATTTCAGCCACAGCATTATATTCCGCACTGTCAGTTCCTTGGCTTGGTTGTCTGTCTGTTCGTGCCCATGGATCCTGGACCAGTACGATCTTTGGGTGAGGTCTGCTGAGCCCTTTGAAGAGGTCTTCAAAGAGCCCGGCACTAATTAAAACATCGACAGGCAAACCAGGTTGTGCTAATTAAGCGGGGGACATGTGTGGCGAGTGCACAAACTGACCGGACTGGCTCATGTAGGCGGCCACACGGAAGCCGGTGTCGAAAGGGGGACTCTGGGGGGGTGAGATGACGACTCACAAGTGTGCAGACGCCGGCTGATCTAGGCACGGTAATTACGATGAACCGGGAGCTGATGGTCCCTCACAGACAGGTCACACCGCGCCAGTGGAGGCACCTTTGTGGTGACGCCCTGCATCCTGCTCTCAGATCTCCGCTCGCCTCTGGGCACTGGGATCTGCTGCTAGCCTGAGAACTTATTTTTTTCGGTTTACAGAAGAGGATAACATGGTATAATTATCTCAAGGTGTTCTGCACTGCATATATTATACATTAAGTGTTGCTTAGCTTGACCCACTGTACTATACACATCAAATATCCTGTATTTGCTGATGTTTCTGCTTTTTTTTTCCCCAGACCCATGACTCTCCCACCATGGACTCGTCCAGCATCGTATGGTTATTTTTCTTATGAATCATTGACTAAGAAATCACAGAACAGGTTTAATGGTGTTTATTTAACGGGAACATGAGGCAGTATAGGAAGGTTATATATAAAGCATCATCCTTCTTTGATGTGGTGATGGCCCCTTTGGAGAACATCTGATGAAACCCTTTGATACAACTCTGCGGCTGTGTGTGCGTGTGTGTCTCTGTGTGTCAGTGCATGCCCTGCTGTTGAATGGATGGTGATGTTGGTGGTGAGTAGGAGTTATTCCAATACCTCGACCTTGTCTTCATCATTTTCCAGTAAAGTTCCTGTAGCTTTGATGGATATTTTTTTTGGATGGACCAAAAGAAGTTTTGCTAACCATTTTATGCTGGTCAGATGTATAGGAGATGTCACCATGATTAACGGGTCAGCTAACGGAGGCCTGTTTGTGAAATACGACTTCAAGGTTAAATGTCGCTTTGGGTCATGGCTGCTCTGCATTTCAACACCGGAAAAGCCGATTCTATAAGGAACAAACCGACGAAAGGAGCAAGTTCCCCCGTGTAGAAACTAATGTGTCTTTCAGAGGTTAAACAGCAGAGATGCCTGAAATTCCCTAATGCTCAGTCAAAGGAACGCTAAAGGAATTAGTGGCTCAGTGGCTCCCATGGATGGGACACTAATAATAAGCTTTACGGGTAATGGGCAGCTACCTGGTGATTCGTCCTTTGTGAGATGAATAAACACCAGTTTTGTGTTTCTCTTCATTTATGTTTTATTACTTTTTTTGTGCTGTTAAGCAAATCTGCTGTGTGCTTAACTCTTTCTACTCAATTTTGCAGATATTAATTTAATGTTCAGGGCTCTCAATCTTTGGGCGACTCCCTCTGGCCCTAGGCCCCGCCCACTACACGCCCATGTATTAAATAGCGTGGATTAGTGTGTAACAATTTACATGGACGGTGTCTGGCTCGGCTGTTTGCCTCCGCCGCTGCTGCACTATTAGAAACTCTGTAAATATGAGTAAAGACAGCCCGACGCTTAATTAACCTTGAGATCCGTACCTGTGGGAATCCCGCCACAGAAGATGGGAGGGTCGGCCGGAGCCCAGCCTTGAAGGACGGCTTTATCACGGCTGGCTTCACTGCTGGAGGCTACGGCTCTTATGTCAGTATCAGAGTGTGTCTGGGTGAGTGAGCATGTGTGTGTTTGGGAGCGGGAGTTTTTTAACGAGGCCGCAAAGCAGCTTAGGCGAGTGCAGCAGGCGGCCTTGGAGAGCCCTTCTTCTCCGTCTGAACGAGCCGATGTGCACAGAAGTAGCACTGCAGCATCTTGGTGCCGAAGTAGTGAAAATTAACGTGGATGCTATCTCACATGGATCCACCGCTTCTGTCTTTTAAAGTTCTATTTCCAGTGCTGCATTACCATTATGAAGAGGGCCATTCATATGAATGAGGGCTAGGCTGGTCCAGTTGTAGACCATGCCCAAGGGCTCATTCTTGGAGCTGTTCTGTCCTCCCTCTAGAGTGGGCCCTTCTGCACCATTACTGCATCCATAACTGGGAAAAAGCTACTTCACAATTCTGATTCCCCTGCCCAATGCAGTATTGCTCCTCCCTGAGGTCTGCTCCACAAAAATGAGCATGAACATACAACTCGATTGGCCTAAGACCCCCAGGGAGTGCGAGGATGGAAGAGTCGACTCGCCTGAGAGTTCAGATCGCCGGGGGAGGGGCGGCTGGACCAGGCGGGGAGAAGCACAAAGGCGTGACAGACGAGCAAGGCTCCGGCCTTGGGCTGGCCAACAGTCGGCCGCCTCTCCTCCTGTGTCTCAGCAACACTAAAGTGAATAAAAAACAAAACAAAGCCAAATCTCAGTGGGGAGTCGCGCAGGCTGCTTACTTCGTTGCCATTTTTTTGCTTTAGTTTATTTCCTATTTGCTTGTTTTTCCGTGTTCTTCTACACGACTCTGGGTCAAGACAATGAAAATTCCAGAATTGCTTTGAACTCTCTGCGCATCTTCTTCTTCTTCTTCTTATTATTTATTATTATAGTACAGTAGTAGTAGTAGTAGTAACAGCAGTAGCAGTAATAGTAGAAGTGATAGTAGTGACAGCAGTAATAGTAGTAGTAATAGTAGTAGTGATAGCAGTAATAGTAGTAATAGCAGTAATAGTAGTAGTAGTAGTAGTAGTAGTAGTAGTAGTAGTAACAACAACAAACTACTCAGGGCACCAAGCCTGATTATACAATGAATATGAGCACCATAATTCACATGATCAATTAATCATTAATATTAGATCATTCATTCATTCATGCAATATTGAAATGTGTGTCTAATTGCCCTTTTGGTAAAGCCAGCTGTGCCAGGCTTATGCCTAAATGATTTTGTTATTTATTAATAAGCACCGGTGTGCCCGGCTATGCTGGCTTAGTGTTCTGCTTAAGTACAGTACTGTACAACGCATTAGGCCGCCAAGGAGAACGAAGTTTAAAGCTATTTTTATGGCCGGTTAGTACATATTGTGTAGAGTGCATGTTAATGTGCCATCAGTAAACTTTCTGGACTTGACTGGTACCTCTCAGATGGGCCCTGGGCTGCAGAGCTTAAACGAGAACCTCAGATGCGGAATGATGCAAAACTTCACAGAACATTAAAAAATATGGGTTAAGATCAAAGCAACATTTTAAACGACTTCAGTGGCTAAGCGTCAGCTTAGAACACGCTATATTTACACTATATTTACAGTTCTATCTACAATTCAGCTCAACCATTCAGCCAAAACACATTATCTGATGACACAGAACTGCATTTCACAGAAGCAATTCAAGTTAAGTGTCTTGCTCCAGGGTATTAAAGAGTTTCTTACATCTACAAACTTTTTAATCTAATTCCCACCAGCTGCTTTTTTGGGTGTAAACGGCGAGTTCCTGTGCAGTGTTCTGCTGAAAAGGTACGCCTTTTATAAATCATACTCTTACGTATCTCTAATGAAATCATCTACAAGATCATACATACCATTTTATATAAAAGATGTTTTTTATTAATCATATTCCAACATATCACTAATGAAATCATCTACAAGCTTAATATAGTAAGAAAGCCTCAGGCTGTATATCTGGGACAATGAATCATTAAAAAAGGGTTGTCATGAAACATTTAGCCAGGCACTCGTATCCCAGCTAGCTGTTTCCAGTTATGGGAAGGTTCTCAGAAAGGTACCGCTTGAGTTCCGGTTTTATGTGCATTTCAAGAAGGTTCTATTTAGGTCACGATGAAGATCCCCTGAATGTGTTAGACAGGAAGGAGACAGGAACCTTGTTAACGTTTGTTGCCGGATGTTTAAGAATGACTGGGTGAACATTTTTTTTTGTTGCGATTGAATGTGCTATGGCGACTCTTCGTGGGGAAATCTGCTTCAGAAGTGGCGGCAGGCGAATGGGGGATTTCATTTAGGATTCTGTGCGGTCTCTGAGCCACAGTGCCGGGCAAACGCTTCCCTAAGTACCACCAATGCCTGCCATTGCTTGTGTACTTGTGTAGGGCTCTTGTGTACTGTTTTGCCCTGTTTCCATCTCCGGGTTTGTTCTGTGACAGGCTGTCACCTGAGGTCCCCATCTGTCACCCATCCTCTAAGGAATCACAGTAGGCCAAGGGGACAGGAGGAATTATATGCCATTGCCCCACAGGGGTCAGGTCTCTTGCTTTCGGGCGGTGGCGTAACCCCCACCCCCTGACGAGCTGAACACCTGTTCTTTATTTACAGGGGCAAACAAATTACTGTCTTTAAATGGACCCCAGGGTGTGTCAGAACATGTTGGAAAAGTCTTTGTTTACAATTCAGACACATACTCGATGGTATTAAGGTGTATGACTGGCTTTGTGGGTATTTTTGCATGTACCTGGTTCTCTCCAAAGGTAGTTTTGTGCTTTATAATTTCCAGTTTCTTCAATGAAACATATATTTTTTCAGAATAGTTAAGATTCATAAACCTGCATATTAAGACCCCACCCAGGATTCAGCCTCACTACGCATCCCAACCTTTAAGTTCATTAAAAGTTCAAAGTGTTTAAACTCTGCACCCTGACGAATGGAGGGTCCTATTACGGGCTCCCTGTCAGACAGCGCAGCAAGAAATGTGTTTGGACACCAAATGAAAGTCAGTGCCTGTCTTGTCAGCTACTGGCTGGATTGACTTGGTTTGTTCAGACCGTGCAGCTATTTTTGATTCAGCCGCTGGACCTCCAACCCTGTCTGTCTCCAGCGTGATGCCTGCACCACAATCCTGCATTTAAAGCTCAGCGTGGTGTTTTAGGGCTCTGGGATTAGACCCCCTGCACACTGATGCTTCGGTAACCATTTATGCCTGTTTCAGAATGCTTCGTATTTCTGGGTGAATTTCCTGCCCAGGGACACTGACTCTGACACTCAGAACCGACTATAGTCAAAATACCAATATCTAACTGTGCCTAGCTCCTTGCCAATCACATACAAAGAACAGGGGTGTCAAACTCCAGTCCTGGGGGGCCAGAGCCCTGTACATTTTTGGGTTTCCCTTCATTTAACACACCTGATTCAACTCCTTGTGCTAATTACCACACAGCTCTTGAGCTGAATCATTTGTGGTGGAACTGGGAAAGAACTAAGCTACACTGGGCTCCGGCCCCCCAGGACTGCATTTGGGCACCCTTATGCTTTCCTGAAATAGGAACTGTAACCACACTCAGGTTAAAATTCAGGGGTCCCCGTTTTAATAATTTGAAATCCAAAACTGACTCATGTGGCCATCGTATAACACTCAGTATCATATGTCCTTTAGAAAACAAATCTGTTCTGATAAACCCATACACCACAGAACCCCTGTGTGCTCACTGGGGACAGCTCAGAACCATCAACACTGTAGCTTCAGCAAAGGCCATAGCTCGAAGCTTTGTCTCATGGAAAGCCAATGGCACTGGACAAAGAGGGGGATGCCAGCCATTTTTAGTAAAACCACGCACATAGACCAAAACCCTATAAATGAATCTCCTTTGAGGCAGAAATATTTAATACATGATCTAAATAGGCTATATCCATACTTTCAATCTACGGACCCCTGAGGCCACGCTAATCACACTTATCTGGATTTAGTGACCTCGTTTTTGATGCTAATGCACATTGACGTGGAGACGGACACTCTTGGCTTGGCCAATGTGTGAATAGTCAGAGAGTCAGAATCCCAGACTTCAGACTTATCTGGGATATATCATTTTCAGGGTCCTTTCTAATCATTTTTAAGTGCCTTTGAACTGATTTGACTGATTGATCAAGAGAATATATACAGTACAATGTGCTGTTTCCTTAAGGTTTATCAGTAATCTGAATCATGTAACTCTTAGTTCTGGTACTGAATTTTTAAAGTCATAGACATATTATTTCACTAAAGTTTGGCTTGGGAATACTACTGGATCTCCACTGTCATTGATCAAAAATAGGGTCACCCATGAATGGATGTTCGTTGTACCGCCTGGTGTTACACCTTGCGAAAGATCAACATCAACTGAAATCGTAAAATTATTTTTCATTCATGGTTACCTTTCGGAAACCTTTTCGGTCAGAACACTGTCCGCAGCCTGCTTATTTTTACCTGTGCAAATGAAGTTTAAAAATCGAATGACTGAAGATTATTTCCCTGAACCTCGGAAAACCTGAATTTCTGTGCCTTGCACTGCGGATAAGAATACATTGTTGTCAGCTCTTAACTGTGAGGGCTTAAACTTTTGTTTTGCAGAATCAGCTTGGAATTTAGGCATCACTTTTGAGTCAGATTAGAATAGCACTGTGGCTTAGTCTCAGGGAGGGGGCATTGCACGCTCTCCGCCCCGCAGTCTATTCAAAAAAGCGCCTTACAAATTCTAACGGGAGCAACGTAGAACGCGGTCGCCTGGCACCCCACTCTTAAGTTCAGGACGACTTCAGCGTTCTTGTACAGCTTTGGAAGGGCTAACACCTGCTGAACTGATTAATGCGTACAGCCCAGGCACGCTCTCAAGATGCAGGGATCCTAAGATCATTCTTTGTTCACTCCTAATAAATTTAAAAAAAACTGCTGATGGCAAACGTTTCTCCTGCTGGTCTCAGTGCTTGGAACCGTACAGCTTTTAGAGCTGCTGTATCAATGCATTTACGCTTGCCGGTCATATCCTAGCATGAATACTGCCCCAATGTCTGGAGCTGTTATTGTCTTGTTATTTTTCATGAGCCACTCTCTTGATGTTTCCTCCCTCTCTGCCTGGGTGTCTTGGCATTTGGGTCAAACATCAGCTGATTGTGTTCTCCAAGGCCTGGAGCCGGGCCTCCAGAGAGTCTTTCCTCCAATAATTACTAACAGAGTTTCTCTTTCTTCTCCTCCATTTTATTGTTGCTTTCTCCACCAATCAGATGTTTAATAGCATGTGTAATGGCAATGTGTTTGTCCTTAATGCCATCATCCGTGATAATAATTCTGGATGTTACAGATGCTTTGTCATTGTTCAGAACTTTGGAGCAGCCATGCTGGTAAACACACCATGAACCTGCTTGCCATGACATAGGAGCAGATTATTACTCTTGGGCACAAGCTTTTACTCACTGTTTTACCTGCTGTTCCTTGTTTCTAACACGGGTCAATGTTGCTTTTCCACTGTCATACAGGAACCGAGCCCAGTCTGTACTGCAAAAAGAGTCTAGTTACAGCACAGTTCCATGTCGCTTTGCTTTTCCACTGCAGAAGGTCGGCTTGGTAAAGGCGTTGCCGGGCTTGGAGAGCGTCAGTGATGTAAAATCGAAGTGATGCTCATTTACTGTTTACATGCTGTACATCATGATTTACAATGCGCCAATTCCAACTAGCAAGTCTATGAGAATCACAGTATTATGTTAGCATCAAACATCCATTGCATTTAGTTGCTCTATAGTACTTTTGGTAGTTGGAAATTTTCGAGTTCTGGAGTTATCAGGAATGCATGAATTCACTGCGATGTGAAATACTACAAATATTGGTCCTTCAGATAATCCATTCATATGCAGGTAAAACATCAGTACCTCCCTGCATTTCGACCAATTAGATAGTGGTCTAGCTTCTGTGGTCTGCGCACATGCATGGGATGATGAGTGTCGATGTCAGCATGGCGCAGAGTCCCTTCCCATCAGCCTGGCCTCAGTCACCTCTGTCCTGGTCAAGGTGACACAACCTGCACCCGCCCCTCCCACCTCTGTCCGTCTGCCCCAGCCCTTCAAACTCCTAAACTATACCATCATGTTCCGAGTCGTCAGGTCAGAGAGCTGAGGTTCACACATGCATGAGATGCTAATTCCATCCCGTTGAGGAGTAAATGGCCTTGTACACGGCTTTCAGTTTTATATGCAGATTCTTCCAGAAGGAGATCGCAGTGACATCTTCTCTTGCAGTATATTTATATTATTTATTGCATTTAATCACATATATTGAGAGAATGGGTTTATTTCATTAATAGCCCAATTACGCTTTTAAAGTGCCCTAATATTTCCAAATCTCTGGCTGCTGTAAAAAACACCCACAGTAATTTCACTTTGCAATTTGCTTATGTGTGGATATTAATAAATATATATTTTCCTCCACTCTTATTCACTGACTAACCCACCTATGTAACTGGCATGTTCCTTTGTGTTTTCTTATCTCAAAACTTAATGTCCTCTCTCCATGTCGTGGTATTAAACAGCAAACTGAACCTGATCTCAGGAGGACAGGGAGTGGGAGTTTCTATAGTCCTTTTACGCGCACACACGCACGCGTGTACACACACACATACATACACACACATGGACGTGCACACACGCATACACACACACGCACGCACGAATACACACACACATACACACACGCACATACGCAAGAAGCCATCTGCTTTGCATTTGTTTAACAATGATTTATTGTGCTGTAGGACACTAATCCAAAGCACACATCTCGCCTTTTTTTTCATCCGTGAATAAATGGGAGGACATGTGTGTTGGAGAGGAAAGCAGAGCCCAGGCTGACGGGGGAGTAGGCAGGGAAGGTGAGGGGTGCCAGTTTAAGTCTCCGTCCCCTGGCGAAATGCACAAAGCCACACAGAAACACAGAGGCAATGCAACTATGGCTTACTATGCCATATAACTTGGTGGGGGGGGAGCTTGGGGATGCATTTTCACCTGATGGGTCAGACACGGTCCCAGCGCGTTCTCCTGGCCAGAGAGACATTGCCGTGTGCAAGGGGGGGGGTGACGATTAGCAGTAACGTGCTGTATGTTGATGTCATCCTACCATCTCAGCCCAGCCTACTGTGCTCCTGTGGCCGTCTGATGCTGCCTCTTTCTGTGGTGTCCATTCCCATCCTGTATCTAGTTGGACCCCAGTGTGTCTCCCTCCTCCCAACGGGGTCTTCGGTTCTCTGCCTTATCTTTTTTGCCAGAGATGGAGGTCCTGCCCCCCTGTGGCCACCTCGTGTGTGGCGTACGACATACGTGACCATCTTGAGGTGACTTGAAAGATGGAGCAAGGTGTTTCCACACTGTCTTCTCTGTGCCAGTTGGGGAATCCCTCACACACTGTTGGGCCCCAAACACATGGCCTTCGCACCGGAACCAGATGCCCTGGCACACTCCCAATGCAGACAATCACAGAACCACCCCCCTGCCTCCCAAATGAAGATGATTACACAACTCAGCTTAGCTCCCGTCCCTCCACAGCACCCAAACCCCAGCAGGGTTGCCAGACCACGCTGCCTGAGAACATACATCTGGTGCTGTCTCCACTCCGCCTCTCACCCCCCTACCCTTCACGCATCTCTGTTGCACCCCCATCCATGCTAATTAACAGCAAAAAAAGTTGAAGCCGCAATAAATGATCTTCAGTAAAATCGAGGAATATTCCACTTTAGATCCACATATTATTTCTTGCTCTCAGTGTTTAGTTCTCAGTGGTACTTAACATCTCACTTTAGCTAAGCTGGTTTTAAAGCACCTGCCCTTCTCCCCTTGTAATTATATCTGCGATACCGTCTCACGCACGCTAATTGCCTTCAAGCTGAGCGCTTTTTGCCCAGTAATTACATCCATCAGCATGGGGTGCCGGAGTCGGCCGTCTCCCGAATGCTCGAGCAACGTTATACCTATTGTGCTTTTAACTAATCATTACCGTTTCACACAGGAGTGATTAGCTAAACCTGCACCACTAATTAATTTGTTCTGGAACAGCAGAGTAAGGTAGAATGTGCTATATTTTTTCCACCTGCAAGTACACCACTGTTCGTTGTGATGTTACTGTCCTTTTTGAGATCAGTCACGTAACAAAACACAGGTTGTAAATGTGTGAATGAAAATATGTATTTACAAGAACCCAGTTTATGAAAGTCTGATTTATAGACATCTTGTACTTAAGAACAGATTTACATAAAGCCTATTATATAACAAATTTCAGTGAAATACAATACATCATAATAATAAACACACGTTCAGTGGTTCATCGTTATTAATGTTATCATAATGTTTGCAAGATATGAATGTAACCAGAGTACTATGTTTTTTGTTTTCTATCTACTGTTTTACATTTTTTTAATTTTTTTTACAGCACTGTGTACCTATAACCACACACACATGCACACACAGATTTCCGCTGTGTGTCTCTCTCTTCAGTACAGTACCGTATGTCTAGCAATGGGATGTGATGGTGATGTCACTCTTCAGGTGACAGGATGTGATAGTGATGTCATTCTTCTAAAAAGGGGATGTGATGGTGACATTCGTCTAACAAAGGGATATGATGGTGACGTTACTCTTCTAACAACAGGATGTGATGGTGAGGTCACTCTTATAGCAATGGGATGTGATGGTGAAGTCACTCTTCTAACAACGGGATGCGATCCAGCAACCTTCCAGTTACAGGTAAAAAGTCACACCCCACCTACCCTGTTATATTACATACCTAAAGAAACTTATTCTGCACTTGTGTTTAATAACAATTTAACATTTTATTTACACAAAAGGGGGTGGCATGGTGGTGCAGTGGTTAGCACTGTTGCCTCACACCTCTGGGACCTGGGTTCAAGTCTCCGCCTGGGT
>JABFDZ020000138.1:8778366-8797769 GCA_019775955.2 Pollimyrus isidori | reverse complement strand
TGGGACAGATGCGGACTAACATGAGGGATGCGGGCGTGGGACAGATGCGGACTAACATGAGGGATGCGGGCGTGGGACAGATGGGGCTAACATGAGGGATGCGAGCGTGGGACAGATGCGGACTAACATGAGGGATGCGGGCATGGGACAGATGCGGACTAACATGAGGGATGCAGAACAGATGCTGTGAAATGGCCCCGGGTACATAAAGAGCAGCCAGGCACTGGCTCCCAGACCCCAGTTACTGTAACCAAATCTGCTATAATTTAACCCCACAAGTTTTCAACTGAATTGCTGTCAACCTGTGAAATGCTTTTTTTTTCTACTGACTGTCCATCTCAAACCTCATTATTTAAATTTCTATTGAGTGTGCCATTATACTCCCTGTAACCCCCCTGACAGTTCTTTTTTTCCCATATAAGTCCCCCCCCCCCCCACTTGACAATGTGATCCACAGGTCAACAGCTGTGGGAGTTGAGGTCCTGTATGACCACTCACTGTTGGAACTCCGTCAACTCCCTCTCCACAGAGACAGCACCAGTGTATGTCCATGAGCCTGCGGCCTGCGGAAGGGGGGGTCCTGCTCACCTGGTCTCAGCCGGACTGCGGCAGTGAAATCCGTCTGTTGTAATACCCACTGCCCCCCCATCCCCAGCCCCCTGCCTCAGGCACTGCAATCGCAGATGCTTGACAGTGCCTGCGGCTCGCCCTGCAGAGAGGGGAGGGTGCTGGTGGGGGGTGGCGGGGGGGGTGGCTGGGGTGAAGGGAAGATGGAGCAGTCAAACGTCTCAGTCACGGAAGTAATGGGGCATGACGAACGGATATACCTGCGCAACATTTTATAAAGACGAGCTGACACACAGGTCCAAATGGGCTCTGTGTGTAATGGCACATGTCTATCCGTCAGGGCAGCGTGCCCTCATCCCGTGTGAGGGAGAGAGGGAGAGAGAGGGGGGGAGGGAGAGAGAAGGATGAAGAGAGGGAGGGAGAGAGAAGGATCCAGGGGTGGATGTAGTGAGAGAGGGAGGGATAGGGAAGTATCCAGGGGTGGATGGAGAGAGAGAATAAGAGTGTAGGATTGAGGGATGGAGGGAAAGAGGGAAAGATTGACGGATAGACAAAAGGATGGGGGAGAGTGACGGAAGGACAGACATAAAACATGGAGGGAATGGAGTGGGAAAGGTATGGATTGGAGAGGGAGAGAGATGGAGGATGAGATGGAGGAAAGGGGAGGTGGGAGGGAGGGATGAAGGGAGAGATGAATGGATGGAGTCGGAGGAACAGTGAGCAATAGGGATGCATGAAGGATGAAAGAGGGAGGTGACAAAGATACGCAGGGTCACAGTCTCCATAACAGCTGGTGCAGTGGTGGCACCACCCCCTTACCCAACCGCTCCCCCAGTGCCCCCCAGGAGGAATTCCATTTTATAACACTATGTAAGGACTCCATTTCTCTTCGCCCCTTTTCATCTCCACTGACGCTCCGCTTTCCTCTCTGCGTGATGTCTGAGGGGGGGCTGCTCCCCGTTGGGAGCTGAGTCTGAGGCCGGCTGAACTTCAGGCTGGACGCCGGCGTTCGTGTGATTAATGAAAACTTAACACCGTGCTGGACACAAACATTCATCACCGGCACTCCTAGTGGAGAGCAGCACTGCTCTCTCTCTCTCTCTCGGGAAGGTGGGGCTGTGTGACATGCGAAAGAGACAACAAGCTGAACGTGGCAGATTCTGGCCTTCCAGCGTGCCATCCTCAGGTAACCATATTGCTCATACCAAGCCACCATCACAGGATGTTACCTTGCTAAACAGAAGCGCAGAGGAACTGACTAGTCAGTGGGCAAAACATGACAGGTTGAGATGAACATGTAGGCAGGCTAGACTTTGAATAAGCTTAATTTGTTTTTTCCTTTTCCGTGATGAAGGCCAGACCAGGACCTTCCCCTTTTGTACCCCATATCCCACAAAATATGATTGTCACCTGCACGTGCCTGCCACCCATATGTGTATTCTGAACTTCCCTGTCAAGTGTGTCCACTGCACTACTGTAAGTCTGGGTGATTAATGGCGTCTGATGTATCATGGTCTCATTGCGGCCAGCATGGTGACACACACCACGAGGGGACGGCATCATACCTCTGAGGGTCAGCCTTCCCTAAAATGTGTAGGCTGTTGTCTCCATGTTCCCGCTGAGATGGCACTTTTATTATGAATGTGGGTGTCTTTCTAGCCCCAAAAAACAGCATTTCTCTCGTCATCACAGGAGCTCCATCACAGAGGAACTCCCTCACAGGAGCTCCATCACAGAAGAGTGAGCGGTCCACCTCTTTTGTAATTTTAAAGACAAGTGTAAAAATAAGAATCACATTCGTCCCCATTGTTTTACCAACTGCACAGAAGTTATCTCCCCCCACCAGTAATAGTGCTGACTTCACCTCCATGTTCTTTTGTCTCTGTACCTAGCAGTAAGTGGGGTGAGGGGTGGGGAGTGGAATCAAGCCCAGGCTCTGATGGTTTCATCAGCAATGTTTGGGTCCAACATCTGCTGCATTCAGGACAGCCACCTGGCAACGCCCTTCCCCCGGGGGATGCAGCGACAGGCGCGAGACCGGCCCGGTGCCCAGTTAGCATGTGGCACTGCAGCCGCCATGGCCGGCACAGGCTGCTCTAGACACAGGAGAACTGGCTGCCTCTTACCTCTGCTTGACCTGCATTAACCGCTTACCCCTCTCTCCAACTCCCCACCTCTTCACACACCCTCTTTTTCATTCCTTCTGTTCCTCTCCCTCTCCTCCTCATTCTCCCATTTTCTCTCTCTTCCTATTCCCCACTTTCCCTCCCCTTTCTCTTCCTCTTTCATTCTCATATGCTATTTTAGTGACCCTTGACGCATCCTGCTCACCACATCAGACATTCTCAAACCTGGCTTTTAATTTTACATCGCAGCTTGAGATTACCTCGCTCTTGTATTGATTACAGTTGTTTGTTTTCCTAGACTTCAAAAGCGGCTAAATGAATTACCCCTCAGTCCTTAATTACAGACGGCTGATTACTGTCAAATAAATTTGAAACGTTCATCGAATGAAAATTAATTGTTATAAACGAGGGGTGGTGCGGTGTCTCAGTGGGTGATGTCGTCGCTTAGGGTTTCCAGCGGCGCGGGTTCGAAACTGTGCGCGTGCAGAGCCTGTGTGTTCCACTGATGAGGATGTTTTCTGGAAATCATAATAGAGAAAGGCACACAACCGTTACTGGAAGGTTACCAGTTCTGGTTCCAGTAGGGGTCTCGCTCTGATACACTACAGGATGTCATTGAAACTAAATCATTTAAATATCCAGCTGATAGAAGGGCCACATAATGAATTACTTGGGATAAAACTGTTAGCTAATTAACTAGCAGCATCTATGTTATAATTAAGCTTAGTTTCTGCACGTAACCCCGGTACTTTATTGCAGTCCTGCCGTTTACCCCACACAAATAACTCAGAATCGCACAGCTAATCTGGTCTCACAGACAAACCAGACCACTGCAAACCACATTCTCCAGTGCCTCACCGTATTCTGAAATGCACCCCCATAATTTTCATGCCCGGCTTGTGTACAGTGTTCCGAGATTTTGTCTGTCAAACAGCTTACAGAACTTTTGGGACAACTGGGCTTGAGATATGGCAAACACTGGTTGTGAAAGCCTCGCTGAAAAAGGACTATTTTTGTTCCGGATTGCTCATTTGCCTGGCAAGCGCTGCTCTCCACAGTGATGCCGGTTTATAGCTCGTTTATTTGCAGGTTCGCTGCTTCTGTTGAGGCTAGATGAGTAGGAACCGAAGCAGCGTCTCCCTGAACGTGAGTGTGGCCCTTTGTCCATGAGCCCCGCATCCGCCGCTGCTGTCTGACTGGCAATGGTAGAAGGATTTTCCCTTTTCCATACATTGTTAAAAACGGGTTTCCATTTGCCCCCACCCTGAGCATCTCTCACGATAAAACACGTCTATAAAACCAGTCGGCCTGTGACCAAGGATGAAGTGCTCTCCATGGTGGGGTGGGCTGGGGGGGTCAGGATCGATCCTTTATCCCAATGCATTTCCTGCCATATTTTCCATTCAGACAATTTGTTTTCATACAAAGAGAGACGTGTCGGTTCAGGTGGGCCGTGAAAAATGCCTAATCTCCCCTGTTCCCGTGCTGACAGACACTCCAAACCTGATTAAAATGTAATTTGTCCTCTTATTCCTCACACGGTGCAGTAATTTCAATGCCACCAAACACATTTTTCTGATAAAGTGAGACAGGGAGGTAGGGGCTGCCTGTGGACTTGTGCTCCTTGTTTTATGTTCCAAGGTCACATGGGCCATTGGGATGCCTGTCACAGTTTTGTTGCAAGTAAACCGAGGAAATATGAGCCTGCGACAAACTGTGGAGTCTGGGCATCTAAACGGTACAATCTGGTGTCAGCTTGTAGATGTGAGGCAAGGCGTGTAAGAAATCCAGCAATGTGGAATATAAGGGTGTCTGATCCCAGAAAGGGAACGGATGTTACACCTTTGATAGACTGATTCGTGAATTTGAAAAAATTGGACAAAAAAAAATTTAAACATTACATTTAAAATTATGCACTGCCCAAAGTTATGCCATTCTCTGTGTATGACAGTGAAGAGGCATGTGTTAAATGCAATTCATGCTTTGCTACAGTTTTGGGGATAATCCCTGATGACTTTTCGAGGGGCAAGTGCTCGATTGGGGGTGGGGGCTCTCAGTAAAATTTGGCAACTGAGGAGAGCCCCCCAGGGGCAAATCACACCAAAATTTGACCAGGTTGTGGTTTGATAAGTCGGTGAACACTGGTGACCAAAGGAGGGGTACTTTCAATCGCAAAAGGGCCACGACCTCAGACACCTCAGCCAATCCCCCCCCCCCCCCCCATGTCCCTGGGCACTGATCACATCATTCGTGTGATATAAACGTGCACCGAGGCTGGGACACGGGTGACGAGCAGAAAACTGGGTAGCAGGTGCTATGACCTGTGCAGGAGAAGGTCATGAGTTCAGGAGCTGTAGAAGGTACCTGATGTAGCAGCCAGCCGAACAACTAAGTATAAATGTATGGATGATGTCCCAGGGTGACGGGGCCTGTCCCACTCACGGTGCGACTCCCTCTCTGTCTGCCTGGTGGTATGGAGATATAAGACTTACTGTACATCATCATGGTGACTGGAGAGGCCTTCGCCAGTCACACACCAACACACATACACAGGTTTGTAATTATATCTTTGTGGGGACGCTCCATTCATTTCTAAGGGGAAAACTCCAATCCCAACATGATGACCATAACTCCTACCCAGCACCAATCTAAACCATAAGTAATCATACAAGATCCTAGACTTTTGGCATTTTTAATTTTTTGGTTGCATTCACAGATCTTCGTCTCCACAAAATAAGTTAATAATTGGTAATTAGGTTTTTGCTACACTGTGAGGGACATTTAGTCCACACAACGTAAAATAAACCTAATCCACCCACACACAGAATTCACCAGCGATGCTTCTATCATTTGAAATCATTGTGAAACATTATTGGAATAAGAAAATAACAGACAAACCATTACCACAAAGTGCACACCTACATGTGCTCAAAGTCTGATAAGCTTTTATATAAAATTGTCATATTTCGACCCACTATTTTCCTATTTACCTACAATAGTCCTTATAGACTAGACTTTAATTGGAATTAATATTTAAATACAGTGGTTTTATACCGATATACATCAAGGTATACATACAGTGGTCATATTTAGATACAATGGTCCTGTTTGTAATTGATAATTAATGCAATACTCTTGTTTGGAAATACATATATATTTATAATTCTATTTTTTTTTCCCAAATCCAAGTTTCTTCAAACTTTTTTGAAACAAAGATAATATTGTGTGCCTCTTTTTGCCACTAAATAGAGAGTTAAAAGAACACTGTGTTGGGTGTGAAAGGCAGAAAACAAAGAACCTGTTGAAATCACATATGTATGAATAAACAATGGTGTTGGAGGAGGTGGGGGATGGGGGGCTCTCCTAAACGGCTCCTCCCCTCTTCCCCAGAAGCAGGCGTTAGCAACACACTTCTGTTGCTGCCTACCTACCTTCGCTCAGCCCCCCCACAACCCCCTGCCTGTGTTTACAAAAATATCTAATTTGTAAATCTTTGTTCTCTAAATCATTATGCCTAAAATGCAACTGGAGAACTAAACAGCTATAAAAAAAATGTTCAAAATTATATATATCAACCATCACATGAAAACAACTGGCCTGGGTCATATGACGAGAAGTAATTTCATGGAATCGTAAAATGAGGTTTCTAAAATGTCAAAGATGTGCTTTAGGGAGCCACTGGCACCTGCAGTGTGATGCCCACCGAAGGTTTCAATCCAGTGGGATTCTCCTTTAGAATAGCACTGTGTGCAGATCGTTGAACACTTTTCACTGTATCGAAGCAATAACGCAGGATTCTGGGGGAAGCCACAGCACTGAATTCTTTTGTGATTTTACTGCTTAACTGCAAGTGTAGACCGGAGATAACCATTTCCTTCCAGTCTTTCGGGGTTCACTGTTTTCTTGAGGGTACAACGGCAAACCTTTCATGGGACTTAAACTTCAGCTTTCAGGTCATGGTCAGCAACTTTAAGCTCATGCAGCCGTAGCTTTAAATACAATATAAAGCTGAAGAGGGAGAAGCGTAAGCCGCCCCCCCCATACATACGCACACTCACCCACCCATCTAATTATCCCCTCTAAATGTCTGTAATGAAAACGTATTTCAGACGGCGACAAAGCGGCTTGATGTTAACCATGTGGCGATTTCTGCCTGTGCAGACGAGAGCCTCTGGATCACAGCCAGCCTGCCCCCGAGCATTCTGGGAAGGTCTGTGGCCACATACATTCTGTAAAGGGTCAGCTTTCGGGTGGGCTGCGCGGTCTAGCTGTGGGTACCCTGTGACACTGCTTGGACCCATACCCTGATTGTCCCCGATTGCCCACTATTGGGTTTTGTCCCAAAGTAACGGGGTTAAGTGCTTCACTCAAGGGCATGGAAGCCAACCCTCCCCCAACCCGAGGCCCTTCCCCGACTACGGCACTGCCTGATTTATATAAACATAGCCCTGGGCTCAGTGGGATGAAAAACAAATTGGCGAGAAATACAGCACTGAGCCACCCCCCTCAATCCCAGTTTGTGAAATTGTAATGCACCTGTTTTAATTTTCCAAACACAAATTAAATCCACACTAAGTCAACCTCAGATCAATAAGTCATTTCATCTTGAAACAGTGCAACTTAAAAAAGAAATAATATCTGGTGTGTCTGACTGAAACGAGGGAGATAAATCATCGGATTTTGGGGGTAAAAGGTTTATATGAAACAGTTGTTGGGGGGGGGGGGTGTGTGACTCATTTCAGGGTTATTTAGTGCCATATTTACTTTAGATTTACAAATGGTGCCCTTTGCAGGGCAACATTAGGCTTTAAATAGTAAGTAATGAAGAATATCACTAAGATTCCTGTTATAAGCAATAAGCTTTACAGCTGTCAGAAGCATTTCTATACTGTACAGAGCAGTGAGACACATTTTACTGAGCAGGGCAGAGTGGGTTATAGATGACAGTCTTAACCCCAACCCAGCCCTAACTTTAACCATGAGTACCCAAACAAAATAAAAGACTTTTGGCATTTTCAGTTTTTTGATTGCAGTCATAGATTTTTATAAAACTGAGTTTCCCCTTGTGGGGACTGAAAAAAATGTCCAGATAACAGGCTATCATCACATTGTGGGGACATTTTCCACAATATGATATATAAATGTATGCCAACATATATCATATATATGTCAGGAAAAATGTCCCCAAAAGTAAGGATGTTTCAGGTTTTACCACACTTTGGGGACATTTAGGTCGCCAAATGTGATCAATGCAAACCTCCCCCCCCCAAACACACACTTCCTGCAACTAATCATGATGAAAGCGATTAGCTGTTGTACCTTTGAGAGACCTGGCATCAGTTTGTTGTAGGACAGTGATATAGTTGTAGTATTGGAATATTTCATGTAAATCATAACTGTAATCTAGCAGAGTCTCTTTTGGTAAAGCCAGCCGCCAGTATGGTGTACTGTCACTTTAATGTCACACTCTCAGCACAGGGCCCTGATTGGCTCTGGTAATGCCAAGGGCACCAATGGCATGACAGTAGATAACTCAGTCCGGCCCAGCCCTCATTTAGAATGTTACATTTTAAAGTAATGAACACAATATGTCCTTTGTCCATCAATCAAACTCTTAAAATGGGCTGAAATAAAGGTTAGGGTTACAAATTACTCTTACAAGGGCTTTCTGATGTGGAATATGTTGGAATAGTATTAACAAAGCATCATTAACCTTGTGTTAAGTGACATCCGCTAATGATTAATGTGCATTATTAGCAAAACCTAGGTTGTTTCCTGAATGGAACATTTCTTTAAGTCTAATGCAGCGTTAATGGGTTTGTTAATAAATAATTTATTGCTCATTATACAACTGCTACAATTAGAAACAAAACACATTTCTCTAGAAGTTCACAGAAAAGACTTGTGATTGTTATTGGTTCACTTTACTTCAAAACGAACGGGTCAGGTGAGCGGTTCACACGTACGATCCTGGCCGGTTTCAGCAGATCCCCCAGATGGTGAGGTCGGGTGTGCTCACCACTGGGGAGGGGGGGGGGGGGGTGCTCACCACAGGGGAGGGGGGTCGAGGGGTGCCCACCGGCACAGACATTAGATCAGACGTGTTCAGGGAGTGTGTACAGTCAGAAACATTGGGTCAGAGTGTCTTTGTTTTGAGACTTTGGGTCAGAGGACGTTTATGGTCAGAAGCCGTGAATCAGAGCCCGTTCACAGTCGCCATTTTCCCCCATAGGTGTTTGTTACCCAAATCACCCAAATCAACTTACTGAGCTCACAAACTTTAATGTTTTCAGAAGTACAGTCCTGGCAAACTGACCGCAGCAGTTCAGGTTCAATCTCAAGGAGCTGTTGTGGGACACGGTCATAAATCTGGTTCCCCCAATCACTGTGTCACTCACTGGTGCGATGCGAGAGCAAGTCTGGTTTGGTAAGCTTGTCCACCATGAATCGGAGAGAGGACTAGGAGTTGTAAATTGGCCGGTCCCTGTCAGGGTGTGTTTGCTGTAGAGTAGAACAACGCACGCCCTTCTGGACAGCCCTGTCCCATGTAGCAGGAATAAAAAAACAGCGCCCTTCACAGTGCCAGTACCCCTCCATCCTTCAACTAATAATAAAAACTGAAGAAAAAACTTACCCTCCCACCCACCTCCCCAAAGCAGACCACTGAGCATTATCGCCTTCCTGGGCCTGCAGGAAATGGTCATTAGGCATAATCCACAGTCCCTTAAGAGCATGACTGACACGGTCAGAGAGAGCCACGGAATGGACATTGCACATTACACTTGCAGGCTGGGAGAGAGGCGCATATCCGGAGGGCCAGCGGGAACTCATCACGGTGGACACGTGGCTTGGACCAGAGCCCCCCCCCCTCACCCCCACTGTCCGTCACTGACAGCTCAGAGCGGGCTGGCTGCCGTCATCGCACCCCGCGTGAAGCCATAAACAAGGTGACGGCGCTCATGGTGGATGAAATACGGAATGTCCGAGGCGGCCCGGCCTGAGGACAGGGTGACAAAACTGGCCCAGGAATGACACGGTACCTGAATTGGGCAGCAGGGACCAGCTGGAGGTGGCCCGCAGAGACGATGGCGAGGGGCCTGTCAGTCAGCCACTCCTCCTCAGTGAGTCAAAGAGCACGGACATGGGGACAGACCTAAAAAGCGATTCCCCTACCCTTTCAGAGGAGGCAATGGAGCAGAAATCCCGGAAAATAGTGTCTATAAAAGTACAAATGACAAATGTGGCCGTAAACAGTGTATAAAAATGTCCTGATGATGGAAGACAGCAATGGACGGGGGTGGGTGATCGAGGTCCGGTAATCCATCTGCTGGAGGCAGGCGACTGCAAGCAGATCGGTGCTAAGACACTGTGCCAGTGGCCAGGGTCATGGCAAAAGGAGTTGCATTGTCTAGGCACTGTTACAGGCCTGCTATCTGGGCCTAATGAATGGGAACATATTATTACTCTGCTGTGTTAGTGCTGCTGCTAGTACCGTTACTGCGTTCACAGCGAATCATTTCTACAAATTTGCACCACATGATCATTACAACAGGTGGCCCGAAAACAGTACATATACTTGAAATTCCAGTAGCATTACACATCTGAAAATATCAAACGCTGCATTGCACGTTACATAGTAATAACCGGATACCTTAATTTGCCGGTTCCTACACAGGAACGCGTTCCGGAACCTCTCCGTTTTATGCTGTCTGCCTTCCGTCACGTATTGTCCGGGTCCCGCAGCTCTCTGGTTAAAAACTCAAGAAGAATAACATTAAATAAATGTATTGTTGTGCATTTTAATTTACATATAAAATTTCACGTCATTTATTAATTTAAATTAATTCTTTAAAAACACATGTTATTTTGTTCCGGGACCTGAGTCTGCCTCCTTCCCCTCCGCTTTCAGGCGTTTCGCGTTCCGACACCTTCTGATTTACAAATCAAGCACGGCCCACTATTAAATATATTTACAAACCGAACAATATATGCATGTTTCATTTATTCTTACATTTAGTCTTACATTTCCAGTAGGCCTACAGGAAGAACCTTAATAAAACCATCATATCGAAGTGAAACCTTAGTTACGGAGCTCGAGACCGGTAAAAGGATCCAGAAGAGTGCCGCCGCGGTACCGGTGTGAGGTCAGACGGGCGGCCAGGGAGGCAAAGTGCCCTGTGGGAATGAGGAAATCCGGGTGCGATTGGAAAAGAACATCAAAGCATTTATAAATCGTATGATAAATAAATTAGGTTATTGTTCCGATAATACACACAAACAAAAAAGCAAAGCATAACAAATGGTGAAAACGAAAAATATTTCAGTTCACCACGGGGATTTTCATAGGCTATATTTAAGAGTTCCGAATATAAAGATTAAATACGGACATTTTAACAGTATTCAGTGTTGTGTATCGTATCTTCTGTACATGCAAAACATGTATTATTTACCCACTTTTTTTGCACGTCTGGGTGTGTTTTGTGTATATTTAGTTATATTATTTCAGGAAAATAATATTTTTCACCGATATTGTCCACCTATGTGGCTCATGTTTGAGTTGCGTTTTCACCGTCTTTCTCCATATTCTCATCGAAACCTTCAGGTTACCATTAACCCCACTGCTAAGAAAATTATGGAGGCATTTCTGCCTTAATGTTAACTACCGGCGGCACAAATGTCATGCGTTTTATATTTTCAGAATGCATTTATTTTTTTGCACCACAGCTCTTCCTGCCATTGCGCGCCATCTCCTGACTAACGCGTGTACAGCAGTCACGCGCCGGGGAACGTTTTACCCGATAAATTAACGGTATTTGATTAAACATTGCTGTCTTCTTAAAACACACATGCACTGTTTGATGTATTGTTATTTTCTTCTGCCAGAATATAATGACTTTCATTAAAACAGGGAACCCCAAGACAGAATAGATTCACCAATAAACAAATTCAAGTTTTTTATGTAATATCTATCCTCTTTTACACATGCAGTTTTATAAATAAGGATTTCGCTTCGATAGTTCTTGCCTGTTCATGTATCCAATTATCAGGCGAACTTCCTGTCAGTGGCTCAAAGGGGGGAGTCTCTTCATGTGAGGCGAAATTATACCTATATCAACATAATAACCATAATAATTCAAATGTCGATTTCCAGCTTGCGGTTTTTATCACTCCTCGTGATTATGCACATCTTAAGTATTTCTGGAGTTGATAACGTTTCATGAGCGCGGTTACTTTTTTAATTCGATCTCGATTACTGTGTTTTTCAATAAAACAATTCGACGGCTCATTTGCAGAAAACGGAGACGTTTAATTAATCCTTCCTGCATTATTTAACTACGCACTTTAAAGTATCTTAGTAAAACAACGGAACAGTCGTATGTTAGTAGGAAATGGAATTGAAATCACGACCCATTTCAACTGTAAGTCCGGGTCGTTAACCACGCCGACACCTAACGGTCACCTGAATTAGCGAAGAATATGGAGAAATTCATAATGCATTAGGTTCAGTCTTCCTCTTACTCGTGACCACATATCTTGTAATCAAATTAGTATTTGCGGGAAAAAGCCACTGTCTGAATTTTAGACTATCTCCACTTGTGTTAATTTCTTTGACCTATGCTACAGTTTTAAACCACACAGGTCAAACGATCAACATAAAATATGCCCATGTGTGCTTGTGGTTTCAGCACAGTGAACTGTGGTAATCTCGAGCTTCTACAGAATACTTTCTCTATGTGCCTGTTAAGGCTAAAATCAGAACTAAGCTACCTTTTTTGCACACTTGGCAACTGAATTTTCTCTAGAAAATAATATTGGTGATTATGCTCATGGTTAAAGAACCTGCGCATTTACTTCAAAATCCACTCAGAACCAAATCACTAAGGCTGTGGAAGGTGCATATGTTACTGGACCCATCTCACTGTAAATGACTCACTGGACCTGTGTCACTGGACTTGCTCCACTGAACTGCACATCCCCACTATCATTCCTGAAAGCACACTGCAGGCCTAGTTCAGCCACTGTCATCCTCCTTCCTGTGACACGGCTCAGGAGAAATGCTGTGAGAAAACAAGCCCACAGATGCAACGAGACAGCTGTTGTTTGGAGTGCAGAATGAGGCTAACTGGGAATGAACTGGAACAATCTACCTGCCTTAATCTCTACCACTGTCAACTGAGGGTTTGAGGCCAACAGAATGGGTATCTACTTAAAGGGAAGTACCGTGTGCCACATTCCCCTATACTGTCACCATTTTCTTCAAAATAAATTGCTTTGGGGTGTGGGCTGAGTGGATGATGTCTATCCACAGTGTAGCATTAATACAGTGATGCTGGAAGTATCCACAGAAAGCAAATTTATGCGGTATGGAGGTTTTAAATGCCAATAAGGTATATTCTAATCATTTTTTGACTACCGAGCACCAATTACATAGGACAGTGCATGTGAAATACCACAGAGAATCCAACGATATGTTTCAGGCTGAAGAGCAGAGCAGGTCTACCTCAGAACACCCTGGATCAGACTTATGCCACCAGATGTGAGAAGTAGGATGACGGGGCACCGACAGTCTTGCTCACAGTTACCCAGAGGTGGTCCCTGTGTCATGTACTGCAGTTTATCTGCTGATAGAGGACGTCCTGAATCTGACCTATCACAGCTACAATGTGGAAGATCATGGTGAAAAGTGACAGTGCTAAAAACTGCAAGCACTGAAAAGAGGACCCTTGTGACATGCTACAACACACCATAGTTATGACTGTATGTTAGCATTCGACCAGTAATGCGTCAAAGGTTTGTAAAAACACCCCAGGTTCCTTAAATTGTCTGTGAGCATGCCCCTACTGCCCTGGTTTAGCGGGGTCTAGTGACGACTGTATGATTAAAATAATCTGAATATGAGAGTGTCCGACCCAAACATAAACATCTCGTATTGTCAAATGGGTCATTACCACCCGCCACTGAGCCTCCACACACGCAGCTGATTTACCGCCAGAGCTGAACGAAGAAGAAAACAAACAGGAAAAAAACAACAAATGAGCAGTCAAAATGAAATGCACTTTTATAATTAACTCCTAAAAGATATTTTATTGTCTTTGTGAAGCACCAGTCACAGGGAATCTACCCCCCCTCCTCCCCAGGAGTCACAGAGACAAAGCTTTCAGTTGCTTCTTCCCTCAGCCGCTTTGGTGTTAATAAGATTTGATATTCATAAATACTGCTTTACATTCATTACTGTCAGGCACAGTGAAAGGCGGGAGGCAGGGGTCGCTCGGTGGAGGTCCTGCTCATGCAGAACGCTCTGCAGTCGCTGTCACGCAGGCCCATTGCGCCCACGCCCTGCGTCCTCTATTAGCAAGGCTGCAGGCCGCAACCTTTCCCGCCACCTGCGATTCTGCTGCCTTTGGTCGGCTCCCCATTTCCATACCGACAGCAGAAACATTCCTTTGTTGGAGGACAGCTGATGCTTTCTTAAAGCTGCATGCCCCCCCCCCACCCCCTGCCTGACCTGCCGTCGCCCCCGCGTTGGTCGCATTTCACACTGCCCCTCGGAACGTTGGAGTGAGTGAGCTCCATGCCCGTTTGTCTGATGGTAGAGGACGCCTGTGGTGTTTTTTTACATCCAGGCACCAACAGAAAGCGATGCGGTTAAGGGCCACAGGCTCCAGGGCCTAGAGGAACCTACAGTGCCTGGTCTCTGACCCAGTTGCTTCAGGCTGGGAAGGCGGCTTCAGAAGCATCAGAGCAAACATATCAGGCTAACCCATGTACAGGAAGGGGGCGATTTCACAGGCATGTGAATATACAATGACTGATTTAAGGCACAGTGGTTGACAATCTTCCATAAGGGCTTCAAGAACCCGCATGCTGTGTTGTTTTCTTTTTTTTTTTGATCTGGTCATTGGTATGACAAATGCCACGTGGACTCATCTGTATGCCGGTGACATCATACGCAAAGCGCTTTCTGCCTGCCGTGTTGCCGGCTCCCTGTGCCAGGTGCCGAGACACACTCAGGGAGACATTTGCATGCGGAATGATAATTCAGATGCTTCACGAAAGAACCATGCGGTGTAAAATCATTTTAAGTGCGTTGGTAGGTTAAGATGGATTGATGGATTCTACTTGCTTGTGGTAATCTTGAGGATAAACATGAATATGTCTTTAACTGGCTCATATATAATGCCAAACGGATGCCAGGTTGGATACTTTAACACATCTTTTCCTGTGCTTTTATATCAGATTAAAACTATTTTTAATATAACGCTGCACTAAATGCTAATGCAATGAGTGTCTTTTAATTTTAAACACTAGTCAAATTTAATTTCATATATTAAAAGGTATATAGCCTTCATTCAAATGTTATGATTTCCAAACCAATTTCACAGTTTTACAGGGACATAAAGATTTAAGATGACAATCGAGCAGGAATTTTGCACCATAAAAACAAGCCTGTGACAGAAAGTACTCCGAAGAAAATCCACCGATTTTTCTGGTGTCTGATCTCATTCTTTATCTGCTACATTTCTTTTGATATTGCTCCTATATTTCACATAGCAGTGAAAATATTTGTTAGTGGTGGGGAAGCTGTAACTGTTAAACACTTCACATGTGTCATTCAAGCTGAACTTAGTGACCAGCTTAGCATAAATATTATAGATGTACGTTGATATGAGACTATTTAATAGAGTGTGTAAAATGCAGCAATGCATCTTTATTTTTGAAGGTAGCCCTGATGGTCTACTTTTAACGGTCTACTTTAGCAGAGAGTGGCCACTTGAAATGGACACTGAGGGGTGTAATTTGGGGTGAGTCTCTGCTCCGTCGCATTAAAAGGAGTACAGGCAGGAGCTGTCGCCGAACAGGTTTCCACGCACCCAGGGGGAGCACCGACGTGTCTGCAACGGGCTCAGGCGTGCCAGTGACTGGCAGGCAGATGGTGTCAGTCACTGCTCATCTGGCTGCCCGGGGACCCGCCAGCACTTCTGTCACACGTCGTTCGCCTGTCAGAGTCATCAGACGCGATGCTATTCAGTCTGACATTTGGGCGGGGGCGGGGGGATTCTTTAAAAAATATTCACTCAGGAGATGGTACGACTCCTGTGTGAATAAAACAGTCTCCCATTCCAGTTTACAGGTCCAGCATGCTCAGCCAGGTCCCTGAGAAACCCAACCCTAACATTCATCGTCGAGTTTTTTGCTGGTACAGTACCCATCCATGCATCTTCCGTAACTGTTTATTCTGCACAGGGTTTGAGGCAAGCAAATAGTTCACGACCAATGAGGTGTTCAGGTCACGGCCGCAGTGTCTGCATTAGAGGTCCTCCTCTAACACAGTTCATCGGAAGAACAAGAGACGTCTTCTGTCAACCATTCAATTTTACACTAAGAAAAACCACAAAATCACTAAGAAAATAAGCGGGGTGATGTAACGGTGATATAACAAAGGCAGATTAGCCAGCCTTAACGTGCAGTGATTTCTTTGAACTGACGGTCATGCATTCGTTTAACCAAATAAGAAAATAAAACAATCTGTCTGTCTGCCGGAGGGGACAAAATGCAGAGTTATTTAAATCTGGTAAGAACTGCTTAAAAGAGGTCGGAGCAGGGCCCACTCTGAGCCTGTTTCATCGCATTAGAGGTCCTTTTATCAGCTGCATGTACCTGCAAGCCGCATTGCCGTCACATGACAAACACAGTTATGCTCAGACAAGCAAAGCCACTTCCATCTCTTTAATATGGTAATTACATTACAGAATCAACGATGTACAAAACGGCTTAAGATGTGTGAATGAATCCAGAGAGGTAGAGAGCTTCTCATTGGTAACAGTCTCTAAGTGAAATCTACACAACGCTCAAGATCAGAAGGGCCAGTCCCACTATCTGGCGCAGCAAAGATTCCTCCTGACAGATAATAAATAGCGACCAATGAAAATCCAGGTTAAACAGTGCTGTCTTTCTGTGGACTGAAACAAGTAGGAAATCAATATAAAAACTGCTCATAAACACATGTATCTTAGAGACAAACAAATGAAGAAAAGTAAAACTGAATCCGGGCCTTCAGGAGAAACCCCTAGAAAAGAAGCTCAACTGAAGAAGTGATCATTGCTGTCTGGAAGTCACAGAGTGAGGAGTTGTCAGTCCATTAGTCAGTCCGGCTCTGTGACGCCATGTCCCTGTGCTCAGGGCTTTGGCTTCATGGGGGTGCAGTGCGGGAGAAAGAAATCCAGCGGACAAATACACAGCTGAAAATCCAAAGCTGAAATATTGAGTGCGTTCACAGTTTCTTCGACTGTACCGAAGTACAGAGAGGACTTGTTAAATTTGTCTAAACTAAAAGGTCCACTTCTCTAGCACTTTTTCCATCCGCAGAGTCAAGCCAAATGCCACTGTTAGAAATATATTCCGGAGAAAAAATGTCATATGCAAACCGGAAGGAAACATTCCGGCCCTCCGATAGACGTGCACAGAAGCAGCAAGTGCACCAAGATTTAACCAACTAAATTAATTTGGTCTTGATGCTGGAAATGTCTGAGAGAAGGACAGCAGAGGGTTTCCCCATCACTACAAAGCTCAAAGCCAGTAGGTGGCATAATGCTGCTTCACTAAAGCTCAGAGTAAAAATGCAATTGCACAGCAGCGTCAACAATTCAGTTCATACTACTTTGGTAGGCAACTAAAGTTACTTTACTATTATTCATATACACACATTTTTTAAGCATACAAATACCATATATCAACATATTATAACAAATGAACCTAGACATTAATATTATAATTACAAATTACACTGTAAGTAAAATCTATGGGAATTTACTATAACTGATACAACTAAATAACGAGGAGATATATGTATAGGGATTATGGCAAGGCAATGATTGAGGGTGTACCCACAGCAGTCCTCGGGATGCCCATATCCAGGAATTGAATAAACCACCCCTTTTTAGAGTGAAATGTTCATATATTCTATTAATATGCTTGGTTATCACTATTAAAGAAACATTGCCCAGTTCAGAGTAACGTATTTTGAAAAGCACAAAGTTAGACTCATGGGGTTTTCCAGCCCTGTCGATGGTACTTCGCCCCGGTCCTGGGCAGGCCACAGTGCACATCTTTTCAGTCTGAGCTCACTCGGTTTAGACCCAAAACATCATATTAATTGTCTAATGTCTGACTCCATTCACAGTAACAGATACAATTACGCATGGGGATTCAGAGTAAAGCAGTTCAAGCCTACAGTTGGCCAGACGTATGTTTATAAAATTAAACAGCATAGATTTGGGATTAGCGTGACGCTTTATTAAAAGAGGATTGCTCAACGCACACGCTCACCGCGCGGTCCCTGCCGGTGGCGCGCTCCTCCCTCATCTTTCCAATCGCCTCGAGATTCCAGCGGAGCTTTCCCGGGGGAGACACAAAGGTGAGCGCCCACCGTCGGTAAATTCACGCCAAACATTTTTCGTTTTAAAATGCGGATAAGACGCTGTTACTGCTATAGACTTAGAATTCCATGTACGCCATTACATCAAACGACGTGATAGAACTTTGGTAGCGGTTCATTCCTACTGTAAACCTAACTAAGTATATAAGCAAATACTTTGAAGGGTTGCTTAACTTTCTTTAAATACGTCTCCTGAGATTCCGGAAACCTCACAGTCTGGAACCTTCGACCAGCATGCGTATACCGTCCTGAAGCTTAGCGATCCTGAGGGAAAGAGGAAATGTTACTGACCTTCTGTAGCCTACCGAGTACTTCATAAACCTGAGCTCTGGTGCCCGTTAATCTGGGCAATGGTTAAATATTAAAAATCTTCTTAAAACGCTTTATACCTCTTTCTTATTAAAATCATCCTCACTGAATTGCACTCTAAATTTAATCTACAATAAAATGCATTTTCTTTCCTGCAAATAAAAGATTATTTTTAAATATTATTGAAATCAGTTCATTGACTTAAATACAATTTAGGAAATCTACGTAAGCAAAGCTTAAAATAATAATAAAAAAACAATAATACAAACGGCAGTTTCAAGTCTGAACCGCAGATTAGCAAACATGAAATGTACTACTGTATTTTTTTTCTTTGTTCAGAGGTGATTGGGTTTTATATATATATATATATATATATATATATATACACACACACACACACACGCACACACACACACATCACATTTTTTTGCAGTGCTTAGAACTGTTAGTGAAAATAACCAGTTACAAAATCCACTGAGCAGAATGAGACCGGAGTACCGGGGCAGGTCCAATTTAGACAGGTGCTGAGGCGCATTTCTATTTACGCTGAACCGGATTCACGATGGTGCGAAGCAGGCCTCGCACTGGTGGGCTTTCACACTGTCGCCGGTTCCCCGGCCAGGGGTATTTTTGGTGCATGTTCCTCATCCAAGGCGGCCGCTTTGCAGCACAGTGCCGAGGTGGCGGGCGCCGAGTCACGCGGATCCTTGACTGGCACACGGAGTGTGGCGAGCTGGAGCGCATCGGCACGGAAGGATGCGTGGCCTGGACACGCGTCTTCAGGTTCCTTTTCTGAGAGGCGACGTATGGGCAGTGCCAGCACCGGAATGGGCTCTCCCCTGCGGGACACAGAGACAAGGACGCAACAGAGTGGGGGGGGGGGGGGGGGGGGGTAGGGGGTACGGGACCGTGTGGCAGGGGGAAAGGGGGGACAAGGCCGGCCCATGGAGCCACCCCCCCCGTTG
>JABFDZ020000138.1:8759921-8770151 GCA_019775955.2 Pollimyrus isidori | reverse complement strand
TACCGTGAGTCTGAGAGCGATTCATAGACATCAGCATCCCAGTAGGTCCGTTCGCCTTTGTTTCAGTCCATCAGAGATGCGTCTCCATCTATACAGGTTTTAGCAAGTGTGATTTGTTTTGTAGGGTTCAGAGGTCCAAATTGGTAGAGTTGAACGCATATTGACGAGGTTGAGTTTCAAGATTTTGGTTCAGGTACAATAAAAAAATTCTACAGACCTGTTTGACTTCCGAATTGGGGTTAAGAGGCGTTCAAGCCTGAACTGACTGATGCAGTTCAGGCTACAACGTTTGCTGGGTTGTCCGACACAAATCTCACTGCTAAGATCTGAACTTGTAACCTTTTGAGCAGGATTCCAGTTTGCCAGCCCACTTGAGTGCCTACCAGCTCTTCGTTTTGAGTTCTCATGGAGTTGTGATGTACAAGCCTCTTGACCACAAAATAACATGACTTTGGGGCTTTAGGCAGGGATAATGTAAGGTGCAATGTTGTGAAAAGGCACTATACGTATATAACCGAATCACACTGAACTGAAATGAACTAAACTTAATTGAATGGAACAGAACTGAACTGAACTGAATTACAACTTGTGAGTATGGGGAAATCAGAAATCTGTGTTGGAGTTTTATTTCAAAATAGTTATTCTTTCCCTCTCCCAGGTGATCCTGCAGATTTGTTAGTTTGTCAGGCATGTCCCCTACCACTGGCTTCTGCTTAAGTGAATTCTGACTAATCTAATCTGAAGACCGTTATCTAATAAAAATGTTGCACTGATAACATTAATTCTTTGGTAGATGTGTCATGTGATTAGGTCATGGAGAATGGAGCTAAGAATGTTCTGTATAGCACCTGCTGCTTCCAAATGTAACCACTAGGTGTCTATTGCATCCCGCTCTTGAGTACTGGGAGCAGAAGGTGAAGGACTGTTTTAACAATGGGCTTTTCACAAACAGCTGCTTTTTAGTGCTGAATCTGTCCAAAGCAGGGAGCTGAGATGGACTATAAGCACAAGACAAACCCGCTGTCTGACAGAAACGGGTCGGCGGCAGAGAATGACTCTTCTTTGTGAGTAAATGCGGCCATGTCCTCAGAACCAATCTCAAGTATTAATGTCATGCATAGTTTAACTGTTTTCGATTAGAGACACAGCTTTGGCTCACATAGAAAGGCCCTGTAAGGGAGTGCTGCATGCTGATATTATCGGCAGGTACAGCAGAGGTGGAAATTCCAGGTCTAGAAAGTAAAAAACCAGACCATGACTTTCTTTAAGCCAACCAGTTGAGTACTCTGTGACTGTGACTGTTCAGGCTCAATTGGTTGGTTGAAACAATATCTTGGTCTGGATTTTACTTTGGTGACCTGAACTTTCCACCTCTGATGTACAGCCCAGTCTTAAAGTAAAGAAGACACTTTACTGGTTTACCCGATAACCCCAAAGCATGAAACTTTTGGTCTCGTCCAATAGCATGTCTGCACCTATTTGGTTGCCGATCTCTGACATTACCCTGCCATCTCTGGTCGGCCCTGACCAAAAACGGGGAGGAAACAAGTCTTTATTTACCCACAATGCCATAAAATGACCCATATGATATTCATGTTATGATATAATAATGATATAATAATAATATAATAATTAGTTTCCCTGGTAAAAATCTGGTTCTCTCTTGTATCAGTCAGGATGAAGCTGCGGAATGTCAGTCTTTATCCGTTTGTACTAGAAAACAATGAGCGGCAAATTTGCAAAAGAAAAAAACTTGTAAGCAAGTGGAAAGACCTATGAGTAAGAGTAAACGGGGCTAAAGGTCTCAGCGTGACTATACAGAGAAATAGATTTGTGTGCTGCACACTACCAGTCAAAAGTTTCTTCACACCACAGGTTTTTACCACTTTTTCATAAACTTATTTTTTATTCTTGTTAAATATTGTAAAGTTGAGTGAAACTATAAACTATACTATTAATGAAAATATAAGTTAAATAAAAAAAGTTTCCTTTATAACTTGGAAAGAGTATGTTCTCGGAGCACTGTGCATGTCTGCCATCCTAATATAACTGGTTGTTAACTTTAAATTCACTAGTTAACTGATTCATCCTATGAAACAGAGCAGTATTTTATGTCCCTTGCAGAAAGAATGCATCAACGTTTCCCTGGTTATAACTGCTACAGGAGGTTACTTTAATGTATCAAAGATATGACATTTTCTACCTAATAAAGTACTCAAATGATGATTATGATGAATAGTTAAATTTAGCAAAGAATACCAAGTGTATTTTTAGTAAATGTTAAGTAAGTAACATGCAGATGTAGATAATCTCAGGCAAATACAGAAAAAAAACTTTCAAATGTTTACAAAGATCAGATATGATTAAAAAGATCGTAAAACCATGTCCTTACCTGGGACGGCGGGCGGGGATTTCACCCTGTCTAGCGTGGTGTCGTCCGCTCTGGAGGCAGGCAGCGAGGACCCAGAGCGGGGGGTGCTGGGACGGCTGGTTGAGCCCGACTCGGCCTCACTGACGGAACCGGCCCGCGCCCCCCCCCTGCGGTGTGTGCGAGCATGCAGTGCCATCTGGTTGCGTGTGCGGAACACCTTCCCACACTCGAAGCATTCAGTGGCTTTGCTCTGTGAGGAGCGCCGGCCCGCTCGAGATGGGGGCCGGTACTCTGAGTCACTCAAGCTCTCAGGGGTGAAGTCAACCAGGGTATGTCCGTTCCCACTGTGATGGTGGGCGTGACTCCCACTGTTCCTCCTTTTGCCACCACCAGAACCACAGTGGGAGTCCGCCTCCCTCTTCCGCTTCTCTTGCCCTACCGGGATGGACTCTCCTGTCCCCTGATCACCAAAGGAGACCAAATCTCCATCCATTGGCACCTCTTCCCAACCAATGTCCTTGCCATTGTCCCAAGAGTCCGTCACCCTACCCTTGGTGGCTAGCTGCCAGGCTTGGTAACTGCAGACTGGGTCCAACTCCAGGATACGTGTGCCCAAATTGTTCTTCAATGTTTTTTTTCCTCCATCCTCAGCAGGCTGGAGATTCAGGCACTCCAAAAAAAGCTTTTTTGCAGTAGACGAGTCTGGGTGGATACTGGTTCCTTCGTGCTTGCTCTGCCGCTCAAGGTGCGACGGCCGGCTGTGGATTCTGTTATGGATCTGAAGGTTCTCTCTGTCATGGAAGAGGTTCCCACACTTGAAGCAGAGCTCGTAGAGAGTGGCGGTCTTGACCAGAACTGCTTCATCCTGCACCACGTTGTTGATGGTGGCCGGTGGCTCCAGCTCACTCCTTGACTTGCCTCGACAGTTAGATTTGATACTGTGGGTCTTCATGTGGTTCTTTAGGAACCAGGCCTCGCGGAAGCGCCGGCCACAGACATGGCAGGCATGTTCGAAGGGGCCCAGGTGCTTCTTCGTGTGGGCCTTCAGGAGCCAGGCCTGGGCAAAGCTCTGGCCACACAAGCCGCAAGAAAATTCGCCAGACTCCCCTTCGGACCCGACCCCGGGGGCTGCGTCTTCGGGGATGCGAGGCCTCTTGAGGTGGTCGAGGAGCTGATTCTCTCGTTGAGCAACGTGGCTACAGAGCCAGCACAGCTGTGAGTGCTTATCCAGCTCTGCCTGGCTACCCAACTTCCTGCTGCAGATGGTACACTGAAGAGACAGCGTCCAGGCGCTACCGCTCTGTACCTTGTCTCTGGTGCCCTCTGGGCTGCCGTTTACCATCTGGTTGCAAGCTGACGTGCTCTTGGTGGGGCTGGCACAGCTCTCCAGGCCCTCAGACACGCCCACCTCGCTGTTCTGTCGTTCCCCCACCTCCGCCTCCTCCTCGTCTCCTTCTGCATCTGTCTGTTCGTGGCCACGTCCGGGTACACCCATGCGGTGGCTGCGGATGTGGACCTTCAACCGGCCCTTCTGGGCTTCCCGGTGGTCGCAGTAGGGACACTTGTATGGTCTGGCCTCCGTGTGCTTCCGCATGTGCTGCGACAGCGAGCTCTGGAAGGGGAAGCTGCGGCCACAGACGCTGCAGGCATAGTGGGCTGACCCGTCCTCCTCGGCTATAGCAGCTTTGCTCCTGCACATCTGGACACCTCCTTCGGAACTGTGTTGGCGCTCCATCGTCTGGCGCCTAACTGCAAGTTTACAGATCGCCAAACCAGGGCTATCTGTAATGGTACACCCAGTCCGAGGCTCTGGAGAAAGAGCCGCCCTTGCTCTCCGTCATGCACTCTCTACGCCGGTACCCTCACCAGTAACGCTATCGATTCCTCGAAGGCCCGTTTTCACTTTTCTTTATCTTATTGCCAGGAAAGCCTACTGTGGCTGGGACAAATCATTCCGGACACAACCCAAGCAGGTCCAGACCTAGGAAACAAGGGAAAGCAGAAGGTGCATTAGCCATTGGGTATAAATCCTACAGGCCAAAACTAAACTCATTACCCAGTGGATCAGTCTCAAAGCAACATACAACCCCTTTAATCTACCCCTTTACAACCCCTTTAATTATCTCACTCTCAGGAAACACGTCATATTTCATTACTCTTGTCTGCACGTTACATGATGATGCATCTGTATGCGTACACAGTATGTGCGTGCTATGTATTTGTGTTGTGTAATACAAAACAGAATTTGTTTGAATACTTGGACCTCTCAGTGATCTGATTCATGATTCAAGAGGTTTATCTGTCATGTACATGGTTGTACACATACAACATGTAGTAAAACCCTGGACACTCTGAGCAGCTGTGCATGAAAGAAAAGTGTACAGCATGATCAGAGCGACCAGGAAGGTGTCTGACCTCGAGTGAGATCTGCCTGTCCATTAAATGTCTGTGACTCAAATAATTCAGAATACAACCGTCCATGGATCTGAGGCATAAAATAGTAGAGTTTACAGAGGCACGATTGTGTTGTTATTGCAGTGACTGCCACTAACAGCCACCGGGATTCTGAAACATTACACCGAATGTAGCTCATTTGTATGCCTTTGTTAGCATTATAACTGCCACGGAATGTGTTTTTTTTTGTCCTGTAGTCAAAGATGCTAAATGTAACCTACTTTTGAAGAACTGCTCACTTAAGATAGAGAAAAGGAAACTGCCTCCCCTATGTTGTTCTATGAGCCTCAGTGAGGGATCTTATACAGATTAATGACTAAAAGAGAATACACGTTTTCTTTCTGAACTGGCGCCCTCAAAATGAGCGTCTGTTTAAATTACTTCTAATGCCAAGGGTTAATGCCAAGGGTTAAAAACAAGTCATTACTGCCTTTAGGGAACAACTACTGGATCTGCATCCAAGGAAAATTGGATGCAGATCCAGTAGAGTCTTCAGTAGAGTCATGATCACTTGATTAAAGTCTGTTTTTAAAAAGCATTGATTAAAATTTGCTTTCTTGATTACCCAGCAATATGGAAGAAGGAAGATGAGGGTCCAGATGAAGAGCAATATCCCCTTGAGTCTAACAGTAAAATACTCAAACATTTGTTTACATTTCAGGCACTTGGATATTCAGTTAATGTGTGTTTTTTTTTCTTCTAAGAATTCAGTTTTTTTACATCTTATGTGATAATGTTATGTTCAGCAGAGAAGCATTTGTATGCTTTTCAGTTGGGAAACACTGATGTGAATACATTAAACCATAATTCATGTGAGTGTGCTCCCCGCACTGCCATCCAGGGCTGGTTCTTGCCTTGTGAGTGACATCTGTAATCTTTGGTTAACACTATTATTTTGTTGCACTGCAAGGGGTGTACTTCTTGACCTGGCGTTGTTAGATACACAAGGGGGGGGCTGGAATGCATTAACAGTAGGTCAGAGTGAAGATCTACACACCTTATGACAATCTGTGGTGCGTTCTTGAAGCCGAACAGAATCGTAATAAAACTGCCACTCCCCATTTACAATGATAGGAAAATTAATTCACTGTATATCAGTAGAGACTAGCAACCATGTTCCAATTGGGATACTGAGCTGCAGCTTGTGATCGATTGATTTTGCACGGTTTCTCCCAAGAGGCTGTTGCAACACTACACCGCTAACAAGGACCCGCGCCTCATTTGGGACTGGTAGATTAATCATATCACTAGCTAAAAGCTGGCCTTGGAAGAGCTCAGCCTGCAAGACAATAGGCATCGACTGAGTTAGTACTGAGCCCTGGATAGTGCCTGCGTCTGGAGGAGCGGCCGGCCTTCAGATCACGCCCCTTGCTGCTTGCCATCTCCATCCAGCAGCTCAGCACAAGTCCTCCGGCTGAAAGCATATTTCATCATTCTTCTGTCTAAAGCTTCTCGTGCTCATTCGAGTCTCGTATTAGAGTGTGAAAAGCTGCTCTCCCCCATCTCCTAACACCTGCTGTCCACTAGGCCCACTTCCACCCAAAAGCCAGTGACTAATGGGCCTTTGCTCAGATCAGAGTGCACCTAGGGGCCCCTGGCTTGGGGCCCGCACCTCTGGGTGCTCCATCATATTGGGATGCCAGAGGGAAGGAATAACATTAGCAGCAGATCAGTGATTCTAGGGAATGGGGGCCTCTTCTGAGCAGTGCTATGCAAAGCCCCCCCCCAGGTCCAGATCCAAGTATTTCTTTTTAATTGCCCCGTAAACATGAACCATATTATACATTCAGATATGTAATGCTGATCTTCCCCCTATAGAAAAATAATTTGTATTTCCTCTTCTGTTTGTTCATCTGTTGGTGGGGGCTGTAATAGCAGTAACTTCAATAACATGAAAAGTTTTTCATTTTCTCTCTCTGTCTCACTCTTTCTCTATCATTCCACTTACTCTCCGTTTCTTCCCCAGTCACCTTGTCTCTGTCTCTTGCACCACACACACACACATCTCATTTCTCATTTAGAAAGGAAAAAAAAACAGTAACACTGTGCTTCTCTACATGTTTTTCAACAAATAAACATGAACCCCTAGCTGAGCTGACTATCCAGCGGGGTCACATGGCCCCAGCGAGTCACATGACCCCAGAGAGTCACATGACCCAACCAAATTAAATTGTAAAGAGATTAACTGCCTTTAAACCTGCTGCTGTACACCCAGTACAAACCAATAAATTGGCTTAGGAGCAAAGACCAAATGGAGCCGTCTAGCAAAACCCAGCACAGAAATCAGAATGGGGCTCCGAAACCTTTCTGTATTCTACATGTGAAATGACAGAAGACATTTTAAGAAAAGAGAGTGCCCAGATCTTGTTATAAAAAACAACAAGACCTACACCCAAGAAAGCAGGAAGCTGCATTCTGAAATGGTTCCCATCAGACCCGAACATACCAAACCTCTTCAAAGATTCTTCCTCTTTCCCCCCCCCTTGCAAATTCTTTAAACATCTGCTGATAGCCACCCTGCACGCATCTCGCTACAGCTGCACAGAGCCCGTATTTTTAGCACAGGGGTACAAAACCATATACACATATTTTTTTTCCCTATGTCTGCTGGTGCTCCTCTCGTCTGAAGGCATCAAGGAGTGTAAATAATTTTAAAGATGACAGCCTGACAAAATGGCCTTGTTCTGGAAAACAGAGCAGTTTCAGTGGCTCCCAGCAGCCCGGCCAGTAACTGAAGCCACGCCCCTTCCCAGTGGTATGAATAAGGAATGATTGAATGAACAAACGCAGTGTGAATGGGAGGGTGCCAGGACCAATCAGAAACCCCCTCTCAACCTACGCCATCTGCATGCTCCCATCAGGAAAGAGGACACAGCAGACCGCTGTCTCCTGTGAGCGTGGGAGGAGAACAATGACGTTAAACGATGGAAAAGTGACCTTAATAAGTGGCAAAAGCTAAGGAGATGTAGAAAAACATTAATTCTGCATCCATTGAGCTCCCTGTTTGAACACAGAGAGTTTCATGGCTACGGAACCCCAAAAAAGTACAGCTGTTACTCGTTTAGAATGTTGAGCATAGCTAACCAAACGTTAAACCTATGCTTTGTATTTGCTTTCACTGAACTCTGGTGGTGATTGTCCCAGATACAGAAATTGATTTTCCAGTGACTGCGACAGTGAGGGAAAGCTAAAGAACAAACATGTGACACCCCATAAGTCAGAAACATCCATTCCTAACAACCCTAATAACCATGCTCATAATCAGATACTAAGTTTGGAGTATTTTACGTATTATACACTTTGGACTGGGAGATGTATGTTAAGCTTGGCTTGGTCTGTTAGAGAACCAGTGTTGTAACCTCTATGTAGAGAAAGGGGGCGCATTCTCTGGCACGCTGGCAGCGGCATTGGCTTCCGTGTTACGCACGCCATGGGAGCTGCTGGCCCAGCCCCCAAGCCACATCGCCCATGCAGGTGCAGGAAAAGGATGTGGCGCGTCCTCCGATCCCCCTGTGGTTCAGCTCTGACGAAGGCCGCTACACGGGGCCACCGCCGGCAAAACGTCGCGACCTGGAGAGCATCCAAGGCCTAAGGCACCAGGGGGCGCCGCCGCAAGCACCAACGCCAGGGCGAGACTCAGGGCTCTTGGCCGAATCCGTTGTTGTACCATAGAGTGATTTAACTCTTAACAGATTGAAAAATAAAACAACTGTACTAATAATTAACCTGTGTTATTATTATAAAAAGACCCGAGGAACGCTAACATAATATATTTACGAAATCTGGACCGCAAGCCTCAGCAGGTGTCACGGTAAAGACCACGAATCACCTGCATGAATCCTGTACGTCTGAGAGGAGCAGAAGCAAATGAAAGCAGCAGTGTGCAGAGACGGAACCATCAGCTCTCACGTGCACAGGGTGGAGGCTGCCTGCACAGTCTGCGTCTCAGCTGTGACTTCCTGTGCCCTCGATGAAGTGTGCCGGGATGGTTGTTGGCGTCATAATGATATGTTTATTATGTTTAAAAGAAATACATGAATAACCTTTTTGGAGCAGTCCCATGCCGCCGCTCTCACGGCCATCGCTCAGAGTGTATTTCCAACTCCACGCATGAGGTCCTGCCCCCTCCACCCCCGCAGACAGGTGCCTAAAATTGCTGAAGCACATTTCCCCTGAAACCCTGAAAAAAACGTGATCTTATTTCCATGCTTGCAGAGCCTCTATGCACACGCTGAAGGCACACGGGAATGCGCCGTGCTCCTCCCACCCCTTAAAAACAGACAACCACCGCCCTGCCGACTCACTCCCCAGTTTGCATCCCTGCAGGATTATAACCCCATAACCTCCCCCCACCCCTGCGGCATGTCTGCATCTGGCTGCTCAGTGCTGTGCTCACACGGCTACTCTGCTAGGTCGGTGGCCATCTGGCCCCTATAAGAATCCCCACAAGGTGGGTGGGGGGGGAGGGGCGGTATCCGGCAAGTGCGGTGCCTATGATTAGCCACCCCCTAAGACCCAGAGTGTTAATGAACACGTGTGTGTTACTGCGCATGTACATATGATCCCTCAAAAACCTCATAAGCAATCACTTCCTCATCTCATCCTCATGTGTCGGGTCACCGGATCTCTCCCAGGGCCACCATATCTAGGGCCTGTACACACCTGTATCGTGGCGCTGCAGTCAATCCCCAGTCATCCTTGCCGTCACTAATCTAAACTGGCCCTCCGGATTGGCTGATAAATCAAAAACCCACAGCCTAAAGCACAAACATTGCGTTGGCATAACATGACATTATCAACCAATCCCTAGCCAGGATCACGATTTCTAACCTAAACCCACTTTCCCAGTTGACAGACAGAAGAAAATGCCTCAGCACAGACTAAATTTAGGGCTTGCATTACCAGACATTAGCAACCAATCCCTAGCCATTATCATAACTACTAACCTAAAGCGACTTTCCTCATTGGCCGATAGATAAAAATGCCCCAACACAAAGCAGTGCTGGACAATGTGCCCCCAAGAGCGCTATGACAAGCGTGTGCCCTGGGCCCCTATTCATTCGTCTGGCTATAGCTAAACCTCACTCACAGACTAACAGAAGGTCTCCGTCAGACTTATGTTAAATACCCACTATATAACACTGGAGTTAGCTTAGTCTGCACCGACTTCATAACGATTATTACTGTGCGTTTTAGAAAACTCATGTTGATTTACAAAATTTGCATCTTTGGTGGACCATCATAAAGTTTTTTTTTCCTTGAAAGTTCCCAGCACAAAATGTAATGCCCAGTTAATCTCCATCCCAATACTGCATCAATGCTGGCTTGAAAGAGGGGGGGGGGGGGGGGGGGGGGGGGGGGGGGGGGGGGGGGGGGGGGGGGGGGGGGGGGGGGGGGGGGGGGGG
>JABFDZ020000138.1:8712040-8722112 GCA_019775955.2 Pollimyrus isidori | reverse complement strand
AGAGGAGGCTTCACCAATCGGGAGAGCAGAGGCCTGTGTGGAGAGGAGGCTTCACCAATCGGGAGAGCAGAGGCCTGTGTGAAGAAAATGCATTGTCCTCTGGCTATTTGTGTTCTGCATCTTTTACCTCAAGCAATTACTCTAGTTGTTACTATATCTGTAAATTTCTTGCAGTCAGCATGTTCTAACTCAAGATGGACAGCTTAGGCGTTTCCATGCCGAATCATGGTGAAGCATTTGAAACGTTTTTGAAATAATGTGACACAATGAAGGCCGATGTGTCCCAGTCACATGGTTTTGTCATTTAAGCACAGACTTCGGAACAATGTATTGAAGCACTATACTCCAAATGAATGGAGTTTGATATCACATCTTCATTGCTCCATATAGTTTCTAAGTGGTTTCTAAGTTAATTAGGACCAGGAATAAAAACGCTTGGCAGATCTGACTTAACATTATTCTCTGCTACAATATTTAGAAGAGAACAGCAGAAAATTTCGATCAAGTACAGTCTGTTGAGGATTTCACAGCGTGGGATATTACAGTCAGGTTGTAGCACATAAACCTGTTGTTAAACCTAAAATTACATCCTTTATGAGCAAATTGGTGCAAATGACATAGGCAGTGGTTTCCTTGGCAGTATAACAATGTCATGTGGATAGATAAATAATTCTTCAGCCTGTTCAGAGCCTAGAGGAGAGCTCATGGGTAGGCAAAGGAAACCTGCAAACCTGTTTCACATGTGGGAAAAATTCTGCCCACTATGTTATGGTGTGGAGGGAACTTGGAGTGAGCGTATTCACCTTGTGGTGATGCATTTCTATTCTGATGCCGTGAAATCATTCAAGATGAGTGCCAGAAACTACTGGGGTGGTATGTAGCTCAGGTAATTAGGGAGCTGAGCGAAAAAAGGTTGTGGGTTTGAATCCCATGGCTGGCCGAATCATCATATTCCTGCTGGGGCCTTGAAAAAGGTCATTGACCTAAACTGCTTTGTGGGTGCTGGCTGACCTGCCCTTTGACCCAGAATCTTCTCTGTTTATACTGTACTAACGTGGGGCTCCTGAAGGTCCGACCCAAGCTGGTGTTTTCCTTATACTGCACTTTTTGTGCCGTGAGGCTATTTTTGCTGCACTATGAAATTATGCTGCTTTTCCATGTAAGACTAGAATTTAAAGGAATATTCTACAATCACAGAACTAGTATAGTAGGTTAATCACTGGCTCTGCTATGTACAGTCAGTCCTGCTACAACTTGGCCGATGCATTACTGCTAAACCTCTCGTTTACTAAAATTATGTACTAAAATACACACATATCCTATGGGAAAAATATGGTAATGGGATCAATCTAGTGAAATTGGCAGCTGGCCAGAGAGGCAGGATTGAGAGAAAATATGTGATCTGAGCAGAGACTTTGAAAGTTGAAATAGCTGAGGCACCCTGGAGACCGAGTTCCAACGATCCAGGACCAATCACACTGAACAAGCCTACGCCTGGGAAGGACAGACTCCACCTGGGGTGCGCGGCTATCTTAGGCCCAGAGTGTAGAGGTTGAGATGTGAGAGGATGGAGCTCAGACAGACACAGATGGGCTAGACCAGTGATCTCCCAATTCAGTCTACGGGGTCCATTCATTCTTCGGTGTTGGACAGTCCATGTTTTTGCTATCTCGCAGTTCCCTGCCTGACAGTTCACATTTTTTCTCCCAAAATTTGCACTATCAGGGGGATACTGAGGACTGGATTGGGAAACACCAGATGGGCCATGAGAAGCTCGGAAGGTAATGAGGATTAGTTTGTACTGAATATGGACCGATAGCTAATTATAAAAGATGGGAGTGACATAAGATTTATTTAATATTTATTGTATGTGATAATGAGCTGTGGAGTTTTGAATGTACTATGAATCTAGAGAAAATTTTGAAAGGTAGGGATATAAACTGGGCATTGCAGTAGGCTAGAAAGGAGGTTATGCAGGCACAAATATAGGGCTTCAGCATCCTTCATATGAGAAGGAAAACATCAAGGCTGCGAATTTGGCAGTGAGGTCTCACCAAGAACTGCAGCAAAAATATAACAGTTGGAAAAAGAATCAGGGCATAATGCAGTTCTGATGAATGTTTTGTGATCTAGTTTAATCCATTGTAAGAACAGAATACACCCCTTTCAATAGTGAGTTCAAATTATGTCTCTGTGTATAATATAACCATATTGTATCAAGCTGTAGCAAGAGCCATTTGTTGTAGTTTATTCATTAATCAGGAGCAAGACAGCTGAGGTTAATCTCACTTGGACGGTGATGGAAACACTCTACATACACAGAGGGCTCCAGGGATAGACAAGAAAACAAATTAAGCAAATATCAGACCAGTACCGGCATAATCATACCAGAAGGATATGCGCAGCATTAGACTGAAGCTGCTGTCTAAATATAAAAACAGAGGCATGCAAATTTGCATGAACTCAGCCATAACAGCAAAATAAACATAAATAAAACAAGAAAGTTAACTATATACAGTGGTACCTTGGTTCTAGAACTCACTTGAACTTGAATTTCTTGAAAGTCGAACAAACCAGTTTGACCTAGAACTCGATCTGAATATCAGAAGTCCAACCGTGAAGGCTGACCTAATATAAATTGTTTGTGCCAGGAAATGAGTCATACTACAATGCAATTCTTACTTGAATGTCTTCTTCACAGACTGGATGATTAACCAAATGAGCAGCGCAACATTACAGTAACTAACAATAAATAAACCACTAAGTTCCATGTACTATTACAGCATTTATGTAATTAATTTAAACAGTATTTTACCGGGCAAATTAACTAAAAACCAGTTCTCACTGCTTTAACTATGGACCACTGTGACTCATGGTCCATATTTAACTTTCATCTGAACTTCAAACCACAGACCCAGACTTCTAAACCTGGAGGTGTGAGGAAACAATGCTCCTTTAGACTCACCCCACCAGTATTGGCATAGAAATATACAACAATAGCTTGTAGCTAGTTTACAGAGCACCACTTAGATAGGGCAACAGGGGGCATGGGGGGGGGCAGATGAAACACTGGAGGAAGTCTGTTGCAGTGCTAAATCTTCTTCCCAGTAATGTACCTTTATTTTTTGTTTGTGAGGGTGTTGGTATGCTGCACTGCCACTGGGGGTCACTGCTACATTGTGTCAACTCTTATCCAAACTGATTCCCTAGCAGACTGATTTGATTTGTTAATATACTGTACCTACACACATATACCTGTATGTATGTCACAGGTATATAAAATTATACTTTAAAAAATGTACATTATGTCTGTAATTAATGCATGTGCTTCATTCGAAACGTGGGTAATGAAAGGATACCTTTGTCATGAAGAATATGATGAGATTTACTCGGGAATAACCGAATCAGGCATTGAGAAGTGAACAGTATGCTGACAAGATCATTTTGTTCAGTTAAAGGATGACTTATTTACGAACAATACAAGTCTATTGGCAGCTTCATCTGTCACCTGTTTACCAAACGTGTTCTGAGAGATGATTGAGAGAGAGCTATTTCATACCCTAACAGGTGATCTTCTGCCTCCTCACCCCCTCCCACAACCACATGGCAAATTATAATAATTGTAATGAGCTACATTTATCTAGGTTACCGGAATGAAAGTTTAATTTATACGACAAAAGCTAATTTGGATAGACGTATCTAATACTTAAAACCATTAAAGACTAAGCTAATTAAAAGTCTGGGAATTATCTGAAGCAGGTTTCAAATTCAAAGAGGTGCAAGTCTGAGTTTGAAGATGCGAGGGCGGAGGCATTCATTAAATACTAAACTTCAGTATTGGCTCTCCCTTGGGAAATTAAATGAATAATTAAGAGCCTATGAAGTCATATAAATTAATAAACAATAGATGTTAAACAAACGGACAGCCAAAGGACAGGTCAACACATGGTCTGCGTTGGTGGATTTCAATCAGGTAAGACATCACCGCGATAACCACACCAGTCTAAGCTGTGAGCTTGTAAACCAGGAAGCTTTCTCTGAGAATGCCGAATAATTAATGAATGACCTTTTTGTTCCTTCCAGGTCATACTTGGGGCAGATGCATTATGGGAATATGTTCATTAAAGATCTCCGTGGACGTGTTTCTCATAGTGAAGGGCATGGTCCCATAACGCATTAGCTGCTAGTGACTCATTTAACAGGATGATGAACCATTCATTTTTCTATGTCCTAGTTCCTTTAATTAGGCTCTGTTGTCTTTGGACGTGAAGAGACAAAAGTGCTTTCCCCTTCTTCGCTGGTGCCTCCTCTGAATTAGATGAAGTCAGGAATGTATGGATGTGTATGTCCGACTGCATTTTAGTCAAACAAATTCACCCTTCCATCCAGTTAAGGCCAGTTAAGCAGATCTCTGCATCCCTGTGCATACTCAATGTGTGGCTGCAATCATAAGGTATTATTCCAACCAAAGAGTGATGAAATCTGGCTGGTTAAGAGTTATGAGCAAAAAATGCCTGATAGTGATGTACCTGAAAATGCATGCAGGAAACGAGAATGACATAACAGCAGCTCTTTTTTTGTTTGGTGGGGGGACTTCTGTAAAGAGGGCTGTGGACTGTCGGACCTTTTGATGTGTGCTCTTGCTTTTTCTGCCTGTGCTACCCAAAGGACAGACATCAAAGCTCAGCTGATGCACCTGCCACAGGGTTCCGGCCTGGCCCATATTCGCTAGGCACGGGCACATTGCGCCACTGCATTCGAGATGCGTTATTTTTGCTCACTTATCGAATGAGGAGAACAAGCTTTTGTTGCCGGGCCTGGCCATCGTGATCTGGGAATGCAGTGCTTTACTTGTCTAAGTGCTCCTCAGCCCACTCTGCACCATACTACACATACTACACGCAAAGAGAACCATTTTCCATTAGGGGCTGAGGTACGATGTTCCCAGTGCACTCTGACTGAAGGCCTGTGAAAGGGAGAGTGTGGTGGACTTCTCGCCTGAAGATCTTCACCGCATTGCTTTCACCATCAAAGGCCTGTGACTTTAGAGTATACTGCTGAACCTCTTCCTTCTAATTGGCTGCCAGCCAGATTAGTATGTTACACATGAACAAGTTAAAACTATTTGGCATTATTGGGTGTACTACACACTACATACTACAGAATACCATCAGAGAGAATTCTATGCATGGTTTTATAAGTATAGTTAAAGTCTGTTTTAATCTTCGAGTTGATAATACAGTCATACCTCGGCTCACAAACTGAATTCGTTCTAGTTCTAACCCTAACCCTGAAAGTTCGTGACCTGAATCAATTTTTCCTATTTAAAACACTGTTAGTACGAATAACTTGTTCAATTTTTATGGTTTTCTGTGACCAAGAATAGACAAATTAAAATAACGTTAAAGAACAAAAAAGGGAAAGAGAGAACGTATCTTTAGGGAGGCGGACCATGACACAACTGAGGATCCGCTTGTTGGCGGGCGGGTCGCTCGGAAGACGTCAAAACACGGAAAAGAACCCCCCCCCCCCCCCCATTAAAAAAAAAGTTAACAAAAATAACACTAAAAAGCTAAGCAACAGTAAACAAACAATGCAGTAATTTAGAATTTTTTTTATACTGTACATGATTTTCATAGGCACATTTTTAGGATTTTTAGATACATTTTGTAATGCCATGCGTTGTAGGGCGATTAACTAATTTGTTTGTACTGTAAACAATACGCAATTGCCACTATGTGTGAGTGGAGAATATAACACTTAAATATGGGTTACTTAATAATTTGTTATTAATGAAGTACTGTAATTCTATGTATAGATATGTGACTATTAAAAACCATCATAAACATGTTTATCAATCACTGAAAGGAACCGCTATAACAGAACGTTCTCTCCCTCTATTTTTTTCTTTTTTCAGATATGCGACCTCTGAGGAGATAAAGACATACATCTACAACATTTTTTTATACATTCCACAACCGTTCTTGGGCATAATGTACACTTCTTCGTGTTTCGGGTGGTTCTTTGGGGTGCTTTTGGGGGATGTTTGTGTGTTCGCAGCCTGAAACACGGTTCGTGAACCGGTACAAACATTTTTCGAACATCTGGTTCATAACCTGGTTTGTGAACAGGACTGTTTGTGGGTCGAGGTACCACCATACTCATTAACAATACGAATGTTTTGTGTGCCCATACTCAGGCTTATTTGTAAGTTTAGATCAAGAGAAAACTAGGCGCAGATATCGCTTTAGCCCTGCAACTGACTTAATTAAACGTCAAACCTGCAATTTATCGTGCCGTGAAAATGAGGGATTGATTTATAATTTTTGTGTGTCTTTTTCAAAAGGTTCCAAAATGTCTAGCTGTTCCACGGTAATATTAGGACATTTATTATACCAAAAAGAACCAATTACTTGCTGTTTACTTACTTAATTATCAGTATCATGGTCTTTGGTTAGCCTAAATGAAAGTGTTAAGTGATTCAGTGAGTCTGGGCAGTGAAGTACTTATTGGTTTTAAAGTGGTTTGTGTATTTTTCCCCTTTCCCAATAAATCATTGTTTTTGTTTCTTTTTTGCTTTGCATTATTTTCAAAATTTGTGTCACTGGATAAATTACTTACCTCCCACACATAGATGCACAGATTGCAATTGTCTTGGCCGATTCCGATTTCTGATTTTTTTGTGTGTGTGACCGGCCGATACCGATTTTTGCCGATTATGATTTTCTAAGAACTATATTGACAGCATATAAATCAGCATTTTTTCAATGCTAAATTTTATTTTGATAATAAAAGAAATGGTTACACTTTACAAGTTTCTCCAAAGGCTATAACTTACAAGATATTCTCGCAGTCGCAAGTCTCAAAATAAAATACTCAGTGACTGGAAAGAGGTACAATTTCAATTAACTGAATTTTAGTTGCCGTACACCCAACTTTATGTGACATATTTCATTTTACCAAAAAGGAGCAGGTGCAACATTTTTAAGTAACAAAACAAACGTCAGTTTACATTGTCCAATATGTTTAAATTCGCCAGATAACACTGCATTTCCGTTTTTTTCTCTTTTTTTACTCGTCTTAAAAAAGTCCTCAGGTTACAAACCTCCAAATAAAACTGAAGTGTACTTTACGCTTACAAGTAATAACAGGTGCAGGGTAGTATTATTAATACCAATATAGTATGTTACGCACATACAATTCTTACATAGCTAGTAATACAGATTACGATCAGGCTTTTTATACCTTTAAAGTTTAAAGTTTCGCTGAGACATTTTTACTGTGCCACAGGAAAAAACCTCAGCTAGCTCTGCAATTACAACGATCATTCATTTTCAAGGTTATCTATAGTAATAGTATATGTTTAACTTTAATAATCAGTTTAAAGTGCATGTATTACAAATTGCAGGCTTTGTGTCGTCTTCACTCACGGCGAAGAACTTCTACTAATGACATGCTACCACGAGGCTATGAGGCTGTCCGCGGCCAGTGTTGCCAACTATTTTCAATGGAAAGTAGCTAAAATAAAGGGGAATATGGTGGTGCAGAAGGCAGTGCCATCGTTCGGCAAACATCACCATCAAAGTTTCCTTGAGCAAGACGCTAAACCCCAAAATGCTCCCGTTGTACAGGTTGGCGCCTTGCATGGCGGCTTTTGCCACCGGTGTGTGAATGCGTGTGTGGATGGGTGAATGTGAGGCATAAATTGTAAAGCGCTTTGAGTACGCGGAAGAGTAGAAAAGCGCTATATAAATGCAGTCCATTTACCATAAAGTCTGCTCGGAAAGTCGCTAGATGACGCCATGTGTATATTTGCATATTGATGACATAATTACGTCGTATTTGCATTCTGCGTGTTTTCCCTAATGATCCTTACTCCCGTGTCCAATATAAAACTGTTATCAATTACGTTACATATTTTCTGTCAGACAACACAACGGAATTTATTATCCAGCAGTTCCATCCTAACTGAGAATAAATCGTAACACTGCAGGGGAATATGCTGCTCCTTTCAGCCGGAGCTAGCACTCACTGATCAGAGCAGACACACTACAGGGAGCTGAGTAACTGTACCGCGCTTACAGGACAGTACTGGCGACATTTGGAAAGTTGCTAATGTTTGTCCAAAAGTCGGTAGGCGCTTTTTTGAAAAAAGTCGTGAAGGTGGTCTGTAAAGTCGCTAAATCTAGCGACAAAGCCGCTAAATTGGCAACACTGCCCACGGCTATGGACCATGAGCGTGCCCGTGGCTATGAGCGTGCCCACGGCTGGGAAGCTATTGCTTCTGGGCGTGCGACGTGTGGTTTTACGTGTGGTAAAACGGACCGATTCCGAATTTCTGATCCCTGTCTGATGGATTAGTGTAGCGCACATAAATGCATGTTCTCAGCATGGACTTTTACTTTTTATTTTGCTTTCTGTAATAAATGAAGTTCCTGTTCCGTGAAAGGACAGACATGCAAAGCATGGTTTGTTATTCAGAAAATGAACACTAGTCTATTGACTTTGGCCTTTCTGATATATATTGGTCCAGAAGATGTTTTGTTCTGAATTAAATGATATGCCCTAATCTGTCTGCGGCTCTTGGTTCAGAAATAGATAGCTGTTGTGGTATAGCAGCATTTCATTGAAGTAACAAAGGATCCTCATCGGTGATAATATTCCTTTGAAAGGCAAGGGACATTATTATTCAGAGGGATTTGAGGAGGAAGCCATGCCCTCAAACACAATAGACATAACTTTCCACTGAATTATTAGCAAGGAAATACGGTTTTGTATAATTCAACACCCACCTTTATCTCCAGCCACTGGCATTAATCCCAGTATAGGAAGTGAAAATATTTTATAATGGAGAATCAAATGTGTTTAACCTCTGGCAAAACACACCACTTTAAAGTCTTCCCGAAGTCTATTTTTGCCTCTGTCGTTTTGCTTGAGGTGTTCTGTACTTTTGGCATTTACTGGTGCATCCGCCGGGGAACAGGATTATTATGAAAATACTGTTTTTGCATGAAAGCAGGTTCAGAGATGGCTGATCAGGCTCATTGCATTTCAAATTATTTTCAGTTCACTGAAGAGAAATTTGAGTCAGTTTTGAAGCATGAAGTACAAATTAATTTCACATTTATTGTTTACAAAGAGAACATTCCTAGCATTTTAACCACAGAAAAATGAATGGAATATAAAGGGGAAAATCAATCCCGTTTTATTAATCACCAATAACCTTACAAAAATACAATGCAAAAAGACCAGTAACCCAGATAATAAACTAGTTAGAATCGTTTATTTTTTTACGCCTTTACCCAGCAGTCGGTCCTTTGTGTGCACTTACAATGACTATCCGCCATACAGTAATGAGATTAGGGACTGCTCACAGCTATTTCGCAGTGCCCTTTCATTACGTTTTTTGTCGGCTCCTGGTGTCTGCAAACCGGGAGCCTTTGGAAATGACATGTATCTTGAATTTGCCAGTTTTCTCTGAGATTGGCCAATCTGTGGCATCTCTATTTCTATAATTGTCTCAAAGGTGGGTAAAGATGGAACCATCGCGGCTGGGAGGCTGTTATTTTTTCCACGGAATGATTTACAGAACGGCCTTCAGTTTATGGAAATTGATATAATTGAAGTGCAGATCCATGCTGTGGCTAAATGGAGGCCTGGGTGCCGGGAGTGTCACCAGTTCTGATGACTGTTTTATGGAGACAAACCTGGGTCCGTGTTGTGAGCCTGTGAAATTTCACTCTGGTACCTTCAAACACAGAGCACATCTGAACCTAGTACTAGAAACTCTCGGGAGTACGGGACTGCCCTGTACCAGAAAAAACCCTTGGGGGGAGGGGGGGGGTATGGGGGGGTTGGGGTGCAGCTTCGGCTGTCCAGATGGCTCTCAGAGACCTGTTGCTGCTGTGGTATGGGAATCACCATAAACCTCGTGTGACAGGGTCACTATTAGAGGAAACATGGTTTGCTCATGTCACACCTGTGTATTTTCCTCCTCAAGATTCAAGATTCAAGATTTTTATTTGTCACATACACAATTGTACAGAGTACAACTAGCAGTGAAATGCAAGTC
>JABFDZ020000138.1:8669761-8683087 GCA_019775955.2 Pollimyrus isidori | reverse complement strand
CAGGCGGAGACTCGAACCCGGGTCCCAGAGGTGTGAGGCAACAGTGCTAACCACTGCACCACCATGCCGCCCCTCCAGCTATATTAATGCATATATTAAGTATATATATTTAGAGCATGTAAATCCCTTTTAAATAATTCAAGTTAAGAACTTTTCCTTGAAAAAATTAAGGAATTAAAGAAAAAGTACTGTCAGAGTGTAGTCACTGATATAATCCTCCAGACTTTAAACACCATATACTCTTGGGTCTAAGTGTCTTTGTTAAGTATTTGTTCAAAATTTGTAAGCCATCAAGATAATATTATGACATGGAATATACAGTAGAACCTCGGTTCTCGAACTCACTAGAACTCAAATTTCTTCAAAGTCGAACATACCAGTTTGACCTAATATAAATTGTACGCGCCAGGAAATGAGTCATACCACAATACAATTCTTACTTGAATGCCTTCTTCACAGACTGGACGATTAACCAAATAAAGCAGCGTAACATTACAGTAACTAACAGTAAATAAACCACTAAATTACATGTACTATTAGAGCATTTATGACATTTATTTAAACTTTATTTTATCAGGTAAATTAATTGAAAACCAGTTCTCACTGCTTTATGTCATATTCGGGAGAAATAGCAGATTACACGTCAGAACTGCCTGGGATACAAACGTCATGTGTGTAACTAAACTTTTCAGCCAATAAGGGCAAAGGTGTGTCATCACAGAGGCGGTTCCAGTTTGTGCAGCCAGGTGAGAGGTCGCAATGCATCTAACTGTAATGCATTGCGTCAGGATCAGAATGCGTTGCTTTAAGCCAGCGCTGTAAGCAAGTCAAAGGCTCCCAATGACCGGACTGGGGAATCAAACTGAATCGCAAACTTAATACAGAGGACTAATGACAACAACCAGAAACAGCTGATCACATGTGGATTCCACACGGGGTTAATGAGGAGGCGTGGCACATGGAAGGAGCGGACGATCAGGGCAGGAGAGGGGTAATATTGGGATAAGATCTTTTGAAGCCATTAAGAAAAAATGCTCTTCATGTTTTATCCTGTTCATTTTGTGTTTGAATGCTAAAAAAACATATTTAGCTGTAATTTTGGGGGGCTGGGAACCAATTAATTGGTTATTCATTATTCCTTATGGAAAAAATTAGTTCAGAACTGGAACTTTTTAGGATTCGATCCGGAGTCCGGAACGGATTAAGTTTGAAAACCAAGGTACCACTGTAATTTCAAACTGGTGTACTATCAATGTTTTATTGTAATTGATCTTCATATTATCTGAAGTGCTCTCCATATGTTTTCCATTTCGAATTGCAATGTGAAGATTTTGCCCATTAGTAGCTAATCTCCTCAGGCCTCATGACAAATACAGGACAGCTAGCGGTAGCATCGATGCCACGGTGTTCTGTGAGACACCACATTTGAGCATTAGGAGCCCAGAGCGTAGAGTCTGGCTTTTCTGCAGCATGACTAATCCATCGTTGCTGTAATTCCCTGCTGGGTGGTTTGTCAGGCTGGTCAGGTGGGTGGCTTGCAGGATGCTGTGGCTGAATGGGTCTGTTTCACTTGAAACAAAAAGCATCAACAACATTTCTCCCTTAAGCCAGCTAATATTTCTTATTTTGGATTTACAATGCAATACATTAGCACTGAGATAATTGTAGACTGTGTAACCCTTAAAACCCTGCATGGGACAAGGGAGTACAGCCGATGGATGGATGGATGGATGAACTGTAATGAGTTTGCCATATATAACAATCAGATGGCATAAATTATACAAAACAAGTTTGCTTTTAAATAAATTCATTGCCAAACTCTTAAAGGCATGTAATTACTTAGAAGTAAGTATCATATGAATGATTGAATGAATGCATTAAAATGCAATAAATGACGTCACATTTTGAAAAGCAGACATGCTAACTTCCTGGATTTAACCAATGGCGTTTTATACTTGGTAATGCAGGATGGCTGATGATGTCACATTTCCCTGGTTGGCCTCAAGGCCACATATTGAGGCTGTCAGTAGAATTCTTAAGGCTAAAGCTGAAAAGATGCTGCCCTCAATAATGCTGCTAGTTTTTGTCATTTGTAGCATCCAATTTACTAATGGCAAAAGAAAACAGTGTGTATAAGTGAATGTGAAGATGGTAGTATTTCAGACTTGGGGCTCTGGGGATGTGGTTTGTTTACTGCTGCTGGCTTCTTGTCCTTCTTGAAAGTGGAGAGGAAATCTGTTATGGAGAATAGATGAACGGATGTACATACCTCTGCATACCACTTTAACTCATCTGCCATGGCACAATGGCCAAATACACTACGCTGAAAAGAGCGACATTGGATTAATGTTATGGTTGAATTGAGACCATGGTGTTTAATCCATCATTGTTCTTTCCAGTTCACACAATGGTGCTTCATGAAAATGTACACAGCAGGACCCTACAAGAAGCATACACTTATGAGGTGTTTATGAGATTCATGAAGATATATTGAAAGTCTGAGGCAAATTAAATAAGGATGATGTATGACTGTCTGCGTAAAAACATTCTGGTCTGATAAATGTATTATTGATCAGAAAAAACATGCCCTTTACTGATGGTCTATTAACCACCCTAAACTGTATTTAATGTCAGCCACACAGGAGTTATCAATAAGGGCTTGATTCAAAAGCTGCCGTGGAAGATTATTTTATTCTTCCGTCCATCCATGTGATGGTGGGCCTGTAGGCTGCACTGGGCAGGTACGCAGAAGGGAATACTCTACGTCCCAGTTTATTGCATGGTGTTACGCCCTGCGTTCCTGCCCTTCCTATTTTCCCCCTAGCATGGTTCTAATGTGCCAGGCCTGTTATGCACTTCTCTTACCCCTCTTTCCTGCCCTTCTTTGATACACTCTGCAGTTGCCTCTTGTTGTGCTCCCTCGTTAGTCCCTGTTAAAAGTGCTTCCCAGTCCTGTGTTCCCCTGTCCTAACATTAATTCTGCTGCTTCTGTTAGTCCATGTGTTCTTACAGATTATGAACGCCTATGATCCTGTTACATTTTACCATCCTTTTTTTTGTAGCAAAACCCGTTTTCTTTGCCCGAGCTCCTTTGTAGTAACACAGGGCACAGACATCAAACACACTGAGGGCCATTCACAGTTCTCCCTCTCCTCATGTGCTTGGAGGGAAACCAAAAATCCATTGGAATCCAGAACCATGGGGGTTAGAGGTCACAGCACTACCGAATGAACTAATGACCGTACTACCTAATGAGCCACTGACCGCTCTTCTTTCAGCTTGAGAAACACTAATTCGTTAGATTAAAATTTTAAAAATGTGAATTACCAATAGCCATAACTCCCAATAGCCAACTAACATTCTTGTCTATGCTTGTTATGCTCTAAATAGAGAGATATTGCTGACATACTGCATCCCCCGTGTGCTTTGCCAGCCGCACGGCTCAAGAAAAGGCAGCACTACAGAGGGTCATCAACACAGTGCAGAAGATCACAGGCTGCAGTCTCCTCTCCTTGGAGGAGCTGTACAGGTCCTGCTGTCACTGTATAACTTGCAGCATCCTGAAGGACACATCCCACTCGGCACACCGCATGCTCCTGCTGTTATCCTCAGGAAGGCGGTACAGGTCAATGAAAGCCTAAACAAAGAGAACGAATAACAACACATATCCTAGGGCTGTTGTGGTTATAAATGAACACCGAAAGGGTATGCACCTGTGCAATACCTTACCAAGTTAAATCTGTGCAACTTACAATGTGCGATAACCTACTGTTACGTCCTGCGATGTCCGTCTCGTTCCAACCACTTGTGTGCCACACCCACCTCGTTACCTCCTGTGATTCCCCAGTGTTTGCACCTGTGTGGCACTGCCGCTCGCCAGTCGTGTGCCTTGTTTTATGTATTTAAGTCTGCGCCAGCGTCTGTTCCAGCAGACGCGGCATAAACGTTGTTCATGTCGGTGTGGTCTATTAAAAGTCCTCTTTTTGCCAGTGAACCTGCCTGGACTCGCTCTGTCGCCATCATGTGCACCGGGATCGCAACAGTATGCTGCGTCTCCGTAGAAAGGACTCTCCGCTACCCGAGGACGAATACATCCGGCTGGTGGATGAGGTCCTTCACTGGCTGAAGCAGCCGGAGGTATGGGACGACCCCGGACTGCATGGTCTAGCCAGCTGGGCTAGGGATATTCTTGAGGAACTATCCTTCCTCGATGAACCTGCCTGGACTCGCTCTGTCACCGTCGTGTGCACCGGGATCGCAACACCTACTCTATTATATATTATTTTTGTACATAAGAATTATTTTAATTTATTGACTTCAATATTCTCTCATTTTTGCACTGCAAGGGACTATACACAATTTTCATTATACTTCTGTATAATGACAATAAAGTTTCTAATTCTGATCTTTGTCTATGCATAAGTTTGGTAAACATTAGAAGTTAACAGGTGGTTGATCCTTCTTGTCATTTTTCTGCTGCCTTACCATTACATGCCTGAAGGGTGACCAGAGCTCAGCAAATACTGTTTACCCTATTAAATATTATGTTAGGACAATATTTGAGTTCCAGGTCCCAGCTGGTAGTATAAAGGACTTCGTTACCCATAATCCCCACCTCCTGGTGGTACAGGTAAGTACACCATGTTTATTTGTTAGTAACTTTCCTTCTGTTTTTGTTCAATATGTATCCATCATTTCAGTTTTAATTTCACAGTTGAGTGAGTTACTGGGTCTCTGCAACACTCCAGAATTTTCTCATTATATTAATTTTTCAGTAAACAGCTTTGTTAATTTTAGAGCAGAGAAAACACGAAGAGTGGGCCTGTTGTATGATGCACCAGACAAAGGCACACAGACGCTGGGGAGCATAGCATCCAATCACAGCTATTGCCTGGCATCACTGTCGCTGCGTCGGCGTGTGAGCCTGGAATTACAGGAGGGCAGAGAAGGATGTGGCTGTGTGTCCTGGGGGGCTGGGATGGGGCATGTTTGGGAACTTCACTATTGCTCCTGCCTAATTGATAATTGATTCCTGGCCTAGTCTTTTATGAATATTTAGATTTCTTTCTGTTCAAAGCATTTTAGGATAAATACAGCTTCAGGGGACTCATGGCCTGTGTGTGGCAATGAGAGATGGGTAGTGATTTTAAATGAACTTTAAGAAGAGATGCAGAAATTAACCCACTTTTTTGCAGTGGAAAAACACATCAATGAGGCCATCTTCAAGATGATCTATAATTATTATAGGTGTCTTCAGAGGTTCATTGGATCTATATGGTTAAATGGATGTCTCTGAAAATGCCACCCTTCCGGACTAATTCGTGGCATTCTCTGGTGCAGATTTGTCCTTTCTCGATTATGTCAACAATCTTCTGTTTGCATCTCGTCAGATCTAAGAAAATAGTAATAGGAGAGAGGCAGGTAGCCAGTGAGCTTCCAGCATCCCTTCCAGGCCACCGGGTGACATGTTAAAAACAGAATTTGATGGACAGGCATAACTGGACACACATCAGCATGTTTGAGCGAAGCATTATTGCAAAGCTCACAGTGTCTTTGAATAGCAAGGCAATGTTCTTGACCTGATGTCTCGCCAGAGAGGTAGAGGATCTCGCGTGCAGAGCTTGCCTCCTCTGAGACTCACCCACTCCCTGCCAGATAGTAGCTTGCAGGTCCCCATTTACCGGAATTGACGTCATTGCCCCTCCTCTCTCAAGCGGAGATAATGGCATGATTTCAAAGCAGCCTGTCCAATCAGCTTTTAGCTGTTTCAGGTCCTGCAAAGTTTCTACTGTCTGTGATCAATTAGCCTTCTTGTACAACTACTACATGTGTAACTCTGATACTCTGTTCAGGTTTTACTGGCAAAAGTATTGTGGTAATCTTGTTCACTTGGCAGATTATAGCCGCATAAACTGACCTGGTTTGTGGAGCCTGACAGACCACAACATTACTGCATACTGCCTTTTTATATATGAACAGATCAAAATAGTATTGTGACACTGATTAGTATGGGCTAATTATTCTAGTGACCAACATGTTTTGCGTCACATATATGAAGCAATATTTAGATGTAATGAAATGTAAGGTGTGTGCTCATGTATTTACATTTTAAATTATAAGTGTTGTAACTTGTAACCATGTAATGTTTTAGCTTAGAATGCGTGTGTTTCTGTTGGCTTGTCTGTGAAGATTCTCAGTCATCCAGGTGAAATTGTATTAACCACCAGACACGTTTGATTAATTGTTAATTGTTGATTTCCCTATCTGGTTATTGCTGGCAGTGGACTGACACAGAACATAAATAGTTTACAGACAAGAAGAGGCGGCTCGGCCCATTAAGCTTACTTCTAGATTTCAGCTAATAGCTCAGATTTAGCTTGCACTACACTAACAGGAAGATTTCCCCTGTTTTACGTATTTTGTTATAAAGTCAGCGCTTCGGATTTTGAAAGAGCTCTCGTGTTTCTTTATCAAAGTAGCCCACATGCATACTGCAGTATTTTATTACTAAGCCATGGATAGGTGTGTGTATATTGGTGTATTATGTCTGGATAATTTTGCCTACAAAGAGCAGTCCTATTGCTTTGAGGTTGTTGGTTCTTAAATAACAAAGAAAATCTGCACCCCAACTTTTAAATGGCTTTTATTTAAGTTAAGAGGCAGGTAATTTTGTTTGTGCCGGGGACAGCGAAGGCTTCTAGGTTTAAACTCATTCACATGAGCTGCACACACAGAGACACGCGTACGCAGGCTGAAGCTTACTTTAAATACACAGATGGCGCTGTCGTTTTCGGGGATGAACATGGGGAAAGCCATGGTGGAGATGAATCAGTCTCCGTCCCTCTGTTCCTTAGGACACTCGACAGACTTTTTGGTAACTTGTCCTGTTCCTCTCTATCCCAGTGTTTGCATAGATGCGAAAAAGGATGTGTCTGGTTTTTTTTCCCGACAGCTGGAAACACTCTCAACAGGACACAGGAAAACACAGGTACAGAAACATGGAGCAGTAATTCTCTTGCGTTTACAAATGGCATTGCGTTAACTAGCTATTCACTTTTTTTTTATTTCGACAGATAACAAATGTAACAAACACGAGACATTATGATAGCATACAACAAAAAAACACACTTTTATGGCTTGGGATGGGTAGTGGGTGGGTGATTAAATTTATCATGCTGTAATGACCAGAATAATTATACTAATAGCCCCCCCCCACCCCAGACCTTGATTTGGTGAAGGCTGTTTCCTCACAGTCACAAAAAATTTTAGCACCTTAATTAAATTAATGATGTGTTCATGCTAAAGAGAATTGTTAGCAGATAGAAAATCAGTGGGTACCATGAATATATATATAATTGGTTAAATTCCAACCCTTGTAGGTTATTTTCCCCTCCAATTTTGCAGCGAACAAGATCAGGCACTAAACGTTACAGATTCCAGGCAAACTGCCTGTACGTTATGATGGGATGGAGGTATTAAAATCTGTGCTGTTTCGGTTGCAGTTTGAGCAAGATGGAACACACGCACCACGAGCGATTGGGCCACACATTTACAACCAAAGAAACTAATCTGCGCAAGATGACAAGAAGAGTCACAAGAAACATTTCTAAGCTACTCTAATAACTAATAATCTGTTAGGCAGTAAACACAGCCAATACGGAAAGGGAGCGGGGAGACATGGAAAAAAGAAAACATGGGAGAGCCGACGGAAAGGGAACATTCCGGATGGGCTGGTTACCAAGCCCGCCGATGTTCCAATCCCCACTGTTAGTGTTTGACACTTCGACGACGACAACAGCAACAGAAAAAAGACGGAAAGGGGAAATGAGACCCTACGAGGCTGCGTGCGCGAGAAGGCTATCGGTGATTCTAGTTACGATGGCCATGCTTGTGTCCCGAAGGACGGGTTAGACGCAGCGGCTGAGCCGTGAGGTGGAGACGCAAAGGCCAGCGTTAGTGCATTAGCGGCAGGGCAGTGGTCAGGCTATCAATCCGGTTTCTTGCTTCATCTCCCTCGTTGGCTTCCTTTTTCTTCCAAATACACCCTTTTTGGCATTAAAAAGGAATGGAAAGAAGGGACGTCAGCGCTTGGCAGGTGACCCAGATCTACTTCCTCCCTGGAAGGAAATGAGAGGATGGGTAGCGTTAGCTGCTGGACCAGTCAACCTCATTTTATGACCAGAAGCTGACGTGAATGTCTTGCCGCTATGTTTGCTGATGTTTTTATTTGGAGGGATCTCTGCAGTCTTCTGGGATGCCTATGCTATAGTTTCTAAATTAATGGGGAAAAAATAGGATAATATTGAATATATCCATGTAGAATTGAATGAGATACTACATTGCATTGAAAAAAAATTACCTTTCAACATCTAAAAATATAATGAGCAGGAAAATAAAACTGCTGGTAATTGCCACAAAACATTCCTGAGAAACACATTTCACATCAAACGCAACTCGGGCATGTAGGATTTGAGGTACAACGTCAAAAAAAGAAAGAGAAAGCTTTTAGATGCACTGTGGACATAGATATCTCAGAAAGGATCTGTTACAGTAGATCAAATGATCTTATTTCAAAATGTAAGCTGGATAATGTAACTTTATGTCAGGCACAAATTATTGATGCTATCATGAGGATCCCTTTGGTGGGAATGGTGAGCAAGAGATGTGATTTGGGTAGAACAGGATGGAGGTGAACAGAACATAGATGTAAATACTGAAAAAGAGACACCATTTCAGCAAATAAATTAAAAGCACAAACCCAGGCAAGATATCTGGGTAAAAGTGACCATAAACCGGTCAGGGTTCTTAGCTGAAACACATCACAGCATGCCAATCGATAATCATTTGGGGAGGGGGGATGGACAGCTGAAGCCAATCATGTGGCATTCCCCCCCCACACACGCACACACACACACACACAATTATTCTTCAGAAGAAAGTCCCTGAAACTCAGCATGCTGCTTTCATGAAGCTGATATGTAACCTAACGATCTGCATCTGAGGATGGTGAAAACATTCTAAAGCACTGCTTTCCCTCACTTCACTATTTCACAAATGGATAGTCCTAAAATAAACTGAAAAAAGACACCTAAATGAATTAATCACTGAACGGAATTACTTGCCAATTACTGAAATCATGCTACGCCTCTGACGACTTCCTGTGGGCTTTGGCTTCTTTCTGGGTTTTTCCTTAGTATTACTCGGGTGAATCCATGAGCTTGTGTCACACAAGCGATTAGGTGCCAGCTCACTCAGAACAAAATTAATTCTCTTGCCATCACTGCATCCCCAGATGTACCCAAAGATGGGCCGATACAGTTGAAAACGCAGTAGGTCAAGTCCAAACAATCGGAGATCCAAATTCACGCAGCTTAAACACAGTCATACAACAAAAGGAGAAATGTGTTTATTATCATGGTGTCCATCTTACAGCTGATTACTCTAACCAGAGTAATTCGGACACAAGGCAGAATCCAATTCTATGAGGTCAGCACCCTTGTGAGCGTCGTGTAACAGCACTTTTCAAACAGAATTGCCTCCACAGAGGTGATGGCATTTAATCCATATATTCTGTTTGCATATGAACTGCCATGGGAAAATATGGAAGCAAGCTCTTGTGGTGAAATGTAAGCCTTTCAACTGTCCCCAGCTGTCCTCAATTGTCCCCAGCTGTCCCCACCCAAGGCACACACATTCCTGCCTGTTCTGACTGGACAACCAGCCATTGAAGAGATGGATGGATGGATGACTGAATGGATGGATGGATTTTGTTTAACCGGGGGACATGAAACATAAAGAAGAAGGCAGAAGGTTTTGTTTATGATTATTACATTATTTGACATTACACGGACATTAACTCAAAAAAATGGATAGTAGCAGGTTCAATAATGAGTGACTTTGCTCTTCATTACTAATTCTATGCTTGTTCTTTTCATAATACAAATCTGAGGCTTCAGTAATGCGACAGATGGGTCAATAAAGCTGTCAGGCTCAGTGTGCCCGCTGCTCCAAAGCGCTTAAGTCCTGGCATTCTTTAGGTGACACAGGGTTTCCCCCCCAGCTGGGCAGGGCTCAGGTTCAGAGGCACAGAGTCCCACGGCTGCATGTATTATTAAAGCTGGAATATAGTGATGTTTCTCAGGCATTACAAACCCAAGAAAAACACCCTTTTAGGTAGATTTTATGCATCAACACAATCCAGGTCTAACACATGCACACACTCTGGGACATATCTCAAGGAAAAGTCTGTGTGTTTCCATAACAATATCGACTATGTGACCTCCATTAAGGCATTTATGTGTGTTTGAAGGATGACATTCTCTTCAGTTTGGGACAGCACAGGAGGACTCATTAGTGTCTGTAGACCCAAAGGCACTAGTGTATCTTAGCCATGTTAGGCTCATACAGCCTTTAACCCTGCTAAAGTATTAGCATTAATTACAATGTCCCTGTCCCCGTCAGGATGGTGTGAGCTCTTTACCATTTTGAAGATCCTGGACAAGGTTCCTTGGCCTTCACTGCGGCCTGCCTGTGTAGACTTCTGCTCCCCCTAAGGAAAAAGGCATGAGAATCAGTCTCGGGTGGGGGAGGTGTGGATTTGGAAAATCCGGGGCCCCAGAGACTGTTACTGGTGCACAGCTGAGACTCTCCGGCTGGACCAGGAGTATGGCCCGTGTGTTCTGGAGAGCACAGGCTCCTGGCGGTCCAAGGACAACCACGTTTTGCCGGGTTAAATGACCAAAGCTGCATAGCAACACTGTATGTTTACCCAAGACGGTGGGCTGTGCCTGGACCTTTGGTCGTTTTATGTTATTGTGGCATCATAGAGGATGCGTTTGGTTATTGGAGCTCCTACTTGCAGTTTTGTGTCATGTGAGTGTTTTTCCACTGAAACACAATTGAAAAAGTAATCGCCTATTGAAAAAAACATTTAATTATGGAAATAATACCACGTTTTTAAATGAACTATTACTTTTTCAGAATAACAGCAGTCACTTCAACTGAAAGCTTATTCTCCTATCAGGTGTGGCACAATGAACCTAAATGATGTGCAATAATGGGATGGAGATTTAGGGATTTTTGTGGCATGCTCCAGATTTTGGTCATCACCGTCATCAGTAATAGAAGCAGCAGCAGCTTGGATACCCAACTTGACCCCGATTTCCCTTCTGAGTCTAGATGTTCTCCTGACTTGTCTGAGCAGAGTAATAACCTGCAGGTGCCTGATAGATCTACTGCACCCATCCAGGGAGATGTCACTTTATGAAAGGAGGGTAGGAGGAGAGATCGAAGTTCAGTGGGATGTATAGCTGAATAGTGAGCAAGCTATTGCCCGCAAACTCAGATGATGGAAGACAGCAATCGCCTCTGCAGGAAGAGTCAGGTGTTTTAGGAGGAAAGAAAAGACGTTCTACTGGCCAAAGTAGCAGAAGTGCCATTCAACTTGCCTTGCATTACGTCATGGACGGCAGAACTGTAGTCACATGATTAGAATGCTGCCCCAACTGTGACAGAACACAGTCTAATAAAGACCACACCTGATCTAGCTGGGTGATCTTGGCAGGGGAATTGAACGAACTGCACTGTCGCTTGATATTTATGAAGTACTGAGCAGACTGGTTCCCGAATGATCCTGTTCACTGAAAAACAGCCCAGGATAAAATGATTTAAAGGTGCAGTCCACAAATCTGTCCACCGCTCTCTATGTATTTAGACTGTTCCAGGAAAAGTGTATAATTTTGAACATGTTTATTGGATTGCAGTAACAATGCATTCTGGAGGCATCCATTTGCACATCTGTGGGAAAAAGCAGCCAAACCAGACAGTGATACTTTACCTCAGCAAATCAACTTTTTTTTTTTCCTCTGAAGATGTTTGGCTGTGAATTGAGAGTAGCCATGACAGAGATAGCAGCTGAAGGGGGGGTTTTAGGGTGGGGGGACTGAAATAAACAGGCAGGCAAAGGGAAGTGAGGAACATGAGTAGGAAGACATGCAAGGGAAGGAATGTAAAGGAGTGAAGAATAACAGGGAAAGTAATTGGGGAGGTTTTACCAGGTAAGATGGGAAGAACAAACAGGAGAGGCAGCATTCACCCTGGCTGCAAGTTTTCCAGTGACAAAAAGGGCTGTGAAATCAATCAAGGGAGTTTTTTAGGGTTGTTTTTTTGTGTTTGTTTGGTTGTTTTTTGGTCTTATTTTATTTTGTTGTTTTTTAAATCACCTACCCGGCCTAATTTGGCAGATAGTCCTCGCCACTGGATATGAAAGAGAGAGAGAAAGTCAAGAGGGTGACAGCACAGAGCAGCGCAGAGGGCAGCACATCGCCACGTCAACCGTGGCTGCCCGCCCCCGCCGGCCGCAGCCAATCAGCACTCATGCTGCGTCAGTCCCTGTGGCTCCACAGATAAACTTCCGTTTATTTTGTTGGCCTGATTCATACCCAGTTAAATGAGAAACTCTAATGATGATGAGTGAAAGGCAGTTGGAGACCGATTGGTAGACTAATGACTTAATTAAGTTATTTAACAGTAAGGTTACTGGTAAATTTACAATGCAGATTAAACATTGATGGCTCATATTCCAGCTGGGGAGTTGCTGCCCGCAGATTATTATTACACACTTTTTGTTCTCCCCTTCCTCTCCCAAACAGCAATCAATAGTAATAAAATATCTTGTGCATGATTGTTAGAAGGCTGTTTATTCTGGGATGGACAAATATGCCAAAATACAGCATTTATTATATCTGGCTTCCCTGGTAACATGGTCCTATCAATCATATTCCTGATTAATTTTCTCCATTTTCTGTTTTGAAATAAATGATTCCCAAAACTCTGAGACCATTTTTATTTTGTTTTGGCTTGTTTTAAGAGCATAGGCTTGTCAAGATGGGTACATGCTGGTAATGAGGTAGTGAATTTCCTTTGAACTGAAAGAATTATCATTATTTTGGACATAGATGTACAAGGAATACAGGAAGTAAGAACCATTTGGAGTAAGAAAAAAGCATTGTCCCATTGTTACCTACAAATGAGACGGTGCCCTTTATCTGGAACTACAGATATGAGAGGAAATATTCTTATAAAGGAAATGTACATCACTTTTGGATTTCCAGATTACAACTAAATTAGTCCTTTGGAATTGCAAGGTTAAGTATAACTGCCAAAGACCTATATTATATGGTAAAAGTATTGTTTTCTATCTCTTTTTTAAGCATGTGGAGAGTCGGGGGGGGGGGGGGGGGGGGCATAACATTGAATTTGGTGGAGGGGGGGACACCAGCAGAACAAAACCAGAGTAAACGGGTGAATTTATAATAATTTTAAAAA
>JABFDZ020000138.1:8649763-8664193 GCA_019775955.2 Pollimyrus isidori | reverse complement strand
ATCCGCTGGAAGTTGAAGCACAGATCGTTACTGTCCCTGCTCCTTCAGAGCCTCATTTCTATCCGCTGGAAGTTGAACCACAGATCGTTACTGTCCCTGCTCCTTCAGAGCCTCATTTCTATCCGCTGGAAGTTGAAGCACAGATCATTACTGCACAGCTTACCCGGCTTAATGGACTTGGTAGCATGTAGTTTGCTTTGGCATGAGCTGGGGATGGCAGACTGGTGTAGCCTCAATGGACCAGGCTCCATACGGGTCGGACACGTCCTTCCTAATAGCTCCAGCTGCTGCAGATAGCACGTACCCCTGGCTTTGCATTAAAGGGTATCAGTAGAGTTCACACTTGAAGGTTCTTCAAAGATTTGTGCTGCTGGAGATCCTGTAATATGGGGCTGTCATTGAATGAAAAGGCCATCGGTGTGTATCGATATGGAGCCATCAGGGACACGTGCTTCCATGACATCGGACTTGGGACGGTCTCTTATTCTCTAACGTGTCAACCTGCTCTGTAGCTGTAATTTCCCATAGGTTGCGTTTAAAACCTGTGGGCGGCAGCCTGGTATTTTCTAAGGCTCTAAATCAGTGTTTCCAAATCCAGTCCACCTTATTGGGAGCTGAGAGGAAGCAAAAACATGGACTGACTGTGGGTCCCTGACCACCGAATTGGGAAACACTGCTCTAAATGTAGGATGAAAAGAGAAATCTCATTTATATGTTAATGATGGGACTGAACCGAAGAAAAAAATTCCACTGCCCTGAATAACATAATTATGAAGGTATATTTTTTCGTTCTGTTTCTTTCTTGCTCAACAGTTTGTTCATTTCCTTACTCATCCTATTCTGGCAGTATGTTTATCATGTGAACCAGAGAAAAGTCAAATGTCTTTCTAAGTTATATTGACTGTTGAAGTTTTCTGGGTTTAGCTATACCACACAAACTAATTTCACTGGACACTAGTAGGAAAATTACTATGGGGCTACGTGCCTGATAGTAGGTAGGGGACAGATCAAATTAAACCTTAAAAAAAGCAAGAATGAGAAAGAAGCCATTAAACACAAACCATTTTTAAGGAGAGAATGTGGATATGTGATGGTTTGCCATCATAATCTATCAGAGCAGCCTTTGATTTCATGACTAAAAATGATGTCCTCAGTGGATTTTCAGCACTCGCTAGGGCTAATAGGTTAACCCTTTATTATGCAGCTTTGACTGTAACGTTATACATTATGACAGCCTTGTCTTGGAGGTATAGAGTGACCAACTCTCTGTAAAAAGGAAATTTAACATGAAATGGGGAACCCAAGTCATGAGGATCAACAGGGACTCACCCTGTAATGGAAAAAATTAAGATGCTAAGGTCAAAATCCAGCTGTTCTGGAATATTCCTGGAATAAATGCCAGTAAATAGTGGCGCTCATCACATGATACATTAAACTTAGTAAAATGTCTTTCTACCTAACAAGATTAGATAATGCTAAAGCTAAACATCTATTGTTGTACATGACCAGAAAATTTCAAACAACTGGATGTTTGCAGGCAGAAACATTACATATTACTCCACAAAGACATAAGGCAATAAACGCCTCATAAAACGTGTATCGCTCTCTCTAATGATGTTTAATGTATTACAACACATCCCAGTGAAGCGCTTTTGGCTGAATTGAACTGAATAAAAGCCTGGCAGCAAAAAATGAATGGCTATAGTTGACCTCTAACAGCACAACTAAAGTTCCTATTATTCCAAAGATTGTCTGAGTTTAACAGAAGAATTTGTTGCAGTACAGTTTCAATCCACTAGGGGGCTTAAATGTAACTGGTTAACTGGTTATAGACAGGAGGGACAGGCTTTACAGCAGTCCTTCAACGGTGGTAACAACACATAAAACAAACCACATACACAACACCCCCCTCCCCATGTCCTGCACTGCATGGATCCCACATATTAACCAGCTGGACTGGCTCTATACCATGTGCTGTTGCGGCATAACCTCCCATTCTGACCACCGTGCTCCTGGACCCAAAACTAATCGATCCCACTGGGGCTGATAGGCGGGTGATGCTGAGATTCACAGTCCAGTTGGTGCTGGGAAGGGGGGGGGGTGGCTTGAGACTAATGACCAGGGTGAAATCACCACAGTTTTAACTATGCACTTGTACGTCGGACTACCTGTCGGACTCTGCAATCCGAAGGCTCACTCAGTCTATAATACACCCAGATACGATACATTTCTAACACATTTCAAGCCTGAGCACAATAGCGGATCCCAACAGACACAAACGTGCTGAAAACTCGAAAACGATTAGCACGCTTGGTCATGTCTAGCTGTATAAGTGAGAGTAGGCAGCTGTTAATCGCACAATACAGCCAGGTTATGGTTTAAAGCCGGTTAGGGTTTAAATGCTGACAAAAAAAACAAACATCTGCAAGAGTCATTTTTGTTAGACTTTAATAAAGTACTATTCCAAAGCTCATGTTAAGAGAGAGGCAGAGAAAAGGCTTGCACGCACAAATTTATAGCAGTTTGTGACCAGAAGCAGTACTGTCATTCATAAGGCATATAGAAAAAGAACAATTACATTAAAATTTAAAGATAACAGCAGGTGGCCTACATAGCATGTGATATGGTTGGAGTGCTACATCACTGACACAGCGGCTCACCACAGCCCAGCATTTCAGCTAATGTGACATAACAAACAACGCCAGGCTGTCACCAGCTGACGGGGAAGCTGGCAGACCATTAACGACTGGGAGAGGAAACGGGGAGTTTTTATTTTCACGATTGTTCATATTAACTCATTCATGCATTAACTTAGAAGTGCAGTTCATGACCCCCTTCCTGTGACAGAGTGATTGTGACAATGGGGATAATCAATGAACCATCCCCTGATTCCAGTCATTTATCTCTTAACGAGAAGCAGGCAGAGTAATGGAATATCGCTCTCTTGGATTTATTAACATCACACTGCCTATTACTAGCAGAGCTTCTTCTCAATAAATTGTCATGCATTAAGCAATATGGGGGGCAGGCAAAACAATTTTAACAAACATTTTGATAAAATACAAAACATTTTAAGTACCACTACTATACTTGTGCACTAACACTGTGTGAACATTTTGGAGTAAAGTAACGATTTTATCATGCTACTGTAAAATCTTGCCTGTCGAATTACATGTAAGTAGGACAATACTGTTCAAAAGTTTGTTTCCCTCAAATTATTTAAACATCAAAAAAGTCTAAAAAAAAAAGTACAAACTGTAAGCTTTCTGTATAAAAATCCTCAAGAACAATTCTAATTAAACCCCATCACAGGAACATTTCCTATAAACATTTTACTGAAACATAACACAGTTCCCCAACAATACAGTAAAATTCTTTGTACAAGAGAAATACCTGAACATTATTTGGTATAAACAGAGATATCTCATATGGAATAGCATTTAGTTAATTTTCCCCAAAACAAAAAAACGAACAAAAACATCAAACATATCTGATCACTACAGGGATTATGAAGGAAACTTTAAAACAAATTATTTTGTTGCAAAAAAAAAATATAATCCCAAGTATTAAAAGAAAAAAATAAAATAAAATACACAGCCTTTAACTAGTTCTTACTATCTAGTACTAGTTACTGATTATTAGCAATAAAATTGATCAGAAAAACATAGACAGGTGTAGCAAAAGGCAGACGTACTTTTCCCAAAGGCGATTCCAGTCACTTGTGTATTTAGATATATTTGCATGAGTGAGACAGCCTGACTAGAGGCCTGACCAGAGGAGCGCAGCTTGTCTACCTGAGTGCTGACCTTTCTACGGAACCTCCGGCTCACGCCTCGCCTCTGCCCCATGGGCCCCGCTGATGCCCCCACTTGTGGTAAATGAGAAGGCTAACGGGGAACGCAGCGGCACGTGTGTAGGGATTCAGTCTTACCTCTTGCCGCTGCTGGGTGGATTGACATACTGAATCCCCTTCCCCCCACCTAATAACAACTGTGGCTTTCCTTAGAGTATAACATGGCGAAATGAGTGCTCAATGGCAGCGACATCCCAGGAGCCACACAGTGGCAATGATGTGGGGCAGAACTGCCTGAGTGCTACCTACGACCCCCCCCAGGCTCAAACTAAGAGTGTCGCACGACCAGGGTCACAAAAATTCTCTGCTTCTCATTGCCACTACCAGCAAGCAAGTTCTGAAATCCTACTATGCAAGACTGCCCCACCCATCGACCCAAAAGCCCCCCACCCCATTTCAGTGATATATTCTGCAGATATATACTATATACTCGTGAAATATCTGTACCATTCGTAATACAGCTTACAGCTTATGGAAAGTTTAGCTAAATATCTACCCGTTTAATGTATCTGAGGTTACACTCGTGTAGAGCTGTCTGCAGAGACAAAAACCCTCACACGATCTAAGCGAGATCTTGGGTGGCGTGCGTGTCTGCTCCTGGTACTCAGGCTGACAAATCCGCCCACTATCTCCGTTGCCAGTGGTTTGATATTAAGGCTGACATTTGGTCCTCATATGTGAGGACAAATGAACTGGGGAAATCCATGTGATTGGTCGGCACTAAGAGCGGTCACCTAGCTGCAGCCTGCAAAAGCTGCATCCATCTACATTCTGAACTAGGAAAAACAATCGAGCCCCGCAACGCTGATCTGTTCCCCAACCGAAGATTAAAAAATACAAAAATTAAACAGACTTTTTAATAATTTATGTTGCAGGGAAACTGATAGTCAGCCTCTGGAAATTCCACACCGTGTTCAATAACTCGTCAGATCAGATCACTTCCGTGCCACCACCAATTGCAGAGAACCCAAACCGTGTCACAAACACCCGCAGAGGCAATTAAATTCAAGATGATAATGAAATTGAAAAAGTAGATTACAGTTCTCAAAAGACAACTGAAAGTTATTCTTAAGATGTCCCTTTGACACAAAACTCTATCCCGCGTGCCATAGATGTCTAAACACACCCGAAACGAACTGACCCAATGTCTGTGTACAACACAGGTTCATATGCGAGTTTTGGGAAGTCAAATGGAGACCAAGGAAAAAAAATTGCCAGAAATATGAATACATTCTATAGATCCCTCATCCAACAGGAAAAATTATAAATGAGACAAGGAGCAATAACACAGAATGCAGTTTCTGTCTTGTTTTCCGCCACAGAAAACTCCTCATCCTCACCTTGCCCTTTCTCCGCCTGTCTCCTCCGAAGAAGCGGCCTAGCTGATCCAGGAGTCCAGGGTTCTTCTTCCGCTTGCCCAGCCCGAAGGGGGCTTGACCAGAGGTACTTGCTGTGGCCATTCTGAGTTTCGATCTTGTGGGGGAGGTTGGTCCAGTTCAAGAGTTCTGTCCCAAAGAGGCTCTGAAGTAGGGCTCTAGTCTCTGTCCTGCACCGACGGGTCCGCTGCACACTCCGGAATGGTGTGCAGTTCGTCCGACTCGGAGGGGCGGTCTTTGAAGGTGTTGTCCTGCCGTCCCGGGGCATCCCGGGAGAAAAGGCGGACCAGGTGGGGGCGGGAGCTGTTGGGGTCAGCTGTGTTGGCACGGCCCTCCGCATTCCCCGCACCCGCGGAGTCAGTCGGCGCTGTCCCCTTGGTAGGTCTGCCATTGTTCAGGCACGCATCTGCCTCGCCCTGGCCTGGAAAATCGGGAAAAAAACACAAGGGTCATCTATGAACTTGAGCCTGGTGCAGAACAGTCAAGTTGACAATGGGAGCCTTTGTGAGTGAAAAGAGGGTTACGGAAAACCAGGGAGCTACAGGAAAATGCAGAGGGACAGAATAACAAAAGATGTGTGGCAGGTTGCAGGGACAGCCTGTGACAAACCTATCCGAGCCTTGTCTAAATAACCAGTTGGACGTCCGCGTCAGGTCCAGTACAAAGTATGTGAGAGGATGGGGAATGCCACCACTGATTGTAATGACTACGGATGATGGTATTTTGAAAATCTATGGACAAGTGTGGCTTCCATTGCTTTTGAAAGTTATGAAGCCCATGTTGACGTGCGGAATTCAGCGAAAGGATGTGCAACACAGTTTACAGCACCGCCTTCACTGCTGAGGGCAGCAAACCCAACCTGGCCATCAATGCGGCTTTGTCCCCAAATAAAGCGTGCAGCCAAACACCCGAGCTTCTGAATGCTAACGTTTTCTCAACAGTCGCCCATTGTTGTTTTTTTGCATAGTTATTTGTGTGGGACAATGGAAGCTGTGTCATAAAAATAACTCTTCTGGGTATGACACTGAACCCAAAGCGCAGTGACACTAATCCAGCACCGAAGACGGTGATGCGGAGATGTGGTGCTTCGAGCTCACCACGATAAACCTGCAGCAGCCCGAGTCCAAAGGCACACAATTCAAGTGCAAGGATACTGAACACCGGTTAGCCCATTTCGTAAAAACGTTGCACTGCTCTCAGAATGGTCGCACCAAAACCTGGGAACACCGTAGTGAACGCCGCTGTGCAAATCTGCAAATGGTGAAATAAGAAATAGGTGAATTCAAAAACGCACTGAAAAAAATATACGACAAACCCCCCCGTAGGTGCAAATACATCCAGCCGTCCACCAGTCTTCCATGACGGTCCATCCATTAGGGGGCTGAATGGGATCCGAGGCGGGGGAACACCCTGGACCAGCCGTCATCACACCCATACAATCACAGAGATACAAACTCACACCAACAGTTTTGGGCTGCTAGGAATCTTGTGCAAGCACAGGAAGACCATACAAACTCCATGCATACAGATTTACCCAAAGAGCCATTTGATCCACAACAACATACACACAGCAGTGCAAAACCTAAAGGGGGGAAAAAAATCATAAACCAATCAAGCACACAGAGTGCAAGAGGCTAACCTTACAAAGACCACCAATGGGTGCTAGCCATCAGTCACTGGCTATTGGACCTTTCTCATGTTTGTTTGACTGCTTCTAAGACTCAATTTTCAAGCAATGAAGTTAAAACCAGTCAGCTGGATCATGACAGGCATTAGGGTGCTTTTCCACTGCACCAGGTACTGATCCTTTGGTACATCAAAAAAAAGTACAGTTTTTCTTGTGTTGGTTTTCACTTGGCATAAAAACTGGTACCAGCACTGAATGAGATCATCACAATACTAGGCAAGGTATTTTGCACCAAATGGCTGTAGTACATGATAGGGCTGGATGATGAGACCAACATCGCATATTATGCACATGCAAATCTACCATAGAAAAGACTATGAGAGTCTTGGTGGTGGTGGGGTTTAAGTTTTGCTAAAACATTTTTACTCTGTCATAGGAAACAAAACTTGGCAGGCTTTGCAATTTTAATGACTGTTCCTTATCAAGAGTATCTAGTATGTTTAATGCTTACCGCTGCTGCTTTTGCATGAGCTCTGCATGTGCTTTCCCAACCAATCAAAATCATTTTCATCCTTGCTGTTTAAATCATTCCTAGGGTTTGTAGGAAGTTTATCTTGAACTCCGTTTTTGCTTTATAAATATCCCAATATTTAATGCAACAAAATCAAATCATTATAATTGAGATTTTTCCAATATTGCACAGCCCTTTATTGCAGAGGTGGGGACTCAAGTCACTGATTCGCAACTCGACTCGGACACAAGTCAGAAATTTGATGACTTGTGACTCGACTCAGCAAACTGAAGGTAAAACTTGAGGTTATTTTCCCCCTCTGGATACCATAACGTTAATTTAATCATTTTTGTGTATATTAATTCTCTGCTCTCTGCATTTTCATTTGGCTGAATGCAAGATCTCCTGAGATATTCTGTTAGAACGATGCATCACTGCATATACACGGATGTAAAAATTGCGAGGTCAATCGTGATAGAGTGGAGACTCTCTTTCCAACTTATCTGCTTGTGAAGGACTCAACCTACAAGGTACTGTGGCGGGTTTTTGTTGCAGCGAGATTTAATCACCAAGGGTAAAAAAAAAAACAAAAACAAAAAAAAACACATAGGTAGGACTTGAGTTACATGACTTACAATGTCTTGGACTTGATTAAAAAAATTGATGACTTGTGACTTGACAGTAAAAATGGTGGAGAGACTTGAGCACATGACCTGACACTCAACTCAGACACGCCAAGACATGACCTGCTCCCAGCCCTGGAATATTAAATACTTTTTTATTTCTTGTTCTGCCATCCAAATCTTGTTGAATCTGTTATTCTGACCAAATTGCAATTAAAGGTTTGCTCTCTTAAATTATCTAGGCATCCATTCTATCCATCCACTTTTCTGTAACTGCTTGTCATATTCAGGGTCACAGAGGGAGCAAACCAGAACAAGGTGCCAGCCAACCCATCACACAGCACACTCACACATGCACAGTTTGGTAATTCCAATGCACCTTAACATATCTGTGCACTGTGTGGGGAGGAAACTGGAGTACCAAGAGGATATTCTTTGAAGACACAGGGAGCAAACGCCACAAACTTGGAGCCATGGCAGAGACTTGAACCCTGGTCTCAGAAGTGTGAGGCAACATTGTTAACCAAGCATCCATTAGCTGAAAAAGAAGTTTGGGGGGGAAAAAAAAGATTCATTCACATCATTTTCTGAATTTGATAATATGCTTTTGATATTAGCGGATTTATTTTGTAGTTAGTTTGGTACTTTTGGTACTGGTATATGACCAGAAATCAATGGAAAGGGGAAAGCACAAAATGTTTATTACCAATAGTATGATACCTGGTGTGGTGGAAAAGTGCCTTTAGTGGCGACCATGATAGACACCATGGTCGTTGGTTATTAGTGCAGCTCCATCTGACTTCTGTTTTATTTGTATGGTGCTTTTCAGAACAGGCAATATCACAAAGCAACTGTGCAGGGAATCTGTGCCTGACCACCGCAAATGAAGCCCAGGGCAACGGCGTCACGGAAAAAACACCCTGCTGTGAGGGACAAACCTCAAGCTGAACTGGACTCGAAGGGGAAGCCGGTCTGCCCAGGCTGGCGCAGGGTTGGCAGGTGTCTGTATATCATACTTATCAAAAAGAACTGTGATTTGCTGCTGGTAGGACAGCCCACAGAGAGCTACAGACTACCAGGAAAGTAATCATCCTCTGATGCGTTTTTAAATTAATGACATGGATGAGCAATCAGCTCTTCCTGGTTCTCAGAGGACCTTTCCGTTATTTATTCTTATCCTTGCTCTGTAGATTCACAAAAGACACTCATGTTTGACCTTAAGTCCCAGTGCCGCACAGATGTGTCTATCCACGTCAATAAACGAGGAGCACTTTTTGTGATTTCTTACCACTACACCAGGGAAGAAAAATAAACACGCAACACAAAGGATGGACGTTACAAGTGTAATGTTCAGCTGTCCTGAAACTACAGAAGTGTGAGCAGTCTGTGTTTGAGAACCGGCACGGGAGTCCGTGTCTATGAAAACCACAAATAGCATTTGACTCATGGACATCCTCGGCACCAGAGCTCAATGTTTCGGTACATGTGTCACTGAGCAGACGGTCCGACTCAGAGGGTGAAAAGTGACAGAACATGTAATGTTAAATTAAAAACATTGTAATATTCAAGGAGACAGCTTCTCCTGACGCTGTGCTTTAACAGTGGTAACCTGTTATTTTAATAGCTTTAGAGAAACTGATTTCTGTGTTAGGGTACTTGAATTACATGAGTGATCCTGGTATATTTAGGAAACTGATTAAATTTGCAGATATCATGCATAATGTGTCACAGAAAAAAAAACGTGCACAGAAGGATCGGAAGCTTTCCGTGAAGGTACTCATTCTGCAAGTAGGCGTTCTGCTGGGAACGCACGTATGGCAGCGGAAGCTGTTTTTAGAAAGTGTCGGGAATTCACAGAAATGCCTCCACCTGCGCAATGTGATGCCGTGGTGAAGAAATCCTGAAATAGACAGAGAGAGTGATCGGTCATGTCTGTGCAAGCAGAGAACCACCTCCAAGAACTTCAAGTGGTGCAAGGAAGCCCAAGCAAGAACACCGGTGTGGGATCCACTACGATTCTGTGCAGAACGTCAGCTCTCAACACGGGATGTAACCTTTTGTAGATCTCAGGCACCCAGGTGGGCTGACCGACCTCTGGCCTCCTACTGCTCATGAACTTGGACCAGCGTGAAGCTCTCAAGCTTTAAATGACATGATGAAAATCTCAGCTCAGTCCCCAGCCAGGTGCTGTGGGTCACACTCCTGGTGCAAATCAGTGAAAAATAACGAGCCATGGAATAAAATTTGATATGATAATAAAGCAAGGATATGGTGCTAATTCACCCTGAATAAATTCTCCTGAAGCTCTATAAAAAGCACTTTCAAAAACATTTTTCTACTTCAAGGAGAACAATCTTCTCACTGTACTTCCTAGCACAGTTCATCTGAACGCCCTGCCAGTGCTCACTAGCTGTACCTCCCGCCCCCCCCATTGTCCCCCATCGCCCTCCCCCGCCTTAAGAACGAGAGAGCCACTGTGGGTCAGAGCATGACAGAATAAAAATGCCAGCTTAGAATCGACGGCTGCTGCAGTGGACGAAGCTGTTAATTAATTCAAAACATAATTATGTCCTTAACAATAACACAAACAAAACATAATTAAGTCCTTCACAATAACACAGTCTCACTATACACTATAGTTAATGTTATACGATTAAAACTTGATAGGGGGTAAAAGGCAGAAAGCAGTTTTTGTTTCCTATCTATAGAGGTTACAAGACAAAATTGGAGATTTTTTTAAAAAATATATAGTAATAAACTCTAACATAGCTGGCCATGCCCACCCTCTTGCGGGGCCAGGCAGAATGGGCATCACATCCTTCATCTGATGAATCTGCATTCATACTTATTGTATTTCTAATTATAATCATCCAAAATAACTGTAAATGGAATGGGGTTTTCAAAAAAAAGATAATAATAAGCTTCTGTCCTAGACACAAAATGTCATTTGAAAACGTGCAATAGCACGATAATGTACACAGGAAATGGCTCCATTTAGGGTACAAGAGGAAAAAGGCCATAACCTGGTCTGAGAGCTTATTTTGCACTAGAAGTATGTCTGTGATTCCCCATTCGCATGCAAAGTATTAGCGGCAATGTAATGGAAAGGGACAGGAAGTGGGGAATTGCTTCCATTTCACCGTCTGCATACAACAAAAGCTGCCCCCCCTTCTGAAGGTGGGCTCCCAAAGGATTTTTAATGACATATCATTTGCCCCTTGAGTATGAATGGATGGCTTCAGGAAAGGATCCAACTCAAGGTTCCAGGCCTCCACTCAAGACCTCAGTGCCAAGCTCGCATTACAGCTTGAGGACATAAAGCTCACCGCCAAACCCCCCACCCCCCCTTCAATCACAGAAAACATCCATCGTTGCTTAATATTAGGTGCAGTGGGATAATATCATTTGAAAGGATGCTGGAACATGTAATACTGTCAGATCAATGTGGGGGGGGGGGCATATGAGCAAGGCGGATGCGGTCATGTCCGCAGGCAGGCATCCACTGGCCCTGCGACAGGAATGCGGCGAGTGGGCCCTGCGTCCGCCGGAGGGGCCGCTCTCCTCGGGACCAGCCGCGGACAACGGGAGCCTTTGCTTTGCAAGCGGTGGGACTGGGCGGCATGTCCCCCCGCCGGCCAGAGGCATGCGACCCCTGGCCCGGCGACACCCACCCGGGGCCCAGAACAATCCCCCCCGGCAGCATTCGCAGCAGGTCTGTGGCTCCCACAGGCTTGCTGAGAAAGCGGCTCTCTGTTCCGGAGAGCTGATGTTTAATTCATAATCAGCCTGCAAGGGATCGCTGGACTGCAGGCGCCCGTGCTGCAGATACAGAGATACCCATCATCACCTCGAGGTTAAGAACTACTCCACCTCCCCAGAAGGCAAGATGTAGGTGTAACCTCCATGTAGCATTAACAGCCCACACCTGTCTCGTGTCCCATGATGCACTACTACAGCACTGACACCGACAAACATGCAAGAGTTCACCCCTGCAGTTCAGAGAGCTCACGGGAAGGTGACTCACGTGATCTGAGTCTGCAGGCTGCCCCTTTGATCTGTTAGCCTGGATGCTACTTCAACATCCATTAAAGTACTCAAAGAGGGAACGGCGGCTGGCGCTCGGCACTTTGAGTGTCTGCATATTCAGCGCTGGGCTGTCAGACCTCCCTGATAACAGTAACAACGACGGAGCCACGACCCCTGAGAGGTTCACGTAAACAACCGGCAGATGAGGGGATCTGATACCACGTGAAATCGGACGCAGCCCGTCAAAAGCGGCCTGGCACGGATGAGACGCTTGCAACGCACTTACAGATCAACGTCGGTTATTTATTTATTTTTAAGCAAAGCCTACTTTCAAGCTATCAATTAGGCTGTAGCAGCATGACAGGGCATCTCTCAGTGTCAACCAGGCGTCTCTTGCCGAACTGGCCTCACAGCTCGGAAATATTAAGTGCACAAATACCCACCGGAGTTTTAGATGCCCAAGCTGCACACGTTTCCACCGGCGACTCCGTGAGAGAAGTGGAGAATTTGTCAAGTAAAGAGAAGCTTCTCATATACATCCACACATAAGAAAATCACTGGTCAGTCAATGTCCCTGCACAGCCTCTGAAAAGATAAGCCATGAAATACCACAGCAACACCTCACCTTGAGCTGAACCATCATTTAAACCGAAACACTGTAACCTTACGTTCTTGGCTAAATTCATCATGCCTCACAGGGCTGGGTCTGCTTCTAAAAGAGCCCTTGATCTGATAACTGGGTTTTGATCCCAGTCGCAGGATCACAAGCCAAGGCCATCAAAGCTGGAGGAGGAACTGAGCTCCGTTTTCCTCATTCTGGTCCAAACCCTGTTGGCACCAGGCATGAGGATGGCGACTGTTGGCAAACGAGTTGACATTCTCTCACACCTGAGCTCAGAAAACACCTCCCTACATTAGGGTGGAGACAAAGTACATGGTCCTAAACGCATATGAGAAGCGCCCGCTAACCACTGATTCAAGCTGGGTCTTTCAGAGTAGCAGCACAGTCAGGCACGGTCAGCAGTATGTGGCCTCAAAGGCAGAGTTAGGGCTGGCTTCCCTGCCACCCTACCCTCCATCGGGCTGGACACAGGCGCCCGGGCTTGTATCTCACATCACGAAGGTCGCAGATCCATACTCTGCATCTCTTGAAGATACGTGCCGTCCAAGGCATGACCAATGTACTAGAACTAGAACCTGCCTGCTTAGATTATTTAATTAATCAACTAAATGCTGAAAATACCAAAGCATTGTTTGTGTTTAAACGTGAACGATCAAGCTGCAGAGAGGCTGCAACAGAGAATCTTTTATGGGCACAGGAATATCGTTCAGCCCAGTTTGGTGTAGACTGATGGAGTCCATCTGTTTGTTCATGTAAAAACACAGCCCCATTATGAAAGTGACCATTACACACACAGACACACACACACAGACACACACACACATACACACACATACACACACACACACAGACACACACACACACACACACAGAGGGCAGGAGGGTGACGGGGGACCGGGGTGTCAAAGAGACAGCAGGCCTGCCATGTTGGCGTGGGTCCTGCCAGTGCCGCTGAATGCCCCCAGGGCCTGTACCAGCTAGCGCTAGCTGCAGCTGCAGGGGCAGGAAGAAGGAGGAAGAGAAGTGCCTCGAGGCCACGGATCCTCGCATGGCACAGGTCTGCATATCCATCACGCAAATGGACGCTCTGCCTCCCCCCCACCCTCCGCAGCGTGTCTTTTGTTGAAGGCCCGGAAGCCTTAATAGCACAATTGTTACACGGGTTAAATGGACTCTAATTACAGTGGCAGCAGGATTGAAGGTACAAGCGGCACACTCACAAAAGGAGGGTGTGTTGCTCCCTCCCACTGTGCCCCCCTGCACCCCCGCCAGGCTTACTGTCTAGTCACCACATTGCATATAGCCATATACTGACCTTTAAAATCCCAGGTGACAGCCAGATTAATCATGTCAGATAAGGTTAGACTGCTTATAAAACAAGTTTAATCCTATTAATTTGCATGCACAACCTCTAAAAATGCTGAACACTTACACTTTAATAATTTGACATTTGTTAAATGCGAAAAATCCTCAGAAAACTTCTCTCCTTTCTTTTTTAAATCTGAAATGTTTTCCAACATAATAATTATGTTGTAATATAGATGCTTTTGGAACCCTTATCCTTTGACATTAAAATGGTTCTTTAACGTATCATGGTAAAAGTGACTATAGGTCACAAAGCAAACCACATAGCAAGAAGAAAATGACCAGAGAGAACCAAACACGAACAAGGATGCTTAAACGCTAAAGAGAGAACCAAACAGGAACACGGATGCTTAAACGCTAAAGAGAGAACCAAACAGGAACAAGGATGCGTAAACGCTAAAGTGAGAACCAAACAGGAACAAGGATG
>JABFDZ020000138.1:8613693-8627161 GCA_019775955.2 Pollimyrus isidori | reverse complement strand
GTTTAACGAGTACCGATCGAGTCATAAAATGTTTTTATCGGCCGATACCGATCTTCGGCCGATCGATCGGAGCATCCATACACCCCACCCCACTGAAACTGGGAACCGTCCCCTGGCGTTTCAACACCAAGGTGTTTCACACCGGAACACATCACCTGGGTTAAAAGCATAATTCCTGAAACTGAACCAATCAAGCCGGCGTTCTGAAGGTTTTCTAGCGTATGGCCTTCCCTGTGGGCAACGTGAAACGGCAGGGAACCCGTACAGGGACAGCATCCAGTCCTGTCACCTCACCATCACGCTGTCCGGGTATCAAGGCCCCAGCAGTGATGTCAGTGACATGACAGCCAGCCATGGAGGAGGGGCTGCACGTACGGCCCATAAACGTGGTCAGCTCCGGGGTAAATCAGTCTCGTTAAAAATGCAGGACACGGGTTCGCCTTTGCGCCGCTCTGTAAGCATTTCCATACAACCCAACTTCATTCCTAATTACATTCCCAACTGTCAATCAAAAGCTGCGCGTTTCCAGTAGATATTCAGAAAAGCGGAGGACCTCAGGTAGCCTCCGTATCAGAAAATATTTGTTTTTATAGCAACGAAGAGACAATTCACAAACTCCTGTGTTGTTTTTATCAGACTAAAACACCCCAGGACTACACTGACGTCCTGCATTTCTTTTTTAGCCAATGGCAGCTCTGCTCAGGCATACCTGGTCCCTTCCCTCCGTAGAGCAGAGAATCTGAAGAACGTGCTTTGAAGATGGACACATACACGGAGTTAAACTGTCATGCTCGGGTGAGCAAAGGCAGATGACCAGCTGGGTGAGCAAGGCCGAATGCCCAATCCCACACCTCCCATGGGTATTTATGTCCATTTTGTTCTCAGCCCTGACCATGTGCCCTGCCGGCCTCCGCAGAACCCCCCCTGGGGGGTTCCCTTGTCTGTGTTCCTCTCTACCCTTTGCTAAACCTGCAGCCCACACAGAATATCCACTGGCCCACCTGTTCCTGTGGTTCTGTTCGCCACTTCGGACTGGATGCTCACATTTCTCTGAATCAATTTTCAAGTTTCCATGGAAAAAGCCAAATCTTATGCTTATTTCTGACACAGAGAGATGATTAGTACTTCAGACTGTGACTGGTGCTAAATTTCTAGATCAATGGTCTCCGGATATTCACTTTGGAGAAAAGAAGCAATCCTAAAGAGTCAATGTGGTTGAATTAGGTGATGCTAGCAAGCAGTAATGGTCTGAATATGACATTTATGGCTGGTCTTTAGGTCTGCAGGAGAAACACTGCCAGCATTACCATTTAAAGGGGGGGGTATTTTGAGGGAGGTCCCATGGTGTCTTTGAGTATACGGCTTTAAGGTGGGGGGGGGGATATTGCTCTCATGAGTTCAGTTTCAGCTGATGGACATTTTTAAGAAGAGTTTTGCTACGTCTCGCATTTTCTGTGGTTTCTCTGGTTCCCCCCCCTTGCCCTGAGGATTTGAGACCAACTGTTCACTGGTCCAGACCAGGAGGAGCCCTTCTGGTACACAGCTGAGCAGGGTACTCACCTCCGCCATAGGAAAGGGCACCTCGGTAACCCTATGAGTCGTACGATAAAATAAGGACAGGCTCAAACCCCCAGCACTGATGAAATCCAGAGTCACCCCTCTGTCCCACTATGCGCTGCAAGGGCACCGTAAAGGTTCCGAGGCCGTTTATAAACTCTGCTGACCTTGAAACCTACGAAAAACCAGTGACGGCCTAGTGACAACTCACAGATAAATAGTGGCCAAATCGATTTAAGTGGCACATAACTCACGCGGCAACAGCAGTTTTCCCAGGCAGAGCGTGTGAATATGCAAGTTGACCCTCAATGTAAAAGGTCCCCATCCAACGTATGAGAAACATCACTCCAGCTAAATTACCTTCCACGCGTGGACATTATGTATCGGGAGGGACTGCTGTCAACAACAACGCAGAAGCATATTATTAACATTATCATGCCGACCGTGAAGCGACCGTCCAACCGAGGTTCAAATCCCTGCCAACTGAAAAGCTCTCAAAGGCAGAGTGGGCACAGCTAGCCCTCTCATGGGATCTCTGCTGTAGGCTCAATCATCTGAGTGTGTTCTCACCACCTCCAACCAAAAACAGAACACGCCAAGCTCTGAAAGACACCCAGCGAAAGCCGCGCACTCGAGGCCACTTGCACAGGTGAAGCTGAAAGGAAGCATGTCTTTGTTGCTATTAAAATTAGAATTTAGTGATCAATAGTCATGGTTGACACACCACAGCCCCACAACAAAATGTGTCCTCAGTATTTAACCCATATGCGACGTTGTGACATAGCAGGGGGCAGCTCATTCAGCACCTGGGGAGCAGTGCTTGGGGGCGGTACCTTGCTCAGGGTACCTCAGTGGTGTCTTGCTGGTCGGGGATTCAAACCTGCAATTTTTCAATTACAAGTGCGCGTCCCTAACCATTAAGGCACCACTGCCCACCAGCACAGTCCTACACAGCACATGCCATCTGGGATCTGGCGCCAAAAGTGTTGTGTCTCATTTATTTTTGTTTTTTTGGAGATACGAGTTATGTGAGATCATTCTGGCCATCTGGTGCTTTCCTTGACACACGACTCATCCTATTTCTACGGAGCACATAGAGAGGCCAGCTGCACAGCAGGAAATTCCCGCCAGTCCGGACGAGGTGGGACAGCGCATGTCCAAAGTGACAGACTGTCAAAGGAGATGAATACAGCAGTGACGCTGCCTCACAGGAAGCTCACTGTGACGCCCCAAACACTGGTGTGGAGACTTGCCTCTGCTCTGCTGCCTTGAGCTTATCTTCTGTGTCTGGGCTTGTCAGATCATTCACTGGCAGGCTGGAGAGATGAAGGGAACTATTTCATGGCAAAGGAACCCGTTGCGCAACCAGGAATGCAGGGAAAAAAAAAAGACTATAGAAAGCCATGTGTGCAAATAGCAGGCGTAAACAAGGGCTTAAATTCACCAACATCTAAAAGACAACTTAACACGCTGAATGGGAGCCAAAAGCATCTTGCCAAAAAGAGAGAACACCACACAGTGGCCTCCGTAACAGTTCTCAAGGGAAGTCCATCTGCCTGAGCTGAAGAAGTTGTGTAATTTCTTGACAAGGCACCAGGCCAGAGTTTACGAAACACTTTTGACGTTATGCATAAGACATCTCAGCCACAGGAGTGGAGGAATCTTCCACAGATTTCACCCGTCGTGCCACCACACTCATGCACAGACCTGAATTCTGCTACTTTCCAAGGAAAGATGTGCAAGAAATGGAACCTCCGCGTTAAATTCCCCGTCAGCGCCACCCCTAGAAATTCAGCTGATCCACCACAGGCTACAGAAAAAAATTCTGGGTGTCGTCAGCGAACCTTAACATGCTAAATAATCCGCAGGTCCACGCTGAGACTACACAGAATTTAAATCTTCTCCCGTACACCATCTGTTTTGAATCACATTACAGTTTTAACGCCGGACACACATACTTCCATTTCCCATAAGTACTTACCCACTTAGGCTTGTCATCATCGCCAAGTAACAAAGTCAATGAGAAGCTGGCAATAAACCTCAGCCAGGAGCCAGTGGAAAACACACAATCTCAATATACACAGACCGCAGGTCGTATTCAATGCCACATCTATTCGAGTGGTAGGAGGTCCCACTACCAACTGTGCAAAGCAGTGACTCAACACCTCTCTCAAGAATTCACAACCCAAAACCCATTAGCGACACGCCCACGTCCACTCTACCTGCTTCAAAGCTCAATGTGTAGATCAACACCTACCTCCCCAATGCTCCAACACCCCTAAAAGCCCAAAAATAACTAACAGCTGGCTTCACCCTATAGCTGATCTACAGATAAGCTGAGAGGTACCTTGTGCAAGTGCCAAGCAAATGCTTCACTTTCTATGCTGTAAATGGAGTTTTCTTTACATAACATGGCTCATATAACCAAGTAATATTTAACGTGTGTTTCATATTTATTCATAACGACTGGATAATACCTACAGCCATACTGGACATGACTTAGAACCCTGAGTCTAAGTTTTAACGGTGCTGCATGTTGTGAAAAGTTACTCTTCTGTTTCGCACTATTTCATGCACGTTTACTGTAAACACACATGACTTTCACAGTGGGGCCCCAGTTTCCCGAGACTAGTAGAAATATACATGCTGTCGACTGCGCCCCATAAGCTGCTTGCAAGCAGTAGCACGTCGGATCGCTGAACTTTAAGTGATTTTGAGCCCGTTTTTGGTTAGTGCGCGTCCACGTCGCGACGCAGGGGCGCCAGCCAGCTGGCTCTCTAACCGCTCCGGAGCTGGAAACCCAAATGCACACATATGTGTGAAAGACATATGCGCGAATATAACCCTGGAATCCTATCTTTAAGGTGTGGTAAAACTGCGTAGTACCGAGGTGGGTAAGTAAGTGGCCGATCTGCATGCTTAGTATGAGCCTACGGTGACATACACGGACACCTTGTAATACCGTACATTTGCGATCGAGGAGCTGGATCGCACGGAGACTACTCGCCTCTCAGCCCCTACCTGCCTGCCTGCGCTGGAGATGGAGGGGGGTCGCCCGATCATATGCATTATTGTAAATACAATGCGTACATACGTACCCCTGAAACGCACTCAGCGCGGCCAGGCACCCCTGCTCCCCTCCGGATCCTCGCGGAAATAAAAGCCTCTTGTAGCGGCTCCTAGCACGCTTTGCTGTCCTCCCCCATTAGACTGTAAGAGCATGCCTCGCTGCTTCCTGTTTCTTTTTTTAGCCGCAGTGATGTATTTGCGGGGTGGGGCAGTTTCTTTTTTTTTTTGCGTGATTGGGGGCGTTCAGAGCCACCTTGCCCTGCCTGTTGGGCTACGATACTAACGCCGAAGGCACTGGATCTGGCGGTCCAAGCGACGCGTTTCTGCCCAGCTGCGTCCCGATCGGTATTAAACGCGATGCAAGTGTACATGTCGACCGCGCAGTTCGGACGCTTCCTGTACGTGTCAAAGCGCGAAACGGACACTTCTTTCGAATTCTATCATGTTAGGATTTAGATGCAACCAATTATGCGGTTTTTAAAGTATCATTCCAGATTCTATACGTTATAACATCCTTCTCGTTGTAGTAAGAAAAAACAAAAAGTTTCCTTGCACCTTAATTACACGCTCGACACGCGGTTCGGTATTGTTTTCTGCGGACTTGCTGCAAGTACAAGGTCCTCACATTCTGACTTCTTCTGTACCGTGTTGAGTTGAGTTATAAGAAGTCATCAGCATTAATAAGTAGAAACGACAATAATTGTAAACAACATTAAATCGATCCACATTAAACAAAATGGATTTATATTCCTCTGTAAACTGAGGAAGTTTCATTTTTATTTGTTAATGGTGCCGTTGGACTGCTAAGCTTAAGGTTCCAACGTCTGAATCTTTGAATTGTTTACATGAGGTGTATCAGGTCTCTGTCCAGTTACACCTGTCATAGCACATAGTGTATGAAGAAACTTAATTGGTTTGTGGCCAGCGACTGTGCTGGAAACTGGAAGGTCATGGATTCAAAGCCTCCTGATCTGTCTTAATCGCTCTGCTTTCTTTAGTAGTATGGATAGCTGTGGAATTGGACTTGTAATAAAAAATGACTGCTTGGTATATACACTGCTGTTCTCTGCACATGATAAAGCTCTACAGAGGAAGTCATGCACGTCTATGGATGTAGCACATCTGGTCCCAGGTCTGCATAGGCTCCCAGAATAACTTAAATTTACAAACCCACCTTCCACTACAGGAGACTTTTCTCAGAAGGTAATCTGGAGCCATCACCTCAGGTGTGGTAATATGGCCTAACACTTGTGCCTAAGCAGAAAAAAACAAACAACAGAAGTTCATGTCAAACAGCCACAACCGTATGTTTGTAACTGCTGTTGTTCTCTTATTGCACACAGAAGCTACACTCCTCCCTTTTGTGTTTGCCTTTTCTTGCTTTGGTTATTTTTTATACTTCTGTTCTGCAGTGTCTTTGGCCGTCTTGAAAACCATTTACAAACAAATTAATTATTCATCACCCCCCCCCAGAATGTTTCTCTGTCACCCACTTGTCTTCAGATGTCTGTGCACGAGCTATCAAACCTGTTTAAAATAAGCGTTTCAGCATTTTTTATCCCCGTAACGCAGCAGGCCAAGTGGACGAGCCCATGTCACTCGTCCGTCTGATGATGAATGAGGATCGATATGATGTGGGGGGGGCTGCCCTCCTCCCACTGCCGAGTTTGCAGACTCCTGATGAACGCCTGGCTGACTCCCTCTCGGCTATGCTAAGAGGAGGGAGGCTGGAAAGAGTGGAGCCGCGAGCTGGACCTGCCAGCGCCATCAGGACTACGGTGTCCCCTTCACAGGTCCTATTTCCTCCGAGGTTCACCACCAGACCTTGTGTCTAAACATATGACGACGCGAAATCAGACATTGAGGGATGCTGGCTTCTCCGCTGCTATTCTTATGATGTGCTGACCAATTTCTCCTCCGCACTTCTGTTATTCTCTCCCAATTTGGCTTGAAAAAACAAGTACAGTGTGTTAAAAAAGGTTTTAGTCCTGTTTTGTTTACTGGAATTGAATGCCAGCATTTATTAAATAAACTCCATCTAGTTGTGTTTGAGGCTAGAAAAGTCATTTATGTGGCAGTTTCAAAGCAGTAATTCTAGGCCACGATGCCCGGGTGTCCTCAGCAGTTACATTTCTACTCAAAACCAAAGCCAGTTGCTGTTGTTGTACTGGAGTCAGAGTGAGGGCAGAGTTGGATCTAATGACTGCTATGGATTCAACTGCTCTCCAAGGTCTAAGTAAACATCGAATTTCCAGCAAAGTAAGGGGAAATTCAGTCCAATGTTCCAATTGATCCCCACAATGTAATAAAAAATCTGTTTTTTACGTCATGAGGGCTATTTTTCAGGTCCCCACAAAGATCTGTGACACAATCAAAAAATAAAAAATGCTAAAAGTTGGTTATGGTTGGGGCTGGTTAGGGGTTACAGTTGTCATGTTGGGATTAGTTATCCCCTTAATGAATGGAGAGTGCCCACAAAGATAGAATTACGAAATCATCTGTGTGTGTGTGTGCGCATGTGTGGTATTATTTAGAGTTACACCACTTCCTAAAATTGTAATTCAGATTCGCACTATAAATAATAATCATTACAAATTTATCTAGGCTGTATCTTACTGGTCAACAATCAAACATAACAGCTTGGTTTCAGGTCAGCCTCTGGTAAAAAGTTCTGTTTGAAAAATGAAGCTAAAATGCTCTGATGTCATCTCTAGGGGGTACCCCACCTTGCTACCCTTCAGGGTGAAGGACAGCCCAGAGACTGCTACCAAAATAGGACAGTAAAGTTAAATGAAAGCTGCACTGTGACCACAGATGTCCAGACAGGCCAGCCTGTGCCGAACTGCCTCAAAGGCTTGTGAAAACAGGTGAATAAATGGCACCACATTCGAGAGAAAAGAAGACTGGAAAATGAGAGAAAAAAATAAATTTTTTAAATGAATATCTTTTCAAGCAGCCCGTCACCATGGAAACCGTTTTGCCCAGGGATCTGATGAAATTTGAATTAGGTTTCTTGTATCATTACCTGGAGTGCAACTCGCACAAAATTCCAAATCACTCACGATAATTATTACTGAAAGTAAGCAATGAACAAAGACTGACTATATTTGTTATGGCTCTGAAGTCAAACAGCGGCCTGGGGTTCGCTCTTTGGTTAGTGTGCTTCAAGGCTCCCCAGAGGGTTCGAGATGAGCTATACTCAAGCAGCGCGACTGGCAACAGCCCCCCAAAATAAATTTTGACTGACCCACAGAATATTAACCATGAAAACTAAAGCACTCCCAGAAACTTTGGTGTCGAACTTTTATATAATTTAAGACAACAGCTGGTAATTTATTATTTGTTGACTTGTCTTAGTTGTCAGTGTAATTAGCTCTTCTTTTGTTATCGACGCATGAACTGTCAACATCGTGGCTGTCAACATGAGGAAAGTTACACCTCAAGGGCCTGCAATCTTCTCTCCGCTCACACAGTTCTTCTCTCTGCACTCCCTCACACACACCATTAAATCGCATACAGGATGTTCAACAGTTGCCCTTCAGCAGACTGCAGGGTTAGCGTCCCAGAATTCCTTGCTGGGTGAACATGGCACAGACAGCTATGAAACAGTCTACTGTCTCATAATTATCAAAATGAGTTTCAAAGTGTTTCGTATACGACAGATTGTAATTCGAGCAAAACATAAGAAAATTGTTTGCGTGAAGATTTACGATAATGAAACATACCCATTATGTTTAAAATAAATTAGGCTGCTGTTCGCGTTTCTCATATTAAATATTTCTGGCCCACCTCTATGATGAATGATGTTTCAGATTAATATTAATATAAAGTAAATTAAATGAACTGGAAACAATTATAACAAAGGTTCCATTATACATACATCTGTACTGTTTAAAGAGAAAATACAGGGATTAGAGCAGTTTCCTAGCTCTCATATTACATGATTAGATGGCAGTTTTCCAGCGTATGGGCCTGTTTGATTGGTAATCTTCTGTCCTTAATAGAACTGGGAGCGTTTATCCTTTCTGTGTTACACAATCACTCCTCAATCCCCATGGTGACCGTAAACTGGGGTTATCAGTCACACATCAGGTCATGTGCCCGGATCACCCAGATTCCCCCCTGGACATTACTTAAAAACTTCCGGAAGTAAGATAATGGATTACCTGGATGTTTTTGTGTTGCTGCCGGATCCTGCCATGAACATACAATCTCAGGTCACTTCTTATTTTGGGAACAGAAATTTGTATCCTGCTAATGTACAATATGTAATTATGGGATCTGTCCATCAGCAGACCATGATATGTAGACAGACATTTAATGTTGTACATTTTAGATGATTTTATGCATTTTTTGTCTGAAATCCTGAGCATTCCTCGAATGAATGAAAATTCAAACTTGGTTATGCATGTAATGCAAGGCTGTAATTATAATATGTATCATTGGAGACAAGGCTACAGCCTTGATCTATTGGTCGCCTGTGTTGGAGTCGTCAACTAAGATGATAGCAGTAGCACCGGAGGCCGTATGTGTTATAGCCCCAAAGTCACATGGGACCCTCACAAGGTAAGCAAGAAAATCTATGTTACCAGGGACAGAGCGAGAAATTCTGGGGCTCCTGACAAAATGTTCTATGAGAAATCATAATAATCAATTTCGAATAGAGAAACCATTGGTGAATAACATGGTCATGGAAAAAGAATAGATCCAGGTGAAAAGGAGATTTTATTAAAAGCTCAAACACATTCAAAGCACCTTCTCTTCTCACTGCCCGGGAAACACTGTTTCATACCATTCACCCACATCCACAGTGGTGAGCAGCAATTAATCATTAACCAATTAACTTTGACTTAACAATGAACTGCATGCAGATGAGTAACAGGCTTGCCTATTTTATCTATTTTTCTTTACTTTTTTTACTGTACAGCACTTTGGTCCTGTGCTGGTTGTTTAAAGAGCTTTATGAATAAAGTTGGATCGGACTGTCAGCAGTCTTCACCACAGCCTAGAACATCCTCACCCTCAGCTTCATAAGATGGACCAGAGCTGCATGACATCACAACACTGAATGGCACAGCATGCACAGTCAGATGGGCTGAGATTAGGCTTAGGCGGTATCTAATTTTTCATACCATCCAAAAATTATATTGTGGTGCTCAAGTGTAAATCTATCTCCATGCAATACTATTCTGTTGAACAGAAATCCTCAAGTTTCACTGAAACATTTTTAGGGATGTTTTTGCAACAACAACAATTTGTCGGACTTGCTTATAGAGCGTGTGGCACGTGTGAGATATGCAACAAAAATAAGTAAGGAGAAGAAATGCAAACAAAAAGTGGTCAGCAAAAGACACTCACCTTCCACTGTATGGAAATATAATGGTTTCCACAGAGACTAAATTGAGCAAAAGTAAGTGATTTATCAGCATGGCTTTGCTGGTAGAACTCAGCCGCACCACTGACTTATTTGACAGACTCTATTGGAAGCTAATACGTTGTTTCACTATATTTCATTCTGGATCAATTTTCAAATAATTTTTGCTTCATAAATATCTCAGTATTTATCACAAAGCTGCATATGACGATATTTAAAGTTTTTCCATATCGTACAGCAAATGGACAATATAGAGAACAGAGACTTTTTTTGTAATCCAGCTGCCTGGATACTCAGTAAAGATGTTGACATCTTCAAAGGAGCCTTTTAGCCACTATGTTGTGGTAGTTATCATATGGATCAGTACATAATTAAGATTCAAGAACCAAGACATTTATGTTTAAGACGTTTGTGAGCAATAACTTCCTGCGTGGTCTCAGAGAAACTTCTCTTTATCTTTGAATTGACTGTTCACCCAAGGATTCCAGGCAGACTGTTCTGGGTTTTGTGCGTACATGTCATAGGATTATTTTGTGACTTGGCTCCTGGCACACGGTAAACAAGCAGGTAATTGCTACCTTAATATGGCACGGCATTACTTAGGCATAGAAGAGACATAATGATTGGCCACAACCGAAAATAGCAGATTGCTCGATACACGCAGGCACTGTTCTCTAAAGCGAGAGCCCACTCAGACAAACACAGGCACAGGCTCACCGAGTTTGCATCCCTGCCTAAGCTCTCTACCTCATATGGACCTTCAGGATTAACCTCTCTCTTTGGGGAGGGGAAGTCTTTCAATTTTTTCATTGAGTGCTTCATAGATTTAGATCTTAGCAGTTGCCAATTAACAGGAGAAAAACAGGGGTATTTAAACCCTTTCGGACTAACTCTGCTGTCTTTCTGCTCAATACAATATGTCAGAACAGGGCGGTGTAATTAGACCTAAGGAGATTTATGCAGTAGTTATAAGGCACTTATTATGGATACGCATGTTTATTAATAAAACAAACAATAAGTCTAATTCATTTTATCATATTCAATTTAATTTTTTAGCTAAGCTTAGAAAACTGCATGATCTATTTCTCCTGGACAGCATGGTTTTTGCAATAAGCTATTTGCTTTGCTTTATGTCCACTTTCGACAAAACGGTCTGCTAAGCATGTAACATACAAATGTAAAATTTTCAAAACATTCCAAGAAATGTAATACTACTTTTGAAAGTTTAAATATCCAACATTGTACTTTTTTTTCTGTAAACTTGTTTGACCTTCACAAAGTGCTCAGACCCATTTATATAAAACTGTTGGTGCTATAGCATGGGAACAGACAGCTTTTTTGATAGGCTATAACAGGAAATGGCTGGCAAATTGTGATCATTTTCGTATTTTATTTCTTTTTGTCCTAAGGTTCATTTCAGGCAGTAAATGGATAACAATTTGATGGTTAATTGCTTAAGAGTCCTGCTTAATTTAGGCTCGCATAAGCGCAAATTTGTTATGCAAATGAGACAAGCATCCTACTGAATTTTCTGATTACATCTCTACCACAACTGGACCATCGCTCTAGTGCTATAAATTGAATGGAAACTCTGTCGGAGCAAGTTATTTCAGAAATGAACTGATCGCACATCTGGGCTTATCAGCCAACAGACCGAAGGTGTTATGCACCGATCAGCGGTGTTAAACCTCATCGGCTAAGGCTAAACCTCAGCCTAGCGACGAGACACATCTCAGATGCCATAAAATTAAGGTGTAAGTCCTTAAACCGACTTCATAAAGGACACGCTTGGTACATTTTGAAGTTTCTGAGAATCAGAAGAATGAGAAATCAGATTTTGCCTGCTTAAATCTGCGTGTAAGAATGGTATTGAAACCATTCTGTCCGTTACAAGAGGGGCTAATGTTTCCCAACATGAAGAGCTCTTATAAAGGACCTACTGAAAGTAAATAATTTCCTCCGACAGCAAGTGATTTATTAGAGAAACAAAAGCCTCGAATTACTGTGACAGCTTCAGCTGAGGAACGCAGGATGAACATGACGGAAACGGTTATATCCCATAGCACTGATTGCCATTTGTTTGGAGGAGAAAGCTTTGAAATTTCATATTAAGTCGCGTATTATTTATGTAATAAACCCCGTTATTATTTTGTCCAATCACTTTCTCAAATGATTGAGAGGGGTTAGGTGGGGAAATCAGTGGAAATCATGCCACTGACCTTAAGCATTTTATAAAGTATTTAAATTTATCTACATGCAATGCCTTCACTAATATGAACACCTCAGTTGCACATATATATTAAATATATGCCCTATTTGTATTTTATATTATACCTATGTATTTCAGTACAGTTCAATGCAGTCGCTCCCAATTTTCATTTTCAGTACATTGGCCTAGCTAATGCTACATATTATAGTGTTGGCTCAAATTCGGATTCAAGAATTTTAGGCGGCATGTACACAGATTTTAGCGTTTAATAATTCAGCCTCCGCGATCCTGACCAGGATGAGCGTTTGGAAGATACTGGAAAATTGTTTTCATGGACAGACTAATCCTATACTGATTCCTTAAAGTCAAAAAGCCGCCCCCCTCTGGTGGAAGAAATAATGCCAAACAGGTTAATAAAAACGTATTGTAATTTGTAACCCGCCCTTTCGTTACAGCCCGAACCATCTGCGCCCGAACCTGGATTAGTCATGTAAATGATACTCAGTCTGTCGGAAATTGTTAATTATTAGTAGCCTAAAAGTTGTTTTTCCCAATACGAAAACCCATTCAAACAAACATACTTATGGCCGGAATTTTTCACAAACGTGGAATGCGCTTGTTTTTTAGATACACTATAGAATCTCTTGAAAGAAGGAAGGGAATTACTAGTCGTTTAAATATTTCCTCCTTTCCGTACTATCAGTATATTGGTTCTGTAATTAGATAGTTCGCCAGTTACTCCGATTGTTTGTATTCAGGACAGAAACCTTGGTGTTCCTTTGAACTCCCTAATTTTTCGACTTTCATTAATCTCTATTGTTTTATTTTTTTCCTTGTTATCATTTGTCATTGTTCTGACCCCCTACTGTCCCATTATGGATATTGTATGTGCCGTTTTTTCCTTCTATAAAAAAGTGTTTTTGACAATTTACCAAACCGCTTTTTTGGATAACACGTCCTGCTCTGAAGGGAAACGCATAGAAATGATGTAATCAACGCGCAGTATAGCGCAGTCAGGGTGAAACATAAAAGTACGGACGTGTCTGGGATTAATTAATCTGCATGACCATGCATCAGGTCCACTGAGCTACAAATGAGCTATGGACTGGAGCCGGTTTCAAGCTGTTTAGGAGCCCGGAGGCAGAGTATACCCTGCATTTATTTAATATTCAGAAAGATTGTTTGTACACTATATTGGCAAAACTATTGGGACACCCCTCAAAATCATTGAATTCAGGTGTTCCAATCACTTCCATAGC
>JABFDZ020000138.1:8588808-8607144 GCA_019775955.2 Pollimyrus isidori | reverse complement strand
CATGTTCTCCCCGTGTCGTTGTGGGGTTTGCATGTTCTCCCCGTGTCGTTGTGGGGTTTGCATGTTCTCCCCGTGTCGTTGTGGGGTTTGCATGTTCTCCCCGTGTCATTGTGAGGTTTGCATGTTCTCCCCGTGTCATTGTGGGGTCTGCATGTTCTCCTCGTGTCATTGTTGGTTTTCCTCTCCAGTTTCCCCCTTGAAAGAAACCCATTGAAGTCAAAGTCAGCTTTATTGTCAATTTCTTTACATGTACTAGACATACAAATAAACTGAAATTACGTTCCACACTGTCCCACGTGCAGACATGACATGACTGGAACAGTAATGTTCAAAGACACAACAAAAACACATTCTAACTACTGAGTAGCAGTATATAAAGTGCAGGTAGCTTAAAGAATATACTCTTAGAAATTAGAGTGTAATAAGTTTTTCCAGTATTATAAAGTGTTTCTGTGCTGAGACATTAAATAATAGCAGCTGTAGTAGTAATAATAATAATAATAATAATAATAATAATAATAATGGTAACAGATGTGAGCAATTTGCATAGTGCATAGGTAGTCGTTCCTGTGGGTCAAAGTCCAGAGCGTTTTTTTTGGGGGGGGCAGATTCCTAGTCACTTGCTACCTTTATTTGTAATATTTGCAATACAAACTTGAAGTGTTTTTTTTCTGAAGATAAGAAATGAACAGCAACATTGGAAATGCAGGCATTTTGCAGTGAAATTGAGGTCTGACGAATACATGCTTGCAGGGTACATAAATGCTACTCTTGCCACAGTCAAACGAACCTGAACAGAAATCTGCTCTAGCAATGTGAGTGTGAGAGAGCTCTTTGCTCATGAAGCTGCAGCACAGTTTCCATTAGAGAGCTTTGATTTGCTTTGCCGATTAACATTCCTCATCATTTCACTGCCTGCCCCTCCAGGACAGTCGAATTCCATCTCCTCACTCAGTGTGATTTCCTCCTATAGTCCAAACAAATGTGGCTTGGCTTATTGACTTCTCTAAATGACGTGTCCGTTTGTGCATGTGCCCTTCAATGGACTGGCATCCCCTCCAGGGTGTACATCAGCTGTGTGCCTTGTACTGCCTAGGATACGACCCAGACCTCTCTGCCACCCTGCCCAGGATAAGCGATTATACAATGAATGTAAGATGTACAGTAGTATTAATTATGAAAATTGAATAGCGAAATTTAGAAGTAAAATATCTTACGATAGCGGATTGATTTAGTAGATTATTCAGGTAAGAGGGCATCACCCGAAATGTCCTTTATGAACTATTCTTTCCAGTAAAGTACGGACCAAATGCATTTTGCACTCATTCAAAATTAATTTTACCCACCTTGACTACTGCTTCGTTAGCTGAAACGAACATCCTGGATCCAATTTAACAATCTCTATTTTCAAAACAGGAGGGTTAAAACATTTGCCTGCTGTGAAATATACATCATATTTTGTATGTTTTATTTTCAATATTTTATTTTCAATAGGTTTTTTTTTTGCAGTGTAAGACAATGACTCACCCCAAACCTCCAGTGTTTGGTGTTAAAATTTAGTGTTGATTTTATGTCTGTCTGGGTTTCCTGCCATAACAAAGACATTTCTGAGTGCGACGGACTGGTGTCCTGTCTGATGGGCATTCCCTGCCTTACATAGCATTTTCCCTGGGGTACTCTGGATTGGGGGGGGGGGGTCACAAAATTTTTTTTACATAGTACAAAAACACAGTAGCTCGACACAGCAAACGTTCACCACCAAAATGCTTTATGAAACCAAGCCCATACAAATGAAGGGGGTCACAGATGGTCACAGCAGCTCTTTGTCAGACCCCTTAGCAGGAAAGCTGTTTTAAAGGTGGGGCTTTGGCAAGGCACAGCATCACCACCCCACCTTTATAGGTGTTACTGTAAAGTATGACACCAGCCTACTGACTTTTACAGATTTGCTTATGGTTCCATGAGGACTAGTTGTAATATTACACCCAGCAGTTCTGACACCATGTAGGTATCAACCCACCTCTTATAAGAAACGTGCTCAGCTTCCCGAGCAGGTAGTAGGCTGGAGTAAAATGTCTATTGTGTGACATCACATACGGGGTGGGTGAGCATTCAGCTGCCACCTGGGAGACAAAGTCCTGGCAAAAAACAGACCACAGGCTGAAAGCTGCACTGTTACTATGGTGCCACCCAGAACTCTGCATTAGTCAGCAGCTCCTGCATCACAGGCTTTGATGCCCACCCCCTCCCTACAACTGAGAGCTTTCCAAGTTTCCCTCTGGATTGACAACTCTTTCACCTTAAGGAGAAACTCAAGGATTATGCAGCCAGTGACTTAGTTTGTACACATAGGGGTGTTGCCTTGGTAACTGTTTAAAGCCCCTGTTTTTGGAGACCTTCCAGACAAGAATTTGGACCCATATAAGGCCACATATAGGAATAAATCCCCCAGTCACGTGGCCCGCACCTCCTTCCTGGCATCGGACTTCCATGGTAATGTGTTTCCTATATCACCTCAGTGCGGGACTCACTGGCAGACTGTAAAGTTCCAGGGGCCGGCAGGGGTGAGGCGAGGTGAGATGGAGCCACCAACCTCTGGCATGTTGTGATTTGTCACTCTGTGAAAAAACCCATACGCTGTCGTATTTATCTGAGAAGCCCGATACGCTGGGACCAGCTCCTCGTAAATGACACAGCTGCACGACCAGCACTGCTTCCAGTGTTTTCCCTTTAAATCTGCGTTTTGCTTCTCCTGAGTGGCATCCCTGCACTCTACTGCTCATTAAAAACAACCTAGAAAGCACACATCCTGGCGGATCTGGGATCTTTCTGTGTCAAGTGCACAGTTTAATGCTGAAAGCTGACATTCACAGGTCACACAAGTTGAGGGACAGAACTGGCCCTCTGGAATATGCAAGATAGCAGAAAAACATTCCCTGCACATTCTAAATGACATGCTTCAGGTTTAGCAGCGATGACATAATGGTTTAGGTACCCTAAGTAAAGATTAAAAAACATGTCATGGAGAAAAGCAAAAGGAATACAGGACAAGTTGTGAAATAGATATATATGACAACAACTCCCATTTCTGTATGACATTATTCCCTTTCTAATAATGTATATTCTTCTGACAGATGAGTTCCCTACATATGCTATTTAGAGCATTGAAATAGATCATTGGTCATTGTTTAAACCCACCTATGTCTCATGGAATTCTGATGCATACTAAATTCATATTAATTTAATTTGTTATTCCTGTGAGTCACATGATGAACTCAGTGAAGTTCAGTCTCTGTTTGTCCTTTATATTTGTTTCATAACTCACATTATTATGCGATTGAAACTTTCATTACCTCTTAAACACCTGCTCCATTTTTATGTGCTGACTAATTGAAATAATTATCAAATTCCTTATAAAACAAAAAAGCTGACAAGGTTCCCATTACTTGAATCATGTATTTCAGGTAAAACTCAGCCAAAGCAAATTAACCAAGAGCTAAAAATGAACACAAGCAAACCACGCTCTCCTTGCCAGCGTCTGGAGGAAGTCCAGTCTCTTTTCCCTGTCCCTGGCTGTCTCAGTCACTTCAATCATGTTCACTTTGTTATCTTGGCTGCTTAGCTACGCTCAGGTCGGCCAGGCTGCAGTGGCAGACAGCACGTTCTGGTCCTGTCCCCTCAGGGTCAGGTTTCATCTTTCCACTCAGCTCATAGCTCAGCTGGACGGTTGCTTATGTTCTACAGTATGTACAGCCAACATGAACACGGCAAGTTCCTTTTTAGAGGAACTGCAATAGAGATTTTTTGTGTTATATTATTGACTTGCATTCCTCCATCCACGCAGAGCCGGGTTTGGGACTGGGACCCTAGGCCTGCTGGTAATGAGTGCCCCCTTCTGCCTTGTGCCCCCACAGACCGCCCAGACCGTCCTGGTGGTGGTGGTAGTCTTCTGCCTGTCCTGGCTGCCGCACCACGTCGTTCACCTCTGGGTGGAGTTTGGGTCCTTCCCTCTGAACCAGGCATCCTTCCTGTTCCGTGTGGCGGCGCACTGCCTGGCCTATAGCAACTCCTCGGTCAACCCCATCATCTACGCCTTCCTGTCGGAGAACTTCCGCAAGGCGTATAAGCAGGTGTTCCGCTGTCAGGTGGTCAGTGAGTCTCCGCTGAACGACATCAAGGAGATACGGAGCAAGGTGGACACTCCACCCTCCACCAACTGTACCAATGTCTGACTGGATGTTCGGGTCGCAGGGGCAGAAGACTGCTAGTGGATCTGGGGGCAAGAAAGAAGACATAAGGAAACTTATTGAACCCGGAGTAAAACTGCGAACCAGCAGCTGATCAGCAGCTGATCAGCAGCTTCTCGATTCTGAACATGTGAAAGGAATTACTATCTAAATATAATCCAGCATGCCTTTTCAAATCTCATTACTGCTGCCATTAACTGAGAAGTTAAAAGGCATTATTAACCACTTTAAAGGAACCTGGAAATATTTTTATTCGTATTTTAATCTCGCAGCTGGTATTTATGTTGGTCCAGACGCTGTGCTTTTCACTTCAGCTCAATTTATATGCTCAAGAAAAAATAGCAGGATCAAAAATAAAACATGCAGCCAGATTTCTTTTAAAAGAAACGTATATCATTATCAAAATGGCTTTGGATTTGTGTATGTAAAGCATGGCAATTACTTTGAGTAATCATATCTCTTTAGCCGTTCAAACATCTTAACCACAAAGGAATGCCTATTAATTTTGTGAAATTCGGGGGGGGGGCATATGGAATGATACTCTTTTCTCTGTCCAGGTGTTTTTTAAATGTATGTGACTGTGGAGACGCCATTGTAAATAACGCAGAAATCGTAAAACTTGTCATGGTTGTAATAAATATATGCATATGCATGTTGATGAGAATTTATGTTAATTAGCACATCTGTATGCTAAATTGGACCAGGCTGCAGAATAATTCATGAATGGGAATCTGCTGTAAGGTTGACACTTAAATCTGTCCTGAAATCATTTCTTTGTTAGATAATGAAACAAATTTCACTGCACTAGTAACACTGCGACTGCTGCCTGGACAGCCTGGGAGACCCCCGGATCAGGGGTGCATGATTATTGCAGTGCACTAGTAACACTGTGCTGTGCTGCCTGGGCAGTCTGGGAGACCCCCGGATCAGGGGTGCATGATTATTGCAGTGCACTAGTAACACTGTGCTGTGCTGCCTGGACAGTCTGGGAGACCCCCGGATCAGGGGTGCATGATTATTGCAGTGCACTAGTAACACTGTGCTGTGCTGCCTGGGCAGTCCGGGAGACCCCCGGATCAGGGGTACATGATTATTTTTCTCCCAAGGCCTAAATTTCATTAGCCACATGAAGCTAAGGTCCACAGGGGTGTGGGGGGAGTCCCTAGTTAGATTTTACCGACCAGGGGAGCCTTCGTTAAATTTTGCCAACTTGAGGGGGGGGGGGACTCCCATGGCAAATTTTGTGTTTTTTCTTCCAAAGTTTGCCATTTGAGGTCCCCGGGCCAAGACACTCTGGAGCCAGCTGGCAGATACAGTCTCTCCAGTATGTTCTGTGACTAGATGTATACAGGAATGAAACTGCACTCAGCAGTAGCCCTGGTAACTCATATTCCTGCAGTATCTTCTACAGGATCTGCTACTGGCCCACAGGCTTGAGATGTTCCTATGAGCTCTCACACTGCTATGCCAGGCTAAAGTTTGTCTGCCTTGAGGGCAACGTATCGGTTAAACCTCTGTGTCTGACATCAGGGGGTTGCTGGTTTAAGTCCAGCCTCGGCTCATTCAGCAAGGCCCTTAATGGCCAGCTCCCGGGGCACTGCAACGGCTGGCTGCCCATCACACCCCACATTACTCTCACCTACAGAGAGCCAGTTGCATGGTGGAGGCAAAAATAGAATTTCCACATGGAGAATAAGGCTATTCCCAAGCTTTCAGCTCCTTTTCTGACTACATTGTAGCCTTTCTAGCCCATGAATACCTTTCTGCAGCCTAAGGAGACCCTCTGTGAAAGAACTGTCCTAAAAATGTTCTTCTTCAGCTTGGAAAGTTCCATACCCATAGGTGTCCACCTGTGGGTCCTTGGGACAGAATTGTCACTGCAGGTAAGACTAATTACATCTAGTTGATATGTGGAAGATACCTTTTTTTTCCTGAACAGCCCCTCTCTACCTTGTCCTTTTCCAAAGAATTTAACTCTGAACTACAAATATCGGTAAGGTACATTTTTCTTCATTAGCAAGCAGAGTAGCACAGCCTGCTCCCGTGTTCCCAGGTGTCGACACACTGAAGAATGAAAATGCACCATTGATAAACTCTTTCACCATTCCCTTACAAGGTCTTCTTTAACAGGATTCCTCTCAGATTCCTGATTTTCCCTTTACTCTTCCCCCAGATGTGTCCTGTCTCCCTGCTGGTCTGACAGTTCTCCCTAACCATGCCAGGTCAGCATGTTCTCCACTTGAGTGCTGTTCACACCTCCGCAAGAACTAATAATATCTTCTTGCCTATGGCCTAAGACAGAACAACAATCCCATAATGCACCCCACTCCACCTAACTTTCAATTCTTCTTCCACAGATACCTTTAGCTTGGACTCCACCAGAGATGGAACATTCCATGTTTCTAAAGCCAGTGGCCATAGCTAAGGCTTCCAAACCTAACCCTGTACTCACGGTTGACCTTATGAGTGGTGAGGCCACAAAATATATTTATTATGACTTTCTAAGAATATGAATATTGACAAATGTTATGTTTAAGTGTAATGTGTAAAAATGGTGGTGTGTACAGATGCAATGGCTTCTCTGGAGTCAAAGGAAATGGCAAACTCTGTGTCTTATAAACCCAATGTGCCACTTTGTCACAATATTTTCAGATTTGACATAGCATGACGGACAGCTACTATTTATAGTCATTGTTGTTATTGATATGTAATATTCTTTTTTTTCCAGTTATCGCACTCTCACTGTATTTTTTTGTCCAGTGTTTGTCTTTCAAATATTCTTTGTTCTATATCTCTGATGCTCATACAAATTGCAGTTTCCTTTCAGGTGTGTGGAATGACAATAAAGTGACTTGACTTTGCCCTTTGGCTTTTCGCCTTCATCATCATCATCATCATCATCATCATAATAATAATAACAATAATAATGATGAATAATAATAATAATCATAGCAATATTAATAATAATAATAATAATACATCATATTTAAAAGTACCTTTCAATAACAGTAGAATAACACCTATAGAAGTAATGAAATCTAAATAAAACAAGACCAAGAAAATCAGACATAAAACAAAAAATCAAGCAGGTGGATTCTGAGTAAACCCAATGAGGCGGTTTTTAACAGTTTTAAATGGTGTTACACAATGTAGCTGACAAACATGAGGGCGAAGCCAGTTCTGGAGTTTGGGAGAAGGTTCTGGTGTAGAATGTAATGTCTCAGTACTCGCTTTTTACTTTGAGAAAACTACCGACTCGTTAGAAATTACGCACATGCCCTAACCATATAAACTGCATGAATTAGGCACATACAGAAAACGTATGAAGTATGGAATATACTACACTAAGCTACTACACTGTAAAATGACAATTAGACCCATGACTATAAAACAAGAATTCCACGTTTTGTGCACATTCGTTAAACTTTTGATATTCTGCTCTTGGCCATTGAACTTTATGGAGGGCCATCTGTTTTTATTATTTATAGGTATCATTTTTCAAACAAGTTTGAGATAATGCCAAATTTATTTCAGATACTATGTGTTTCCTCTACTCTCCAGTTTTTATCTGGTTTATTGTGAATTCAGGGAATAATTCAAATAAAAGGACTCAGCCTTGGATTTCCCACAGAATTCTAGCAAGGGACTAACTTTTTCTCAGGGCTAACTTGTTTTCAGATTTGTTTTCAGAACACATTTTGAACTCAGTTATAAAGCATAATTGTGAATTTGGGGTTTCACAATTCCAGCAATATATGCACATGTGGGAACGTGTGCTAATGAGATCCAAACACCTCTTAAGCTCAGTCTTCCTTTCAGCTATTTCTTTACAATTTGTCCTTTTGCCCTAACTTGAGATGTTTACCTTTATCCTGGACAAATTCAGACACCACCATGCTGAATGGGGAAAAAATCACAATTAAAATAAAAAGAACTATGAAGGAAGCTTTTTTGAAGGGAACTCCTGTGCTAACTTACGAATTTTTGGGTCGAAAATAAAGCATTTGTAGATATACAGATGGATGCTTGAATGTTTTACCTGTTCTCCTTTTTGTGGAAAAGACAGAGGTAAGGGCCATGCACATTGCCACACCCACCACCGCAGGGATGAGAACCTGATAGGTGATACTGCAGCACAGTGGCTGGAGTGCCACTCCTGCCACCAACCCGCAAATTTACCCTGTAAACAAAAGGACCTCCTTGCAGGGCTGAATGCAGATTCACAGCATACGCACAACAGAGTAAATGCAGGTTAAGGGTCTTGCTCAAGGGCCCAGTAGAGCATGATCACTCCCAGCATTCAAACCAGCAACATCCTGGTTGCAATGCAGGAAGCGTAGGAAGCAGCGGCATGTACATCAAGATGCTCCGACTGCCAGTACAGATCCTTAGCCTCAGAACCACTCTGTGGTAGATAAGAGAGAATATTTTCAGTAGAGGTGCCGATGGTACTGTTCTGTATATAAAATTTATTCAAGCTGTAGGACCACCCTGACAGCAGATTTGCAAAGCCTTCGCTTTTGCCTAGTGAGATATTTATTTACCTTTCCTGCCAAATTGTGGGTCATGGTTGAGCCGTGTCACGGATTTTGGGCAACTGCCTAAACTTTGTCTTTGGGTCTGCAATATATGTATCAGCCTTCAAGGCTTTCCGGCATCCTCCAAATTGGCATGCACTGAAATCAGCAGAGTGGCAGGACTGCTGAAATACGCACCCACCTCGCCCGCCGCTGCCGGCCAAATATGGCATCCGGGCGGCGGTGTCAGTGAGTAAGTAGGTCTGTGAGAGGCGATGCAGCTGTGTGCATGTACTTCACACCAATCCTCTGTCATTCCCGGAGAACAGAGGTCCGCTCTGGGCCGTTACACAACTGGTCAGCTATACTTGGAGCTCAAAAGGTGAATGCGCTGCCTGTTCTCTGGCCTACCCTTTCAGCCACAAATGAGGGAACTTCAGCTACTAGCTAGTAGCTCTCACACTTTTCATTACTCATTGTCATCAGCTGTTTTTCAAGGGAATTATTTTTCTGAACCGTCCGATCAATTCTTTTCTGGACATCCGATCGCACAGTGGAGAACTGGTTCATTTACACTGGTAAATAATTAATTATGACTGCGTGCTCCTGAATGTGGACTCTTGGTGGAACACTTTTTTTTTTTAAAAAAATTAAGAAATATACCACAGTGTGTTTGCTTTCAAAATTAAACAGCTTCTTTTTTTTTTAACCAAGAATGGCGCTTCTGTTGTTCTGTATTTTGTGTACATATTGGAATTATTTACAAACGTTGCACCGAGTACTGGTCAAAGTGCATTAACCGTATGTTTGAGGTGGATAATAAGCACTACAATGAGACTTGTGTCTCCTAAATCATGGCTATGTTTGGGGCTGGTCCTTCAGACCCAGCGTCGTCTTCCCTTATTGTATTCCTCTGCAATGCAGTGGGTTTCATTATAGCTCTGCCTATTGCCGGCAGTATCAGCAAAAAGATTATTCATTAAAAAATCTTTGGTTTCTAGTTGCAACATTTAAAATACAATGATTGTTTGAATTCAGTGCTGAATGCAATTAACTTATAGTGAAAGGGTGTTCTCGGGAGTTGTTTAATAACCCATCCATCCATCCTTCCATCCATCCATCCTTCCATCATCTAACTACTCATCATGGGCTGCGTCACTTGCAGCCTATTCCAGGAAGCACAGAGTGTTCCTGCTTCAGGCTCTATATCACCCTAGGATTTTGCCATACTTTGTATTAAGTATGCTGGACAGATTGGACAAGTCGCAATCTCAAGCATGGCAGCTGCATTAATATCAATATTTCTGATAAGTCAGAGTCAGAATAAAGAGTTCTTTTGTTTAGAAAAGAATTTTCTCCAAGGTCCAGAATTTGGTGCTTGTTTGCCCCTGAAGTGCCCATGCACCAGATTAAGGTGGTTGCTTGAGAGTTACTACACACTGAATTTCAGAACAGTATGGATTATCGACATGCTAAACAGGTCTGTGAAGAGTTTTCATTTTGATTTCCTGCCGACAAAGATACATTATACTTGCAAAAACATACTTGCATGTACAGTATACAGCCGCAAACACACATGTGTACATGCACAACTGTGCATATTAACACCCACAAATATATATGAACACATACAAACACAAGGGCAAACACTTATCTACAGACACACACCTATACATACATCAACACCATTCCATGAAAATACTATGTGTATATATACAAAATAAGGATGCAAAGATCCAAAACGGGCACGCAAGTGGCACAGACGTCCTTTTTCTCATGTCCTGGCGCCACTCCTTCTCTGTGCCCACACAGGATCTCAGCACGGGCCGTGTGACAGCACACAACACCCTGTATTGCTGTGTCCCCAAAAGCGCCTTTGCTCTTTCCTGCACGTCATGGTCTCACTGTTTCCTGTGTTTCCTATAGACACAGATCCCAACTGGCATCAGCCTCAATGAGTCATTATCAAAATGGCTGTAATGAGATGGAAAATAACACATTCTACGAGCACAGGCTGCCGTGCCGGCAGGGTCCGCTGCATCCTCAGCAGACACTGGTACTGAGACGTAAACGGCCAGAGCAGACCTGTAGACCGAGCCGGTGCCTGAGTCCAGGCCTGAAACTCCCATGGTGAGTACCACTGGTGATTTCTCAAGTCTGGACAGGGAATGAATAAATGTGATATAGGGGTGGCAGAATGGTACAGGACCCTTTTTTGTGTTTAATATATTTTAGGAGAAGAACAAACAAAATGAACTGTCAAGGGAGGTAAGAGGGTGCAGAGACACAGTATAGAGGTCAGGCCTCTAAATTGGAAGAGATGGGCTGAATGCTGGGTCCAGTCTGTTAGAAGACATCTGTCTGACTGGTTGTTTTATGTTAGTGTGTTACTTTAACTTACAAAAATGCAGTGCCCTGTCACATGACTTTGCTCTGCTCCATGCCCTCCCCCCACCTTAGACACTCTTACTGTATACCCACAATCAGCTTGCTGACTGACTGGAGAGCACCAACAAGAACATTGTCAGGCTACAGAAACAAGGGCTCTGACTTGAAGTATAGGCTGGAGAGTCACAGACAGGCTGCAGCACTTTCTCTCTCTCTGTGTTTTGCACATACACAAAGACAGAACTCAACCATGGCCTTCATTTCAATTCAGCTCAATTCAATTCAATATATTTTTATATAGTGCTTTTTATATCACAGTTGCCCCAAGTTGCTTTACATGGGTGTTTAGTAATAAATAATAGGGATAAAACAAAATACAAAATAATACAAAAATATGAAAAAGGAAAGACAAAGAAATTGAAGAAAGAGGTCAGATGATGAGAACCTCCCCACCCCTTCCAGGGCATGCTAACATTATTGAAAAAGAAAGAGCAGACTTGCTGGCTAAAAGCAAGGTGTAGACTATGATCAAGGTCAAAGCCGAAGTCCATCACTGACTCAGTGCCCCACGCTGGCCTGTGTAGGACGGCAGATTGAAGGCTGCACCCACGATGTTACATGATGTCATCTCCTGAGCTAGTTTAGCAGATGTGGATTTTAAAGAGGTTAACAGCACATGTATGTTTGCTCCCAAGATGCAGAGAAAAGACAACAACTGCAACAAAAAGCTCAATCCCGGCAGAAAATGATTACATTACATAATGCCATTGTGTACACATCATTACAGTGAAAGCCGACAGAAGTTAAATCAATTAAAATGGGCTTGCCGTCTGTCAGTCACATGCTAAAAGCTTGTGCCTGTGCAAATACATTACTAGCTGGTTCATGGGTCTTATTTTATGAAAGAAGTATATTTTTTTGCATTAGAAAATTATTTCACCAAGGCTAATGTGTGACAACAATCCAGTGTTACCTGGCATTCAATGATACCAGCGTCCTACTGTGGGGAGATTGTGGCGGGAATGAAAGTCCATTTGGGCTAACTTCCTCCCGTTCATCTGGTGCAGGTCATTGTGGAATTTTCCACTAGGTTTTGCTAACATAGAGGATGCAGTAGTTTTTTTTTATTTGAACACTCTACAGTTTCAGGTTATTTTCTCTCAAAGTCTTACCTTGAATCTATGCTATTGGATAAATATTATTATTTCTGATTGCGATATGGATTAATGGAGCGAAATGAATGTTAGAAGAGACACAAAGGTGAGATTTAACATCCTGATGGCAGCAGCTTGTGAGGGCTGAGCCGTGTCTTCATTTCAAAAATGAAAGATCTCACTACCTTCCATTACACTTTGCATCAGGCACCATGGAAATTGCAATTTACGATGCCCATACAAAGCATGGCAATTGATGATGGTATCTGGGAAGCCCAATCATGCTATTCTGAGGAAAGGAGGAAGCTTACAACTCTATTAGATTACCAGTGGTCCTGTACTGTGTTTCCAAAGGTGGTTGGCACAGTTTGTGATACAGGTAAGCCTATCTATTGGATACCAAAAGAGGGCTTTCATGGTAACCTTACCTGATACCTATAAATACAGCATTTTCCCCCCTCCGATGTAACCAAGTGATAGTTCCATTCCGGGGCAATTTCCATCCCTAATCCCCTGGGCAGGTTGGGGCAATACTGACACTTCAGGCTGCTCCCTCTGCGCTTGGCTGTTCGTGTGAAGGTCACGGCGATCCCAAAGCAGAGGCTGTGGTTCTGTTCCCCCAGAGCAAAACCAATTATTTGGACAATAGCAGGATTCCCAGAAGCGGATTATGGGCCAATGTGAGCTCTGTGCTCAGGGACACTCATCCATGGAGACATGGCACATGGCTAAATCACTAGCAATACGTGATTTATTACTATGTTCTAGACAGAAATACGGACATATTGCTGATCGACCATCAGATTGAAGCTATTTTTAACTTGAAATTTGGAGATTGTCGTTAAAGTCGGAGAAGAATCAAGTCCGGTCAAGACTCAAGATATTATTCATTAAGGTCGAGGCCATTCTTGAAAAGGGTCACATGGCTGAACCTGAGAAAATTCCAGTTATTTCTACTGTGACTTCAGAATGCCTTTCAAAAGACATGTGTTGTCCCAAAGGTCTTAGCAGAAACTGACTAGATTGCTTATTTCTGCCCTTACTGTATCATTGCTACATTGCTGGCAATTCAGAGAACATTCTCCTCCTGAAATCCATAGGCGCATTATCAACTGCTATGCCAGATTATAAATTAATTCTCATTTATTCTTCCACAAAGGCAAAACACAAGATCCCTTGAGAGGAAATTAAATATATTTCATGACCTAGGAATGCTCTCTCTTTCAGTAAATATTATATATTATGAGTTCATCTGGTGCCAAATATGGCTTTTTTAAAAGGCTGTGTGTGACAACTGTGATCACAAAAGGATTGAGGAGAAGCTCTGCCCATCCATACAGGGGCAGACTAGTTGATGCCCCAGGACTCAAGCCCCCCCAGCGAGGATGAGGGCCCCCCCTCCTACTACAAATCTTACATATATGTGAAACACTCATGAGGATTAAGACACAGGTGTCATGCATATTATACTTTTGAAGGCTACTTAAATTTTATCATCTGCAACTGCTGTAGCTGGCATAGGCAGGACCTTGGTGTAAATTTGGAAAGTGGAGGGGGGCATGGTCATGCACAGCGTTCCTTCAGACATTCCCAAAGACATGCAGTCTGGCTATTTTCCATCTATGCATTTCCTCAAAATGTGTGAGTATGGTGTATGTGCTCTGTGATGTAGTGGGATCCCTCTCATAGTGTAGTCTTGTGCACCAGGCCCCCAGCACCCCTGTGTAAGATAAGAAATCAGAAGATAGATATAACAGGCCTACAGTGCTGTTTTGAAGGCCTACAGTACAATGCTGTTTTGAAGGCCTACAGTACTGCTTTGAAGGCCTACAGTGCTACTTTGACGTGATATTACACCTCCCTGCTCCCAAGTTCTGGTTACAAGGTAGTATTAAATACCACTATTCCCACAGAAACTGTGTCATACATAAGCCAAAATGCCACAATCAATCTTCCTTTGAAACTGTAGACTAAACTTTCTAGATGAAAATTGATACCGAGCTGCATTTTAGTCTGCTGTGTTCACGCGTGTGGCGCCTTCGTTCGTTTTGAGTGTTGTTACAGTTTTTTCCTGCTTTTGCACTATTCACTGATGACTGCTTTTGCACTGATGACTGAGTTTGTTTGTGAGTTATCTTGTAACTGCTCATTAGAAAGGGGGAGCAGTGTCTTCATATTTACTTGTGCTCATCAATTCATATCTGGCAAATAAGGTGCTGCAGTTGCTAAGCTACTTATTTAGGCATTAAAGGCAAGCTCTCAACCAGTGACTGCCAGTGAGCTGGCTGAAAGCAAATTACCTGAATAGGAATATTACTGCATCCGTGGAAAAGTGTCATGTATAGAACTTAAAATCTTGGTGCCTAAGATCTTTACCAACATAAGGTACCGCTTCCAACTTTTCCACAAGAGTCTTATGAATCTGGGGTCTGAGAGGAGGAGTGACGATCTGTTATACATGCGGAAACCTCCGTTATCATGCCTGGAATTGATCGGAGGAGCGAAGCCATGCCTTCTTAGCTGATGTGACTGACTAAGCAAGAGGATTAGTCTGCTGATCTACAAGATCCAGGCACCCAGCTGAGGGAACAGATCGATCTCCTGCCACAACAGCCGTGCGGTGATGTCACTCTGCATCAGAGCCCTCCAGTGTCACTTAACATGGCCGATGGAAGGTGATTCCGCAGCTTCAGGCAACTTTGTTAAATATATCAACTGGAAATACTCAGCCTTGCAAATTAACTCCTGCCTGGCTAAGCTTATATACTGTGCTGAGATCTGCCAGCCAATAAAAATCAATCATTTGTCCTACTTGAGGAATAGTTGTGCCTTTGCATTGAACTGAATGGTCCTAGTTCTCTACATTAAAGGATAATAATGTCAATGAGTACAAGGATACCCAGGGAAGGATGACAGTCCACCACATGATATATACACAGTAGGCGACGCCATCAATCAACAGCTAACAACGGTTGTCTTTCTGAAGAAATAATAGTAAGGTTGCCTCTGAGACATTGTAGGATAATTAATGTAGCGCTATATTTATGAAAACTATACAGATCGGAATGCTGCATTACCACCGACAACCAGAGGGGGTGCTGAAGCACCCTCAGCGCTCCTATTTCCTGCGTACTGCTTGCTGTATAGCAGGGGTGTCAAACTTCAGTCTTGGGGGGGCCGGAGCCCTGCGCATTTTTGGGTTTCCCCTCATTTAACACACCTGATTCAACTTCTCGTGCTAATTACCACACAGCTCTTCAGCTGAATCGTTTGTGGTGAAAAGGGAAAGAATTAAGTTACCCAGGGCTGGAGTTTGACACCCCTGCTGTATAGAATTACAGATGCTTAAGCCCATAATTGTGTTTTTGTTATTGACAAATCGGTGACATTCTATAGACGAAGGATCATTTCACTTTGCAGTAGATGCCAGAATAACAGACATTTTTAACATTTCAGGGGAAATGCCTAGTTGATCCAAAATAAATGCTCAGTGACATATTCAGTCAAATCTGATATTTTTCACTGCATCACAAGGTTAGAGTTTCCATCCCAAACATATTTCTATTCTATCCTGAAATTACCCATGCAGGAGAAGCAACACCCAAGGGAATCTGGGCTCGTCGAATGAACTTGACTGACGTTTAAGCACTGCTCTGTCAACATTGGTTTCATTTCTCAAGGAGGAAGTATTCATTAAAATCAGATGCAAAACATATATCACCTAAACCAGCTCTGGGCAGAAGCTGACTGTGGGCTATGTCTGGCTTGCTGTGGTATTTTTACTGCCCACACATTCAACTTTATGTTCAAATATATGAAGATGAACAAATTTTTCTCTGAATCTTTCATAAATATATAGTAGAATCTAGAAAGTCTGATTGTTGCTTTTATGGGACATCATCGTTAATCATTAAAAAACAGCACCTGCTGGCACAATGAAGCTTGGTTGTGGCCCTCCAAAGGAAGTAACTATCCGGGACTGAAGTAGGCAGAACTGAGGAGGACTAAAAAATATCACCGCCTTCTCTTCAGATTTGTCTTCAATAGGAAGAAATGTAGTTACAACAAGGACGAGTTTATGAAATGTGTCAGAGTGTCAGTAACCCTGTAGTACTTGAAATTAGCTATGTCAACTCAAATTTATAGAGATATTTGTATTTTCTGAGAATATACATCAGAGCTGCACAAGCACCCAGATCTGAAGGGCTAAATAAAGCAGCAATACCTGCCTACAATACTAGGAAAAGGAAGATTTGAGAACAACACCCTGTAGAGGGACCACAGGCTGGCTTTCGGGAGTTTATACCAGTTCCCAGCAGGCGTCTTCACAGTTGTTTTGTTAAAGTTCAGAAAATTGTCTCGGGGACACACATAATGTCATCTGGGACAGAGAGTAACTCTTCTTCTAAATGTCAACATTTAAACCATGGGTTTCAGCCAGTTGAATCATTTTTTAGTGGATGTGGCCTTATTTGCTTCTTGTTTGGAAGCCTTCCATGCTAAAGAGGTATGTGCACTAATGCATGACAGCGCTGTTTTTCAGAGTACTGGGTTTCGATTTGACCCCTCTTCTGTTGGCAAGCTTTCTGACTTTTATCACTGATGTATGTGGATTGCCTCCAAGTAACCTGTTTTTTTTTTCTCCCATAGTCAGAAGACATACTTCAGGTCAGCTGACGGTTGTGACTGCCTCTTCAGGTCAGCTGATAGCTATGACTCACTCATCAATTTAGCTAATGACTGAGACTCACTCCTCAGGTCAGCCAATGGCTGTGACTCCCTCCTCAGGTCAGCCAATGAATGCTGACTCCCTCCTCAGGTCAGCTGAGAGCTGTGACTCATTCATCAAGAGAGGAAAGATGAACAGCAACACAGACCGTGCGGAGACTTTACATGTTAACACCACAGGAAGCTGATTTTATATTTTTTTTTCCAACAATGACAGCAGAACATTAGCTACTCCTGGCCAACAACAGTAACTGTGACCTTTAAGAAGAGAGACAAAGAAGGGAGACACAAAAAGATCTTTGCTTAATCTTCACACATAATTTCATACGAAACTACACCGCCACCACAAAACAATGGATGATGAACAGGTCGTTTTGTTTGTTACTGGGGGAAACATTGCTCTGTGACTGATCCAGAATGCAGCTGCCAGACTGGTATCCAGCCTCCCCGGGATCTTCCACACCTCACTATTGTTATGTTCCCTCCCCTGGTTTACTGTAGCTGCCTGCAAGAGATTAAAGATACTGATGTTCCCCTACGAAACCAAAAATGGACCAGCACTCTCCTACCTAAAAGCACTTATCACATAGTATCACGTGTTCAGTTTTTTTTCCCATGGCATTCTTTAAAAACCACCACTACTAAGAACTTCACTGGATTTAAGAGTGAACAAGTTGTTACCTTGTAAACACAATCATGCTAGAGCCGGACGATATCGCAGAACATTTCGCTTTTATCATTCAATAACAACATTCTTCAACAATCAATATTAAAAATAATCACAATATTATGTCTTCATTTAAAGACTCGTTTTTGGGATAAAATTCTCCTTAAGCAGGTTCATAACACCAAAAAGGACCATTACTTGAATGGACTGGACATAGGGAGTGACATGAGAAAATGCTGACTGGGTTTGTTGCTGGGTTATTGTTTCTCTCTGACTGTGTCACTGCTCGATTCAAGGGATATTGCTGGTTTGATGTAGCTGCTGTTTGTGACTGAACGCTTGCATTGTGTATGTTCTACTGGATGGCAGAGCATCAGACTCATGTTAAATAGGCAAATGACCCACACATCACTGGTGCCTTCTTACCTTGTTTAGCCGTAATATCTCCTTTTCAAAAAAGAAAATGTTGTGAGCTGTCACATACTACAGTACTTGAAGTTTTCTCTGAGTAAGTGCTCATGTCTTCCTTGACTCACATGTATTCTAGATGTACTGACTATACGCCACTTAGGGAGATGGTGTGTACGCCACCAGCGGGGGGGAAGGAGGATGAAGGGCAGAGAGGTCGAGAGAGC
>JABFDZ020000138.1:8525714-8541088 GCA_019775955.2 Pollimyrus isidori | reverse complement strand
CCCCCCCCCCCCCCCCCCCCCCCACCCCCCCCCCCCCGGGGGTCTTGCACTGTGCAGTAGACGGGAGGTACAATGTTGCGATCAGAGTGCCTCTCTGTATCACAGTACAGCAGCATAACAACTAGACATGTGCCATCTCAAAATTCAAAATAATATCCATCAAATTTTTATATTTATGTGCAGTCAGAAAAAAGCAGTATGTTGACATGAGGAGAGGCAAAAAATATTGTCTGCTTTGTGTTCTGTAATGACTTAATCTGGCCCTCATTTTTTATATACAGTGATACCTCGGTTTTCGAACTTAATCTGTTCCGGACTCCGGATGGAATCCTAAAAAGTTTGAGTTCTTATCAAATTTTTCCCATAAGAAATAATGGAAAACCAATTCATTGGTTCCCGGCCACCCAAAATTACACCTAAATACGTCAATTATTTTTAGCATTTAAACACAAAATGAATAGAATAAAACAAGAAGAGCGTGGCTTCCAAAACAATAAAGATCTTATCCCAACATTACCCCTGTCCTGACCCGATCGTCCGCTCCTTCCGTGTGCCACGCCCCCTTGTTAACCTCGTGTGGGATCCCCATGTGATCAGCTTTCTGGTTGTTGTCATTAGTCCTCTGTATTACTGTAAGTCCACGTTTCAGTTTGTTTCCCCAGTCAGGTCATTGGGTGTGTTTCACTTGCTTACAGCGCTGGCTTACAGCAACGAATTCTGATCCTGACGCAATGCATTACGTTTACATGCATTACGACCTCTCACCCAGCTGCACAAATTGGAACCGCCTCCATGACGACACACCTTTGCCCTTATTGGCTGAAGAGTTTAGTTACACACATGATGTTTGTATCCCAGGCATTTCCAATGCTTAATCTGCTATTTCTTCCAAATATCACGTAAAGCAGTGAGTTTTTAGCTACTTTACCGGGTAAAATAAAGTTTAAATAAATTACATAAATGCTCTAATAGTACACCTAAATTAGTGGTTTATTTATTCTTAGTTACTGTAATGTCACGCTGCTTTATTTGGTTAATCGTCCAGTCTGTGAAGAAGGCATTCAAGTAAGAATTGCATTGAACTGTAGTATGACTCATTTCCTGGCGCATACAATTTATATTAGGTCAGTATTCACAGTTCTACTTCTGATGCTTAGATCGAGTTCTAGGTCAAACTGGCTTGTTCGACCTTCAAGAAATTTGAGTTCTAGTGAATTTCAGAATCGAGGTACCACTGTGTGTGTGTGTGTGTGTGTGTGTGTGTATATGTGTGTGTGTGTGTGTGTATTTGTTTGATGTTACAGGATGGCGTGAGTACAAATTCCACAAAAGCATCCCAAATCTGCCAAAGCAGGTTCATTTAAGGTTTATTTGCACATCAATGTTTGTTATTCTTACAGGATGTTTTTCAAAGTGAACATAGCCATGGTATAAAAATTTCTTTCTAGAAAATATTATCTCAAGATGTACTGTATAAAAATGAATTTTGACATAAATAAACTCTGCCTTGTTCCCTGGCCCCAGGGTTACTGTTACTCTCTACTGGATAAGTTCTTATAGAAGATGGATTGATGCATGGACAGATGATGTCAACATCTTCTTCTGCACAATGGGCCCTCATGCAAGGTCTTTCTGCTGGATTCTGAATGATGAAGTAGGTATAGACTCAGTGTGAAACAGTCATTGACAGCAGGGGAGGTCTGTGGGTAAATATGATGGTGATCATAATCCTCTTGGAAGATGAGCGTGGTGTTTGATCTGAGGCCTTTACTAGATGGTATCTCCGGGTCAGCCCTGGAGAAGAATTAGCTGTGAAACCACCCACACACCCCCTTCTGAGACACGTGGAGAGGGATCCTGCTCTGATTTTCCCTCTGCAGTTGCTCATGGCCCAACGTTACCGATTTATTAACCAATAGAATTGTATAGTGCATTTTGTTACTGTCAGGGCGACTGCTGATCGACCAGCGACCTGAAGGGTGGAGGGGATGAAGCTAAAGGCTGAGCAGGGACTGAGCAAAGCATAAGGAGATGCTGGTCAGCCTGGCGTCCAGGTTCACTGGCTGTTTTAGGGCTCTGCCTTCCAACCCCCAATCCAGCAGTCCATTTTACCGTGCTTTAAGCGTAGGGGTTCATTAATGTCCAAAAACAAACTATATATTTTAAAATGTTTCACAATTGAGCCTTCTGCTCACATCTGAACAAAAATGGAAACAGTTAAATTTACAGATTCATCAACTGATCTGCCGGTAGCTGGACAAGATAAAGAGGTTGGGAGCCTCTGTTCTAGAGGGACAAGATGGTTGAAGGGACTCAACATCATCCGGTGTGAAGTCCTGAGTTTCGGACGAGTCTGTTTATCTTAACAACTCTGGTTGTTGTCAAGAAGATTGCCGGTCACACATCACTGAACAAGGAGACCCTGGAAGCATCTCGGCCTAAGAGCTGGGTTATTTTGCTGCTGACTGAGGGCTGGAGATTTACGAGCAATGCTGCACGAGTCCTCGCTCCTCCAGTGAAAACACAATGCTCAGCTCTCTTCACACATCTGCTATGAGCCTGTGCAATTTGCCACTGTACCATCATTCTTAAAAGCTATATCTATGCACCAAACATATCCTTAGCATAGTGAAGAAGAAACATACTTTTGTGCTCACGTGAACGTGAAAAATATCTGTCTCTGAAATGGATATACATTTACCATATCTCTGTCAGAATCAGCATTTGAGCAACTGCAGCTGTTATAAACAGAAGGATAATCGGATATTGATTTCAGCCTGGCCACATGGAATTGTGGGTAGCCAGGCTGCTGGTGTATGTCTAAATCATGAAAAAAGAATATCTTAACAAAGGGAAGGCGTGTGACCTTGGCCTCCTCCTGGGTGCTGGTTCCCATGATGGTGAACCATCCCGGGGGGGTCAGCCACCCCCTTCCTCCCAGGCTAAGCCTCTGATAGCATCCTGGCAATGAATAAATGGCACCAGCAAAAGACTGATCAGTTGTGTACAGAACCATTATTTTTGGAAAAAAATATATAGAGAGAGATAAAGACAAACATATTTTTAAGTTAAGTGGGGACATCCCATACACTTCAGTAAACTGGATTATTCATAATCCAACCGCAGATGAAGCACTGGGCTTCACACAAAAATTGTGGAAAACGTTTTACTTAGTTTTCATTTTCTAAAGTTTTTCCTGCATTATTCTATAAAAATATTGCATCAAATATGGCGAAACACTAGCATGGTGCTAATGGCGGATTTCTCTGTGTTGGGGTTTGAGCTGAGGAGGGCAGTAGGGGGGTTCTACAGGCACTGTGGCAGTGCCAGAGCGGTCTTTGGTCAATGCCGGACCCCTTGGCTACCCCAGTCAGGCGCCGCATGTGGGGTTAATTATATGTGTCCGGGGCAGCCATACAATACTCCCTCTGGGGGGGGCAGGGAGCTCCACTTGCCCTAATTAAGCGGCTCGGAGAGCGATCCTTCATTTAGCCATGTCCCCGCGTGCCTGGGACACCCCCGAGTGGCCCACACGTCACGTATCAACATGAATGATATCAAATAAACAAAACCAGGCGGCTTCTGGGTCCTCACTACCCTGCCCCTCCCCCCACATCCAGCCTTCCAGGTCACCCCCTCTGGCCCATTTTGGACCTGTTTCCCCAAGAAGTGTAAAAAAGTAGTTCAATTAAAGGAAGACAAACCGGGGCTTAAGGGTCTGTGTCTCATCGCAGAGCTCAGGTTAATTAGAAGGCGGGAAATGTAGCAGTCATGGAATTGATGCACTTTCAGTGAATGTGAGGGGGATCCACAGCCACTTCATCTTCTCTGCAACTCCTGCCATACAAAAATGGCTGTGAAGTATGAAAATGAAATCATACACACCCGTCCAGCTTCATTTAAACTCCCCTGCACATAAACACGTTAACAGGCCTCCTGTGTAGAAAATCAGGTTAATTCAGTCATTAAAATCCTTTCTTTCAATCTGACTGTGTTTGCTGCTTTATACGGATCGTTAAGTGCCATATATATCGACTATAATGTGCTCACTGTTCCCAGGTTTATCTTGCATATACACACAGAGCCCCGAGAACACAGATCATAATCGCCTCTGCGTATGTAGTAGCTATCTACATGTGGGCCTTCTCAACATCTAAATGAAGTCATGCACAGCAGAGCTTGTTCCATCTCCATTTCGGCTTCGTCGGTTCACGGTAGCCCTTGTTCTCTCCAGATCTGGAACTTTAAAAAAAAAAAGAACTTAATTCTTTAGATATTCAGTACAATGGCTGCTTATCTCAGCCCCGTTAGCACACACGCGCACACTCGCGCGCACGCACACACGCGCCTGGCTGCCATCACCACGCATGGGACGGATTGTCACGCAGATGGCCTCTTTTGGTAATGGAACGGCCCGGCGATCGATAAGGGGCAGGCGACAGCGGCGGCACTTGCACAGGCCGCATTCTCGGGGGCAGTAATCCTGATGAATAATGTTGCTGTCATAACAGCGGGGATAATCTAACAGTGACACTTAGCGGCGTGATAGATCGCCTGCCAAAACGTCCCGGCCTCAGCTCTGTGCCAAGAGGCCCATGACAACTTCTGAAATATTCATTTTCTAGCGGACTGTGACTCCGGCGAGGAAGCGGCGGCCCAGCCAGCCTGCTGGAGCGCAAACTGCACATTTTAATGAAAATGAAGCACAAAGCGCCATATTCCACGCCTGGTGCTCAACGTGCCTCTCATTTACGTCCCCGTTTATTTTTAATCTTCTCCGCAACATACTCCACCACGCTCCGCAACATACTCCACCACGCTCCCGAGCCCAGCTGAGACCAGATTAAAATATAATTTGCAATACGACGCTTATCGGTTTTATTTAAATTTGCAGGATCGTGGGGGCGGGGGGCTGTGCATTATTCAGCAGCGTATGAGGCGGGTCTCCCTTCCCAGCCTCCGCGCAACTACACATTTTCAAGTGCTGAGTTTCACTGTCACATGTGCCACGGAAGACAGTGAACTGCTTGAGCCGTGGTTGCAGGGCAGCGGACAGGAGCATCGTGGGAGAACAGCAGTGATAATGTCATGAACAGCAGTGTAGCAAAAGTTTTCGGACGGGGGCATGAGGGCACCGGGTGAAGTTCATTGCTTCAGGAGTTTAGGGACAAGTGTCACGTCGCTCATCCGTATCACTAGGGGTGGCTGGAGAGACCAGCGTGGCTTTGACCACAGACAAGAGGGAAAGGGAATCGGGAGGGTTAATGCAGTTGGAAATGCCCCCCCCCACGCCCACATGCACCCAGAAAAGAGATAATCTATTTACAGTGAGTCCATGCTGAAATGGTTTGACACGCCTGTTTGTTCTATACACTGGGGCCTCCGTACAGAATCTTTAAATTGATTTGATTCCCAGCTGTCGTAGCTAACGGGTCCGGAGGAGAGAGAACTTTTATGATTTATTACTTTAAAGCAATAAAGTCTCCTGTTGACAGAGGGGAAGTACTCGTTTACTGCATGTCCCCGCAGGCTTGCCAGCGTATCAGCTGCAGCTCAGCTGAAACAGCGTCTCGCCGCGTCCGCGGCCCCCAGCCCCTGTTGACACGGAGTATGAAAGAAAAATAACGGAAAAGATGCAGACCGTGATTACGATTTTTTTTTTTTTGGGGGGGGGAATTGCTTTTAAAATGTGTGGATCAGTCTGAACTTTGACTGATGCAAGGGGTTTGATACTGAAAAGGAAAGTTGGTACTCAGAAAGCTCACAGCCTTGGGACTTAAGATGAGACTGTTCCTTGAAATTAATTACTGATAGAAAATCCCAGGTTCAGGAAGGTGGTGCATAGCCATCACATTAGAAGGAGTAGTCGGATTGGGGTCGGACCCAGAGAGTCCCTCCACCTTGCTTCTCACAGTCAATAAAACCCAGTTCGGTCTTTACAAGATGACACCTTTGGCAGCCAGTGTCATAAACTGATGTACGGTTTGTTCAGTTTTGCTCTCAGTTCCATAGGTACTCAGACGTCTAGTGAACATCACTGTAAAGTGAGCAGATGAAGAGGAAGATGGTCCGTTAGCCCAGCCTAACAGAATGCATGGCCAAAACATCACAGTGGGGCTCAAGACAGGGCTGTAGGACAACCCTTGTTTTGGGCTGGAAGCTCCCATCGAATGAAAGCAGACCGTTGTTACACTGCTAATGTTCGTCCAAGTCTGTGGCTGAGTTCATAAGTATCCAGCTCTACATAAACACATCGTGCAGACCAGTTAGCTTTGACCATCACTCAAAATATTTAGCGTTTGCTACACTAAGTCAATAATAACGGATGATTAAGGCAGCAAAATGGCATGACAGGGTCAGGTTCCCATTTTGTTAACATACTGCAAACTCAAATGCCTGAGTAGAAGTAAAGTCATGCAGTTCCCCTGCACGACGGAATGAACTATCAAGTAATGGCATGAAGTGAAACGCAGTGGGATCCAGAGCGCGGTTTTTCCGTTGGGAAGCGGAAGCGAATTGATTACCAGGTGCTTATGGCGAGATTTAAATGAAAGAGCACCGACTTTGGCATGGTGATATTAAGTCTCTTTCGGCCCCGCATTAGGAATTTGTATCTCTAAAACACTCTCATTATTCACATGTAAATCCTCACTCGGTCGTCGGTGCCCAGATAAGCAAGACGTATACCCTGTCCGCAGAGGGAACAAAAACCAGCCGTAATGTGTCGCATCAGCGGAAGACAGAGGGCTAGATTAGGGTGAAAAATTAGCCAGCGGACGGAGAGAGCTCATCAATAGACATTTATCACAATATTTGTATGTTTAAGTGTGCTAAAAGGAGAATAATCATCGAAAAAAGGCAAGTTCCTCTCTAATTGGAATGGATTCCAAATCCTCGCAGTTTGTGGTGAAACCAAACTATTGTTGAATAAACCCCAATGCAACTTGCCATGCTTCCACTGGAAGTCACGCTCCGCAGCCTAAATAACGGGAATGATCTCCAGTAATTTTAAAACACCTAATATAACAGTGCGTGCGAAACAAGAACACATAGATAAGAAATGGGATCTATGAAGGGATGGATAAACTTATCTGGGGCGACATCAGCCAGGTGTTGCTGATTTATCTAACAGTTAAACAGGATGGGGGCCTGATGTTTACTGGAGCAGCAGGCCTGACCATAAGCTAGGATAACCTATGCCTTATCCCACCCCTGTATGTGTGATGTTACCAGGGAGAGGGATTATTTAGAATTTGAGTTTTTGAAAACAGGTTTTAAAACAGGTGCATGAATCTGATGTTATACCTCACATGACGTTGGCAGTTGAGATGCATCACGGGGTGACTTGTTGCACATCGGGCAGCTACTGCGGTCCGGCATCAGCAAATGGCATCGCGAGAGCGATGCCCGCCGAGCCCCGACGTCGCAGCGAGCAGCGAGCGCTCCACTGGGCTGGCAGTCGCTGCCAAGCGATGCTCTCCATCTGTATCCTGGGCGCTGGCTGGCGGGGAGCACGGCTCGGTGTGCCGAAGGGAGCGTGCGGCCAACAGGAGGCAGCCGGCCAAAGCGAATTCCACCCAGAGGCGTGGCGGCAGACGGGACGCCGATCGCAGCCCCTGACGCGAGACGCGGCTTGGGAATACTGATCTCCATTTCAGATACCGTCCCACAATCTCTTATCCTTTACAGCTGTCCACAAGTAAACAACAAAACAAAAATACATCTATAAATAAAAAAATGGTAATGCGCCCACATCCCCCTTTAGTGCCCACATCCCCCTTAGTGCCAGCGTCACTTTTCTCGCCGCTTCTGGCCTCTGGACGATAGCCATCAGTCATAACCATCGTCACTGCGGAGGCCGTGTGTCGTCCGACCGGACGTTTTCAATTTACAAATTGATTTATTTTGGCTGCTTTATCTGTGTGCCAAAAGGGCGTGAGTGGGTACAGGGTTGGGGTGGTTGGGCTTCGTTAAGACCAGGCCATAAAAACCCTTAGGGCGAAAAACTGCAACGAGACACAGGGGTGGGGGTATTAATTCATAACGTTTAAAGATAATACCGTCCCCCCCCCCCCGCCTCAGTATTTGCCCAGGCAAGCAGCACAAACATGCTCCACTAAGTGCTGCGTCAGTTCAATATAATAAGCTAACATAATGCCTTTTTAACTTTACCTAATTGCCTTCGACATGTCGTTATTATAAATATTAGGTGTCCACAATAAGGAGCGCTAATTCTTTTGACTAGACTTAGGATTCCAGCTTGTGAACAGACTCGCTAATCTAATTATGAAGGTGGTGGAGTCGAACGGCTGAATTTTCCCGCACTTAGCATTCAGCGGTCAGGTTTCAGCAGATGTGCTGTGAAATTAATTTCCTCTGGTGTAACCGGAGACCCTCTGTTATACAATTTCCATTTCACAGATGATAACCTATTATCACTTTATTCAAGGAAATGCGCTAATAGCCACAGGGAAGGCTGAATTATTCATATTCAGCTCATTCCCATTCCGCGGCTCTCCCGCCGCCCTTTTCACGCTTTCCGAGAGGGCTAATGTAAACACCACCGTATCCTTGTAAATTGGCTTGTAGAGGAGGCTGTTAGCATATTGCCTGGGGACTGATCCAGGCTGTGGATAGCGACTGATATCTGTAAAGTACAGCGCGAGCGGGCGCCAGGCTGCAGCGCCATGCTACCAGGTGGTAACGCCAGCTAATCGGCGATGGGGTCAACGACGTCAGCTGTTAATATGCCCCCGGTACCATGGGGGACGGCCCTTTAAACGCAAGGGGGCCTCCGTGGGGAGGGCCCCCCGGATTAATTGGGGCTGCCATGAGCTTAAAGGGGAAACGACTTTGATTTGGCCTGATTCCATTAACCGCTAATTCCTTGCTGTGAACTGTTTAAGCAGGCCATACAGTTACCATATGATATATTTACCATGCTACATAAATTCAAGCATCTTCTGAGCATTGTAATGCCATTTTTACTTTCGTGCAATTAATTAAATGATTAGCAGTAATTTTCAAGCATTTCAAATGTTGGAGGCGGCTACTAGAGACTCTCTCGGCCCTGGGTAACTTTCTGGGGTGTGGTTGGCACAGAATAATGCTTCATTCTGGGATAATGAGACGACTGTGATGATGACACCGCCCCCTCACCCCCGCCCGCATTAAATTGAATCCCCACTATGAGAGGAGGGCTCCTCGTTGACTCAGGGGCTATTGTTAAGCGGGCCCCGTGGGGGTGGGGAGGGGGTCACCTGGGAGCTGCCATTGGGGAGGGAGAGTCCAAACCACTAGCTCTGTTGCTAGGGTGCCCCCCCAACCTTACTACAAAGGAACGGAAATTGTGGATAAGCTTCTGGGCCTGGGAGTATGGGCTTCCAGGAGGAGGCGCTACAGAGTATATTGCTGCCTCGACCTGGCTGGTTTTTTGGTCATTGCCAATGTCTCCTGCTTCAATATGTCCTTGTTTACTGCGGTTTTAATAACTCTGAGCCTGGAAACAGCCTGCCGTGCAGTGTAGCCTTCTGCCAACAGAACCAGGATTAAACTATCATTTAAAAATGTAGATATAGAGTGGTCTATTAATTTCTAGAGTTGTATATTTAGCTGTTGCATTGATATAGTGCTTTTCAAGATGCCCAAAGCTCTTTGCAGATCACATGATACCAGGTCAGGTGTGGTACACAATGCACAGTGCTTAGAACTGCTGCCTCACACCTCTGGGACCAGGGTTCCATGTGTGTCGAGCTTGCATGTTCTCCCCATGTCATTGTGGGGTTTCCCCCCTCAGTCTAAAAACATACTGACGCCATTTGGAGTTACCAAATTACCTGTATATGTGAGTGTGTGAGTGACTGTTGTGTCATAGTGTGCACTGTGATGGATTGGCACCCCATCCTGGGTTATTGCCTGGCTAGTGGTTGTAACCTCTGGGATAGGCTATGCAACCCTGAATAGGACAAGTGGTTACAGAAAATGTAATAGAAATGAGTTGGCATTCAAAAATAAAGTGTTACTATAATAAATGAAGATTGTAATGAGACTAAATAAAGGCTGACTGAGTGATGATGATTGGGCTCTAAAAACCTTCAGTTTTCATACCCAATCCTGACTGTTTAGATGAAGCGATGCTCCCTCAAGGTCATGGGCGGAGCTTTCTGCCATTATGCGGTAGCCACTTTCGCTCCCTTATCCAAAGGAAAGCTGTTCAGATGTCAGCCCTGTCTGCATTTTACTTCTGGGTTCAAAAATGTTGGGACAATACAGATCATAGCTGTGAGCAAGATAATGCAAGATTATTCATACACAGGAAAAGTGACCTTTATTTTTTCTTAATGCATATTTTTTATATATATGAAAGTAGTAGCAAGTATATAGACCTCAAGATTTACGCATGCTCACAATATACAATGTAGAAACCCCAGATAATACATAATATTGGTGATGATATATTGACAGTATGGGAGCAGCAGTAAAGTCTGGCCAGAAGAGTGTGAGAGGTTTCGTACAGCTTCAGTACCTAATCACAGCATCCTGATGCTGGTCACAGTCATTATAGGCAGCAGGAATCCAACTTCCAACTTCAGGATGAAAGATCATGAAGTTCCATTGAGATACTACGAAACTGGCATTTATATCCCAAATCGATACTTTCAAAATCACTTACAAACCGTTTGGCGATGTGTACCTTCCATAGTGAGCCTCAGATGAATTTCGACTTTGACACTGAATGCAGGCCTATGGAATGCGATGTGCATTATCTGCAACATATCTGCAGATTTTTGAATATCATAGCAACTGAGCACATGGGTAGAACATTTATGAAGAGGATTAATGAAGAAATGCCGCCACATAAGATGTAGGGGCCGGACATTATGCTGCAGGCTTATATTTCATTAATGAGACTAGAGCTACTGCACTCTGTGCTTCTGTCACAATCAGTCAAACAAATCCTGACAGTGCTATCAAATCGATTTACTCTGGTTATGAATGTTTTCCGGTTTTATCTTAAGTACTACGCAGAAGTTCAGGCAGAAGTCAAATAACAGCATTTAATGGATTTTTTTTCCAACAGCAGTAATAGTGGAACATTAAGATTACATTTCAGTACAGACCCTTTAATTACGGAAATCGGGGGAAAGAAAATGCTTTTAACATTTCTCTGAAAGCTTTAAATGAGGCTGTCTTTTGCTTTTATGACTAAAGATTTGATTATATTTGACATAAATTTGAATCAGTCTCTATTTAATGGTCATTGTTATGAAAGTGGTTTATTACTGCAGACGTTGCACTTGAACCAAAAAGTGCACATCTTTTTCGTGAAAACATGCACTCATAAAAAGACTGAATTGATGCAGCACAGTACTTTTCCAGGCAACGTAGCTAACCACAGGTAATTCAAAAATAAATTTGTTGATAAATCAGCATATTGAATAGTCCCTGAAATAATACAGAATTTTGTTCACGTGTAGGTCTACTTTTGCACTTGATTATTTTATTTTTGTCTGCAATTTACTGCAGACTTTTGAGAAGATTTTATGCTTTTATTTGTACTTAAGTGAATTAAATCATTGACAATCAGCACAAAAAAACACATTACTAGAACTGTTATGTTCTTTTTTTAGTAATGACCCATAAATTTTACAAATTATATTTGATTCTCTATGTATTAATGTTCCTAATAATTTTTAAAAATCTGTGTTAAAAATTTCCTTATACAAGAAATTGGCATTCGAATTTATCGATGATATATTATTGTAATTGTTACTGCTATTTCCGTAATAGTTTTGTGTTTTTTCTTCGCTCAACATATTATTGATAACCGAGCTGTGTCACACAGACACAATATCAATATTACCGACTCATTTTTAAATGAAGAAAGCGTCTAAAGCAGGGTGGAGAAGTCGGGGGTGGGTGGGTTAAACCGCCACTAGATGGCAGTGCGACCCCCGAAAACGCGCGTAATATGCGTGACCGCCCGGAACACTTTTACATACTGCATAGAGTTCACCACTGATCAATTTGCCCTTCAATAAAAGGACTCGAGCCTAGTTTAAGTTCAAATAAAAAGCATCATTCAAACAATTCCTGAGCCTAATCTAATTTAATGTAAATGGGTGCTCCAGTTTTCCCTGACGTGTTGGACCGTGGACTTTGTTTTCGGCGCGGTTGACGGCAGGTCATGTGACCGCGCGATCTGTTATCGGCTAGACCCCATGCGCCCATGATATTCTCATTCCGCTACATTTTTAAAAACATATATCACATTTTATGGTGTTGAACAAAGTCCTGCGCCATTTCCGAACATGGAGGATAATGACATACAAGCTTAAAGTTTAGAATATCCTACCAATTATGTTTTTCATTCTCCTGCTGAAATAAAATCTAATTTTAATTTGCATCATTTCCCCAAATATTTCATATAATTAATAATATTAAATCTAGCTAGTAAGACTTTTCAAAACTTTAAGTGAATCATCATCTTGCACTACATTTCATAATGCTTAAACATTTCACCTATCTGTGTGAACCGGGTGGATTCTTAATAATTATCATTAAATCTAACATATAGGCCTACATTTTGGTGGGGACGTTTTCGGGATGTCGTGCGTGTAATGTACATGTACGAGAGCGCGCACGTCAACGCCTACCTGTGTGCGCGTGTGTGTATGAGCGCGCACGTCAGTGCGTGACTAAATTCGCGTGTGCACGCTTGCCGGTGTGACTTGTTCGGACGTATCCAGAATGAAGGAGAACATCGGCGCTGCGTGCTTTGATGAGAAAAAGCCAAACGCAGCGATTGTGTGTGACCCTCCCACGCTATACAGGCTCACAGCACCGTATTGATGCAAAACATGCGAAACGTATAAAATAAACGATTAAATAATGGCTGTATATTGTATATGTTGTATAGGCATATTGGATGATAGGGATTATCCTGTTTAAACTATTTAATTAGTTGTGGGTTAATTTAGTAGGTATATTGTATTAGATTATAATACCTAAAATTTCCTGGCACATATTCAGATTACAGAGTAGGCTACCTAGCTGTCTGACATAGCGAATGGATACGCACACACACACACACATAAAATGATGCCTTCTATAGACGTTATGCTTGTTTTATCCTTAAAAAGAAATGTCCTGTTTTGTATGGCAATATAAACAAATAAATGACAAATAAAAACTGGAAAGACAATTCCTGACTTTTATCCAGTACTTTCTGAAAATAGGCAATATTAAGTATACGTCGATGATATACTGTGTTGAAGGCGGGCTGGATCATTCAGGTAAAACCTCGTCTGTGTCCTTAACATACTTGGCAATAAAATGTCGATAACCATTCTTGTGGGACGATTGACAGCGATCAGAAACGACCTTGACGAGACCTCATGTCCCGTCAGAAGTCGGAACATATGCTGACTGTCACCAGAGGCGAAGGACGGCAGCGGAGCGCTCAGGGGTGTCTTTGGCTGGGAATTACTATCCGCCTTTTAATCACCCGCGTGGCCTGAACGGCACTTTATATGGGACCGAAGTATCGCATTTGAAGCTCGAGTCCCCGCGGTCGACCGCTCGTTTAAGGAAAGACGACCTCTGCTTTTGCGTCAAAGACGGGATTCCAAAGTGCCGCTTACTCAGTGCTGGATAAAACTTAGTGTAACCTCAACAGGTTGGCTTCGGAGTTACTATATTAAAAACACATTAAAATATAAGTAAATATTTACATTTTGTGTCATGGCCCGCATGAATTATATAATGTATTGGCTACAGGAAGAAAATCAATACCAGGATTTTTATTATCAAATTTAATATTTTCCAAATTATTTGTATTGCAATCAATTAATTCCAGCCCATTCATTAGAATATACATTATAATGGTTTACAGTAAAACATTATCATTAGGCTAAACATTAGCAACAACGACAACGTAATAATAATAATAATAATACTTCCGTAGTTATTTGCCATTGTAACAGTGCCAGGCTGCCATCTTCTCCACTTGTCAGCAGCATTCTGAGTGGGCAGCTTCAGCCAACTGCCCTCGAGTGACTGACACGGATAACAGGCGTGTAATACGAAGCGGAATCCGAATCCCTGGAAGCTGCCCGGAGAACAGAGCCGCACCACGGCGCTCTTTAATTACTGCGCGTTAAGGAGAGGCCGGAGGAGCGTGCCGCGCAGCCGAGACTGACTACAGAGAGCGCGCCGCTGGCTCGGCTTTGTCAGGGTGGCTGCGATAGTTTCCTTAGAAAAAATACGTGCCCTAAATTACATTTACTACATAAGTTAATATGATGTAATACGTTTTATTATTTAGATTTTTTTTTTTTAATAATTTAGTATTTCTGCTACAGTATAGCCTATTTCCATTAGGCTTCCGTTATGAACTAAGCATGAATATGGAGTAACATTTACAATACGGTTTATTTATCACTGAAGTTTAACCTTTTTAGGCACAAATACAAAAATAATTGGAAAAAGATATTTATGCAAAGTGACACCTGCAGTCATTCTTTTCTTAAAAAGATGGGCACTTGGAAAGGGATGTGACCTTACAGCATCCTGGTGCCACAGTTGCCTTGGAGTTGGACCCAGACTCCCTTCACCCTCCACCCTCACTTCTTCCCATCGCAGCGTCTGTGGCGTGCAGTTATCTTATTTGCGCTACCAGATGCTAATCATATAGAGCAGATGCATCATGGACGACTGACCAACCATGTGGCCCTTGAGTGTCAGGGTGCATGAGGGTGGCTCTGGGGGTGATGGTTCTCCACAGCGCCCTCTACATTACGGGTAGAGGGGGCTCCAGTTGGAAGTGGTCCATCGTGTGATCACACACATTTGCAAGCGTGCTGCACTTCTGCCTGACGTCAGAGGAGAAAAGCTACGCGGTGGTCAACGTCTATGCGTTGGATGTTAAAATGACAGGTGTGTTATTGTTAAGAAGATAACAAAAGGAAAATTCTGCATAGATATTTGAAGACAGAAAAGACACGGATGACTGCAAAGCAAGGAAAAAACATAGAATACTTAAGTTCAGAGCTTTGATTCAGAAATGTAGCAATAAATAAATGAAATATGTGTATCATTAGCAACCGTGAGTATTTCATTTGAGCAAATGCACAACAAGAACTACATACGCCGGCCCCCCCCCCCCACCAAATATTTTTTTGCCAATATTCATGCGACACATGCAACAGATCTCTTTTTGCAATACTGACAGACTTACTGGGATTGCAGTACAACCACATTGATGCAAGTTTTGATGTGTTCAATTCCATGTGCACTGCACATCCGCCCCCGGACCCGGGGCGCGCGCGCCCGCCCCGGGGCGGGGGGGGGCGGGGCGGCGGGGGGGCGGGGGG
>JABFDZ020000138.1:8502043-8525614 GCA_019775955.2 Pollimyrus isidori | reverse complement strand
TTTGTTCAATTCCTTTTTCACGGCACATCCCCCCACTCCCCCCCCCCCCCTCCCCCCCCGTATCCCCTCTATCCCCTAGCGCCCAGAGTTCAATGCGGGGGCTTCAGTTTGGCCGCAGATGACAGGTGAGAGGCCCCCCAGTTCTGCAAGCATGTGCGCCTCCAGATCTCTCATAATATTAGTTGAAATCAATGCAGTGCTTTTTTTAATTATTGCTCATGGTGGAGAGTGTGGGAGGCTCATTTAGGGGGGGATCGATATCGGAGAGGGATTGGTGGACGGCGGGGCGCTGCATCAGGCAGCCTTGATGTGAAAATCATTGAAGCTGTGTGGAAACGGCTCCCGGTTATCAGGCTGCTTAGCCCCCCAGCCAGCATGGGGGCAGTGTAATGGGTGAACCCTCCATGAACCAGCGCTCTCTCAGAAAGTTCTTACCCAGAATACGCATCATACTTATCTGTCAGAAATAAAACAGGTACAAACCGGCGCCCCCCCACCGCCGCCGCCACCCCTCACGTACCCGTCTGCCTATCGATTGTGTCGGCTCGCTGCGCTCTCTCTCTCTCTCTCTCTCCTTCCGTCCTCATCCCAGGGGCTTGCTTCACGCGAGGGGGGGGGGAGCTTTTATTATCTTATCTGTCCCTTGACCGTAGCGATGGGCTGGGCCGTCACTCCTTGTCCCCTCGTCGCTGTCCGACTTTAAGAGGTTAATAACTTGGGCCTCGGAACATTATTTAGGGCTAGTGGGGGGGGAAGTGAAACGTTCCTCTGTTTTCCTTTCCTTTGGATTCACCTCTGACCCCCCCATTCTCACTTGACATCGACAAACACACGCGACGGCCTTGCGCCTGTGGGTCCGGCAGATTCCCACCGGCCCTCGGCCGGGCAGCACGGCCACGTGGACCTCCAACGGATACAAATGACAGCAATCTCCACGCGCGGGGCAGGTCCTCCGCCATTATCCGTCACAATTTTCATTTGTAATTGGGCCGCTTTGCAAGCAGACGTGGTGGCTAAAGACCGTGTAATTGTGCTCATCTATAAGGCGTTCGGTGTTTATCAATGACCCTGTATATCAACTGTGTGATGATTTATTTAAATCCTGGAACACATGCAGGCATACTGGGCGTCCGCCATTAATTCTACTTAAACACCTAACAGGAGCCTAGGTGCTGCTATAGTACTGATTCATAAAAACCACCAGAACAGTCCGAAAGGGATAATCCATATGAAAAATGATTGATTTAAGTTTCTGACCACCCATGTGATCCAGTGTGAAGGACACCGGTCTCTAGGCACCAGGATGCTAGATGTTTGAATGTTTCAGTGGGGATGCCCAGCCCTGAGAGTTGGGAGGCCTCGTCTCCAGGATGGGCAGGCTGAGCCACACGGCCTCTTGCCCAGGACTGCTGTGCTGAAGTGCTCCACCTTCCCGGGAAAGCAGACAGTACATTGGCATGACTGTAAGCTTCTATCTTTGATCATCTTCTGCAATAAAGCTAACAATGGAGAAGCCCAAAGTTTGCCATCGGGTGGTAAAGATTCAGATTCCTAAAACAACGGCTTCACTGATGCTTCTGGTCTGTCATCCAATCACGACTCTAGGTTCACTCAGAAGGAGCCCAGTGATTCGTCAGCTGCTCGTTGGAGGCTGGATGTAACCCGCATGCAAGTAAAACACTTGAGACATCACGCAACATAAATGGTAAGCAAGCTACCTCGCACAGTGTGACCGACAGAGCCGGTACTGTGACACTTAGACATGTACACTGTACATGGCTGTTTTTTACAAAAGCAATCTGGGTTAAATGACTCAAATGTATGACAGCAAACCACCTTGGAAACTTGAACTGGCAACCTTTTCATAATCAATTTGCCTTCCTCGAGTGCCTACAGCAAGTGCTACCCTGTGTCACTGAGAGCTGCGTGAGCTGCACCAGCTGCGTGAGCTGCGCACCTCTCCTCTCCCACAATGAGGCCAGAAGGCTGGAGCTGACAGACACACGTAGCCACAGTGTGGACGTATTCGGGGTCACTTTATTTACACCCTGTAATTGGGTGTCTGTGCTCAGTGACAGAGAGAAGACCAATCTAACGCAGAACGTTTTTAAAGTGGACATATGCAAAAGCACTGATCCAGGGCCTGTGTTCCATACTAGCCTATACTTTTTATTTATGACTAGAAGCTTAAAGCACAGGAACTGTTATGTAGTTCAGTGATTTAGAAATCTATGCCTCTACTCAGAAGGTTGTGGGCTCAAACCCCATGTCCAGCAGAAAAACCATATCACAATTAGACCTAAAGCCCCAAAAGCCCAGTCCATTCCCAAAATTCACTCACTTGTATGTACTTTTGTTAAGACCTATAACAGTGAGCCCAGTCTTAAAGCATACTTTGCACGAATTGTCATCTAATAAATTACTTTAACAGGTGTTCACAAAGGTTTGTGTGTGTAGAATATAGGGAACAGGCAGCTACCGTTTCAGAGACGCCTTTAGATACGGAGCAGAGCCGGCTCAGGACGCAGCTCTCCCTAAGCATGAAGTGACAGCCCCTGCGGTCAGGACCACACGCAGTCATGCTTTTATATCACTAACCGAGCTATTCAGCTTCCAGCCGTGTCCGAAACGCCTCGTAGCTCCACTCTATCTTAACGCGGCTCTGCAGTAGTAGATACAGAAATGTATGCAGGATATTTAAATAAAAGGCTCCATCTTCCGTTTGTGTGCATCGCCTGCAGCAAAGGTTTGGGGAGACGCAAAGACGCCTTAATATTCCCGCGTTGTCTAATGTATTTAAGCTTGTATGCAATTATCGGGACAATTACATTAGATTAAGGTTTACGTGAGTTAGAAGTACATATTTAGATAGTGGACCTAGTGTTTGAGGTGTCCATTCAGGAATAATACGTTGAAATACCGTCGTTGGGGTGACAGATCCTGTTACCGACGCCCCATTAGCAGTAATGAAATGATTTTCGTATTTGTTCCATGTTTTTCATTTACTCCTGTTATTTTCCCCATGTACGCACGGAACAGGCTGTCCTGATGAATAATTATGACATTAATCACTCATTCTTATGGGCTTCATTTGCTAATTAAAATCTTCAGAAGAGCGAATTGACTCACCACTAAATGCTTAATCACGAGTTTTGAACTGTGTCAGACCACATAATTCATTATGATGGATTGCTGAACTGTTTAAGCGTCCGCTCATCGAGCTCATTTATTTTACCTATGACTCCTCCGTCGGGTAAACCGTTTTAAATTCAAAGCGATTTGATCGAATGAAATCCGCCGATTGCAGAAGTGACATGGATAGGTCAAGCTTTATATCTCAGTGAAAGCCAATAAAAAATGGATAGTTCATTTTAAAAATTACACATGACCGTGTGTCGTTTGAACAGGCGACACCATATTCTGAATATCTCAAAAGAAACGTTTCATTTACGAGCTTTATTTGTATTATATTGTATTTTAAATGGTACATCCACGTGTAGAGCCACAATTCTCTGCCCTGGATGTAAACCATAAAACGAACTGCTGATTTTACAGATCACTGCGCAATGTAGACACCAAAACCCACCTTACTAATGCCGGATTCTAAACATATGTATATGTCAGTGTTAAAACACGAAGTATCCATTCAATTAAGGAAATTCCAGTGTGATATGTTTGACACCTTTTTGGAATTCTTTAAAATACCTTCACATTAAAAACCAACAGTCTATTCTGATTGGCTGCCGCCGGTCATTCCGCCGTACCTTTTTATCTCCATGCCCTTCATCTCTCATACTCTTGTTTTTCCACTCCATTTTATCTTATTACCGTATTCATTCCTCCCATGCGAGGGGCGGCCTGTTGAGGTCGTGTTGCGCCGCAGCGCTCCACTTCAAATGGTTATCTACGAGGCGCATTAAAAAGCTCTTTGCTGGCCTTTAAATATTGTGATTGGGTTAGAGGGCCAGGCTCCCTGCTCCCAGAGGCCTTCTTCAGAATATAAATTGAGTAATATTATAACGGCAAGTGGAGGCTGGCCGACGGGATAATCACTCTGAAACATGATATATTGGTGAAGCTGGTCGTTCGATGAACTGGAATACACTAATAACGCTGTTCTCCTGCAGCAGCAAATATGATATGTTATGACCGACCACGCGGAGGTTTACAGCCCCCCCCCGACTTCCTCCTTTAAACACACTACTACAGTAAGTGCAAGTCAGTGGTTGTAGTGACACGGAAACTGGGAAAGTTCACAGATGTACAGCAATAAACGACAAACTTCCCTTGTCCAGGCCTCAGCTCCCTTTTCAGACATTTTGATTTCCTGTGGGAGCCAGTGGTGCAGTTTTCAACCCCCCCGTGGGTCGAGCTGAAGAAAATACCAAACTTCTAAGTGCTGAAATAATCTCACCAGCTATCTTCCACCCGCCGATGCCAGCCAGAGATGCAGGGGGCTTTGAGTCAACTCCTGGCAGCACAGGCCAAGCAAGCAAAGGTGCCAGCCCCTCCCAGGGCAATCAAATCGCAGGCATTTACAGGCACACCTTTGGAACCCACGAAATGTACGGGTACCCAGCGCCACCCACAGTGCCACCCACAGCACCGCCCATAGCGCCACCCACAGTGCCACCCACAGCACCGCCCACAGCGCCACTCGCAGCACCGCCCACAGCGCCGCCCACAGTGCCACCCACAGTGCCACCTACAGCACCGCCCACAGCGCCGCCCACAGTGCCACCCGCAGCACCGCCCACAGCGCCGCCCACAGTGCCACCCACAGCACCGCCCACAGCGCCACTCGCAGCACCGCCCACACCGCCGCCCACAGTGCCACCCACAGTGCAGCCCACAGCGCCGCCCACAGCGCCGCCCACAGTGCCACCCACATTGCCGCCCACAGTGCAGCCCACAGCACCGCTCACAGTGCCAACCACAGTGCCACCCACAGCGCCACCCAGAGTGCCACCCAGAGTGCCGCCCACAGTGCAGGCCACAGCACCGCCCACATTGCCACTCACAGCGCCACCCACAGTGACGCCCACACGCTGCCCACAGCACTGCCCACTGTGTAGCCCACAGCACTGCCCACAATGCCACTCACAGTGCCACCCACACGCTGCCCACAGTGCCACTCACAGTGCTGCCCACACGCTGCCCACAGTGCCACCCACAGTGCTGCCCACACGCTGCCCACAGCACCGCCCACAGTGCAGCCCACAGCACCGCCCACAGTGCCACCCACAGCGCCGCCCACATTGCTACCCACAGTGCCGCCCACAGCTCTCCCCACAGTGCCACCCATAGCGCCACCCACATCGCTCCTCACAGTGCTACCCACAGTGCCACTCGCAGCATCTCCCACAGTTCCGCCCATAGCTCCGCCCACAGTGCCACTCACAGCGCTGCCCACAATGCCACCCCATACTGGGATAAATGGGCGCCTTATAATTGAACAGCACCAAAACTGACCCCCCCCCAGATCCATAATCTGACAGAAATAATAAACCTGAAAGCTGATTTGTTCATCTTTCTCTATGTGTAGATCATCCCCACTCAGGACTCCGATACTGGCAGAGATTACTGTGGGATTTAGCCAGATATTACATTCAATTTAATCCATCCGCTTATCATTTTTACCCCTTTATCGAGATGAATTAAACTCATCTTACATTATAAGCCCTGTTTTAGTTGTTTAGTTAGGAAAAGTTCGACATGACCCAGTCATTGTATATACAACATAGTATATTTCCAAAGCAAATCCTTGTTATCTGTGCGTAGATTACATTGAATGAAAGGCAAAGTCACATTTCATATTCTCAACAGCCGAACAGCTCTAAAGCAAAGTCCCTTTCAATGGGTTATTTATTTTGTTGGTGAAATATCTTTGCACAAAATGTTGTACATAGTGCTTATTTTATAAAAATCAAAGGGCAATTCATTTATATGAGTATATTTATATATCTTGGAAAACCGACAGGGGTGTTTAGGTGTAAATGGGGACAGACATGAAGGCAGTTATAAATCAAGCTTAAAAAAGTCATTCATAAATATTAAAGAACAGGGCTTCCCAGTTTAAAAACAGATTTAAATTTGCGAGGCTGTTGGTGAATATAATGTACCATGCATGCCGTATATGCCATAGTCTTGTACTGTTTTTTCTTTTACGTTCAAAATGAATGATTACTTTTAATAAAAATGATTTATTATGTTTCTCAATGTGGCACAGATGAGTACAAACAGAGATTAAATTTAATACAGTAATTTTCCAACATATTTACGGCCGTAATGCTCAGATTTCGACTGTAAACTGAGCACTGCCAAAAACCGTGTGAGCAGAATATATATTTAAACTCAGAACTGTATGGGACCATTTGTAAGAATGATGGTATAATTTAGAGCATTAGGTATGACATGGTAGTTCACTATCCTGAGTGGTCACTGTAGTCTGTGTTTGTTCAGAATGAGACAGACTTGGCTGTTATGTGTTCAAACAGTGATTCGCTTCCAGGTGATTGTACTTTGCCCTGTATGCGAAGGGCTCCGTTCGATATCAGACCAGCTTCTATTCAGTGGAGGTTTTCCTATCAAAGCGCATCAGACCTCCTGAAATACAGGGGAATCAAATCACGGTATATACAGGATTTAAAGCATTACGTGGTTTTTTTTTTTGTCCCTCTGACTGATCGAAAGGCTGAAGGTTAATTGCGGGCGACTTATTTTCAAGGTTTCCTTCAGAAATCAAGTGTTGTGTTTCAGAGATTCCATCTTAAATCCCCAGGTGATGTTAGAGATGAGAGAAGACCAAAGTGCTCCCAGCTCTATTGAAACTACATTGATGGAGACACCATTAGGACCTTTAGGCAGAGAGGAGATGTTTCTGTGGTTTGGTCCATTCACTCCATCTGCCTCCTCGGAACAGCAGCTCACATTTAAATGTGACATTCAGGCAGCATGACATCATCCCGTTTCACTTAAGTTGCAAGCAAGAAATTGACACATACGAGTAGTGGAAGGTGGACCTTGATTCTGCAATGTTAATCTGAAGGAGACAGGAAACTGGATGGCCAGGTCATGTTGCTTCACTCTGACATTGATCTCTGATGGAACATTTGATTTTGACCATGCTTTGGGAAGACAGGCGTTCTGTTGGATGTACTCTTGTTGTTATCACCAACACATGGTCACTCCACATACTGTAGAACCCAAAGCCACTTCCCTTAGGCCTGTGGAAATGTGTGCAAACCGCTGCAGTGAGGTTCTTAAGAGGGGATGGACAACAGCACCCGGCCATTTCAGATGACGTCAGCTGTTGTGCCTGGAAAGTTCCTCTTGGACTAATCAATGTTCACAGAACAAATGTGGGAAAAGCTAAAAATGTGGTAAGTTACATTGGGGCAGATTCCAATAGAATTAAAATACAAACTAATGGTGTCCCTTCAACATTTTAGCCATGGAAATAAACTTTTTAAATATTTCTAGCGTTCTCAAACTCAAGGGTTGCATCCTTCTAAGGCTGCAGTGTGTCACAGCAGTGTGACAAGGCTGTGCCATTTGCAAGGCTCCTTCAAATTAGGCGTGTCCTGGTTATAGGAGCCATGCTTCTTGACCCAAGGGTATGGGCCAGAACAGCTGGTGACACAAACAGGAAATTATTCGTAGGCCAGACTGTTTGACCTACAGTATGAGGAACGCAGCCTACACAGGCTACATCCTCACAGACCATGTACTTTGAAGGATGGAACCCCTTGAATTTGGACACGTCCAATGTTTCGTCCACGATCGTTTAGCTTCAGAAACTCACTAGTAACACTAGTTAGCATGAAATGCAAATTTCATTAAATTGCACTTGAACTTTGAACCTTTGAGGTTAATATTAACTCACAGCCCGAGTTTCTTTAACCACCCTAAACGTTCTGTAACCAAAGAGAAACTGTGTGACATGTGGAGTGTGCATTATAGTAGTGTCTCTGCTGTGATTATTGCTGTTTTCTGTCCAATTGACACGAAAAACAAGCCAGGCCACTATACAGTATTGTATGGTGTCAGGTGTCACACCATAACATTTGGAACGGCTGTTATCATTTCCAGCCAAATTGCATCACAATGACGTCAGTGGATATAAATTTGGCAATAGATTTAACAAATCATTTCGTCTAGACACAAGTAGCTCTCAAGTGATCTAGGAGTTTAGGAAAGGTAAAATTCTTTAGGATGTGCGCATACATATTCTAAAAGCTCTGCTATAATATATGATAGAGTATGTGGGGTTTTAGTGAGCAGCATACAAGCAGTATTATTTACTGACATATGAACTCAACATTCAGGCCATCTCTGTCTTAGACCAGTGAAAGCTTAATCTCTACCTGTGTGTGTTTGTCCCTCTTTTCTCAGTTAAGGCTGTGGAAAGTGGTTATTTCCCATCTCCATTGCGCTATCCAGAGAGCGCAATCATTGATGGTGACAGAGAGTGAAAGAATGAAAGCAGAACAAGAGTCGTGGTCACTTCCCAAGTAGTATCAATACGTGTGTCAATGAGAGAGATGGAGAGAGGTGCGGCTGAGCCTGTCAGACAGACAATGACGAGCACCCAGGGGAAGCCCCATCCTCTCGGAATCTGGGCTTTGCCCTTATTCAGAGCCATTATCACGCAATATGCAGATGATTTTGAACGTTTCCATGACACTGGCTTTGGTCAGCAATTGATTCAGCATTTAAAGGTGTGATTTTAGAGAAACTGCAACAATGTTCTGGAGGCCGCGATCCAGCATTTATAGGTGTGATCTTAGAGAAACTGTAGCGATGCCCATGTAACAGGATGATAAAGCAACTTCTGGTCCTTCTCTAGTTACCAGGTCTGCTCCTGCATGGTCCCCGTGGTCTCTGCAGTGGCCCTGAGCTGCTCCGGCAGCCATAGTGCACGTTGCTCATTGATAACGTGCCTCTTTAGCTGTACCCTGATCATCTTCTTGATAGGAGGCCCAGCCTCAGATCAGTAAGCCTATTACGCAGGTGTATCTGCTAATGATATGCGCAGATATAAAAAAACCACAGTGAATAAATCACAGAGAGACGGAAAAACACCAGTTTACTAGTATTTGTATGGCTGTATGGCTTTTCTTTGTCATTTATTTATTGTTTGTCCAGAGCGGTCACCTCTGGGTTAGCTCTTTCCTTCGTTTGTGCCCCTCGATTAACTCCCTGTTATTTCGTCGAACTGTCTGACTTGCTGACCTAAAGTCTTTCATTCCTCATTAAAAAAACCCAAAGGAGTTCATTTTCTTTCTCCTCCTTCCTCTTTGTTCTCGTCTTTCAAATGCATGGTTCTTTCAAAGTTAATTTATCACCGTCTAAAGTAGATTTTGTTGCTGTTCCATGTAAAGATGTGAGGAGAACTGTTTTTGATAAAGGAGTGCAATTCCATCTGTTTTCTACTGTTTTTGTTGCCCCCTCCATTCGCAGTGTTATATATAGTGTTATATTTAGTGTCATATTCTCACTTACTCCCTTCCTCCCCTAGTAAGGAGAACCAGAGCATAGTTTAGTCATAGAACCAGAACCCCCAAGAACCGCCAAGGTCATTTTTTCACAGCAACTTTATTTTTTGGTCTTTGCCTTACTGAGTGTTTCTGAGTCCTTTCCTGCTCCGTCCCTGATACAGAAGGGATCTAGTCCTTGGATGCCCCCTTAGTGTATGTGATCCAGTCTGCTGGGCTGCCAAGGCCACTTTACAGAGAACTTCTCAAGGGTTCAGTCTGGCGCTTAAGCCAACATTGCACACCAACTAGCAGTATAGTAGCTTTCCTTTAATATATGTCAGCATACACCTATGTCACCCTAATCCAACAGCCCTGGAAATCATTCCCTGTACAGACAGATGGCAAATATGGTGTTTGTCGGCATGGCAGTAGCGGGTCGCTGAAAACAGGTGGTACATCATATAAGAGTAGACTGGTAAGTCGCCAGATTACTTCAAATAATTCTTAAAATAATACGTTTTTTTTTTTACTGGACATCTGGGCACCCACCCGTGTTGCTTAAGCCCGACCCTGCATGCTTATATTTGTTATTACAGATGACAGCAGGGATTTTAAGGAACAAACTGGCACCATATGGCTGAATATGCATCAGGGTTCTGCCAGGTAAAGTTACACTTTTCTGATTTTGTTTATAGGTCAGTGTAGCTGTGGAACCCGCTATATTTATACTTTAAAGCAGAGACTTTCATCCACAGCAATAGAAAATTTTTTTGGAGAACGCAGAGTCTGACTGGGGCTGAAGGCCTTACTCGGGGACCCAACACTAAAAACACCTCAACGGTATAGGTTTGCATTCACCATTAATAGGGACCAAACCAGCCCCAACCCCCCCAGCCCCCTAAACACACCCCCCCTACTGTCCATACCCTAATGTATGGCCTTGCATTACTCTACCAGACCCTGGGATCTGAACATGCAACCTTCTGGTGACAGGAACAGCTCCCTAATCCTCACATCTCCCCCATTATTGATGTTATATTCTATATTTTCTCATGCAGTAGTGCTCTTACTGCGAGACGGAAGGCTGGCATCTAGAACACATATTCTGGGTCATTTGAAGGCTGAGCAGGCCAGCCGTGAACTACAGAGTGAAGGTTACCTGCGAATGATACTGGTGCCTAAATGGTTCAGCCTCCTCGTCCTTTCTTGAGAACAGAGAGGATCTCTGGTCCTGGTTTCCCGTTGGCCTCCTTGTCCAGCACCCAGGGAGCAGCAGGTCAGCAAGAACGGGTCAGACGGCAGCACCACCAGCTTCCAAGTGTAAGTGAGGCCAGTGAGCTGGGGGGGCGGGTGTGAAGCCCTGATGAAACTGGGAACAGCGGGCCTGCCCGGCGGACTTTATACGCCGCAGGATGAGCTTGTAACCCTTTATATAATTATTGTATTAAAGCCAATGTTGGCCTGGCTTGCTGGCACTTGTCCCCGGATCAATGTGGAGATAATTTCAGAAATGAATAGTTAGCATCGATTGGCCCTTTAGTGATGTCTTATCACTGACCAGGACAGGTCATGCTGGATTATTGGCCCAATGTCATTTATGGCTCGCTATGATAGTATTTGTATTTTTGGTGCCTCCCATATAAACAAAGGCAATTCAATTTGCAATGGATTTCCTTCTGTCTTCTTCCAACCCTCCGGTACACAATAAGCAATAAATCACAATCTGTGTATTTTTTTTTTTTACTTTTAGTTTTTTTTTTTTAACGAATGTGCTTGTTTTGTTTCCAGGCATCGCTGGAGAGACGGGAGGGTCAGGAAGATTGTTAGCGGTTGAACTCTGAAGGATTGAACCATCTTTAGTTCTGACATTTTGTTGACCTTGAAACCTGAGGTTGTGGATAGTATTTAGCGTGGATAGTATTTTTCTCTTTGTCTTTTGTTTTGAGTTGGTAAGACCATCATCCACCACACATTAAAGGGTTTATCCCACACTTTGTTGTGTCATAAGGTGACATCACACTGCTGTACGAGGTCAGTGATATAACGTCTATGTGAGACTGATGAATTAAAAAAGTAAAGAAAAAGTGATGTGTGATGTAATATTAATGCCTCTATATTTATAGGTTTGTATAATTAAATGTCATATTTAAATGTTAAATCTAAATATCATACATTTGGTTATATGTCTTACACCTCATATAAGCTCTGAATTCACACACCCTACTCTGCTCTACGTTGTGAACACAGGCATGAAATCAGGTTCAAGTTCAATGGGAAAGATCACTAACAGATCACATCGAGATCACATCGAGATCACCAAGAGAATACTAAGAGATCACAGAGAGATCACCCAGAGGTCAATATGGACACGCCCCAACCAATACGGTAGAAGACATGGTGTCATGTTTTGTGTAAAAATGGGATTAAAGTCTCAGATTGAAAGCAAAATTTAGTAATCCATTTCATATTGTCATTCTTATTCTGTATGTAACAAATTATTTAAGTATAATCCAAAATACTGTATAATAATTCATGGTATTTAGATTTAACTTTCATGCTGCATCAACATGATAGTACTTAATGGAAAAACACCACAACTGGTGCTTGTGAGTGCTCATGTATGAGTGTGTGTGTGTGTGTGTGTTTGTGCCTGTGCTTGTCTGTGTGCTTGTGCCTGTTTGTCTGCGTGTGCTCGTGTGTGTGTGTGTGTGTGTGTGTGTGCCTATGCTCGTGTGTGTATATATGGGTGTGTGTTAGTGTGTGTTCATATGTATATGTGTTTGTATGTGTGTTTGTGTGTGCTTGTGCTCATGTGTGTGCGTGAGTGTGTGTTCATGTGTAAATTTGCTTGTGTGTGCATGTGCCTGTGTTTGTGTGCTTGTGTGTGTGTGTGTGTGTGTGTTCATGTGTGTGTATGTTCGTGTGCGTGTGCTCCTGTGTATGTGTGTTCGTTTATTTATTCATCACATTTACTTTCAACCTCAGACACTGGGTTCCCCATGTCCCGTTTGCTCTGCTTTGTCTCCCCCCTTTTAAACTGCGAATGACAAGTTGTATCCATCACAAGGTAAAACTCCATTTCAATAGCAGCTCTGGGGGAATCATTCAAAGAAATGTAATTTACTGGGTATTGGTCAGTTTGACCTCTGACCCCAATCCCTTGACACGGTTACCTAGGCAACCGCTTGAAAAGGATGGAATCGGATAGTGGGTTGTGACAGTCTGCAGACCTCAGCTGAGGCGTGGTCTGGACAGAAGAGATGCACACAGGATTATCTTGCCATCCCGACCTTTTGTGGCCTTAAACGCATTATTCACAGAAAGAACACAAGCGAATGGCTGGTACTCCTCAGTAACATGTGAATCATTTCATTCATTTTATTTTGCAGATTTAATTTACCTACCCCTACATGCAAAAACTGGAAAATTTTTATACATGTAATAAATCAACGCATCGCAGCAGTTTATTGCATATATGAAAGCACTGTTTGTTAGTGCAATTCCCGCATAAAAAAATTCTTTGATGTTGTTCTTTCATTTACATAAAATTTACCCTTTAGCCCATTACCGCAAATGAGTTTAAAAACCCTGCATATCACCACATCCACCTGACATCTCTCAGGATGCCGTCCAGAAGCTGTAACCATACCAGACAGGAAAATGAGGGAGGTGAGCTGGGCTCCGCTTTTCTGGCAACACCTGCTAATCAGGACGACAGGAAAATTAACGGTTTCGGAAGATGGGTCAGAGACATGGAATCTGAGGACAGTCCTGCAGGCTGAGCGCTGTTTACGTAAGAGAAATATAGATGCCAGGGGACACAGGGAAAGTTGGGGGCCCCTTGGAGCCCCTCTTGACCGGTATGTGACAACCTTGGGCGCTGTGACTTGTGGCCACCTGTAGGGGTCACCGGTGAACTCTTACACGTCTCAAATAGTAGATGAACCTGGCTAATGGGGACTGGCCTCCTTTCCATGTCCAGCCTACAACAGGAAATGTGTAGCACCTTTACACTGGAGTCCCAGCGTACCTCATCTACAGTCCAAGAGGAGACGCAGACGTCCCCAAGGAGACCCGCTGCAGCATCGTATACTCCGATGCTATTTGTAATAAATGTCAACACAAAAAAAATCATTGTTCATTTCAGTGATGGTTTAATTACATGCAATTATTGCAGAAGTGTTTGAAACCTAATTAGTTTTACAGTTACATGTTAATAGCCAGAAATCCGATAAAACAAATGAGTGCTATACATCATTTCAATTAAGACCCTTGATGGAATAATTATTATTCTCTCTTTTATTTATTCTATGCTAGTTGTACGGGATTGAAACCCTTACGCGTGTCATTTTTTTTTGTTTTTTTTTGTTCCATTTAGACACTGATGCTGGACTGTCGTCCCACGAACGGGCTTCGGTTCGGTGACGAGCCTTAACATGTTTTACGCAGGGTGATACCTCTCATAGTCCACGCCACTTGTTCATACGTGTCGTATCACATGTTCTCAGTGCTGTTCTTTTAGGTGCCGGAAACCATGTGGTGAAACGCTTGCCAGCAGTTGACTAAGGAACCACGCGGCAGGACTGCTATATAAAGACATTACCTCATCACGCACTGCGAGGTTTTATTTACAGGACCCGTCCTTGTACTCTAAGATGGACTGTCAGTTCTGTGCTTCACTCTCGGAATTTTGCAGGGAAACTCGAATCCTCAGCGATTCCAATCGGCTTGACGCAAACTAATAGATCAAGGCCTTTTGTTTTCTTGGTGGGTATTTTCCCCCTGCCCTCTTCCCCCAGTAAGCAGGAATAAAATGAGGTGTCGGGGGCCGCAGTTTACATCAGCATTTGGGCAAGAAAAAAAAAAGGTAAAAAGGCCGGGAGCAGCTCCATCGAACCCCCTCGATCCTTCATCGGATGACGGGAGTGGCTGCCGGTGCGCCCGTCAATGCTGATGTCTCCTCCCTGACGCCCATCCGTTACACACGTGAGCACACGGTATTGCAGCAATTTGCACATTTTGCATGACAAATGTGTCCGAACGGACCGACACCCCTGTCGTCAGCCGGTTCACCAGCTTATTCTGCATTTATTGGTCTGCAGTCGCTTCCCGGCGCTTACAAACTCCTGAGAATTTTTTTTTTATTATTTTGTCGCTCTCTCACTCCTTATTTATTTCATGATTTAAATGACTCCTGTGATTTTACAGATCTGGCTGCTGAAAGGTCTGACGATTAGCAGGAATCATTAACGACCTGGACATTTAAAGAAAAAAAGTACGTGTCCCACGTTTGTATAATTTGTTTCATAAGCCTTGACCTTCCTGCGGGTCAGCGATTATGACAGAAACGCGGGCGTTGGGGGACGAGACACCCCCCGTCCATGCGCTCTACCAGTCACTCTCACTCATTCGCACAAACAAAAGTTGAACGTAATGATCCCCTCTACCATTATGCAGAATTGATTCGATCTGGTCCACAAGACGGTGAGATTTTTTTTTGGGGGGGGGGGGGGGTGTTATAAATGCTTGTCTGAGTCCATTGCCCCTCTCTGATACACGCTGGACCAGATCCCTATCCGAGTGGATGGTGGGATTTGAGGACAGACCCTGTAGCACGTTGGACTTTAATTGCCATTTACTGTACATAGAAGTGGAAGCATTAATCTGTAAGCCCCTATTACTCACTGGATGTCATTACCTGTCAGTGTCATGGGCCACGTGGCCAGCGGACCGTCCCCATTAAGTATCGTTAAAGCTCATTCTGCTCCATTTTAAAACATATCTCTCCAATATCTTTCTCTTCTGTTTTTCTAGCCCTGCCAGGTCTTGGGAGCGTAAACTGCTCAGGAGTCTAGTTGAAGTATGATATACACACCCACGGTAACCTGTGGTTGACCTGGCAACCCCGTGATATGTAATTGTGTTGACAGTTAACCCCCCCCACTTTGAAATATCTTTTGTCAACATCATGGGTTTCTGAGATGTAATATAGCCCCTAAGTCCATCAATTCTCTATTCGAATCGAACGCTCTATTGGAAATGGAGCATAACCAGTGCTTAGGCGTTTCAAATAGATTTTGCCATCCCGTCTCAGGCCCTCATTTCCTGACAAATGTCAGGCCCCCACCTCAGGAGAGGGCCCCAGACTCATGAATCCGCTCGGCCGCTGTTATGGCCTCGCAGTTTGTGCGACGGCATCGGCGGACTCAGAGATTGAGGTGTAAGGAAGAGCCGCTGTCTAGTCTAATTCCCTCACCAAGACGAGTCATATTTCGTTGGTCGGAGCCCTCACTTTGGACAAGACACGCGCATGATGACCTGACGGCATTTCTGACAGCAGCCTGGCCGACACCCCCCCTGTTGATACTGAGATATTACAGGGACTGGCACCTCATATACCCCTCGTGCCACAGAATTCTGACTGACGGTGGGTACATTTCTTGCAAGCATTTCCACATTATTTCCTGCTTTGGGGTCAGCAAGCTGTACACGCGCAGTATCAAAATGCAAAAGGAGCCCAGTGATATCATTCCAGCATCATTACATGATTGAATGGGGTAGACTTCTTCTCACCCAAAAGATGTGTGTGCGTGAGACATTACCCATCTGTGGAGCTTTTCGTGGTAATGAATGTAACAGCATGACTAAAGCTCACTAAAAGCTTGAAACGCCGCCATGTTCGGTTTAACACTCAGTAATGAGTAATTAAGGAAACATATTATTGTTGTTTGTGGTGCTTCCCTGTCAGGTATTGCAGCAGGTCGTCATCTAGGTGTCATTCTTGTCCTTCAGGACCAGGTGATCTCCAGAGGTTTGGAGAGCGGTCCTCAGGTGTTGGCCGTGACCCTTGGATGTGGTGACAATGCTATACCAGAACGTAGAGCAGTTGGTAACGAAGGGGTGTAACCAGGAGGTTGCAAGTTCATGCCTTGAGGTAGAACTTAATGCTGATTAGTCGGTGTTGTCACATGGTTTTAGAAAATGAAAGAATATCGGGGCTATTGAGCCAGGTGTTACTGAACAGATTATGCAAAGAGCTACGCTCGTACAAAAATGGAGACAGAGAACCAAGAATGGGAGAATGGAAGTAGGACACTTTTAGTGAGGCTGGACAGAACAAGGCGGCAGAGTTCGGGAAGGAGGTCTGGGAAGACAGTTCACAAGAGTGTATATTACACAGGAAGGCAGCCCAGAGGCCAAGTGCTAACAAGCAAGAGCACGAGTAACACACATGTCATCAGAGGACAGCCAGGTTAAATTTAGACTGATATTTTGCATGTGAGGGCAATTTCTGCCAAAAAAGGGCAGTGAGTCGTAAATCTCCTGTAAAAATCCCTGCCTAGCAAAATCAGCACAGTGCCTCACATGTTGAAAAAATAATACATTCAGAAAAGTAAAATAAAACAAAAACATCAGACGGTTTAAATTATGTATTGATCAGTTTTAATTGCAATCCACCCATCAGTGAAAGCTTTAGAAATGTATGAAAGGGGAATAATGTATTTTTCCTGCATGATTACTTTGGGGCATCGGCTGAATTTCATCACTTAACCCCCAGTCAAAAGAGGATTATTGGGCTTTATGATGCGACCAGTGAAATATCAATACCGCCAAGGCAGCATCTGTTTATATGCAGCGGCTGTGGTCTCCAGCCTCCAACGAGGGGCAGTGAATTGAATACAACATCCCTGCTGATGGAGTTTCAGCATGTCACTCGGCCGGATGGTATGGACACACATGTGCGGACACACACACACACACACACACACACACACACACACACACACACACACACAAGCACGCACCGATACAAACACACACAGACACAGACGCACCATCCATGACACCTGCTCTGGCAGGAACAGAATCCAAGGAAGGAATAGAGAGAAATACAACAGAAAGTCATAGTGAGAGGTGAATGCTACACACATGGTGTGTGTGCGTGTGTGTGCGTGTATGTACGTGTGTGTGTGTTTGTAATTATTACGTTATGGGGACTAGATTTTCACACAATGTGATAAAAGCCTGTTATTTTGACCTGGGGATTTTTCCAGTCCCCAAAACAGAAATAAATGTATAGAAATCTGTGAATGCAAATCCAAAAATGCCAAAAGTCTTGTATTTTTTGAATTACTAATGGTTAAGGTTAGGGCTGAGTAGCGTTTTTTAGGGGCGGTGGTCAGTCCTCACTGTGGATTGCCATGAAAGCCCATTAGGTATCTGTTGTCATGAACGACACAGATGCACAAACAGCCAGAGTCTCGTGGCCAGGGGCATAGGAAGGGGGGGGCAGGGGGAGCATACACCCCAACATTTAATTCGGCTTCATTTGCCCCCCCCCCACCATTATCAATATCATACTCTCTTCTATGCCATTGCACATGACATGTTAAACTATTACATAATAACAAACCGCATGCACGTTTAGCTTGTGTCATACGTCACAGCGTTTCTTTGAATACTTAACCAGCACTTCCGCTTCATTAACGATAAGGGTGGTGCGTCACGCACCTCGGGGCTTGAGAGAGGCGATCGCCAGTCTGGCGGGATCCCCTCCGACTCCCTAATAAGCACATATGTAAGGCGGACATGACGTGTCACGTGGCGGCGGCCTAAGCAGGTTACGCTGGGAATTACAGGGAATTACATCCCTGCGCAGCTGGAATCGTCCGTCTTCTCTCTGTCGTCAGGATGAGCACCTCCAATTACTGCCTGCTCTTCCCCACCAGCAAAATAATAATTGGAGGTTGACAAAATTCAGGTCCAGGCTGGAGAGATATTGATTTATCCGTGTCCCGCATGGCACGATCTAGGAATAAGATGGGAAATTTACTGTCGTCATAAAAGTTTTAGTAAATCAGGGCTATTTGTGAGGGAGATATTGTCAGATTTTTTTTCACGACCATATGCAGTGCCGTGACCATATGCAGGGCCGTGACCGTATGCAGTGCCGTGACCGTATGCAGGGCCGTGACCGTATGCAGTGCCATGACCGTATGCAGGGCCGTGACCGTATGCAGTGCCGTGACCATATGCAGTGTGCCCTCTGAGCACTTTCTCAGTCATTTCTTTAATGTGAGAGTAGGAGAAAGGTCATTTCAGAGTTTTAGACCTGAGTTTAATCACCACACCACACGTCCTAAGAAAGGTTATAACCAGATTACTTTCTAATTTTGTCTCAACACTGATGCCTGAAGCACAAATCTCATGAGCGTGCTACATTGGGTGTGTATGTTTTTGTCTGTTTGTGTGTGTGTGTGTGTGTGTGTGTGTGTGTGTGTGTGTTTTTGCATGTGTATTTACCCTAAACCTAACTCACAGACGCACAAATCTTAAGAGTGTGTTACTTTGTCGGTTTGTGGTTAGTTTGTCATAAACATACAAACACACAGGTTTGTAATTATATCTTTGCGGGGACACTTCATTCATTCATTTCTATGGGGACGAGTCTAATCACAACATGACAACCTTAACCCATACCAGCCCCAGCCTTAACCACTAATAACTAAATGAAGATTTTTTTTGACTGCTTTCAAATGGTCCCCACGATGTAATATAAACCTAATTCACACACAGACATACACCCATGCACACACACTAACTGACAGACACATGTGAACACTGACACGCAAACAAAGAGACAAAGACACAGACACAGACACACGCGCAGACACACGCACACACACACACAGTGACCACCTGTACTTTCTCTTCTCAGCCTTGCCAAACAAGAAGACTTCTCTTTTTGGATCTGGTATCATAACTACAACTCTTTCAGTCACTGTGTTTTTAATGTCTACAGAGAATAGCAGCATCCTAGCCCCTCCACGCTCTCGCAACACGGAAGTGACATCGGCGTGTGCGCCTGTCAGTGTGCTCCTGTGTCTGCATCGGCGTGTCCAGATCGACATCCCGCGCGCAGAGTCTTCCCGGCAGCCTGCTGTACGTCTCCAGCGCTGAACGCCGAATGAATGAGCTGGCTTCTCGCACTGGAGATGATGCTGACACTGTTTCCCCAAGTCTGGCCTTTATTTTCCATCTGGAAAGAAAACAATTTCACCTTAAGCCCGGGCAACGAGATGATTTCAGCACTTATTTTGAAAAATGGCAACTCTAGCCCACCGGTGGAATATTGGAGTAATCGAATGCCGTGCCCTCTCTTTCAGCTCTCACTTTAATTACTTGTTTGTCTTTTATTGGGGAAGAAAATATGGCTGTCAGCTTTATGGTGGGCTGGGGGGGCAGGGGGGTCTGACCCGGTTTTATCTGCACTAGCGTGCACTTCAGTGTAATGATGACAAAAGGGAACGTTAAGTAATGATTAGCAGAAATGGCTGCAGTTAATTAGTTGGTTCTCTGTTTATTGTTCCATTTGCACATTTTGGGAGTAATCATTATTAATTAGAGCCATCACGCTGGAAGGGTGGAGGTGGTGCCCTACAGCCGTGTTAATCAGGCTGCAGAGAGCCTCATCCTCCTGGCTGCCGATGCGTCCGCTTTATCCAAAAAAGAGGGATCCTCAAAGCTGTGTTTGAGATGCAGCTCTGCTTGCGACGATGGCTAGCCGCTCCCACATGGGTTTCGGGCCATCGATACTTTAGCGTGATAGCATGTTAGTGTATGGTAGCATGTGTTAGCACGTTAGCGTGTGTTAGCATGTTAGCATGTGTTAGCGATGACAGCTGCCCAGGTATGAACTGAGTGTGTTTAGGGCAGTGGTGGGCAATGTTATCCGCAAAGGGCTAGTATGTATGCTGGTTTTTGGGATGACCTTTAGGACAGCTGTTTAAACCTAGGTGTGAGGACTCTTCAGCCAATCCGTCCTCAAAGTAGTAATGTAATTAGGGAGTTGCAGTGAAAACCCACATAAACTGCGGCCCTTTCTGGATAACATTGCCCACCCCCAGTTTATGAGGACATCACTGCACGGCTGACCAGTGAGACACGGACACACGTGTGCAACGCCGCTTATCCATGTGACATACAGCACAGCACATTCAGCGCAGCCAATGTTACATACACATGATGTATAAACTAAACAAAAATAAAAAACTTAACAGAGAAAAATGCTAAATGTAAAAATCTACCCCTTTCTCACCAAAACGTTGAGTCAAAGGTTGCCTAAATCTGGTTTTGCACCAATGCGCAAATACAAATTATTGCTAGCTATTATTTGCACAGCGTGACGACAGTTGAATGGAGTCTCATGGCCGGCATTGTAAGTTATCACCACGGGTTACGCCGTGCTCTCCGATGACCCTCAGACGAACACAAATCAAACGGGGTCTCCTCCTATGGACTTTAATCCCATAAACGAAGCGGGAGCATTCGTCAAGAACAAGCAGGCGTCCTGCTACGGGCTGCTCCAGCCAGATCAATACATTCTCAGCAGCTTTAGGTCCATAAATGTAAATGAAAACATATATAAGCTAATACAGCCAAAAGAAAGGTTATGGAGGGAGTTACACCCGACGCGGGAAAATCAATCGGGTAAACGTGAAAAATGATTTAGATGGAGTAGATATGAACGATAAAAAGGGGGGTAAAAGAGAAAAAAAAAATCAATCATATAATTTAAAGAATAAACAGCTTGAACCTCGCGAGTTTCCCATGAGGCCTTGCGGCAGTGGATTTTTAACGTTAGCATTGATGTAATGCCAGGCTACCAGGAGCTGCAGATGGTTGGGTCCGAAGGAGAAAATCAATCCATTCTCCCTCTGTGGTCTTGAGGGGTGTTTGATATTTACAGCAGCGAGGCAAGGCCCTTGTATAAATTTACATTTTAAGAGATAAGGGCCCTCTGTATTTTGCCTTGTTATTGTTAATAGAAACTGTCGACTTCTATTCTGGCCCGTTCTGGCCGAGGCGTAGCTGTCTTCGTGTGTTTGTGTGTCCCAGGCAATTTTCTGTCCTTCATTCTACCGCTATACAAAGGCCCACATTGTCTGGCCGCTCCTTCTCTCCTTTCCGCGGCGGCGAGGCAATCGACGCTGTGTAATTGCATCAGGAGATCCAGAAATATAGGCTTGCAATTTAGAAGAAGAAGAAGATGAAGAGGAAGGCGGGGAGAGGGAAAAGGAAAAAAAAGAAAAGCCTCCCAGACGAGCTCAGCTGCACGTTGCGCCCAGACACGGAGGTTAAAGCATCGTGACAGAAGAGAGGTAAATATATATGTAAATGCCGTGGTCTTTATCGCACATATAATCTAACGCACATGTTGTGCTGTATAGAGGCCTAAATTATATTTAGGGGCCATGAAGTCTGATATGCAGGGCAGCGATGGGGCCAGCTATGTAAATGTGGCGGTGATGCAGAGAGACGCCGGTGGCGCACAAATCACACCGAGCGCTCCCGGCGTTTGGGGGGTTTTAGGGGACTTATTTACGTAATTGAAATGGATGCTAGCCGCTTAGCCTGCTCTTCTTGGTCTATTCAGCTCGTTTCTTCCATTCCTTACTGCTCCTGCGCCATTCAAGCTGATGTTCCCCGGAAAAACGGACGATAAAAGCGTCTGGCGATTTCACGGGTATCGTTGTTTTGTGTTATTTCCATTTTTTTTTCTTTTTTTTCTACTAGACACTTTTTGTTACTTGGGGATGGATAAAGGTCTGAAACACAACAAGGAATTATTTGATATGTTATTATAATGTATCAGGTTCTCTTGAATCCATCCATCCATCTATCCATCCATCTCCTAGCCACTTAGAGTGGCAGAGTCTGTTTTTATCTAGTGGTTGGTAGTGCACAAAATAAACGCTATTTTAAATAATGTTTTTTATTTATCAAAAACTAAGTACTGAAAAGTAATTTTGGAGTTTCTTATCTGTAATAATCTCAGTGTTTGTCTTCGGTCATAGATGTAGAACCATGGGTATGATAGTTATTGCAATAAGTACAATATCAATGTGGTATTTCATTCCCTGGCGAGATCTTGGCTGGTGACGGACCAACTTCAGCAGCCAGAAAGTCACACGTCCAGCTCTATCCTCACATGTCAAACCCCCCCCGCCCCACCCTCACCCGCTGAATGTAAAGGGAATTTTTACATTTAAAAACTTAAGCTTGTGCATTTCTACTAAGGATAATACTCTACAATATATTCTACAATAATCTATCATTAATTGTTATTATTCTTCCGCGATACTCTTTACTGGCCATCATTTTCTCCTTCTAGAATATTCACTGGGCACACAGCAGGGGCTGACCCTGTCTGCGACTGGAGGAAGCTGTGATTTAGCTGGCGAGTCGCTCCCCCTGCTTCTGATTTAGCGCACAGAGAGATGGAGAGTGCCTCTCACAGGTCCCGGCTGGGGACATGGGGGTGGGTGGGGTTAGGAGAGCCACAAGTTGTAGCCATTTGGGAGCTGGGGGGAATCAGGCTGTATTGGTGTAGCCTCCTTGCACTGCCATGTCGAGCTGAAAGTTGGGCCCCCGCCCTCGCTCCAGTTCATTCCTAATTACCGTCATCTCTTCACCTTTCCTTTACCCCATGACATTCTCAAATTAAGCAGGGGGGAGGTGCCCATGTCCCGCCCCCTGTCTCAGCCGGCGGTGGCTGTAGCTTGTTAAGCATGTAGGAGATAAATACTGGATTAATCTCCCCCTTGGCCGGGGTGTGTTTTTGGGAGCCGACGGAACTGTGGCAGAAAACAAGGGGGCAGGCAGAGACAGAGAGGAAGGAGAGAGGGATAGAAAGAAAGAGAGAGAGAGACAGCATTTCTCTATTTCAAGTCTGCAGCTAAATGTAAATGGTGTTAATGAAACAGAAATATATTATCTCATCATAAGATTTGTAATAATTAATCCATGTCAACACATCAATCTCGTGAGGTGGGGGAGGGGGGAGCAGGTTTTGAAGGAGGGGGGGCAGGCTTTTCCTGGAATCGTTTCCCAGTGCTTTTCTGGCGGCTTTTCTGATACGCAGCCCCCGCTAAGCAGGCACCTGATTGAGCCCCGCCTTGGTACATAAATTTGAATTGATTAATGTTTTGTTCTAAAATGAACGAATATGCACTAAGGATGGATGATGTGGCTCTTAATTTATTGGGTTCATTAAAGCTGGTCTGAAAGGGAGGGGGAGATTGGTAGGTGC
>JABFDZ020000138.1:8432423-8443886 GCA_019775955.2 Pollimyrus isidori | reverse complement strand
CGGCCCCCCGCCTCACAACTTTTCCTGCTCACTTTATGGCCTTCCCACTCAGCGGGCTTCTTGGTTAGGGGGCTCTGTATTTTATTTTGTTGCTTCCGCTCTGCGGGGGGGGGGGGGGGCGGCTCCACAGAGCTGTTTTCCATGGCAGCCAAGTCTCACAGGAGGTCCGCAGATAAAGTGACTCGGTTCTCAGGCGAGAGCCCTGCAGAAACACACAGCTTCCCACTGCGGATGGCTGACAGAAGTGTTTTTACGAGCCTCGGTTCCCATGTGTTCCTGACACTGGTTCCGGTGCCCATGACTCAGGTCCCCGCCTCCCCCTGATAATGTTGTATTTATTCACTCTGCATACGCACACACACACACACGCACACACACACACACACAAACATGCATAAACAAAAATGCACAAATATATCCATGAATACACACAAAGTCCCAGCATGACAAGGTTATGTTCGACACCAAGAATGCTGTGCATGTGTTGGAAGATAGGTGACAGTAGTTCCCAGCCCTCCATCCCAAAGGTTGCCCACTTCCGATGATGGTCCTTCTGGATGGAGGAGTAGTGTACCAAAACTGCAAATCTTCAAAACACTCTGGCATGCCTCTCTACTCATTATATTTACTTCCATTTCCTCCTTTTTATTTATCTTCTAATTACGTCTTGGACAAACCACCCACTACCAGCCTGCTTTTCCCATTACCAGACTTTTGTTTTTGTTGTTTCTCATCCTTAGAGGGGTGGTATTTTCTTGCGAAACGTGCCAGTGGATGGTCGAAGGACCACAAGTGTGTTCCGCCTTGGCACTGCCAGTTTTGTTGTGTCTAGACTGCAGGAAATGCAAAATTGCATTTGTTTACAGCCACCAGGAACTCAAACCAGAAGTTGGTGATTAAAGCGTCCTGCCCAGAGAGGGATGGACTTTAACCAAACATTACCCTGGGTTTGGTTCTGATTTTACAGATTTAGGCAAAATGAATGCAGAGAAAAGAGCTGCAGAAATCGTATGTTTGGCTCACAATTTTGTTTTTGCACTTCTGTAGTTTGTAAAAATGTTCATAATAAGACCAGTAGTCTTTTAGCATGCTATTCCCACTGCTTTCCTAAGGAACTAGAAAAAGTTTTTAGTTTAAAAAGACAGCGACCGCATTAAGTTAGATAATTACCTTTGACTGATTATCAGAAAGGATTTTTTAACCGAAACAAACGAAGGAGGGAACCATGTCTGCTTATGGGTCGCTGCGATCGTGGGGAAGGTGAGGGAGCTTCCAGCTGAACTCTCCATAAATCCATACCCAATAAAATCAGGGCTGCCTAGAAAATGGACGAAAAGGAACATCTGTAAAGCATTGATTCTGCAAATTGCAAAGTACCTGCATACCTAATGAGAAAATAAATCATTTTTGATTAATTAACCCCCAAAACTGGAGCGTTTAGATAACCGCAGGGGAGATGACAGCAGAACAAGTGTGTGTGTCTGTGTGTGTGCGTGTGTGTGTGTGTGTGTGTGTGTGTGTGTGCGCGTGTGTGTGTGTGTGTGTGTGTGGTGGGGGTTGCAGAGAAGTTGCAAGGGAGGGTGGTGCGTGATTGGTGGTACGTGTTGGGTTAGGGTTAGTGGTGGGGCGTATTGAGCAGCGGTGTTTAGATGGTAAACAGAGAAGAAGGTTATTATGCTGGGCTGAAACCTGGAATAAAACCGTACAGAAGTCCGCCATTCCACGCTACATAAAATCCAGATTTATACAACAGAGAATTAATTCTCCAATTACACAGTGGTCATCCAAAATGACTCACATCTCTTTTAAAATCATTTTAAATAGATGATTGTGTATTATACGCAATAGCAGCTTAGTCAGTAATTAGCCCAGGAACATTCCTAAAATATAGGCCTTCAAACTTATTCTTCTGGGTCCATTTTCTTAACCGCCAGACTGCTGAAGGGTTGTTAACATACCTTCCAGGCCGGTTAGAACACAATGAACAGCAAAAATAACCTTAAGACTGGTTTACAATACCAACCATCCATGCGCTGCCTAACCAGCAGGCAGGAATCGTTCTTGTGTCACGGTTTAGCCTCATCCCAAAGAGTCACAAAGCCCTTTCATATTCCGCATATTCCACTTTTTCTGTTGGCTGAAACATAGAACTCTTGTCAAGGGTCCTACCCAAGATCTTTCCATTGACCATCCTGTCCCTCACACACTACAGTTACAATGCAAGTGACACCAACCACCAAAACACCCGTGTCACTGCTCTGGAGCCCATAATGTCCAACATATGCTACTTAGAGTAAAAAACTGCATACATTCAGCAGATACCTAGTGATTCAAACTCATAACCAAAATATTGACTGAGCGCATATATTTTCTAATTATATTCATTAGTTTCCTTGGCTATTTTATCTGCTCATTACGGTCATTGATTTGTCCTGTGTTATGTATAGATATTTGCAACCCAGATAATTTTCTTGTCTAATTACTTCCAAACCCACGATGGCTAAAGGCCGGTTCCATGTCAAAGGGGATTAGCCCAGCCGTCCTTGGGGGATGAGACCGTGTACCTTCTCAGGCACAACAAGCTCCGGCCCAGCAGAGAGAAACAAACATTTGTCCGGATGCCCTTGACAAATTCGGCCCAGCATGCTAAAGTGCTCCTCGGAGAAGAGGTCTGTAAACCCTTCAGATGTTTGAAATGGTTACAGAGCAGCATGGGCCTCTTCCTCGCAACACGTCAAACTGCAAAAGTCAACTGAAGAAATGCATTTTGGGTAAGTGACTCAGATACGCATAGCATGGATTTGGCATGAATGCCATGTTCATCTACATCATCATGGACTGAGGTGGCTAAAGGTTCGAACTGCTTTGCATCTTGTCTTACTGTTTGCCAAAGCACCAAGTGAAAGTATCAAAGATTAGTGTGTGGCAGAATCTTCTTCGAGTGAGAGAAGCGCTCCAACCGCGCAGGAAAACTCTGAAGGTAAACAGTTAAAAGGGAGCTGTAGCATTTGTTTTGTGCTAGATAATCATGCTACTGCTGTTGAACATTTAATGCTAGCTTGGAGTGACAGCTTTTTTAGCCAGCAATATAAAACGTGTGAGAGAGCAAGCTGGTCCCCGCAAAGCAAATGGGGAGGGTTTGCAATATTACTGCTGCCATACCGCGGGCCTGCATGCAGTCAGACAGAAAGCAAACATGGTGAAGACACCAGGCTAACACTGACAGGGTCCTCAGGCCGGTGGCCTATCCCGTCAGTGCCATTGATTACCCTTCACACAGAGGTCATAAATTACTGCAGATCATCTACGGAAAAAAAACCCAGCATATTTACAATAGCTGGCCTGTCACCAGAGGTTAATCTAATGAGCTTTAGGACATGAACCATATCTTTACAATCAAACATAAATCTCCCTTAAAAAATGTATGTGTTCCAGTTCTGTTCTTCGCTGAATAAACATTTAATCTGAAGGAAAGCTACAAGAACTCAATAAGAAAATAGCTCTGTGAATAATCATAAGCAATTTACACTAATATATTATGTAATTAAAATGTTTTAAAATATTTTATTGAGCTGGTATTGATATCGCAAGCTGAAGTATAAATACACTGTAACGAGCAAACCACATGCGATATGCATTTGGTAGGGATGCGTCTTCATACAATCTTTGGGGGACTGGCGAGAAGTAGTGAAACGCAACTTCTCACTCCATATACAATAATGTACAACGTATTATCATTAATGTACAATGATGCTACTCAATGTATATGGATCCCCAAATAAGCTTACGATGTCAGTACTACTCAGAATTAATTTAAACTTTATCAAACTTCAAAGGCTGTGTTTTCTGACCTTTACAGTGCACAGGTGCACACCAGCACTAGAGCTACAGACAACGTATACATTTACACACAGTCCTGCTACATAACAGACAGCGCTAAACCCCCATTATCTTCTTCGTCGTATTATTTGCATAGCAATGGGGGAGGGGAGGGGCTAAAAAAAAGACATGCCCCGAAGGAGCAAAATATATGATTAATCTGTCAGGAGTACAGAAGATAATTTCATTTTCGCAGATGCCACTTGCCACCATCTAGGTCCAGGAAGGAATCCTGCCAGCAGGTTTTAATACGTCATTTGATTTCTGTAATAGCAAAGGCTAAGATTATTCTTCAGGTTATTGTAGTTGTATGTGTGTATATATATGCGTATGAATGAGTGATGTAACTAATTAACATTTCAAATTTAATAACAGGAAAGTTTTGAGATTTAAATGGCGTCATACTTGCTACTCTTGTCTTGTGTGAAAATACTAATGGACAAATGCAGCCTATTCCCCTAAATCCGACCAAACCTTAAACCAACGTCCCATAGAGTTGCATGCTGCCTGGGCGTGGATGCATCAATTAGGGAGTAGAAGTGAGGCATCATTATCATCCATTTGGTCGAGTAGGATTCTCAGCCACTTTATGGATCAAGATTTTCCATGTCTTACAATCTATTGTGACTTCTTTCAGTTCTGCTTTTAATTTAAGACATACCAAAGTAACACAAAAGTTACTTTATCTAGTAATTAATTATATTTCTATGCATAATTCATAAATGAATTAGCTTTGAATGCAGGAACTAGTAACTGTAACTAATTATTAGTTTTCAGTAACTGGCACAACACTGGAACTGACCTCTGGTGGTACCTGATGAGAAGATCTAACCAATCGTTTGATAAACAGAGCAGCTATCAGCTGTTTTGTTTGACCCCTGTGTGTCTTTAACATCGCAGATTGCTCCTTGTGTCCTGCGTCAAGGCCTGACTGAAGGTCTTTGACCCAGGCTGTTGCCCCCTATGGGCCACCCACCATACGGTCTGCCCAGCTCAGATGCTTTTCCATTCCTTAGGCTTCACAAAACAGAAGGGAAATAAACACCCGCAGCAAAACAACACGAAAATGACAAAACACACAGGAATCAGACCTGGATTTGAGTGCCTCTTAAATTTATAACCCTTAGCATAAAAATATATATTACATTTAATGCAGGTAATTTCCCATAATTGCAAGGCAAATGAAAGGACAGGCGTTCATGTGACATTCCAAAACTGCAGACACGTGAGTTATGTCCCATTCCGCACAGCAGCCACTCCCCTTCCTCAAATATTTTCTGTTTTGTTTCATAATTCTATTATATAAAAACTGCCTGGCAGGTCTGAGAGGTAAACCATCTCCTTGAAGCAGAACATATGGACAAAAATGTAGCAGAGTACAAAAACTCGCCCTACAGCTAAGCTCAACAAATTTACCAAAGAGAAGGAGCAGAGCTACACTGGATATAAGTAAATATGGTATGACTTAGAGATATCTTGCATTTAAGCGGGCCTGAGGGACATGTGGACAATTACAGTATGCTGGGTTAGATCTGTGGGCTCTCTACAGACACTGTGACCAAAGCTCGCACAGGAATAATAACTTATTCCTTATTTTTCAGTATAAGTGATATCGTAATAGTGGCTGCTAAATAAAGGCATGGAGATTTTTTCTGTGTTTTTTTTTTCTTTTACAAAACGCTGATGCTTCTCCTTCTCCTCGGTAAAGATCCAAAGAGGGTACCAATATAGCATTCTATGGATGAAATCACCTATAAATGAAGAAATAATGTTGCTACTTAAAAAACCTGATTAATGGTCAATAATTGAATAATACGATTAATTATAATTTACTGATCATTTCATATTTTAGCTCAGAAAAAAAACCAGATTCATTTAGACGTTTTATTTTTCTTAGTGCTCATAATTTTTTTTTATTAACTTTGTATGTGTGCAGCCCCTGAAAGATAAACTAAACCTCTAAAATTTTTGTCTGTGTGATAAACCCCGATGTTTGTATGTGTATGTGTGTGTGTGTGTGTGGAAAAGATGTTTTATTTTACACACATACTATAGATATTGTAATGATATTTATAAAAATTGCACATCAAAGAAAAAATGCAGCTTTAGTAGGACAACATGCTTAGGCATGAGTGTACTCTGGGGTGAAGCCTCAAGGGTGTCACTGTAACTGGGATCCAGGAGCAGGTACAATAATTAAGAACCTGGAAATACAGACGTTTTAGATTTAAAAACTTTCATAGGTGATTGTGTCCACCAGGAGAGCACCAAACTTTAACCACCCAAATAGATCTGATTAAAACCGCATTTAAATGCGAAGAATAACATACAGCTCTGTCAACTTTTTGCCCATTGTTCATGCCTTGATTATGCATGTTCATGAAAAATATAAAATAAAAAGGCACCAGAAAAGAATGTAAAGTATGACTCCAAGTTAATGGTGTACATTTAAAAAAAGCATCAATAATTGAAATAGCCAGTGTAGATTCTCTCAGCCGTTGTGTTCAAGGCGAAACACCTGCGAACTCTGGCTCGCACTTTCAGTCTATTGTGATGCCATTTGGATTTCACAGCGCGCCCAAGCATCTTTGAGGAAGAATGAAAAGCCGCCTTCTTCACCAGACAGTCGCACAATTGCCATAACGACAGCATATTTACTGGTAAATAGATTTTTTTTTTGTTTTGCAAATGGCCCATAAAAATTTTGCATAAAGACGACCCTGCCTTCCCCAGCAGCACGGAAGTAGATGACAATTAAATCTACGGATGGAAGGAGCTCAGCTCATGCCAACCGCAGTAATTATAACTTTGCTGGTGACTTCCAGATCTTACAGGCTCCGTCTTGTCTGGCCTCGTCGGTGAGGCACTTTATTTACTATCCCAATAACATCTACGATAAAATAAATTGCTCCAAAGGGGTGAAGGCTGGAGTCGACTCAGAAGTGGCGCTGATTCACATGAAAAACAAACATGCAAGCAACAAATTCTCCCTTAGCAGGACAATAAGAGGCAATGACACTTAAGGAGAGATTCACTTCTATCAACTTTTTTCCTCAAGATCCACTGAAAAAAACAACATCCCTCCATATCACAAAAAAAGACTCCAGCCCACATGTCTGTTTGTGTAGGTTAAATGCCTTCAAAGATTACAGGTATTTTTAAAATGATATATATTGTGTTTTATCATTACTTCATCTTTAAGCACTGTGTTTTCACTGTCAGACTGTCAAAGACATGCCCTATCTGAGTTTGCTGTTAGGGTTTTTCTGGCTGGATAGGAAGTCTGCTCTGTGATACACAGTCCTTTGATCCGCTGTGTTATTTTTCCGGTTCTGAATGAGGAACCACACCTCGAACAGCCTGTGATATAAGCCTGCCACATACTGTAGATTTCCTTCTATATATATATTTTAAAACATACACTACATAGTTTAACTGCAGCTCAAAAATAGTGCTGAAGAACAAAGACAAATCTAAGCATGCATGAGTTTTAAGATGATAGCTTATCAGAGAGACCATGCATGGTAAAAATACTATCAATAACTACAAACAAGCAATATGAATCATAACAATAAAAGTTAATTATATTCATATATATCCCGAAACTAAATGAAGCTTGCTGGGTATTTCTCTTAAAAGATGTCTCTTAAGTTATCTCTTTATTTATTTATTCTCATATAAAACTCAGTCACCAAAATTTAAATGATGGTCCATTTATTTTATCAAATTGTTATATTATCTGAAACTGTATGTTTTCTCATTTCAGTTCAGTTGGTCCAAAAAGACTGACACTTATTTGTATAATAATAATAATCCATGAATCCAACTTCCTTGTTCACTATATAGAAAAACTCATCACTGGTCTACATTAAATCTTCAACAAGGACAGACTTCAGCTTACATTTTGCCAGAATTCACAGTCCTCAAATTAAACTCTCTACAGGTAAATTACAGAATAATTTAGGCTTCCGGTTCCAGTGGGCATGTAAAATGCCTTTTCTTTTTGAAGATAATCTAGAGATTACATGATTTACTTGTTCTTATACATTACAGAACCAGCTCCTCTTACACTCACACACACACGACAAACACAAATACTTACTTCTGGAAGTGCTCTGAAAATGTTCATTCATCTTCAGGGTCTGATGTATAATTGGTACCGAGACTCTAATACAGAATATGTAGGATTCATTGCCTCTTATTACAGAGTATAAGAATTGGGAACAATTACTGCTTTTGGGTTTCCTCTGGGAGGGAAAATGAGGAAGTCACAGATGTAATTGCTGCAACATCAAAGGTGCTTCAGAAATCGCAGAACAGTGATGAACGAAGACCAGCATTAGTGACATTTAAATACACAGCATACCTCTAATTAAATACCTGCACACTGTTTCGGCCGAGTCGCTCTGAATCTGTGTGATATTTCTGCAAGTGATTCCTTCAGTTCTCTGTTTTTTTTTTGGATTCTAATTGGAAAACCGAACGATTTCAGACTGCGATGTTTCTGCATGTTTTCTTCAGCTTTTTGGCTCATCTGTTTTGTTTTGGCAAAATTAGAATAGAGAGAATAAACCCTTGAGGCTGAAGGTCTTGACAAAATAAAATGAGGAAGAAACATTTAATTAATAATGCTTAAAAATCTGAAAATCTTAAGTGATAAGGATTTTTAAGCAGGGCCTAGACTGCCAAGATAGTTCTGGTGGCATGATCTTGAGGGAATTTGACGTTAATTGGTGTCTAGACATTTTATTACTGGGATACTAATGATTTATCTTTAAAAAAACAGATACACAAAAAGTTCTGATTGCATGTTTGTTTCGGTGAATAGTGGGATTTTTTTAGTTTCCGTCTCCTACTCGAAGTTTTGGGACAGGTCTTCTTCCCAAGGGCTGCGTGGTAGCTGCTACCCCAAAAAAACATTCGCGCCTAAGTAAATCCTGCATGGGGGGGCATAAGTCTCCCACTCAGCAGGGTTAAATGCTTTATTTCTTTGAGGACTAAAATGGCCTTCAGGCCTTGCTAACTACTAAACTCTGCTTATATGTACGACACACCTCTGTGCAATAATTAAATAGCCGAAAGGAAACGTACAGGATGTCGCCGACGGCGACTTTCACTGCTATGGATTTTCACGATAAGCGTGACAGGAATGTCTCGTCGACAGGACGCTATATTTCCCATATTTGCATGACAGGGGATGGGGTTGCCTAACCAACCAAAAGAAATTTTCCTAATGCCAACTAGTGTAAGTCAGTTTTTAAAAAGTCCCCGTCTCTGCATGCAGATGCTTAGCAAAATTTTGGAACTTGTAAAGAGAAGCATCAGTGACTTGGCTGGTTTGAGTTTCCACTCGTAACCTGGAGTTACCATAGCAATAGGGGTCAAACCTTCATTTCAAGTGCAAATAGCTGGAATTTATGCCTGCTGGGTCCCTGTGTCGCGTGTCACAGCACAGGCCTGCTTTAACATATAGCCCCGTAAGTGTCAGGGCTGCCTCGAACCCTGCTCCAAAGCCAGCTGATTGGCCCTTTCATATAATAAATTTTTTAAGGCTTAAATAGCATCTTATAGCTATATAATCATTTCAGGTACCAAACACATGGGCGCTTGGAGTTTAAAACCTATGACCTTCTGCAGCTTACTATGTTGTCTTTTTTAAATAACTGGAAATGTGCATCTGTTATTCCTATAGATGCAACTGGACAGAAATGCATCAACACAAGTCATTCTTCCTGTCTGCAAAATACGCTGAATAAAAATATCCCTAATTTATTTTTTATTATTTTACAATTATTACTTGTAATAGTACCCCGAGTTCAAGAGACTTTCTTTTACCAGAGTTCTTTTATGTTAAGAGTTATCTTTGTTGGGTAAAACATGTCTCTCTCTCCCTCCCTCTGTCTCCCCCTCTCTCTTTTTAATTGATTGCAAGCTAATTTTAATACAAGTCACACATTTTGCTTATTATCCTGTACACAAAACACTATCTCTGGGGTTACAAAAGAGACCCAGTGTCCACATGTCACTTTTTAGTGGAAAATTACGGCTCTCTGTACAATTTCTCAGCTTGACGTCAATCTCAAAGTAGATTTTATCTGCACAATTATCTTCCTCATATTTTGCTTTAATTGGCACCCCCACTGAGATTAAGAAGACTACGTCCTATTCATAAAGATATTACAGGCAGCAAATCATTAACTGATTTCAAAAGTAGGGGAGGAGGGTATTGACATAATAATGTTATGAAAAGGAAAACGCTCTTCCCGTTCTAAACGTTCCTGTCACAGAACAATGCCAGGCATTGCCATTCCTCGGCCAACCCGCGTAGCCCTCTGAGTCATGGAGAGCTGTCAGTAATGCAACACTTAAGTGCAAGTAACTTCCACAAGCTAGAGGGATGGGATTAATGTCACTGCAGAAGTAAAACAAAAGAGATACATATTAAACTGAGAGCCTAACAAGAAGGTTTTAAGAGAAAAGAAAAGCCAGCTGTCAAGGGAGCCTAACAGTACTTCAGTAAGAAAAAAATTTATGTATGTATACATGTGTTCATTACATAAAAGTGAATTCCATGTGCAGGCTTGAGGAATGGAAACAGTGAAATGGGTGAGATTGTGTTCTCCTTCAGGTGTTTGCTGCCTGACACACACAAACACACACACACACACACACTTGGTATCTGCCTGTGCTTTGGAGGATTCAGGGGCAGTGTGAGGTTCAGACAATTTACACAGATGGTGGCCACCCTTAGTCAACAGTCCCATAAAGGCAGCTGTAACTCTCTCCCATCTCTGTCCTCCTCGGCTAGGAGGTAATAGGTCAGAGTGTATGACCCGGCAGAATCTGTCAAAACGGCACAGCTCCTTTGCTCCTTTGTCACCATTCAAATCTGTGGCAAGAGACTCAAATGTACCCTTTGATCCATATTATTTTTTACTCTGATTATTATTTAATCTCTTTTTACTCATGGTTACAGTAGTACAGTTAGGGCCACGTAACCAGAAAATAAAAAACAGTTAGCACTGGCATAATTTACCACGTAATAGTGTAAATTTTTCATGCCGAGTTACCGTGAAATATTTCAGGGTCCACCCCAGCACCAGATGATACCTGGAATATTTCGTTCTGAAATAAGGCTCAGCAAGCCCCACCCCCCTTCCCCCCTACCACCACATAGCACGGGATGACATTTAATAATCATCCTGACATATGTTTGGGCTCCGGGTTCGATATTAATACATTTGTACTGGATATAAATCAATTACCAGCTCAATAGATAATGGCAAAGCAGTTAATTTTGGATTCTGTTTACAAGGACGTAAAGCAGCCCAACCGTTTTTATGGAAGGACCTGCCAACCTAGCATAAACCCTGCCCCGTCGATCTTGCATTGTTAAATTCTGGATGTGTAGCTATGCAAACATGAGGAGCTTCCTCACCATCTTTGTAGGCCAGAATGGGTTAAATGATATTTCCTCTTCCCTTGGTATAATTTCACAATTTTAGCTGGCTAGCACCTGTGGGGGCGCCCCCCCCCCCCCCCCCCCACCCCCCCACCCACCACCAAAAAAACCAAAAAAAAAAC
>JABFDZ020000138.1:8409485-8424757 GCA_019775955.2 Pollimyrus isidori | reverse complement strand
TTGTGTGTTTTTGTGTGTGTGGTTGTGTGTGTGTGTTTTTTTGTGTGTTTGTTCTCTCTTCCTACAGAGCCCCCCGGGGCGGGCGGCCGGCAGAGAAAGAGTGTGTGCAAGCCCATGATGCACTGGCACCCCATCCAGGGTGGCCCCTGTCTCGTACCCTGGGCATGCAGGGATCAGCTCCAGCCTGATTGCGACTGCACTGAAGAAGCGGTTATGAAAACTGGATGGATGGTTGCACTAGGCAACTTTAATGAGCATAGCTATTGAGGGAATAATTCTATTAGGCTCTAACTAAATTGAAACAAGAACGTACTGGCAACGGCAGGGGTAGGTGATCCAATCAACACCAATAGTGGGAGCAGACAGACAACGTAAGCGGCCCTTACTTATCTTCAGCCTTCCGTACTGACTAACTAGGGCAAATGCCAAACATGTGGTTGCCACGTAGATGGAAGGTGCCGAGAGAGGGAGAGATGCCCAAAAGGACTATAAGAATGACAAAGCCGATACATGTTGTTGAGCCTCTTCCTGTACATGCTGGATATATGTCAGACAGACACTCGCAGCTTGCAACTACTCCTCGTCTCAGCTCTCTTCTCATCAACGGACCCGGCAGAGTACAACTCCAACACTATGTAAAACCCTGAAATTATATTAAGGTATAAGCTCCAGCTGTCAAATATCAATTTATTTTATATTAGCTTATATCATAATTGCCATTTGTGAATGATAACTGTGACTCTGTAATATAGACTTTAAACCCCTCACCAACAATGATCATTTCTCGAGAGGCTTTTTTCTCGAGAGCCATCAGGGTGTCACCCGCATGCAGGATTCGGGACTTGCACAGGCACCAGCATGCATGACCCCGCACTGGCACACAGGGCCCGGCACGGTCACGGGCATGGGCACGGGCACCAGTATGCATGACCCCGCACTGTCACACAGGGCCCGGCCCGGTCACGGGCATGGGCACGGGCACCAGTATGCATGACCCCGCACTGGCAAACAGGGCCCGGCATGGTCACGGGCATGGGCACCAGCATGCATGACCCCGCACTGGCACACAGTGCCCGGCACGGGCATGGGCACGGGCACCAGCATGCATGACCCCGCACTGGCACACAGGGCCCGGCACGGGCATGGGCACGGGTACCAGCATGTATGACCCAGCACTGGCATACAGGGCCCGGCACGGGCACCAACATGCATGGCCAGGCACTGGCATACAGGGCCCAGCACGGGCACGGGCACCAGCATGCATGACCCCGCACTGGCACACAGGGCCCAGCACGGGCACCAACATGCATGACCAGGCACTGGCACACAGGGCCCAGCACCGGCACGGGCACGGGCACCAACACGCATGACCCTGCACCGGCACACAGGGCCCGGCACGGGCACCAACACGCATGACCCTGCACCGGCACACAGGGCCCGGCACGGGCACGGGCACCAACACGCAGGGCCCGGTACCGGCACACAGGGCCCGGCACCGGCACACAGGGCCCGGCACGGGCACACAGAGGGGAGTGGTATGGGTGGCAGCGGAGCAGCAGGGTGCCCCAAAAATAACTCATCATTTGGTCTGTGATAAGTGAGATACAGTGTATTTATAGTGAAACTACCACAAGATACAACCACATTCTGCTCAGAAAACTCCACAATTAACTGATGACGATCTGATGATTAATTAACCGCTGATTAATATCACAGCATGTAAAAAATAATGCACTCCAATAACCCAGTATACACAAAGCCAGCAACTTGGGTCTCCCTGGCTCAAAGGTGGATTCGTCAAGCAGATGGCCTCTGTCCACTGTCTAGTCAGCAGAGGCAGATATGCTCACCGGCGCCTCCTACAGGTCAGAGTGTATCATGGTAAATAAGACTAACCTTAGGACCCAAAGCTCAGATTTCAGTCCTCTGTTACTGGTCTTTATTTTAATTTTTTTTTTAAAAAAACAAAGTACACCATAAAACCAGAGACATAACCACAACAGGGCCTGCCTGGCCAGTCTTGGATCAAGATGCTATTTCTGTTTGGGGAGGCACGCATCGTGGGCTAGCCGACCAGCCTGCCAGCGAGCCGGGCATGCAGGGGAGGGGAGCCACAGCCAGCCCAGGCTACTAAACAAACCATTGAGAGGATTACTCAATGGTCTTTTCATTTTGATTGATGGGCCTTGTTCTGCACCATCTGGCCACAGACAGACCACATTAATCAAATCCCGAACTGAGAAGGAAAGCGTGGCAGCTTAATATGCATCAGTATACAGTATTATCACCCTCCCACCACCCCCAGGGCAATAAACAGCTCCACCTCAACCCTCTACACCATACGAAAACCAGGAGGGGCACCTTCAGTCCTCAACAGCACAACCTTTGCGGTTTACTGTTTTTGTGTCACATACTGATGCTGAGATTGAGGAAATAGTCTGTGTGTTTTATCTTTGAGTGACGGTGCTTTCAAATAAGATTAAAACAAACAGACTGCTTGTAGTCACTAATGACACAGGGCCATTTTACTTGGGGGGGGGGGGGAGAACACATATAAATTTACGTTTTTTGAAACTGGGTATTTGGACTAACGGCAGAAAATATGAAAGGGGTGGCACTGGGTAGAAACAAAAGCCATTAAAACTTAAAACCCAGTGAAGAAACCCCGATGCCAGGCAGAATGCTGGTAATTATTCCTCCCTGTGTGTAGTTGGGGGGGCGGGGGGGGCAGTGTAATTACTTCATTCAGGACACAGGATATTAGCATAGCTGTGAGAGCAATTTATCCCTAAGTACAGCTGACATGTCTGCGTTTTATTGAGGACGCTGCTTATTTGTGCTGCAGCTGGCACTGGGTTCTGTGCCGTGATGGCCTAGGGCCCGAGCTTGCCTGTAATCGGATTCCCCCCCACCCCCCACACTCCCTGCCCCTCCCCCACATCCCTGTCACTTATTCAGACGATGTGTTTAGGTCTGCTTCCCTTCAGGATAGAGCCCAAAGCTGAGAGGAGATGCCTTACAAAAACACGGTCAGAGAGAGGGATTGGGTGGTATTTCACACGCTCGGAATATTCACGTCCTTCATGCTACTGAATTTTAATTTTTTTAACCTTTCCACTCCTCCTGCTTCCCTTTACTACTGACAGATCGTCTAAAAGCATCGGGACGAGTCGACCGTCAATACTGTGGCACGGGGATCCAAACAAACATCAAGGCCATCACAGACATTGTAGGGGAGGGGTGGGCGGCTTTGAGGAATAACTGGCGGAGCCAAAAATGAAAAGGGGAAAAAAAAACAAAACAAACAATAAAAAAAACAGCAGCAGACCAAAAAAAGATTCTTTAACTTTACTATCAGGATTTAGGGGGATTTATGGAGAGCTTACAAGTGGAGGAGATGAAACGTGTCGGACACAGGCAGGTCGGAATCAGAACACATGAGTTACAGGGGGCCTTGTTTGTGTTCGCGGTTTGAAGTGAAACAGCAAATATAATACATGAAAAGCCTTGCGCTCTTGGTCTGCTCACACCTGCGGAGCCTCTGTCAGGACTTGAGTCTCTGGTGGCGGGGGAGGGGGGGCGGGCCTTTAGGGAAAGGGCTTCCGCCAGGGCAGGAGAGATGTGAAATTTGAAGTGCCGTGTAGGAGGAGAGCCTGACATGCGGGAACAAGCATGTGGACGGAAAAGACAGCGGTATCGAGTCAGGACAGCGCTATCGAGTGAGGACAGCGGTATCGAGTAAGGACAGTGCTACCGAGTCAGGACAGCGCTATCGAGTCAGGACAGCCTGGAGCCGTCCTGTGAAACCAGGAGGGTGTTGGGTTGCAGCAGACCGGCAGGGCTCTCGGTTTGCTTTTGTTGTATAAAAGGGACAGCCTGATGGCTGCACCCCCCCCGCCGGCTTGTGGGGGACCTTAGCATGGCAGCTGGGTGCCAAGACACTGTGCCACCCATACCCCCCCCCCCAAACGACCCTGGACCGCCAATGGCCACCTATTCCACCAATGTGTGGTCTGCAGCTGAACAGGGATGGATACAAGCCCATGTCCTGAAAGACGGGGTGGGGGGGCTCTCTGCCAGGCTGGAGGGTGGGACTCGATGCCCTGGCATTGACCAGCACATGCAAACGGGAGGGGGGGGGGGGGGGCAGGTGAATGGGGCTCTCATCGTTTCTGGCAAGAGCAGCCGGTGGCTCAGCCTAAGGCCGGGCAGGGAGGGAGATCAGCTGGGCTCTCGGCAACACGGCAAATCCAGCCAACTGGCAGCGGCCCCCAGTGACGCTGAGGAGGCTAAATGGGCACCGTGGACTCCCCTCCCCACCATACAGGCCGCAGTAAGAGAGTGCCGGGTCGCGAACCCATGGGCATGCGGATGGAAGGGGGTCAAACCCAAAGGAATCTTCACGGTAACATTTACAGAGATGCGATAACCTGGACCCCAAGGTCCCAGGACAGGCCCTGCCGTAGGTGTCCTGAGATAGAGCCCGAACAGAGCCGTGATAAACCTTCAGGGAAGAAGCAGATCTCACCACTCAAACTAAGATTATGATTAAGACAGACCTTGTGAAGTGCAGGCAGACAGACATACAGTGTGAAACCACGAAAAACAAAGTTTGCAGGTAAACTATAGTGAAAACAAATTTAGAAAGTAAAAATGTGAATATTGAGACAATACATAAATAGATATAAGTTGCGATAAACAAATACTGAAGTGTGCATATCAATAAAATATGTAGCAATAGAGTAATATATATTACTATTCTAATAAGGCATCAGTGAAACAGTTATAATCAATAAAACATTGCTAGCAAGCTAAATAAACATTAAAATCTTAATAAAACATGTCAGTTATACCATGATTTTTATAACCTCTATTAATACAAAGACAAATATTCATAGACATATTTTATTGATGCAAGTGCTTGTTGCTACAGGGTGAACTTGAAACTTACAGGGTAACTTGAAAGTCACGATTGGATCATCGTGATTGTGTCATAAGCTCAATAGCTGATTGAGAGATCACAGGAGGCAAACGTTTGTATGATGGAAAAGATTTCACATGACACCTCCATTTCGTATGTCAAATGTTTGCATGAGTGTAAATAAAATATATTTTTTCTTATTCATCGCGTTTTTGTTTTTGTAATGTGTTCATCTCACATTTTCATATCGCGCCGATGATGAGAATACGATTTATCGGTCAGCGCTAATAACACATTAGCAATGCGATATGTGCAATTAGAGCGGATTGCACCAGACTTTCACTTTAAGACAGATTGGCATTACCTCATTCTCTGCTTTTATCACTCTTTAATGTGGAATATCACAGGCTGGCCGGTGAATGTGTTAGTGCTCCAGCAAAGGATACCGCTACAGACGGGGCCCAGGGGAGTCTGGGGGAAGAGGAGGAGCTAAATAATGAGACGTGGCTGAATGCAAGTTATGGCAGGTCCCTCCTTCTCGTGACCTGCCCAGGATGGGACCACAGTCTGCACCGGCAAAACCCAGGCAAATAAATGAATAATTTCAATATTACTTGGAGGTAATTCGTAAGGGGTGCTTTGTTAGCTGTTTAGTAGCGATAATAATGTGAGATTAGAGGAGAATGATGAGGATTGGAGGGGGCAAATCTAGGCAGCACCAACACAGCGGAGGACCAAGCGGAAGAAAGCAGGTAAACTGCGTACAGGACGATATGCATGCGGTGATGTCATCATAACTAAAGGAAACTCTAGCATGACAGCAGATTACGCCTACACGATAGAATGAATAAACACAGAGACACACACGCACACAAACACACTCAAAAACAGGTTTCCTTAGTGATCATTTTTCTAAACGGACTCCCCAAAGGTGCGATTTTCTCTGCCAGAACACAGTCTGCTCCTGTTTTTCTCATGACTGGACACAGAATTTCACTAGTAACTTAATGTGTCCCCAGTCTGCACACGTCAATTCTAGGAATACTTTGCAAAACAAATATATTGAATACACGCACACACACAAGTTTGTGATTCATATTTGTGGGGACTCTTCATTCATTTCTATGCCGAGAAAACTAATTCTGGCACGATGACCTTAACCCCTACCCAGCCCTAACCATAACCATAAGTAACCATAAATAATACGAGACTTCTGGCTCATATTTTTTTGAATGCATTCACAGATCTTTGTGGGGAAAGGAAAAATGGTTAATCCACACACACACACACACACACACACACACACACACACACACTCCCTAGACTGAACAGTAATTTCAATGGCTCAGAAACAGACCGGGTGCCAGATAGGCAGCAATGACAATGACAATTCACGGCACTTTAATAATAAACATCTCTTTTCATACATTCCCAGGTATTAAAGTGAATGTCATGTTGTATGAATACCTCCTTTAAGGCTCCTATAGACCCCACCCCAACTAAGGTCAGGGGAACGTGCATATGTAAACCCCTCATTGCATATTGCCCCCCCCCACAGCAACCCCAACATTCAATTACCATGTAACATCAGCATCCTTGGCCTCTTAAACCCCCCCACTCCCCCACTTAGCAGATGAACCCAATTCATTAGCTGCATGCACAACACTTGATCACTACATAGTGGTCAGCGCCCATGCGTTTATATATACAGTGCATGTCACACTAAGAGGGGACAAGCATCCAGGTCACTAAAAATACCCTGTAAAAGTAGGGATCAAACAGTAGTCCCAGCTACTTTCCAGAACAAGCCTTACTGCTACCCCACAGTTCAAACAAGGGAGAGACTGACAGCTCGCATTAAGTCTGTCTATCTCATTTCTCCCAGTATCACAGCAAAGCAGGTCCCAGACTGCAGGCCCTATAGAAGCGGCCTGACCAGCAGCACATGCCCTGGCTGTCGGCAGCGCGGGTGTGGTGGGCCATACGGTGGGAGGCGCCCGCCAGGGCGGTGAGCAGCACAATTTGCATAATGGTTTCTAAGGCTGGACTGAGCGTTCTCCAATTTCCATTCACCCCCGACGCTCATGGCAATGGGTGGAAGAGCAAGACTGGGACTGGGGCTAGGGCAAGGGGGCATCAGCAGACTCACGTGATTAATTTCATTAGCTGCCTGTTATTCCAGTTAATTAACAACAAGGGGCGACCACTCTCTGTTCGTAAGGCCTGTAACTTATGAGGCGATCCCTAAAGTACACAAGTACTAATGCACAAAATATACACAGGCAGCTCAAGTTACAGACTTAAGCAAAAAAAATACAACATACATCGAGATCACAGACACACTAATGCAAAAAGTTCTTTAGTACGTATTGATAATATACTTTTGGCTTATGTGTTTTTGCTAAGGTATCTTAAATGGGATGAGAAGCTAAATCAGGCATTCATACAAATGTGACATACATAGTGGTTTGTGGGAGGTATTACTTGTGTCAGTTGAGAATTGTCTGTATACAGATACAGACCCGATACAAATGTATGTTGATATTTATGTTACCCAACACTCGGCACAGCACCCCATTCTAATGCATCACTCCCCGCCTTCACACGTGAAAGGCGTCCCATCTTTACAATAGAACAAATTTGTTTTTATCTTAATCTTAAAAGTCCAAAATCCAGGGAGCTACTAAAGTAAAAATGCTGGCAATGGCCAACTTCGACGATTAGCCACAAATGCAGCTTTCACACCTATTCTTCACAGACGAAAATGGGTACAAACACCTGCTGTCCTTAACGTCGCTCCACCGTGATGAGACTGTCCCGGAGTGACCCCCACCCCCATCACAGAAACGCAGGCGGGCTAACGTCACGGGGGACGAAGTGAGGTTTGGGTGCGGAAAGGGCCACTTTTACAAGTCAGACGATCGCAGGTCTCATGGGAGGCACTGGTACCCAGAAGAATCTTCTAAAGAGCGATCAGTTACATTTCTGAAAGGTGCTGCGTCACCTCGCCCCAACTGCAGGCTGTTATTGTGTGTTTAAATGAAATGTTTCACTCATGTTAAAACGTAGAAGGACAGAGTCACCGCTGGTGGGTAATGGATGATTGCTAACCGCTAATGGTTAATGGCTAACAGGTAATGGCTTGGTGGTTACGGAAACAGCCTTTAGGTGGACCCTGTTAGCCCGGACCATGGCGGGGTCAGTGGACGGGAAATTCCCAGAGAAATGAAGCAGCCTGTAACCCCACGGACCCTGTGACCCCGCTGAAGCAGCCTCACCTCCCCCAGACATGGTGTGTGTTTTGGGCGGTGACGTCTCTTACCTTGTGATCGTAGGGGTTGTACGACTGGAACAGCTGGGACAGCTCTTTCGTCCTTTGTTTTTTCTGTTGAAACAGGCCAAAAAAATTTTTGAATAATGAGCATATCTTTGAATGCTAAATATTATTAGCTCGCATCAACACGCTGGGTTTTGCCTGTGAAGAACTTGGTGGGAAGGGGTTGCATAAAGCAGGATTCCTCAGCTGGGTTAACTTAAGCTAAAAGTAATGAGTGGCCAATAAGAGTTTAGGTAAGTACCAGACTACTTCTGCAGACACCACCTCGGCTGGCTGGCACATCCCTGCACATCCCCTCCAAGAAAGGTGGTGAGAGGTGACATGTAGACCATTAATGCCACCCTCCCCAGTAGAAAGTGAAGGGAATCTGTCAGGGGCATGAGGGCTCACTCACTGCAGGACTGATATGGATGCACTGGGGGGGGCAGCCACTGGTCAAAGACTGGAGGAGAAGACTGTGATGGCTGACCTAAAACATTCCCAGGCCTCATCCAGCACCGTCTTATGCTGGTTTTGGGAATCGAGAGACGCATCCGTGTAGCTAACGACCCCCCACCATGCACCCCAGTGACCGCAGTCCTCTCTCAACCATCAAACCAGCCCCTCCCCCAACAAATAACCTCCCCAGCAGGGATGTGGAGGAGGGCTGGACGCATCACCCGGGGTTATGATTTCTGAACGGTGCCGATGAGGTCCCAGCAGGTTTCGCTCGATAGCACGCCGTGTTGGTGGGGGGGCGGGACTTTGGAGAGCTGAGCTGCCTTTTGAGGGGGGGGGGGGGGGAGCAGACAGACCAATAGCTTAGATGTTTGCATCCAATTCTGTCAATTGAGAGCACCTCTATTCCAGGCGAATGCCTCGAGGCCCTCCATTCAATTTCCACCGCAGGGGGGCGGGGGAACGAGGAGGGTTAGAGCTTGCTGATAACCTGCGGCTGCCCTTAAGAGAATACATTCTTTCTTCCCCAAATCACATATATTCATTCAGGAGAAAATAGCAGGAATTTGATCAAAAATGATGAAACCCTATCTGACCTTGAGAGCCTCAATATTTGAGCCTATTAACAGGGGGGCTCAAACACTCCCACAGCGCGCCACGAGAAAAAATAATCCCGATAAGTCCTGCAACTGCCCCCCCATCATCTGTTTTGAAATGGTACCCAAAGTCCAATGTCATCCAAGGGCAGTGAGAATCGACTGAGCTACTGCAACTTGGTATCGACCATCAGGTAGACCAGTACAGCACGCAGCGGAATCAATGGCCGTTTCCTGTCTATCCATGAGCCAGTATGACTTCACTTCCTCCTCCCAGAACCCAAAGCCTTTCAATCCTATGATGACGTCAGGGCCACAGCAAGTCTGCCAAAGAAGACCGGAGTTACTTCTAAGCTGCAGCAGTGAGGGCCAACAAAAGACAGGAAGGAGACTAAACTCAACAAGGGGAACTTAGATGCACAGTGTGATTCTCGAAGTACATGCGTCCGGATGAAAAAAGAACAGTCCTCCCAAACATCCGGACTGGCATCTTCTCACCAGTCTTCAGGTGAAAACGTCTTCAACACGAGGGGTTAATTTTGCAGCACGATGTGGCAATTTTCAACATCCACACACCACATGGGTCTGCTGCCGCGGCGATGATGAGCGATCACACCTCCGACGTTGTCCATCTGCCTCGTGTATTTTTTTTCCCTTCCTCCAGTTTTCCTGGCTGATCCATGCGGGTGAAATGCCCCCACCCTGGAAGAGCACGCGACTCGCTGGGAGCTCACACCTTGCCAGGGACACCAATGACTGCTCAGGCAGAGAGCTGTGCACTGACTGACAGATGTGCCCCTCCTTCCTGGTCTCAGGAAGCCATCACGCTTTCGATCCCAGGAAACCCTCGCAATTCCGGCCCCAGGAAGCTCTCAGATTTTTGGTCTCTAGAAGCTCTTACTCTTCTGGTCTTGGAAACCCTTTTCGGATGGTCCGTTTCAAACCCCATCCAGATTCTCAGCGGGATGGCCAATTTGCCAGTCCCATTAGGGCACCGTACAACATGGGCAGGTCTATGATGTACATCCTCCTACTGTCTGCTTTACCTGCTCCAGAACTGCCTAGCAGTCTCAGGCAAAGTGGACAGTTTAGGCCGGCATGAAAGTGCTCCCAATCCACATAGCTGCTCTCCAGACGCAGCTTTCAAACGGCCTGCCTCAGGGTGATGACTTTCAGAGGTCTGTGTGGGTTTTACTTGCACAAACAAACAAAAAATGACTAGTTCAGAGATATAACAAATCATATTGTTTAGTTGCTTGGGCCCATCTCCTCTACAATGGTTATTTTTTAGATACACATACAAATCAAAGGGGCTAAGATGCTAAGCAAAATAAAAGGCTAACGTTGAAAGGCTAATAAATCAACAAACAATGGCTGAGCTCTCCACGGCCCGCAAAAATGACACGGACATGCATTCTCAAAACAGCACCACTTCTGCCGACAGCGTTTCTAAAAAAAGGCGGGAATCACCAGAATACCAGGATGCTTCCAAGCAAAGACACTTATGAACCTGTTCAGATGTGTCCATATTAACAGTAAACCCAGCATGACAGGAGTTTGTAAAGTGAAACTCTCCAGTCATTACAAGATAAACTTTACAAAATGACCAAAGACAATAAATGTTACACACAGCTAAATATGCATAGGTGTAACTTTAAAGAGCCCGGATTATACGTGCTAAAAAGTGAGCAAAACCCACTGTTAGCATCACAGGACATGTAATATGACCATGTTGTGACCATATCACGATGCAGCAGTTAAACGTAGGCAGAAGACAGGCTAGTCTAGGTGTGGTACCATGTGAATCAATGGCATTAGCCTTTTCCGGAATATGACACTTCTGAGCCACCCGAGCCAGAGAGGCCTGAGGGGGCAAACAGCAGGGCAGGACCTCTGTGGGGCTCAAGCTCGTTTACCCGCACGAGGGCAATTACACGCACCGCCGTCCTGAGGACCTACCCGGATTTCCGGAACACTAAACCTCGTGTTCATCACTGCGGGACCACCAGGGATGACGGAGGCGTCTACCCGCCGACCTGGAAGACGGGCCCCCACTCCGGCCCCCACAGGGGCAGCCTGGAGCACACCGGCCATCTGGACGCATTATTAACGTGCGACCCAGGGAGCGGAGGCGAGCGGGCCGGGCTCTAGGAGGAGGGCGCTGACAGACGCTGCATGGCAGCACGGGTACGAACAGGTGCTGCTGGGCAGGGAGGAGGGACCGAAAGGGGGGAAGAGGAGGGGGACAGAGAGAGAGTAGGTACAGCTTTAAGGAGCGAGACTTACAGTAACAGTACAGTAACACTCTGACCCTCAAACCTGTACATCTTCCTCTAAGACCATCTGACAGTAACAGTACAGTAACACTCAAACCTGTCCGTCTCTCAATAATCACAGGACAACCCAAGAAATTCTGTTTAACAATCGATAAACTCAATAAAGGAACTCCATGGATTTTCAATTAGGAGATAATCATTCACTCACATCTGAAGACGTTTTGCCTTGGGTTAAAGTGAAAGGACGTGCGTGACCTTAAAGGGCCAGCGTGCAAAATTAACAAGCTTGCAGTTTTCACTTAAAAAGCTCTCCACTGAAATATAATGGATTCTCCCCAAGTCTCCGAGTTCTCCAGAATATTTTTTTAAAAAGAAAAACAAACAAAAAAAATTAAAAACGAGAATGAGAGATACAAATGAACATCATTACAGACAGCAATGTCAAGCCGTCGATGATGTAGATCATGCAAAGATGCGAGGGATACCCAAAGACCTTTAACAAAGAGCACTCCGAGGATCTACACGGCTCTGCTTTTTTATACACCCTGCGGTTCATCTACCTGACTTAATGAGCACATGTATTTGTACACTGTGCAGAGGTACCATTTTGGAGGGTTATTTATGGGCTTATTTGCATCTCAGTGCCATATTTTCCCAACTTGAAAATCAAAAATAGTGAAGAACAAATATCTCTCGCATGGAGCGGGACAGGAAAACAAGATAAATCCCACGGAGACGCTTCCTCCTTCCCACAGTATTAGAGCATCATTAGCCATGATAAATGTTTGAATTAGGTTGACTACTTAGGAAATTCTGGCACGGGCTCACATCTGTGGCACATCTGTCAACAGCTGGATTGCATAATGAACGTCGCTCTGGAGAATGACTGTGACCCGTCTGACTCGTGGTCTTCGTAAGAGCGAGACTGAGGTTCGACCTGTGACTCTGACTGTCAGATGCTGTCCCTCTGACGGGTGGGAGGGCGGGGCCAAGGGGACCAGGATCCAGAAGTGCTTTGGTGCTTGATATTTCCGGGCTCCATCCTATAATAATGCACCCAACACAAATGTGCAAGCGCAGAGCACGATCGAGGGGAACACCTCACTTATAGGAGCACCACACTGTTGGCCTGTGCCCAAGAGGCTGCCGGTTCAAATCCCATAGCCGCAGTAATAAGGTGAACTTGTTGGGTGCTTGAGCAAGGGCTTTAACCCCAGATGGTACTGTATGAGGGTGCTACTTATATGACTGCGCTCTGGCTCACTCATCGATATATGTGTGGGCACTTTTCCACCACACCGAGTACTATACTTATGTTACGTTTCTGTACTTCTGATACTTTCCCTTTTCCACTGATTTCCGGTTCAGTACCAAATGTGCCAAACCAGCTGGGGTACGTTTTGAAAAAAGTTGCAAACTCAGAAAACAATGGAAAAAAAAATCATTAATAATAATAACAATTGTGATCTGGTCAGAAAAAAAAACATATGACAGAAAGATGAGGATGGCATGACAAGAAATTAAAAAGGTATTTCGTTTAATCCTAGTGATGTAAGTTTCCGTAAACAAAGTGATTTTGATTTTGCAGTAAAAAATATTGGGATATTTATAAAGCCAAAAGGAGTTCATAAATTTCTCACAAACCCATCAAGGAGTGTTTTAAACGGCAAAGATGAAAATGGTTATGATTGTCTCACAGAACGCATGCAATGTTTATAACAAAGCAGCGGAGGTGAACTTTAAACTGATTTTTAAGCTTGTATTAGATAATCTACAAAAGGAATAATAATTAAAACTGCAAAGCTAGCTAAGTGTTTTTTTAATGTCAGAGTGAAAATGTTTTAGCAAAACTCCGGCGCTGTAATGTCCATGCAGAATTGAAAGTAATAGCCTGATCTTAATCTAGCTGACTAGTGATGTAAGAATTGGATGCGCATAACATGCGATGTTGGTATTAATATCACACATCATCCAGGCCAATAATAATATAAAATATCATTTTTTTAAAATTCAGTACAAACCCTGCCTCATGTTGTGATGTCATCGGCAGCAGTACCATTTTTCATGCCAGTGGAAAACCAACACCTTGAACTACCGTACTTTACATATTTTCTTGAAATATGGTACCTGGTGTGGTGGAAAAGCAGCCAGTTTGTCTCACAGGTGAGCAGGGAAAGGCTGCGATTGAATTGTGTTGTTCTAACTACCAGTACAATGGCCACAAAAGCAAAAACCCTATTCATTTTAAACCTCCGTGGTGTTGGCATGTGACCCATCTTATTCTCAGTCAGAAGACATTTCCAAAAACTTTGACAAAGGAGATCCTAAAACAAAATTAAACCAGGGATTACAGCCGTCTTGTGGCAAACCACACTCGGGCGCCGGTGGAGAAGAGTGTATTAATTACCATGAAGACAGAGACACAGAAACAGCATCTTTCAGGCCATTAATCCTGGCCGAGCCAGAAAGCGGCGGAGGCTGTGAGCGGCTAATATTCTGACATAACTGGAGCAGTCCATAATTCCCCAGCTTCTGTGCTAATGCCTTAAACTCTCCCCACATAAACAGAGTCATACAGACAACAGGCGATATCCTGATCCTGCAGGAGTTTCTTACCATATCTCCAAAAAGGAATCAACTAATATTTGTCGCTGAATAAATAATGATGATAATAATAATAATAAACAAATGAGCTTTCTCCAACATCACCACAACAAAGATCTTCCAGTCTCCACAATAATTTCTTCAACACATCTTGTAACTATTAAATAGTCACTGAAAACACAGCAGAGCAGAAAAATCTTCTCGTTGAAGCTTCTTATGAGTCTCCTACCAGGGGGCAAAGCCCAAGTGGGAGTCACAGGTGCAGACAAAGCCCCCTTGTGCCAAGAGGAACACTGTGGCATCACGGCCTGCTGTGCTTCCCGGTGCGGTCAGGTGACGAAACGAGACGTGGGGAACCTCACACACGCAACTCCATATATTCCTATCACTGTGGGGACTCTCCATTCATTTCTATGGGAAAACTCTAATCCCAAAATGACGACTTTAAGCCCTACCCAGCCCTAACCTTAACCATAAGTAACCAGACAAAATACAAGACTTATTCTTTTTTTAGTTTTTTATGAAATTGAGATGTATATTGTGAGGACCTGAAAAATAACAGATTTTACCTCGTTGTGGTAAAAATACCCCCCCCCCCCAAATACACACATGCATACACACACACACCCTATTTCCAGTCCCATGCAGAAGACACCCGCCTACCCCCACAACCAGCAAGTGTGAGCACCTCCACCACAACCTGGGGTGGGAGGTCACGAGGGATGAAGGTGGGGCAGCAAGCTGAGATGGGGACAGGACTAGAAGCGCCTCGGCCCCTCACCACGTGGGCAGGAACTTGCTCCATCCTAGCGGCGGGGGTGCCCGGCCGGGGGTAGAACTGGTTGATGAAGAGGGAGGGGAATCGGTACTGCTCCACCAGCTCCAGCGTCTCACGGAAGTCGGCGTCTGTCTCCCCAGGGAAGCCGCAGATGATGTCGGTGGCGATGCTGATGCCAGGGACCCTGTGGCAAGAAGAAGGGTCACTGGGTGTAGGAAGCGACGGGGTCTAGGTCGGGCCGGGCGCACCGGCGGGGGGGGGGGGGGGGGGGGGGGGGGGGGGGGGGGGGGGGGGGGGGGGGGGGGGGGGGGGGGGGGGGGGG
>JABFDZ020000138.1:8395091-8406022 GCA_019775955.2 Pollimyrus isidori | reverse complement strand
TATATATATAGAGAGAGAGAGAGAGAGAGAGAGAGAGAGAGAGACTAATAAACTAAGCGCAGCTTATCTTTTCTGGACAAATAGTTAGCTGTTAGAAGGGAATGAATGTCTATTGATATAATTATAATAAATAGTTCAGGAAGAAGACGAAAAAAACATTTTATTTTAGGGACATATTTTACACTATATTTTCTGCTTTGAAATCTATTATTGCTTTTATTATTATTTAAGTAGTGGTTTATAGCAGTATTTATTTATATGACTATAATACTATTAAAGTTATTACATAGCTAGTGAGACTGAGGCAGAGGAGATAAAAGGGCAGCCCCTGCAGAGGAAATCCCCATTGAGACACAGATGTAGCATGTCACCTAGCAGCAGTAAACTTTCCCTGAACTGCAGAAATAATAGCACGAATCACACGCAAAAATTATGAATGGAAAATACGGTGATAAATGTATACTTTTTTTACCCCATGACCCTGACCAGCAAAAGCAGTTGGATGATGGATAAGTGTGTGTTTTAGCTGTCATTTTATATACTTATAAGCATTTTAGGCATAAATTTGAAATACTTAAAATATTTTTTTTTTAAATTACTAAGAAACTAGTTAGCTTAACAATAATTTTTCTAAGACAGCCCCCTGAATCAATGAACCAAAATGTCTTTTTTGAGATTATCCAAAAAGACCCTGTAATTTTTTTTAACTCCAATCAGCCTCAGTATGTTTTCAGACTGTGGGGGGGGGAACCCCATGGTGACACAGGGACAACATGCAAAGCCCAAACACACGGAACTCACAGACACTTGAACGCAGGTCCTAGAGGTACTGTATGAGACGACAGTGCCAACCACTGCACCATCATACCACCTGAAACCTTGCACACAAAAATAAAATTGTACCATATTCTTATTAGACATTATGTATACAAATTAACAGTAACAGATATGTCATATCTATGAAAGAAAGAATGTGAAGGCATTGTGTTGATAGGCAGGGTAACAGATGGATGCCAGCTTGCATCAGTTGTCTCCATTGACTATTCCAAAAATTGTGCCTATCCACAAATTTATGCAAAAATTATGCAAAGCCATGAATGGATGTGTGAAAATGTGAGTAGGAGTTTGAGGGCTGCCCTGCACTCCCACCTTGTCCGTGTCTCTCTGTGACATCGAGAACATGTCATACAGCTTCCACAGGTTTAGTGAACAAGCTGCTGTCATAGCATTATGATTAGACAGAAAATATTTATGCAATTTATAAAATACCAAAGTATAGCAATTTAAATACAAGTAGTGCAGGCATGACTGTTAAAAAGTGTGTGTCCTTCCTTCAGCGATAAAGTAAAGGCATCAGACCTTGTATATATCAGAAGTAGTAAAGATCGCAAGGCAGAGTCCTACACCGGATTGGGTATCAGCAGATAATTGCTGAAACAGGCGGATTTTAATGTTCTGGGATTTTATGGGCGGGTATGCGGGCGGGTAATTCACTACACACTGGCGGGTTGCAGGTCAATCAAAACAGTATTGTAGCTTGCCAAGATAACATATAAGCGAAAATATCTATGTATTACACTATCATGTACAAATTGTCATCATCACAGTGTGTTCAGTATGTTGGGGGTACCTTTGAACTGCCTCGACAAACATTCACATACACGTCTGAATCCTTGCTGAAGCGTGTCGTCGTGTTCTCTCTTTCACACTCGTCACTGAATGGATAGCTTAGATCTATCTGATTTCATTTTGTGTTGAACGGACTTGACGTTTCAATTCAAAATTCATGTAGGGCTAGCTCTTGTCACGTTGAGAGGTGCATAGAAAAAATAATTGTGTGTAATTTATCACGGGTCTGGGCGGGTAATAGGCGGAATGTTAATGGACACGGGCGGGTGCGGATTTAACTTTGAAATAATCACCGGTGCACGGGCGGGTGTGGTGCTGTACTGTGCGGGTGCAGGTCTCCACAAAAGTGGACCCATGCAGGACTGTGTTGCAAGGCGACTCACCATTGGCATATGTGGACCCAACCTTTAGCTGAGGCATTTCATGGCTGCCTTAAAAAAATTCTGAGCATTCACAGCTGAGCAGCTTATAAATTGCTGATTTTAACCCAAAATTCAGCATGTTAACCAGCTACTCTACATTGTAGTACATTATTCTGATTAGTCAGCCTAGACATTTACAACTATTCATAGACATTCAGTTTAGAAATATGATCATAAATGTTGGCCTTCACTATCTTTCACAGGTTAAAATATACTTCTCAGGAAAGAATTTCCAGGAATTGTAACCTTCACAAAGTATGTCCATTAGCAGACAGCTAATTCTCCTTTGAATGAGATGGGTCTACATAGGGTATAAGTATGGCAAGGTGCTTTACCACCTACTGTTACAATTACATCCACCCATCCATCCATCCATCCATCCATGCATCTATCCATGCATCTTCTAATTCCTTATCCTGGTCAGGTTTAAAGGGCTATAAATACATATCATTTTCTAGTGAGACTGTTATTTTTCCTGATTTTCTGACAATTGGTCATAAGTTCCACACCAATTGCACACTTTATTAAAAGTGAATATAAGCAAATGTTCCTTGGCTGAACATTTGAGACCAGAACGTACTGATTTATATGATTTCCAACAGTTTTTGCTGGGGGCACCGAATCTGCATGAAATGAATTCACATATTGGCTGGAAAGGGGCACCGAATCATTCACTTCTGGAAAGTCATTTATTTATTAAATTAGGGAAATCATTTAATTTAAAAAAGTATTATTTGGGTCTTTACATAGTTCAGAAACCTTGTTAACTGTAAATACAATTTTAAAAAATATATACTTGTATATCCTGCCACAGTCACTTTTCTATATAAAATTTTTTGACTAGCTCCTCAGAAAATAAGAGGTGCATTCTGCATGCTGCATTTTATATGCAAGGTCATGGAAGCTACCATAGCTTATTATTGGGTTGTGTAGGGCAAACTAGAGAACGCAGACAAAACCCCAGAGTGACAAATGGGCAAACTCCACAAACAGAACCGGGGCAGAGACCCGAACACTACTTCCTGAGGGGTGAGGCAACAGTGTCAACCACTGCGTCACCGTGCCAAACCATGCTGCTACCCTAGCAAAATTAATAGTATCTTCAGTTTCAGTTGCAACTAATTAATACAACATCAGAATCTGAAACATAATGTGCCATGATTCCTGTTTTAAGGGTTAGATACTTGGACACTTATAGTAATTATTAGGAAGGACACATTCTGTAAGTGTAGTAATGAGTGCAAGGACCATCTATTTTGGTGACATTTAATGTAAAAATAAAAAATGTACTTTTTATTGCTTTAATACAGATTTATTTTCATGTAACTAATTCAGTCCTCAATTTGAATTAGCATTAAATAAGAAGAGAATCGTATTTATTCCTGGTAAGCCACAACACGTATATTTTGTAAAACATGCATTTTTGTTTGTAGACTAGTGGCCATCACAGAGCTGCATAGACAGCCTTTATTGATGTTGATAATTTCATTCAATGAAAATTGGCGATGAGGCCCCTGACATTTAAAATCTGCAATAATTTCTAGTGAAGCTTACACACTTATTCTCAAACTTGGGATTACAGCTGCTAAACAGCAGCTCCTGCCTCATCAAAACCCAAAGGAAAGTAACTTTTCAGAAATTGCAAATTCAATCAACGTAGCGCAAATGCTGAACTGGCAGCTGACTCGGAGGACACCCATTCTGGCAAGTGTCAGTCATAATTCCCCAACCTGCCAAAGAGGCACGATCGGGGGGCTGTGCACAGTGCCACTCCCTAAGGTTACAGCTATAGGTATACATGTGTGCAGATATATAAATATAAGATACATGCTCAAGAAAACGTAGTTAGATAATTTAATTACACTTATTCAAGTTTTGTAAATATATTGCAGTTGGTGTAGACACTTCATATTCTTCATAATATCACAGATTAAAAATTAAAATGTCAGACTGCCAATATATAAAAAAGAAAAGTATGTACAAGTACCTAATAACTCTTAAATTTATGAAATGTATGAAATCAATACACACATTTCCAGGCATTTCGACAGTATTTTTGAATAGAATAGTTTGGTTCTGAGTCTGTATTTCACACTAAGGTCAAAGATGCCGTTACCAAATTCACTGACCACAGCTAATGATGACTTTTTTATTGGCTCTTTAATAAGGCATAGGGTAGAAACAGAGGCTGAACCATCCATGCATCTTCTGCAACTGCTTATCCTATTCAGAGATGCAGGGTGTCCAGAACCCCTCTTCTGGAGGCTACGAGCGCAAAGCAGGGAACAACCCAGGATGGGTCTCCAATCCATCACAGGGCAGAGCCTGAAACATTATTTTTAAATTAGTTTCTCTAAATAACTGTCATTATGTTCATGATTGTTTTAATAATCAATGTGTCACATCATGCCAGACAAAATGACTTGAGGACTGGTGTTTGGGTGAAACAAAAGGAGTTTTATTAAATTAAATTCAAACAAACAGAGACTAGAATTAAACAAATTAAACAAAGGGCAACAAGCATCAAGGATGGCCTATCAGAGCCACGTGAGAGAGAAGACAGCAAGGTCAGGCAGACATGGCGACCAGGACAAGACAATCCCTGTTTGTGCATGGGGGGGGGGGGGGGGGGGGGGGTTAGGTGGCCTGTTGAGGCAGGATGGAGGTCCTTTGATGCATTATTTGGCTTGTCAAGAATGATTGGTGAGGTCCTTTGGTGAATGACCCCCCCCACAGTCCTTACTTGTAAAATAAATTGTTAAATGTAAAAAGAGCAACTCGACGACGATGCACAGGACTCGTACGTATGCAACAGAGACATGACGCTTTGGGTGAATTCAGCCCAGAGCAGCCTGGTGTGTGATGAAAAGATCGCCATTTGCGTGCATTTAAATGACAGCATGGAGGAAGACACAGGATGGTCAGCATAGTTCCTTCCATGGCGAAACGCATTCCTGACGACATCTGTCTCCCAATTTACCCAAGCTTGTAAAATGGTGATCCAGGGACGTCGATTACTAGCCAGGCTGGAAGGGCAGCACAGATTCCTGCTACCGCTCAAGGGGAGGCGACCAAGAGCAAGAGCAGGAAGAAACAAGCAAGAGGACCATACTCTAGCAGTCCATGCACACAAGCATGTGTTGAAAGCAAGACAGCTGTCACATCACCGGCTACTTCGAGGTCTCAATCTGCCTGCGGAAGGAACGTCTCCATTTCCTCTTAAGAAGCTCAACCTTCGACAACTTCCATCGCAAGTGAATAAACCTCAACACCATAGGTGCATCAGCCCCAGCTCAATATCCACCACGAACTTAATACCGACAGTGCAACTTCTGCACTTTTGGACCTCTGGACACCCTGGAGACCGACGCCAGGAATCCAGCAGCACCAAACCCTCGGAAATATACTCCCGCAAAAACACTGCAGAAACTCTAAAGCATCTTGAAACTTTAAAAACCAACCTTATGGGCACATTCACATCAGGGAAAAAAACAATAAAAAGCACAGACAGTAAACATCACAAATGTATTCATAACAGTCTTGACTACAAGGGATCAAATCGGACCTGCTTTCCTAAGCCCTGTTTTCCCATTCAAACGGAAAAGAGCTATTCCGGTATTCCGGGTTTCTGCTTACTCTCCTGACTGTTTACACCTATTCGCATTTACATTTACTCAGAGGTGCTGTGCAAGGAGGGGATCAAACCTTTTTTAATTAAAAGCTACCGGGTATATCACAAGCCCAGAATTGGATTTGCGAGTATAGGGTGGGGGGTGTGGGGGGTGAATTATTTATATATTTTTTTTTTTGGGAAGCCGGAGCTCCTCAGGAGAAGCAGCCCCACGTATGCTCTGCATAAAACCAGGTGTCGGATGCGAGCGTTTACACAACAGATGCACGGTTACCGGGAGGGACATGATGTGAATGAGTGGGAAGATTGGGGGGGCTAAAACACATAGCGAGGATCAGGGATGAGAAGGATCTAGACAATCTGCTAAGGTAAACATCCACTGGTTCATCCGGCAGCATGGAGTCCCCCCCATGTGCATGCATCACTCTCCTGTGGCTTCCAGACCTCCTCAGGCATCAGAAGAGGAAATTTGCCGCAAACTCCACATGCGTGAGTAGGAGTAGGAGTCTGTGTTGTGATTCGGGGGGGAGAGTAAAAGAATAAAGGAAACCGGTGATGAGTGGAAGGTAACACCTGTCCAGAAAGATCTAGACACACTACTTTCCCGCTAACTACTCAGGGATTCGTTCTTCGCAACCTGAGACATAATCGGTGAAGGGAAATTCATGCTTCTTAATTAGCGGCAGCACGACTTGATGGAAACTTGGCCAATAGTTTTCTTTGCCCTCAATCTCACGTACCCTTGCTTGAGTTCTGCCCTCCAAAACGGGACACTTGTTCCCAAATAAATGTACCGTTCACTGCTGGGCACCATCTCCATCTGACTGACACTCTCACACAAATATTAGCCAAGCTGTCGAACGACATTTACAGAGCAGATGAAACGCACTAGCATGTTTGTAGGTGCGTGTGACATGTTTGAAATGTGGTTGCAGTTAAGGGCTTGCCGTTAATGTCAGGCATGGTAGCGCATGAGCCACATTGCGATTAGCTGAGAAGGAGCAGGTCTTGGGGTCTGAGCTACACTGCGATTGGCTGGGATGGAGCAATCATGGAGGTCTGACCCGTGCTGTCATTGCCTGGGACGGACTGAGTCTGGGGGTCTGTGCCGCACGGTCATTGGCTGGGAAGGAGTAGAGATATCTGAGGGAAGGGAAGCGGAAAGGAATGCCCCCCAACCAGCGTTTTAATCAGGCTGGCATCTGGGCAGGTGCGCAGGAGCGGTGGCAAATCCAAATGGCAACACACGCTCATTAAACTGCCCGTCTCACAGATTTGATAGCGGAGTGAAAAGGAGAACGTGCGCTAGGGAGAGTACACACCCCCCCAGCCCCAGAGGAAAGTGCGAATTCAGAGCACAAACTGTTCTGAGGCGTGGAATTTGTAAATTTATGTTAATTGGGAAAAATGCAAATTGATTTTTTTTTCTTAGGCAACAAAGGACATTTGTGCAAATTGCGTCCAAGTTCTACAGACCATATGGAGACACTTCTGCGTTCCCTTGGGCCCTCCAGGATCTGAAGGCTATGGGCGCTGAGGGGAGCTGGGCTGGTAAAGGCACACATTTGCAGCTCACCCCCTCCAGTTGCAAGGGTGCAACCCATGGGCAATCCAGTGTCTCGGCTGCTCAATTGGACTGCTCTAATTGGTCAGTGTGGTGGGGGAGGGATGTATCTCTTTGGTATTTCTGCAATCCCTGCACTATTTCTGAAGAGGGAGCATCTGGCATGTGATTGCTGGCATCAGCGCCTCTGACAGGCTTGATGGAGAAACGTAAGCAAGTCCGCGTAACTCGGGCATCTATCTGGCATTGCACTGGCAGTGTGAATGGCTTAGCCTCGAACCAACACGGACAAATGAAAAGGGGCAAAATCCCAGCATCGGATACGTCTTGTTAATATTCCAAATTACAGCACAAAATTTGAGTAAGTGGAGGACCTCCAGAATCTCTCCAGGTAAAGCTGCAGCCGAAAGTTAATTTAAACTACTCTGAATTCTCAACATCTCAGAGGCAAACAGAGGCCTCCTTAACCTTCTCCATGAAACAAAGGACGGAGGCTGGTGAAGCTTTTCACCACACCAAATTCATTCCCCCCCCAGCCCACTGTATCACAAATAATTAGACCATAAGGCATGTTTGGCCTTCAGCACTATAGGTTTTGGGCTCTGTATAGAAAAACAAAAAGCAGAATCAATCATCAACAAACACACAACCACATTTTAATAGAAAAAAATCAGACCCATTACTGCAAATGACATCACACTCCTTCAGCTATTAAAAAGATGACTAATTATTGCACTTGACAGACCATTAATAGGCAGTAGGTATACCTCAAACAGCGAGAGCAATCGCCTGGTCCCTTATTATAAAACACATCTAAGAGAAGGCTTGTCACTATAGTAACAGATGCACTTAGGTGTGATAATTCGAGACGGCAATAAGGTGGCGATGAGCTCAGCGCCAACGGAGGAGGGGTAGGGGTGTTGGGCGTGACAAGCACTTGCCGAGGTCCTAGGCCAAGTCCCCTGGAAGAGCGCCCCCATCTGTGACACGCTTCCCAGCCAAGCCTTGCAATTACATCCTCCTTCAGGAGACACACACACACACACACACACACACACACACACACACACACACACACACACACACACACACACACACACACACACACTCTCCCCAGCTGCACAATTCAAATCAGCGCCGATTCAAAAGCCAGCCATCTTCAATCAGGAGATTGTAAATGAAGGACACCCTCACCCCCACAACTCAGGACAAAACGACTTCACAAAATTGAAACAGTCTGCGAATCGGATACAAAAACGATAGGAATTAAGGAAAGAGTCGATGGTGTGTTATGGACCCCATCATTACAGAGGACAGCAACGCAACATGAGCTTCCACACATTCAAATTCGGTGACGCAGCCGGGAAAAGGGAGGCATCCGAGACGTGGCAATTACGTTAAATTATGCGTTAAACCATTTTTTTCCCCCAGTCTGCACGGTTCCAGGTCAATTTCTGTTGTCAATACAACATACATTTTTTATATTTGGCCTGTCTTCAAACGATCTGGAAATAGTTTTCGAAAATAATAACAAGCTATGTAGCATGTAAATATCACATTCTCTGTAGCAAGTGCTCAAAGTACTTAAAAACAGTACTTAAACTGAAATCTGCCCCTTAATAAAACAGAAGCATAAAAAAAACAAGCTGTACACAGAAAATTATGCATTAATGCTATTTGTACAGGCACGAGCACAGATACATGAGTACACTCTTTTGAGACACAGATGCTGTGGATGCGAGCAGAGAGTTTTTCTGCTCCCATGGAGCATTTTTCAGGGAGTTAAGAACCTTAACGAAGGGCCCAACAGCAATGTGGCTACTCTGCAAAGCATGGGATTTGAACCGCTGACCTTCCCATCATAGAACCAACCCACTGAGCGACACGAGGGCGCGGCGAGCGAGGGCAGGCGATGAGCGTGTGAACGGCGTAATGAAAGGCAGCCCCGGGGCCGTCAGCGGGAAACGGTGCAGTCCGGCGAAGCGCGGACCACGGCCTCAGGGAAGCGAAGCTACCCACACCTTAAAGTCAACCTTCCACACCAAGAGCTACGTGACATGTGGGACTTAACCCAACCACCCACGGCCGCACAACCCCCCCCCCCCCCCAGCTAGCTGCTTTCACCGCAGGTCCTCCCAGACCTTGGTGTGGCAACGGGGACAGCAGAGAGCTTTCGGCTGGTATGGAGACAGAAACAGAGACCCTGCAGTCTATGTCCTCCCTGAACAGTCTACGTCCCCCCTAAAGGCGTGTTTCCGATCAGGCCCATGCAGACGCTCCTTTAATATCCTCGTATTGCGGTCAGCCTGTGCTTCAGTCAAATTTTAATTGGGAGGTTGTGAAAAGAAGAGAGGAAAATAAATGCCAGGAAGCAAAATGTCACCTGGAAAAGACTCAAACAATATGATCGAAGGGCCAGGTGAATTCCAAGAAGAGGAGAGCTTTGAGATACGCGCACGCGAGGCGAGGCACTGCGCTCGTTTGATCTCATGCACGCCTGCTTCTTCTTAGCCCTGGACGTTTGATGATTCATTCAGCCTTTGTTTGGCCACAAAAACATGGCCAATCCTGCTCTCAATCCTGCTTTAAAAAGAACTCCGCCGGCCACCTCCATCCCCCCGCGGGCCTTTGTGAGGTCTATCCCCGACCGCACCCTCTACTACTCCAACCGTGTTCCACTAAACAACAACAGGACAGGAGAAGGATCCATCTGCTCCTCTTCTACCCCCTTTTTTTTCCTATCACAGATTTTCCACAAAGCTTCCAGAAAAACACCCCCTATCACACCCTAGTTCAGCTTGATGTGAGTCCTCCCTGTACACTGATTTTAAATACATGATCAGGATATAGTTTTGTTATGGGGGGAGGGGTGGGGGATGATAGCGAAAAGGCCACCAAAAGGTCACTACTGCACTGATCAGAGAAGGGAGCTGAAGATTTGTGGTGATGATGATCTCTGACCTGACACAAGACAGGATCTCTGGAGAAGGAAAGTCGCCGCTGGAATAAAAAGCTTAAAGTTCAGAATCCAAGCACCAAAACCCATAACCAGGGCCTTCCGACTCCAGCACGCGTCCCTGTATTACACAGAATGTACCCTGGCAGCCTTCTCAGGACACTGATTGACTCATACGAGAGTGGATCTGAAAAAAGCCACTGCTTTGTCCATCATCTCAGGGACAACAGTTTTATTTTTGTTAACCACCCAGAAGAAGCAGAAGATGCATGAGAACATCCTGAGGCCATTTCAATCACACGCTATTTACTTAAAAAGTGAAGAACGTTTAGGGAACTAAGATCAGTTACTACAAACATTAGATCATGTGATTCAGCCTGCAGTCCTCAAACATGGAGTCATATTTTATATATACACACTGCTCTTGCAATATACACAGCACTCACAGTATACACATTCCTTAGCGTGGCCGGCAATGAGAAGCTAAGCAGAGGAAATGTGAACTGTGACATGGTGTGGAAACACTCTCTAGGTGGACGTATACGCTGCAGTTATCCGTCTGTGCGCCATGGGGACTTCATGTGGGGGGAGGCCTGATGGACGGGGCAGGCTGCACGCTCACTAACTGTGTGAGGGGAGGCCTGATGGACGAGGCAGGCCGCACACTTACTGTGTGGGGGGAGGCCTGATGGACAGGGCAGGCCGCACGCTCACTAACTGTGTGAGGGG
>JABFDZ020000138.1:8237468-8250136 GCA_019775955.2 Pollimyrus isidori | reverse complement strand
TATATAAGGTTTCTGCCAGCTTTAAGAGAGGTGACCTTCTGCTGTCAGCATCCAGCTGTAACCCCGCCACCGATCCTGGACCATTAAATCCGCAAAAGGGCGGAAGGACACCGCTTTGGCACCCTGAAAATGCCCAATGCACCAGCCACACCTCCCAGCAACAGCAGCGAATACGACTCCATCCAGGTAAAGGTCCCTCGGTGTTAGTCATGCCCAGCCAGACATGAACGTCTGGTGAAATCAGCTCCCCGTTATCCAACACAGCCATGTTGGAGGTCGCCAACAGCGCCCCTTGCATTGTGTTACACCCACAGGAGGTGTCCTTTCTGGCGTCAGCTCAACGTCCGAAAAGTTCCTACATACAGATGAAGAACTTTATCAAACGTCTCACCGGGAAGGGTGGAGGGGGGTCACATAGAGGCTCAGGTCTAAATTTAAACAGGGAGCTGCAAAGCCAATCGCTTATTCCCTGCCTGTACCGGTGCCAGGCACCCCCACACCAGCAGAGGAGGACTCTCCTGGCATTAAATGAATCTTCCTCATGTGAACAGCCTGGAAGGCTCTCTCTCCAATCCACGGACTGACCGATGCCAAATGTCAGAACAGTTTAATTGCCACGGCGCCTTCACAGTCTTGCATAAAACAGCAGCTACAAAACCTAGAAGCGGCAGGAGAACAGATGCCGTTACTTCACACATCGCGTGCAGTATGACCTTCTGCACCCTCCAGCATGCAGAGTGACACAATGCGGCTAAGTCAAAATGGCTATTAGCTAGCCAAATGTATCTGATGAATCATCGTGTAGGGCACACAGACGCATTGAAAGGGCAGCCGTCCACCTAGCGAGACAATAAAGTGATGTCGGGACGAACGTTTGCTAGCCGAATGTTTCTCAACCCAGCCCTTGAGGATGTGCAGACAGGCCATGTTTTTGCTCCCTTAGCAACTTGGAGGGAGCAAAGATGTGGACTGCTGATGAGGGGCATGTAGACACAATGAACACCCATCCATCCATCCATCCATCTTCCAATTGCTGGTCCAGGTTACAGGGAGGGCCAGACCCCCTCCCATGCAGCTACACCCTGAATGGGATTCCAGTTCATCGTAGACAGACAAGAGCGCATACATCCACTACCTCAGACTCCTCCTTAACAAGACTATTGCCTGCGATGCTCATCATCATCCCAGTTATTCCTGTGCTCCCACTGCTGTCGACACCGATACCACACCACTGCCTCGGCTTACACAGCAGGCGCAAAGGCCAAAAGAGCGCAGATCTCTGACAAACAAACCATTCTGACACCCGATTACACTTACAGCTGACTTTACAAGGTACAAGAATCATCAGCGAACAAGCAAAGGGCAGGGAGGCCTCGTGCTCTTTAAGAACACATATGTACATCAGAACATAACGGGGGTCGTCAGTATTGACAGGATCGAGGAGGTAATGATGCGGATGAGCAGAGGGTCTTTCACACAACACTGACATATCAGTCTGTCCAAAACAAACAGGTCCCAGTGACACAGCAGTGGCCATCGATTCAGGGTTCCTTATCTGGCAGTCAGAGTTCCAGGTGACCCAGCACTTCACAGCAGGTGAGCATCGACAGTCCCCAAACATGCGGTAAACACGGCCACGACGCCTCACAGGCCCCCGGAGATGCCGGGTGTGATTCACAGCCCATTCCTGCGAAGGCGGCGTGTTAGCCTGCACCTGGGGGGATATCCGCTCCGCTCTCTGGGCAGTGCTAATGAAAGTATAATCGAGGACTCCCCACCCACCAGCGGAAGCTCAGCCCAGGGCTTAAACCCAACACCCAGTGCGGCAATTAACGCCTGAGTCCACAATGGCAGGTAGAACAACCCGATAAAAGTGATATCCCAGGGAGCTCCCGGAGAGCCAGGCCAGGCCAGTTTCCAGCGGAGGATGCACTAAAACCGCAGACCCGGCCTGCACCTCCAGCCCCGCAGGAGAGAGATCTCCGCTCCATGCGCTCCTTCTGCTTGCTGGCTTTCACATGTGGCTCAGAGAGGGTCACCATCCCAGGCAGGAAACAAGGACCACCTGCTTCATTTTCAGTACTGGCTTCATACCTCCAGGGTTGTGGGTTCAAATCCCATACATCACTGGGTAGGGCAGTGCTTCCCAATCTGCTCCTGGGGGACCCCCAGACAGTCTATGTTTTTGCTCCCTTCCAGCTCCCTGCCAGACAGTCTACATTTTTCAGGGAGCTGGGAGGGAGCAAAAACCTGGTCTGGGGGTCCCTGAGGACCGGACTAGGAAACACACTGTGTGTGTGAAGTTTCAATGTTGTCCCCATGTCACATGGAAGCCCCCCGCCTTCCGCCCCTGGCTGAGAGAGGGCGCCCCCCGCCTTCCGCCCCTGGGTGAGACACGGCGCCCCCCCCCCCCCGGCTGCTTCGGGCAGGAACACCGTGACTCTGCCCCGCATTGGAAGATGGATGGATGATCCAGTGTCGATTCAAATGTCACTATGAACAGAAAGTCTGACCCCGCATCATGTGTACAGGTCATGCTGTCACGTCCTTTCTGTGGGACATGTATGCATGTGGTCCAGGAAGACAGATAAACCAGAATGGCAGAGTGGCGACGGAATGATCCGGCACTTTATCGACAGGAATCAATCGTCCAGGGAGGGTGGGGGCAGCTTTTAAACGGTCCTGTTACCCATTCTGCTGTGAATCGGGCCTTTATCCCGAAGTTAATCAATCGGCTTAAGTGTGTTATCTTACAAGTCATTTGAGTCATTAAGTTCAGTGAGAATTTCAGTACGTATGTGCAGGTTAAGTTTAACAAAACACCAACACAATTTCGCCAACACTGCAAGCCAACTGACTCCTGTTACTTGGGTCCATATTTTGGTTCATCTAAATAAACACGGGAACCAGCAGACACCTTAAACGGCAGAAATATTGTTCTCCACTCAGCTATAAATTATCGCAGAATTTCCATAGCTGACAGCGCTGCACAAAAGTGAAGCAGCGTGTGTTTGCCAATTTCCTGTAGTATGTGCTGCATGGCTTGCAGCAAAATGCAAAGCATTTTAGATGAAAAAGAAAAGCACAGAAAAACAAATAATGCCTTTTAACAGAACATCTAAACATTCATTCATGAGTTTAGCCTCAGGTTAAAACCCGTAAACACTGCGGTTGATCTGTGAGTCATTCTCTCACAACGTGATGGGCCAAAACAGTGAGAAGTCATCACTGAGGAATCGTCACTGAAGAACATCAAGAGACGACAAGACCTCAATAAAGGTCACCTAGTCCTCTTAAAACACAAGGACTTATAAGGATCAGCATGCCAGGTAGAATCCATGCCAGACATTTAGCTGCTGAAGCAGACACGAATAGCAGCCTTTTAACTCACAGATGCACAAGACAGAGGAGTATTCACCTCAACGTATCGTCACATGATGGTAACCATGGCAACCACAGAATAAAACCAACACGGCGACTACATGAGTACTGAACTGAAATCAACGGCGATTTAACGGTCTTGGTTCAAGCAAGCAACCCAATTACTATACGCCTTCGGCTTGCGGTTCTGGGAGGAGATAATAAAAATGTACTCATCAGGCACTGGAATCTGGATGACCCCCCCCCCCCCCAAATCTGTCTCGGCAGGTGCAGGGGACGATTCTACTTTAACCATAAAATCTGCTTTTCACAGCATACCACCGGCGATCCAGCGAAACAAATACAGTGAAAATTCAGACTTGAATATTAACAAATCAGATTATAGGGGCAGATTTAACCTTAAAGAACCACCTGAGACAGATAGGAAAGCGGACTTCTACCATGACCACTGCACAATGCAGTAATTCACAGGCTGGTTTCAAAGTGCTGAAATACATAACATTTTGGAAAAAAGAATATATTTAAGAGGCCAGACTGAAGAACTCAGGATACAGAACTCATACAGGACAAAACTCATATGATATCAGTTCTGACAAAACAGCAATTACAGGAAGAACATGAACATTGATTCATTAATACTTTAAAATGTATTACCAGGCGAGAACAAAAAGAAACATGGTTTTCATTGTTTTGAACACACACTGATTACAGGTTTGTCAGGTACATCTCTCTACCTCCTGCCAAAAACCTTAAAACACAGAGGCAGCGAGCGGAGGAACGTGAGAGCACACGGTCCACAGAGGAGATGCATGAGGGGGATGGGTGGGAACACTGAGCACGGCGCCAGGACCTGGAGCGGAACACGCCCGGCCGCGTCTGTCAGCAAAGGCGGGAACGCAAGGCAGGGGCACCATCACAGAGTCTGTGGGCTTTTGGGCCGGGGTGAAGCTGAGCCCATGGCGGTTTAAAAACAGGGAACAGCCACCATGCATCTCCAAAAGGTCCTGGTTGGGGGGGGAGGGGGGGCGTCAAAAAGGCTGGCAGGCAGAGGGCACGTGCATATAATCATTCAGGGTGTAAAACTGCACATGGCTCAGGCTAATTTCACCTTTCCGTTGAACCCTGAATTGCTTATTGCGGAACCCTAATATCCTAACTATAATTACTATGGCAACGGCGGTAATTAAACCGGTACTAATGGGATTCAGGCTGGGCGCAGCACACTGCCTTGTTCGAAACGGCGGTCCTTAAACACACTTGGGAAAAGTGCATTGAATACAAGCAAGCAGCATTATGTTATGGGCGAGAACACATCAGCTAACCGTGGTCAGGGCCCCAGGAGGACAAGAGGCTATGCCAGGCAGCGCAGGGCACAGGTAGGGTGGGGGTATGGCCTGAACAGGGGGTTAGTGCGTCACAGGACTGAAGTACTCGCTGGAAAGGAGACCAGTTCATTACACACACTGTTACACTATGACATACAAAGAGTCACCAATTACCTAAACTGTCCTTGGACTGCAGGAAAAGACCAGAGGAAACAACAACAAAACGAGGAAAATAGGCAAATTCCATGCACACAAGGTGAGGGCAGGACTCGAACCTGCAACCCTGGAGATGTGAAGCAGCTCTGCTCCCCACCAAGCCACCAAACCCCCTACACACCCCTCCAAAGCCTATTATATAAAGGTCAGCAGTTGAAGTGAATACTTTGAAATGATGCGACGGCAAGCAGCTCAGCAAGCAGACATGGCGGAAAATAATTACTGCCTCATCCCCCGGACGCCAACCCTCGTCGGGCGCTAAAAATACACACCAACCTCGGTGCTCCGATTAGGAGGACAAGTAGGACGGCAGTGTGACGTTTTAACGGGGACATGATGACTGCGGGATTCTTCAGCCAGCAAACCGCTACCTGCCCGCCTACTTTAGCACCAGGAAAGAGAAGATCTGTGTACAACTGCTATGTGAACTCAGAAAACAACTATAAACAAAATAAAAAAAGAAAAGAAAACTAATAATAATGAATGCATGGACAAACATGGGAAGGACAGATAAGAAGACCAGGACGACATGACAAGAAAGGAATAAAATAGGCTTATTTTGTGTAATATATTATTTAGGGTTGCCACTAATGACTGTTTTTCTATTGATTAACCTATTGACTATTTCATTGCAGGGCTTTAAGAAACAGACACTGGCGCTTCCGCACTATACCAACATTACTCACGCCCGTTATTCCATAAGCAGGTTGCCTGCCTAAATGAGTAATATGATGTGCATCGTGACACCCAAAAGTTAGTAATCTGTATAAATCCCACGTGTCCTTATACTCATTAAATCCATTCAGCGGGGCGTGCCACAGGCTACCGTCTTGGTAAATCACAGAAGTGGTAAGTACTTCAGTGGCAATGAAAAGGGGGACAGCTCATCTTTTAAAAGCGTAGATACTGTGGTTATACAAGGTAAGAGTCGTGGTAGTGTGGCGATACCTTTTGCAGATTCACGTCCGTCACATTGTTTGGGTAAATATAGTTTTCTTTTTGATTTCATGAATAATTTTCTTTTATTTTGTTTCCGTTTGTTTCAGTTTTACCTTATGACAACAAATATAGTCCCTACAAGCCCAACACACTTAAACACACACAGGCACCATTAATCAACATAGAATAAGCTCAGGTTCTAACCTAAACATTTTCACAGACACTTTATTCAATGGAGATTCCAAGGTAGCAGGCAGACAACTTTACTCATTATTAAAGCCATAGATTTAGCAGCTATAAGGACAAACAATATTCCAAAGCCTTTTGCCTTTTCTGGTGGTCAATCATCCAGAATAGCACCAATGTGTTTACTCTTATGGTGCCTTGTACACAGCTCTGCTACTGCTGTACTATGCCATCGAAACTTTGCACAGTGTAAAACCATCTTTTTTGCTTTATGATCATTTGAACAATTCCCATAATTACATAATATTAAAGTAAAGCATTTGTTATGATGAATGGAAGTGTTTTAAAAATAATGGTGTTTTTTTTTTTCGTTATTTCAATATGATTACCAGTGAAGAAAAAAAACACTGGAGTACTTTCCTGAAGTACCAAAGTTCATACCTGCGCCGTGGGAAAGCGCCCCAACACGGCGGGATCATAGCTAGGAAGCGCCCTAACACTGCGGGATCACAGCTAGGAAGCGCCCCAACACTGCGGGATCATAGCTCACAGATTCCGTTTGTGAGGAAATCTTGGGAAGAATGGCGGTCCATTGGTACACACCACAGGAAACAGGAAGTATGCAGTCAGAGGCACGCAGAGCTCTGAATAAAGCATGAAAGAGAGGTGGGAGTGGAGTCATGTGACCCGCCCACAGGTGGTCTGACCCACTCGGCATTCACTCGTCACAACATTCAGGCTGCTAATTCTTGCTAATCTATTTTCTAACCACTTATCCTGGTTGGGAGAATAATACTTATTTCAGTTAGCTCAGGATGTAAATTTGTGTCTCACTCAGATAGAATGAGCTTGTAACCTTTATTAGGCATCTGGAAAATTACTGACATCATTTGATGAATACCACCCCTTCATATCAAAATAAAAACACCATTCTTTCCATTTTGTATGCTTTATTCATAAGTTATAAGTATCACTGCTAGTCAGCATGTTAAGTGTCCTCCACAACTGCCTTCATCTCATCCGGCATCATCTCCACTGGCTTGATCTCCTCCATCAATACTGCCTTCAGGTCATGCTCCACCTCCTACAGAGTATTTAACACCTCATATCTCTTCCAACAGCACCTCCATCTCAGCCTCCAACTGCCGCAGCTCCGCCTTATCCTCATTCCTATCCGCTTCACCTCTACCGCCATATTCACCATAATCTCTTTCTCTGACGCTCTCACGTCCTCATCATTCTTTTCCTCCACCACAACGTAGCTCTCCTCTCTCTGCCTCACTTTACATATTTTTCCATTACTTTTTTTCAAGGTACACTTCTTGGCCCACAATCGCTCTCTTTTTCTCTCCTGATTTTCAGGTGTGTTGCAATTAACGCCAGCAATTTTCCCAGGCTTATCGTCGCTGTCAATCTGCAGCTTCCAGCGGTTTCTCACAGCCAGCGTCTATCTAATGCGATGACCGATTACAGCAGAAAAAACTTCCAGTAGCTGAATAATGGGCGGTAGAAATGTATTCATTTCAATCTAGGTGTCTCATATGATGCATAAACTAATTGTTATGAATGCAAGTGACTATTAATGCTGAGTAATACTGAATGGCGAGGAACCGAAAGTCAGAGACATACACGGAAAGCAGGGCTGGCGGCTCTCGCATCTGGCGTGACAGTCACGCTTTCAGGCTCTCAAGCAAGCAATCTTACGGCAAATATATACCATTCCATTGTACGTGAGAAGCGGTGGGGTAGTTTGTAAACCCTACAGTTTAAAATTTAAATGTGATCAACATGCAAGATACTGGTTTATTTCTCTGACATACAGTATACTGGGATTTCAAATACTGGGCTAATTTCAGCTTCCGTTGGGCGGATTTTAAGCAGACCTTGGAATGGAGATTTTGGCTAGACCTGGCAACATGGCACCATGGGAGTGTCTGACTAAAACACAGGAAAAAGCAGGGCGGCACTGGCCACATGGCATTCCGAGCATTTTCCCGATGAGCCTGCGTATCCCAAGTTCCAAGGTCGATTTGTAATCCTAGCCCTGCCCTGTTGAAAAGTACATCTAACACATTAACTAAGCATTAATGACAGTCAGCATTAAAAGGTAACTGTCAAACAAGCTGGAAACACCCTACAATCATGACTAAGTAGACAAGCATCTAGCAATCCGTTGTTGGACTTGCAGGAAATGATACTAGTCCATCAAATCCATAATATCCAACACCTCAGCCTGAGACCACTAATATTGTTACTGTTCATAATTGATATAACGCCCATATTACTGCGCAATTAAATAAGACAGAAAGGAGGCAGGCGGGTGCTTAAAGGGTGTGTGTGCGTGTGTATACACTTGCATTTCTTAACAAGTTACACAGTTTTTCAATTGGGAGATCACGCACTCATTACACAGCACATGTGCACATAAGTAAGTCCCAAAGTGAAAGACGCAGAGACGATGTCCCAACATCCTGGTGCCAAGTTCAGCATACCTACTGCAGGCGCCGGTTACAGGCGTTGCTATCGACGTCTCTCACCTTGTGCTATAGCTATGGACTCGAAGCGATGTAGCTCCCGCAGCAGACACGTCCGCTCCGTGGGATGGAGGCTGTAGATGAACTCCCGGGCGCCCTGCGGCGAGTTCAACGGCTCCATCGGCTCCTTGTGGGGGTGCGTACCCAAGCTGCGACTTTGCACGGAGGTCGGAGTCTTGGGCGCCGTGCGGAGGTCGCTGCCGCGGGGAGCTCTGCAAGGTAGCCCGTATCGAAGGGCAAGGGCGGGTCGCAAGGCTCTCTGCAGGCGGGGCAGCATCATATTGGGGTTGGGGACCCTGCAGGATGGGACATAAGCCAGATAAACCAAACGCGCCTGATAAGATGGTCTAACCGCATCTGTCCTTAACTTTCTTGACTAGAATACAACTTACAGGGTGGCATTAAAACCATTTATTTCTCTCTTATTCGTGTAATTAAAGACAAATCTGTTTCTGCTAAATAATATATATAAAGACATGAATGTGACTAAATGCGAAGTAGCCATCACTGGTTACGAAAATATGCATGCTATGGCCATTCCGTTACCCGAGCAGATATCAGCAGCGAGGACTTGACATAACCTTATTGCGTCTCTTACTACTAAAAGTAAATCTGTACTTAGTGTTTGCTCTAGATATAATAAACCCTCCCAATGTCAAAAACTACTTCCGAATTTGTTATTATTCTAGTGACCTGGCAACCGCACTCTGACTTACTGGCTGTCAGCAAGATATCGCCTGTGGTTTGTTATTTATGCTTTATCGCCGGGCATTTAGCTCCTCGGGAGCGTTTTCACAAAGTCTCCCCTGTTCTAAAAATCCGCGATTGGGGTAAGAAAAAGGAACCGATCCGACACATTTCCTATAATGACCATCAGCTATAGTTTCCACTCGGCGAGATGAACGCTTTCCCTCTGGATGAGTCCTTTAAATCGCCGTCTGGTGTCTCTTCTCAGCGCATCCGCTTTTTACATAAATCTGCAAAAGAGTGCTGTCGATTATTTCCTCCCGAGATCTGCCTTTGCCCTCGCCGTTCCCGAATATCATCTTTTCAAGGTAACGTTCTTCCAGTATACCCACCGCTGATCCCAGTAACCCTAACCATCAGCGAGTTGCGGGGCATCGAGACACGCCCTCTCCAGTAGAGGGGTTATGGGAAACGTAGTTCCGAACAGAAGTCTGACTCTAATGTGAGATTGAATGCATCCGTGTTAGACTACAATTCCCACATTGTCGCTGAAAAAGGTCGTGCGTCACTTCCTTTACAGGCACGGTGAGTGTTACGGGCGCGACTGGTATATGTTTATACAACAAGAAGAAAAAGACGTTGTAAAACATTTGGGCGTGTTTGGATCCTACGAATTTTGTCATTATTTTCTGTCTAATATAGTTAGTATATTAGTTGTTAAATAGTTTCAAAATAACCCATTGGACAGACATTAAAATACATATTACCATAATTTGTCCACCTTAATAAAACCAAGTGTACTTGATTTAGATGTTTCAAAACACATTAATAGAAAATGTATTTAAAAACCATTCTGTCATCACCGAGACGTTGCTGTGAGCTGTATAATTTTTAAAACTAATCAAATGGGTCTTTAGTACGTAGCCTAATATTACTTGTTTGTCCGACAGTTACTGTCACAACATATACTTTCTTTAATCTTACACTTAATTTTACACTTTAATCTATATGTAGCCTATTCGATGACAGAGACACTGGCATTCAAGTCAATTCACAAAATAAGCGCTGTGCATGTATCTAGTACACACAATAACACAAAACAGGTTTATATAATTCCAGATACACACCCATACTTTAGCCTATGCGATATGCCTGCTGCTATTCAGATGTGCAATATTCATCTGGTAATTTACCTAGGCCTATATTACTACGATTAACAGAATTTATTCTATTTTTATATATTGTATTTCTGTATCATGTATATATCATGGTATATATAGCGCATACTTTTATTTCAGTTTCTTACACTCATATCTAATATATTTTTTATGTTCTTGTCTTGTGTGACCGTTTAGTAGTAACATAAGAAATTTCCTCCAGGATCAATAAAGTGTTTCTGATTCTGATGTAAATACATCATTCTAATTGTGTGAATATAACAAAAATGAAACTACTCAGAATATTCACTCATGTGTCATAAACTTTTCGTTATTTAAAATGGTTATGCAGTCTAGAAATGGAACATAATTATAGATATTTAACCTTAGAAATGATTCAATTAGTTTTCTATTAGGAAACACCACCACCTAGCGGGAGACATACTCCTCTGTACACACTCAGAAGTTCATAGAAACCGGCTTTAATGGGAGACGTCACCGATTTTCTTTTCGCTCCGATTCGATCCATTGCCAAGGTCTGTCTCGCTGATATCGAACTCGATGGGGCGGCGGGGAGCAGCTGATGGATTATTACATTTCCCTGGTCGGCAGTTAAAATTGGCAGGCCTATTTTGTCGTCAGAAACAATTCTCAGAATGAAACATTCAATATCGAAACAATCGATATTTCAGCATCTATTCAGTTCGCGGCCTCTGCATCGATTAATAAAAAAATCATGAGAAATACACGTAATTTTGCTTGGCTCTCTCCTGCTTTTGATTTTACGGCATTCGCACACTGGGGTACCAGGTGTGATGTGTGACACCCCGGATCATACTACTCGAACTTGGCTCACATCTTCAATAATAACAAAGAAGGTATCCGAACAAATCATCTGGAAATAGGGAAACCAGATAACCTATGTCAGGGACGACACTTTGAGCCATTTCAGTTTTTACTAACTATTTTAAGGTTCATGTGCTTGGCTAAATACGTGCAGTTGCAATTGACTTACGAACTCAATTTGTTCGCAAGGGCTGGTCGTAACTCAAGACTATTTTTCTCATAAGAAATAATAGAAATACCCATTATGTGTTCCGAAACTCCCAAAGCACCATATCTAACCTTTTCATAATAAAAAATGGTTGTATTATGTGCGATGTGTGTTTTGCTTACAACTGCACAAGTGAATAGACGTTTTCGGTTTTGGCCTCGACCTACACTGTTTTAAAATTAGCATTTCATTACTTACTGCAGTAGCCTATAAATAGAATAGGAAGTACTGGGTGACTGGATGAAATAACAGATATGGGCAAGTTGAGTACGCTTCCAAATGAGCTGACAATGAAATTTGCGGTGCAGGTAGATTGACCATCATGTGTCCCTTATCACCCATGTCGGGGTCCCAGAAAGTGCTCACGTTTCTCGACACTTGAACACTTAAGGGCGGTATTCCTTACTCACACACGTGCAGTTGCAGTTTTGAATTCTGCTTCTGTTGTCGTTGATGCAACTGCAGCATAGATGTTGAACATTTCTTGGTGGTGATGTTAATGAGCCTTACCATTTCTTAGCCTTGCATTTCTCTTCCGACGTCAGCAACTTCTCTGCCACTGCTACATGGAGAGGCTAAAACTTACAAAAAGGGTAGTACGCCTTTTATAAAGTTTTCGTACATGTTTTTCGACATGCCGATCCTTCGCTCTCCACAGACATCAACAAATGATGATCAGCACCACTAATCAACAGATTCATTTTTAAGTGCTCTACTGAGTGCCGTGTACTTGTTTTTGATTAAATGATTTTTTAGACATCGCCCAGCCGTAAATTACACTAGTAACTAACAACAAGGATCAAGTTAATCATAGTTAAATATCACATATACAAGGTCCTAACATGAGAATTTAAAAATGTGAAAAATATCAGTTACCAGAACCCAATAAGTAAAAAAAAGCCAGTTTGAATAAATTTAGAAATATTATGATAGGTAAATGTTATTTAAACACATATGATCTGGCGGTCAAGTTTAGTTGATCACCATACATCCTTCCTGTTCCACACATCACCCATTCATGCAGTAAAAACTACATATTTAACTAATTTTGACAGTATTCTTCTCTAAAGCACAATAGCCATGCCCATACCAAGGGCCAGCATCACAAACATCTAGGGCTGCAACTAACGATTATTTTAATAATCGATTAATCTGTTGATTATTTTTTCGATTAATCGATGAATCGGAT
>JABFDZ020000138.1:8142003-8194607 GCA_019775955.2 Pollimyrus isidori | reverse complement strand
ACGGTGAAAGGGCAGGAAGGATCAAGGACTGTTACAGGCTGAAAAACGGCTGGATGAAAAGTGAAAACCACGGATCATTCTGTAGAAAGACTGGAGAAATCATTTCGGAAATAAGATTCCAGCCTCTGTCAGCCGGCGCCTGGGGAACATCTCAGGCCGATGGAGGGGGCCAGAGCGAGTGCAGTGGGGGTAGCCTGGAGGTGAGTCACACACCCCCGCTGAGCAGCTTCCTACCGCCAGGCTGCCTGCCTGACGTAGGGGGGTACAGGTACAGCTTGGGGCTATGAACCAAAGCAGCAGTAAAAAGCACGGCTGCCCCCGACAGTGCCAAGGTGGTTAAACCCCCCGACCGGCTTTCGCTGGAGGGTTTCCCGGCCACACACAGCCAGACTCAAACTGCAGACACGGCGGAACCCCAGTCTGAGGCTCCCCAGTCATGGTCACACTAGGGTTCTTCATTACCCCCACCCCTCATGGAGGAAATGGCCTGTTTCCACAACCCTCACTGGCATGGGATGAATCCACATGAGGGAGGGTAGGGTCACACAGTCAGAGTTTTGAGACTTTACATTGCCCTGATTTTGAGACTTTACATTGCCCTGATTTTGAGACTTTACATTGTCCTGATTTTGAGACTTTACATGGCCCTGATTTTGAGACTTTACATGGCCCTGATTTTGAGACTTTACATTGCCCCGCACCCCACTACAGTCGAACACAGAGAAATATACAAGCCTGGCTGGGCGAGCCTCAGCTGAAGGCAACAATTGAGGAGGATGTGAAGAAGGAGAAACGCGCCCCCCGAAGGAGCTATAAGCCACCGAGAGGGGCTGTAGAAGCAGCACCGAGGGAGCAGCCAGAGACAGGAGGCATGGTGCAGTTCCACAGCCCGCTCAGGTGTTGTATCTTCCGCCATTAAGCTGTTCGCGAATGCTAATGATTCATTCTCCTGCATGTAAGTGAGGAATCTTCTCTGTGCCATAGATGGGAATTATTCTGGTAAAAGCATTTCTAATAACACACGCATGACTCTGTCAAAGGAAAATCATGGTTCTCAGCAAACTGGTTGACCGGCTCAGTGCCCATCGCCATGGAAACCTCCCAGGAAAGGACATTTTACTTCCTGTTGCACAGTCGCCAAGGTGACGCCACGATGTCACATCGAAAACAAACGCACATTTGACCCCTCCCTGCGACGCTTGTTCCTCCTGCGTCACCGGTGACGACCAGCGCAGATGTCTGGCATGCGGAACATCCGTGGAACGTGTCCATGGCAACTAGCCGGGGCCAGCACTAGAATAAGCGTTCGGTCTATCCGTGTTGGGCACCGAGGTTCCGGGAACAAGTATCGTGGTGGGGATCCGTCGGACTGATGGGGAATAAGAGCTGCTGTGAGGAATTCATCATCACCACGTGGAACAGGACACAAATGAAACAACCTACTCCCCCAGATTAATATGGTGCGGGGTGGGGGGTGTCAGGGTGTGACCCAAGGACTCCTAGCGCTGTGTCATAGAACCACGTTGTTTCCTGTGACTGGGCCCCGAAACGGCACAAAGGCAGGTGAGGTGCATCACGGGTTAAGACAGAAACCACCCCCCCCCCCGCCCCCCCAGCCCGTGCAGATTCTCATTCTGTTGCCATGGACACAGCACTGCCGGCAATGGGGAGGCGAGGGTGGGGGCCTCACCTTGTTAACATGACCCTCCGGAGCAGGGCTGCGACGGAGCAGAGCCATGACCGTGCGTGTTGGGGGGGGTTTGCACCCCCCGGCTCCATTTTAAGCTGACCTTTCTGTAATTTTCCAGGAAGTGCTCAAAAGCAGCTACCTGATGACACACCCATCCAATTTGGAGATATGCAAACGCCGACATTTAAATGGGGATTTAAAAACACACACTTGGGACAGCAGTAAGGAGCAGGATAAGCACAGTGATGGTGTTTTTTTTTCCCTGCCACAGGCTGCAGTTCCATAAACGTCAGACAGCTCTCTGAGGGAAAGCGGTCAGATAAACACCGATGCCCCGCTCTCTGCGTCCGGCGCGATACGGCGGCCCTGAGCGGCACGCTGTGATTAACAGCGGAGAAAATGAGCCACAGATCTGACATGCCCCCCCACCGGCCCACCGTTGACCGTCACCGAACCGATAAGAGATTACAAGCACATGGCATCGTTAAGAAAGCCATTAGTGGCAGTTGACATCAGATTATCACGGGCTTTCAATCACCGTGAGGGGGTCATTACAGCCCCAAAAAACAGCATATCGCTCCGGAGTCCGAACCGCTGCCACGCACCATTACATGCAAGATGGCGGATAAGACCGTTTCATCATTTACGCGGTAAATGCTGCATTTTTGCTTCCATTTCCTAAAAAAAAATCCCCCAGGCTCCCCGCATGTAAAATGTGGCCCCCACGTTCCCCCGGCAACGAGCAATTAGGGTTTGCGGTGGTAAGTGTATGAATCGGCGCAAGTGAGATCGGCCCCCGCTACCAGTACCACCCCTGAAAGTCTTGTGCCGATTGGCCCATTGAGAGACGAGGGGCAAAACCCAGGCTGACAGGCAGGCAAGCCGACGAATCAGCGGCCAGAGCAAGCCCAAGTGTCGTGCCTATGTGCGGATACTTTTCTTGACCCCTCCCTCTGGTGAACGGCCCCGGGTGACGGGCCCCGTGTCCGGTAGGAGGAGGCCGGCTGGGTACACAGACCAAGGCGAAGAGTGCGAGTCCATCTGCGCAGAGGCTTCAAGATGAAGCCAGAGGAGTAAGAATGGAGGATGAGCCGGCGCCTGCATTTATTTGCAGTTCCAGGAACTATAGGTGTGAGCTGTGGATCTGTGGCACTGCGTCAGACGCAAGCCGCCGTCCCGCAGATGGATTATCGAGAGCCTGTGACTGTCGTGACTATCCAGTAGGTACAGAAAGACTCTCTACACCGGTGCCATCTTAGTCCACCCCCCCACTCATGCTGCCCATCTTTGGCAGCCCGTCTGACCTCCTGGGGGGTCCTTGAGGCTCCGCTCACTTCAGGCCTTAGAAGTGCGATGTTAAGGCCCTTGGAAGCAACTAAATCCTTTTGCTCTGTTCTGTGTCGATGAAAGGCCATAAACCTGCACCCCCTCACCAAACCCCCACACCACGCACACACCACGCACACAAGAGGCCCTGCCTGGCAGGGGCACGGAGACAGCATTCTCCAGCGTTCTAAGGTGGCGCCAGCCTAGAGTCGCCGCCCCCAGAGCGCCAGCCTAGAGTCGCCGCCCCCAGAGCGCCAGCCTAGAGTCGCCGCCCCCAGAGCGCCAGCTTACCTCGCGTCCCAGTGGCCAGGTCAGCCACCTTCTGAAAAGCATCCAGGAAAGCGGCAGCGGCCACCAGCGTCGTCCTGAAACACAAGCCGGGCATCTGGTCATTTTTCCATACTTGCCTGAAGCCTCGGCGGACATACCCCCCCCCCTCTCCCCCCGGGGGCCAAGTTCAAGAGCACAGAGCCCTGTGATGGTCGACTGAGAACAGGTGGGTGCTGGGTCCGCCCCCTTGGGGTGTTGCTCTGGCCCAGGACAGGTGAGATTATTCCAAATGCAGCCGCTGGTGTACGTGCCCAACGGCTGCCTTTCCAGTCGCAAGGCCCTGACCTCGAGGACACAGAGCCCATGTGAGGTAATAAACAGCGAGAGCAAACAAGCCTTTTCACGGCCTTTGTGCTGCGGTACTGTAAACACCGCGCTCATTTTCGCACGCAACAGTAGCCTTCTAAAATTGGCTCTCTTTTGTTTACTTTCAACCTACACAAACAAGTCTGGAACATTTAGTGCGACATGATAAAGCGGAACCAAGAGTTTGATAAAACCGACAGGGCGCAGCCGTTCGAGTGGAAACGCCATTGGCATCACCATGCCCGGCTGGATACAGTGGCATGCTGTCATGTTCAAGGGCGAAAGAGGGGCTCCCCTTGAACCAAAAGCTTCCAAGGGTTAAAATTCCTTCACTGCTACCCTGCTCAAGAAAAAAAAAAATCGAACCCAGGTCGGCCCTCGCCCAGCCAATCATGAAGGTCAGCTCCAGTACACTGGCCCAGTTTATAGCCTGATGACACTGATCAATAAAGCTGTTTGCTTAGATCAATGCCATTGCAGGAGAGTGGGTTATGATGTTCTGTTTAGTTAAAATAAACTGGAACCAGTACACCAGTGTGCTTCAAGTGGGTAACAGACTGATCACACTCAACTGGAAGCCTCTCACGCTTCCCTAGTGTTTCTAATGAATGCTGAATTTTATTAGTGAAAAGCCATTTCCAGAGCAAGTTCACCACCGCTCAGAGGCGTGCGTCTTCTGAGGCAGTGCACACACCAGAGGCCAGGCCTACACACACACGGGTCTATTAAAATCCCACACTGTGCTAAAACGGGGAAATGTGGCCAACTCCGCCTAGAACATCCATGCCAGATTTATTTATATGGCTCCCTCAACACATAAAGGGACCAACCTTATCATTAGCCAATGATACAAGTTGAATCTGTGAGTGACAAGGGAGGGGGCACTCCGAGGGCCAATCAGCTTCCAGCTGGGGTGATTGTCCCTGTGGTCCTGCCCCAATATAGACCTCTGGCGCGAAAACCACCCAGAGACGTTACTAGGAGGCCCCTCTGTCCTCCACCCATCCCGCTTTCAGCAGCAACCATATAAACGCCATTGAGGTTGTGTCACATGACCCAGCCGATCGCTCCCTGCATCTCGCCGTCAAACGTGGGCCGACTGAACCAAAATTCACCCACAATATCAGGGCTGGGGCCCTTTTCATGTGGTCTCTGTGTCAGAAAGTGGATAAAAATGTGGTCTTTAAGAACGCCAAGATGATCATCCGTGTTACCTTGAAAGACAAAAATTAGTCGATGCCGGAAACAGGCCATGATATCTCTCCACTTAAAAGGCGAGTTGATCAAAAAAGAAGCTTCTCCAGTTAGAGAGGTCCTTAGGCAGATTTGGAAGGGGCGACCTAAATTACAGGGCAAGGATCTCTGGAGTTCATTAAAGGCATCCACAAAGCCTTCTGCTGAGATTACAGGCACTTGTTTGGGGGCTTGGGGGCGCCATCGGGGTCCACATGGGGCATATTCTGCCTTATTACCCCCAAGCTGTCCATCAATGGCCCGGCCTTCGAGGTCGGCACCTCAGACACTGACTTTTGGAGGTTGCACCACCGGGGGGCGTCATTCACCCAACCTGGAAGAGGAACCATCCAGAAATTGGCAGCCGTCATGAGTGCCAGTTGAATATAACTGGAACCATTCTGATCCAGATGCGGAAGCAAATAGCACGGGGGATGCACACAGACGGGGGCGGCAGAAGGGACTGTATGGCTGTCCATGGCATCAGCCCCACTCTCAAGGCACTGTCGGAACGCAGATCATGTCCTCTACCCCTGGAGCCTTCGAGCAACACGACTCATGCAGATTCTACCACCTGCAACACAGTGTAGGCCGGCCCCCACAAACCACAGGGACGAGCTCCCCACTCAGACCCATGCTTTGTATCCGGCGTTTCCCATAATCCCTCAGAGAGAACCGTTAACGGGCTCGTTCCACCGGAGGGAATCAAACCAGAATGGCTGTATTTATAAATCACCAGATTTCAGCGATACCTCTTAGCAGCTGACATCCAGAGCAGCATTAAAATCATTCAGAAATAACTTTTAAAAGCCCAATCTGTAATGTTAGCGGTAATGTTAAGACTATTAATAGACAGTACAGATGTATTTATGAGCATAACCAACCCTATTATACTCCCAAAGCACTTTAACAAAACTTAATAAATTATTTATGGTAACTCCAATGTTATTAATTGAGGTCTTCCATGACCTCAAACAATAAACCCCGACTGGATATATTGACAATACTTATTTAACCACATAATTTGGCTTCGAAAACCAACCAGCAAAGACCAAGCTCATTAAGCCTAACAACAAACATCACCTACACTCCAGGATTCTTTATTTAAATATGTCCGTCTTCCCCGTGACACACAGTACGCCATGATTAATTGGGGTTAACACAAATCTAAAACAAAATCCATCTCTTTCAGAGCCTGCAGAGGTGGTGTGAGACTGGGCACATTGCAGAGAGCCGGGGCACAGGCACGCTGGTACCATGCATAGCGCTCAGGGACAGACAGGAAGCCTGTCCTTAAAAAAGTCTCCCCTGGATGAAGGTGTAGTGTGAATTGAACAGGACAAACAGAGGCGGCGGCTGGGGGGGGCAGCTGACTCACCTGAGTTGTGACTGCAGCTTAGCGGCCTTACTGATGAAGTCTTCCCAGATCGGATAACTGCTCTGTGGGGACACAGAACAGCCTTTTCAGACAAGACCACAGTTTACTCTGCTTCCATGATAATACTCTTCTACCATCCGGGCTTTGGGGGAGGGGGGTATAATCTAATTTTGCCCATCTACAGCTCAGCGTGACCACAGATCGGCACATGTGATGTTTGAGGGAAGTAACTGCCATGCCACAGCTTTGGCAAAAAAAAAGGATCTCTATGGGTCTTTGTTTAAGTGCACTGATTAAATAAAATTTAAAATCAAATGACTCAGAATAGGGTATCTGATTTTGCAATGTAAATTAAGGAGCCAGCCAGACGGAAATTATTTTCAGTCGAAGACTCGGAATTACTTACAGTTCCAAAGAATGGCTAATATTAATCGATTAAGAGGCAATATTCAAAGTCCACGGACCCACCATAGTCCTGGTACGCCGTTACCGGACACCACTGATAGAGAAACCGCCCAAAACAAGAAGTGCGTGAGGCGACGTTCACGGCTGAAATGTTATATTCAAATGGAATGGTTGTGATATTTGAGGAAGTGGCGGCCCGGAGACAATGACCAGCGTGTTTCAGCTGACCCGTGTGGGGCACTTCCCATCCGGGCAGCTCTGGCAGGGGCCCGGCAGGACAAGGAAGCTCTACAGTTAGCCTTTAGCTACAAGCAACGGCCGCTGCGATTACCAGGCAGCCTAAAAGTCGGACTATCCTCAAAATGGCGCGGAAACGGAATGGAACCCGAAAGCGCTTCGCAATCCAGGCCCAAACCGGTTTTAATCTATAAAGATCTCAGCAGGCCTGCATGCTGGGCACAGAGAGGAGAGACAGGAGGCAGCGTTCCCGCATCCATGGAAACACGAAAGGTCCCAGAGGGTTTGCCCCCTACGACTGCAGTGCACAATCACCACCTCCATCGCAGGTCGCATGCAGCGATTCCCCTCCCAAACACGTCCGGTCTGGGGTTCTCCCAGCCCACGTTCTCTTCTTCTCTGGGGGTATTTTCAGCATGTTACCACACCAGTCAGGGGCATTTCACAGTTTAAAACGAGGCCTGGTGGGCCTATGGCGACAGGAGGCGCGTGTCGCGGGAGTGAGAGCATGAACCCCGCCCACTTTGGGCAAGCTAACGAGCAGGTAGGCACACAGGCAGCACCAGTGGAACGGGAAGGGTTCCGCTTACCAGCTGCCTTTGGCTACCCAGGATTTGGCATTCCGACACACAGTTCCCAGCGACCGCCGGTCATAAAGGAAAACAAGTTTTTCAGTATTTCCCCAAAACTCAAAGGTTTACCATTTGTTACATCTTCCATGGTAATAAATGCAGTTAGAGGAATGTTTGTAGTGGAATTTCAAGTAAATTCACATCAACCAACCCTTGACGTTGGTAGGTCTCCGTATCTGACGTGCAGAATATGAGACTCTATCCAGGTACACACAGTACTCACTGGGGGCATTTTCTCAATAAGTCACCTGCTTTTAAAAAAAATTACGCTGTACATTAACAGCCACATTTGCAAATCTATACGCATGAAAAACCTTGCGAAGCAGCACACAATTTGGTAACGTCATCAGTGGCTTTATTAAGCAATCTTAGGCATAAACGCATTTTATTAACCTATCCGGGCAGGTTTATTGAGCAGAGCCCAGCATCGCGTGTTTACTTCCCGAAAAGCTGTGCTTGGGGCCCCAAACGACCCACCCCCATTCCTCCTGGGGGTCAGCATTCCTCCGGCCCCGAAGCAGGTGTGAAGCAGCCCGGGAGCTGCCAAGACAAATGTCCGCATTTTAATTCCTAATTCCCATGCAGGAAATTACAATCAGAATAAATCCCGTATTTCAACATTCACTACCGTAGGGGGATTAACGGCGAAATGGCAGCTCCTTCATATTACCCAGACGTTCACACATCATGGTATAACAAAGTAGCATGATTCCTGTTTGCTGCTTATGTTATTTATTCAGAAAGATACATAGGAAAGCCACAGAGTCTGAGATCAAAGAATTATTAACCAGGTCATCAGTCTGCCAGGTTCTGTTAATAAGAAACAAGATCTGATTTCCCGTCTTGACTTATTCCGACGCTATTGTTCATAACAAGGCAATAAAAATGCAGGTAGTTCAGACGGTTGTGGACCCTGTCACAGTCACCCACCTACCCACAACATCTCACGGCCAGACAGAGGCTCCTCCGAATCAGCGAAGTGAGTGGGAAGTGCGCTGTACCGCTTTCGGTCTCATCAACCCAGTAAATCTCAATAAGACACAAATAGAAAGATGCCACAAGTACTTCTTCCTGACCCCCTTCCCCCGTGCGGATCCCGCCGCAAAGATGCCAGCTTCTCCTTATAAACACTGGCGCGCTAATGTCGGATGTTTTTATCTTGTGGCACAGACACATAGAAAGCAAATGAAACATTTTTCCCCAAGGTCCACAATTCATCAATAATTAACTTAACCAAGGAAACGTTTGAGAAACACAAATTAAGAATTGCTGGTGTCAGCAGGGTTTGACCAAATCTGCCCCCCTTAACCAGCCGGTTCAGAAAAACTTGGTCAGACATCGGCTAAATTTTCAAGAATATAAAAGCACCGGAGATGGCGACCTGAAGCCCCGTGCATGATGCAGGAGTTACTATTAATAATGCGATTCTACTATCAGAATCAGAATCGTTTTTTTCGCCATGTATTCCATACGGAAAGTATGAGGAATTTGTTTTGGCGCAGATAATGGTTTGAGAATACGATTTAAACATACTGTCAAGACAAAAATATACACAAAACAGTATATATAAGGTAATAAAAATAAAACAGAAAAAATAACGTGGTATTAATAAACAAATGTTACATGTTAACGCAATAAGGGTGAGACGACCAGATGTAGGCTACAGTTTTGGGGGCATGTGCAAATAAGCCCATACCCCATAAAGAGACAATAAAGAGTCTACAATTTTGACAGTGGGTGAGTAAATATGAATTACCTTCATGTCGCCGATCACGGTCTGGAAAAGTCCTCCAAGCGCGCTGCACTCCTTCTCCATAACAGCCTCCATTTTCCAGAAGGTGAACCTGGGGCTCGGAAGGTAGATCACCGGCCAGCTCCGGCAAACGACTCGTTCAACGGTGCTGGACGGCGGCAATTCAGGGCGACCGATGCAATTAAAGGCGATCGTGTTATTCGTGGCCCATCGATTGGGGGAAATTCGAAGTAGACTGGAGGTTGTACTGGGGGACGTCTCCCCGGCGGCGATTCAGCGTAACTCTTCGGAGCAGGGGCTGCAAAGGCGCTCAGCAGTGCGATTTAAAGCCCACTTTCTGCTGGAAATTAAAACGCCTTCCATGTTCCTCCGGCACGAATCATACCTAAAAACGCCAGGACAGGTCGCCCTTCTGTAATGTAAACCGCCTGAACGGACGTAGTAAAGCGGACTGAAAATATGAAGCGGATTCCAGTGGAGTAGCTTCGGCGGCCGCAGCGTTACAATGCAACTCCTAGCAGCTGACTGGGGATGGACGCTCGGCCCCGTGCGCGTACACGAACACCTGGCGCGCGCTCGCACCCGGCTCCGCCTCTCACAGAAGCTATAATCTTTATTATTACTTAGTTTCCTTGGAAGCTGTGCCATGTCCACTACTGCGTGCAGAAAATGAAATGCTCAGCTTTCAGTGTGCACTAAACATGTGAATGTGTTGCCAGGATTGTATTTGTGTTTGTATTGTAATGCAAAATGATTTATTTGTGAAATTCCTCATAAACTTCTCTGTACAGATATCTGTGAAAAACTAAAAAAAAGGGAAATTTCCGAGTTTGTATCCCCAACACAGTGAAAAATGCATCCGAATACCGAGGGCACTCCTTTTGAATGCGATGCGATTCACTTAAACAGAAACAATTACATTGCTGTTTGCAGTACATTCGCACGTAAAAACATTAAACCTCCACACATAAGGGCACTGAGGACACCTAGTGGTTGACGAGCTACATACGCATTTCATACCAGTGTCATGCTGAACATTTTATATGCTCAGTAACTCGAATTTGACAAAGGAATGGTTACCTAAAGGTTTAGATACAAAATACACCAGTCTAATAATATTATGAAGGCAAAATAAAAAAATCTTAAATAATTATGGAAAAATCAATCACATTTTCTATAACTTTCATTTAAAACTATCTGACATAATTTCCTGAAAGACAGGCGCACGACAGCGATATATCAAATCTTCGTCAGCTGACTTCCTGGAAGGACAGCTGCGTGTAATTTAAAGATTATTTCCAGTCATTTGTATTTTAAAAAAGCGTCAATACGGAGATTGTGTTAGGTTGTTACATGATGAAGAAGGGAAATTGACGAGAACGGAATTTCAGTCTTTAATATTAACGTTACACATAAAAGACATATTAGCCCAAACATATAGCACATACCTACATAGACCTACATACATACATTGACCTACATACATCTCATTTTAAAATCACGATTTTCCAGGTGTGCAGTAACAATCATTGTGGAATGGCCGAGGGCCCGGAATTCAGTGTAATGAAACAAAAAAATTGCCGTTGCATGGCTGACAATTATAAACTGGGACAATTCCAAATTTTTGAATGTTATGAAAAAACGAACGAGCTTTTGATGTACAAGGGTAATAATTATAAACATACAAACCAATATAACACAAACAAAAATAAAATAACATATTTTTATATGCATAGCATAATAATAAAATATATTTTTGGGTATGGTTCCTTGCGATGACGGTGAGATTTGTAGGGCATAAAATAGCCACAAGGGGTCGCTTCAAGAACAAACCTATTGATTTCATGTACATTTTCAAACTAGCATAGATGTCTGTCAGATAATGAATCCGTATCTCATCAATATGTAATGCGCACAATACGCCCAGTTTCCCCGTACTGCTTCTGTATTCTTTAAACCATTATTTCCTCCATTCGGCCTCACATAGTGCATTCTATTGTTCTCCTGCACGCTTTGCTGTAGAAAAACCATGTTGCTCTAAGACAAACATTCAGGAGAGAGACCTGTATCATGAAGCGAGATTTGTTGATTAGATGCCTAGTTATCCACAAGCAAGAAATTATCCTTTGTGATACTTGCTCCAGCTATCAATCTCTATAGGTAGAGAGCCATCAGCGTAACACGTGCTTAAGAAATGTATGTATCCCTCCTGCATTTTTTATTATTATTTAACAGATGTGTTTCCCTGCTGTTGTTAGCGTAGTGTGAGAATCTATATGGACCGAATCGTTTATAATTATGCATAATTATATTCGGAATGTGACAACAAATTAAGAGTAAAACCGTTTACACAGGAAACAGATGTTTTTCTTTTTTGTCAGTGCCCTTCCTGACAAGAAGGATATTACATATTTATGGAATATTAACGAAGTCCAATCTGCAGTCACGCGAATTTACAGCCCCTGACGATCTGCACGCGTTTTATGACCGTTTTCCGCTGTCAAAGAAAGATCTCCCGCCGCGAAACGCCTTCGCGCCGCATGACGTCAGTTTTACCCACGCTGTAGAGGAGGTGAAAAAGATTTTTAATCGAGCTTGTCGACATCTGCAAAGCTGCTTGTCTAGACGGAATTTCAGGACACGTTTTAAAAATATGCAATAAAGAATTGACTGGTGTCTTCTCCGACATATTTAACGTCCATCCATCCATCCATTTTCCAAACCGCTTCTCCTTACTGGGTCGCGGGGGGTCCGGAGCCTATCCTGGAAGCAACGGGCACGAGGCAGAGAACAACCCTGGATGGGGGTCCAGCCCATCGCAGGGCATATTTAACATCTCACTGAATAACAACTGCCTCCAACTACCTCAGCAACAACACTGTTATTCCCGTCCCAAAGCCAGACAATGTGAACTGCCTCAATAACTAAACAACTCTCACGCATCTGGCGTGACACTCACGCAAGAAGTCTTATGGTAAATGTATGTTATTTCATCATACACCTAAAATTCACTACATCAAATGTGTTGGAATAGTTTGCAAATACTGCAGACTATTTTACAAGGCAATAAAACGGTTACATAGGCATGTAAATATGTAAATGCATGTGCATGCAGACCTGTCTCAAACTAAATATCTTACAACTGCCAGCTGATCAGCTGATTAAAGTTGCCATCACTGCAGTGGGACGAACCCCTTTGCAATGGTGTACCTTGAGTGACTGGTACTGAGCCACATTAAGGACACGGTGCCAGACAATTTGGACCCTCTGCAGTTTGCCTACCAGCACAACAGATCCACTGAGGACACCATTTCACACCCTCCACACCACCCTGGCCCGCCTAGACAACAGCTATGCCAAGCTGGTATTTGTGGATTACAGCTTGGCTTTCAACACTCATGCCAACCAAGCTGACCCAGAAAATGTTGATCAGAAACTCAGTGCCACTATGTGTACCTGGATCCTGGATTTTCTCGCCAACAGTGTGTGTGGATTGGTAGAAACGCCTCCTTGACCCTGATCCTCAGCACTGGTGCTCCACAGGGCAGTGGTCTGAGCCACTGTATTCCATATTCACACTGCACAACCAGATGGAGATACATTTTAGATGGCGGCATGCTTAGCTACAGCACGGTTTATGGTGTTATTATGTTATGTCCTCTGTGGTGTCTTATGCACCAACTTCATCATAATTATTGCTGAGGACACCAGCATTGTAGGCCTGATCATCAACAGTGTTGAGGTGGCCAAGAGAAGAGGTGAGGCTCCAGGCAGAGGGGTTCAACGACAGCAACCTGTCTCTCAACATCAGCAACACTTCAGTATAGAAGTCGTAGTGAAGAATGGGACAACTCACAGCAATCTCGGCATCTTTTAAATGAAGAGATGTTGTAGATAAACGGTAAAAGATGGCGGCAGTCTAAAGTCAGACATGATTTTTGGTAAATATAGTTTTCATTTTTATTTAATTTCTCAAATTACTTTTTACTCTACATTTTCTTTTAGTTAAAGATAAGACAGGTCCCAATAAACCCAACGCACACAAACACACTGGCTCCGTCAATAAACGTAGAGTAAGCCGAGGTTTTAGCCTGAACATTGTCTCACTTATTCAGTGGATATTCTAAGGTAGCAGGCAAAAAACTATGACTTAATTAATTTCTTTATTTTGCAGCTACAAGGAGAAAAGATATCAAAAAGGTCTTTATTCTAACAATCATTTAATAAACATGAATGCACAACATTGAAGGTTTCTGTTGGTCCATCATCCAGAATAATGCTTGTGTATAATGCTAGTGGCCAAACTTTGCAGTGTAAAACCACCTTTTTGTTTTGTGATCATTTGAAATGTTCTCACAATTACATGTAGTGACATTGAAAGAAAACATTTGTCACAATAAATTGAAGTGTTTTAGAAAAAAAATGTAATTTCAGTGAAATAATATTAAAAAACGATGTGTCGATTTAACATGTTGAATTTGTTGCATTTTCAGCATAGACATCGTTGACTATGACCGCAACTAATTGCGGCAGCCTAATAGCCTGTACTACGAAGCGGGGTTACTGGTTTATTGGATTAAATCCGGCAAGTTACCCATATAAGCCAGTGACCCTGCTTCATAGTACAGGCCACTAATGCTGTAGTTCTCTAGACCAGTCTTGAGACCTATTTCTGTAGACTTGTCTTGGTCTCGTCTCTATTTGGTCTTGGTCTTGTCTTGGTCTCGGACATAGCGGTCTCCATGGGATGGGGAACAAAAGAGAAAACAGCACATCCTCACAGAACAGTTTCAATATTTATTATGCGGCTCATTTCAAATGCAACCAGTCAGATGCAAATTTTTTAAAAAGGTTACATCGTATACATTTTCTCAACGGACACTGCCAGTGCTACACAATCCACACACATCATACACATCACATTATAGTGAAGTCAGCAAAGAAATGTCCAAAAATGTCTGCGAAGTCTATAGCATAGTTATAATTCAAATAAATTAAGTATTTTAAATTCATTAGAAAACACGGTCATGGAGGTGGAAGTAAATCTGGAGGCTCATTCTCTTCAATTCAAAGCAAAGGATCATTACATAGCTGTATTCATAGCGTACCCGAGGCCTCTGTCCCTGGTATAAGAGACTTAATATGAACATCTTTCTGGTACATCCCATCTCTTTCCCTTGACAAGGTCTGATAAAACAGTCATAGGAGAGGATTGCTGAGAATATTATTTTCCATCAGGCCTAGTAACTATGACAAATCTGGGAGATTTTAAATGAGACATATAGACAATATAATTGAAAAGATAGCATGAATTTGATTTAACGAGTAATGACACTTTACAGCAATGCCTTTTTTCTCTACAGTTGATCTGAGTAATGTGATATTGACTCTAGCCCTAGTCTGTTTTTGGTCTTGGTCTTGGTCTCGCCTTAGTGTGTCTTGGCCTTGGTGTTGGTGTTGGTCTTGATACCCTCTGGTCTCAGCAATGTCTTGGTCTTGGCTTAGGTGGTCTTGACTACAACACCAGGCCACCGGTTTCCTTCTTGTGTTGTCAATACAACTGGTTTTACCCGTTTGAATGCTTAGTTCTGGCTATAATAAATGGGTAAAGTGGTGGTTACTTTCACAAAGCATCACCTAACATGTAACGATAACTGCAAAATGGGCAAGACAGAGTAGCTAAAGCCTGCGCAAGTTTTTTGTTTTTATTATAGTTTGATTTCATGTGTGGAACATGTATTAATCAGCTGAGGGTAACATTTCGAGAAGTCTTACGCCCCCCTGTCGCCCGTCTGAATAAACATCAATGCATATGCGCTGCATTGATATAAGTGTCCTAAGATGCTGCACTCCCATTCTCAGAAATATTTATCATTAATCATGGCGGATGGACACGGGCTGAATGCTACTGAGATGGTTCCCCGTCATAGTTTAATTTCCTTCTGCCCAAGAACGGCACGCGCTGGCCATTAAACATGTCACGCTAGTTTTATTAGGATATCAGCTCCCCTCATTAGCGACAGGTACTTTATTTATACGATGATGTAGCCTTGCTGTCCCGCCGTGCCAGAGCGCATAGATCAAGCTATCAAACTAAACCACTTATTAAAGAAAAAAATATTTGTAGTTTCTCTAGGGGACTTACAGTGTTACCGGGCACAGAGCACACGGGAGAACGAGACGTCCGTGGAAGGAGTTTTATTTACAGACCAGGCAAACAGAGTTAGAGGGGGCGATCTGGAGACGGAATCGGGGCACGGAGCAAGGGGTCGGAGTAGCCGGAGAAGTCAAACCGATGGGGTACACAGGACGCGGGAAAGATGGACACAGGTGGGAATCGGGAGGAAACAGGACCAACACGGGAGGAATTGGCTAGGGCTGCAAAGACAAGGCGCTAAACGCTCACTGAGTCGCATTGAGATCGACCATACCTCGCACTGAGGAGAGCGAGGTGACTCCTTTTAAAGCTGCTGGAACAGGTGGACGGGATTCTGCAGATTAGGGAGTGCGTTCCGCCCGTCGGGGGCGTGGCCGGGACGTGACATAGGGTAGTTTGTAATTATAGTAATAATTACAATATAAACCTGAAACCAGAATTGTAGTGTAATATTTCTAATAAAACTATTTAAAAAATTCTAATATTTCCAGAAGATTTAAAATATCAAACTACCCGGTTCTTTTGATTTGGGTTAGAGATAGTTCTTGGTTTCATACTGGTTTCAACAGGATTTTTCCTTAGGGTAAACCCTATGTTATTTTGTAAACATATGATAATTTCAAGTGAACTTGCCCCTAGGGGATCATCACAGTTTAACCACACCCCAAGGTAAACAGGAAATGTTAGTCAGACATTCTGTCAAATGTCTGATCCACTGGAACTCTGAATTGACATTTTTATTGTTGGTAGCTAGAATGTAGTGCTGATAAGAGAGGAAAGGAGTTGGAGCTGTTACAGCACACCCCCCACAAGATAAACCACCTCAGGGATGAGAACCCAAGTGCAGCCGTGCAGCAGGTGGTACCTCAGCACCAGGTTAGTCCGAATGGAACAGTATGAGTTTCTTATGGAAACTACAGTGCCAGTCTTGCTACCAAACCCCAAGTGTTCCTTGTAAGCTGAAGGACCTCCTTGCATGGCTGGATGTAGAGTAATGTCATACCCAGATTGAAGCAATTGCAGATTAAGGGCCGTGCTCAAAGGGGTACGATCACTTCTGTTATTCACAGGATTGGAACCAACAACCTTCCACTGGCTTGCTGGCACAGATCCCTAACCCCAGCCACCATTTCACCCTAGTGCTGGTAAATATATGTTACATATTTGGTTGGCAAAGTTTTTTAGGGAGAAAAAGCCATATAGCATGCAAAGACACTTGGTGCAAAGATAGGGTCGCTAACATGTGCTTTCATTAATCTATAGAAAAGACTTTCAGTATTTTGTTCTTCCCCATTTGCAATGGGGTCATTTTTCAGAGGTAGAAAGTTTAGGTTCAGAAAGTACAAATCCAGACCAAGATTTTGTTTCAACTAGTCAGCTGAGTATAAAAAGTTAGATTCAACATAGTACTCAACTGATTGGTTGAAACAAAATCTTGGTCTGGCTTTTTAGTTTCTGAACCCAAATTTTCCATCTGTCATTTTACATGTATCCCATCATGCTCTCCACACAGACACACATATATACACAAGAGGGAGGTTCAGGAGTTTATTCTGAACTGAGAACTTTGCTTTCTTTATGGAAACTGAGCTCAGAGGAGCAGGTTAATGTTCAGTAAAACCACACATGGCCAATGGGATCTTCCTGGTATGGGGAACCGTCAACAGGTAACATCAACACTGCACTGTGTGACCATCTGCCTCCATTATCTCATTGGCATTCATGCTTTCACCCAAAGGGCAACTGGGCAGGTTGGTTTGGCTTGATATATTGTTATCATGCAGTAAAACAGCATTTGCAAGACGATCACCATTTATGCTTTAATGTGACTGTTCATGTAGTCACGCATGTGGGACCTTTCCAGACCGTTGGTAAGACAAAAAAAGACTATCATAAAACAGGCTAATGAAAAGCCCATCAACACAACAGCTCTATGAAAAAGGGGTAATAATTCATGGAGTCCCGGACAGCAAGGGCAGAGGTTTGCTTTCAACACTGGAAGGGATCAAATCAGCCCTGAATCCCCCGCCACCCAAAACACACACGTTACTCCGACAATATCGGAAGGGGCATGTCACTACAGCGCAGATCCAAATCTGTGCCGTTGGGCAACAGACTGTGTTCAGAACAACACAAACCACGTAGCAACAGCCACCTGAAGACTTGTTTTACAGTATCTGTAGCTCATAGTATACGTCTTTGATGGTAAGTCCAGATTCTGCTGGAACTATTTAGAAATTCACCTGCGTACTTTACCAAACACTTGGATGAGTTATCATGAGGACAACAAATTACAAGTCAGTATTTGCAGATCGAAAAAGTTGAAATGATGTAAGACCATATAGGTCTTTTGAATGCTGTGTAGTTCTGAACCCTTGCAGCAAAAGTTAATCTAGTGTAGAGACATCGATAAGTTAAGTCTTTTCACAATGTTGGATGATGTTCCTGAATATCATGAATAGATTACGTAAGACATGCTTTATGAGATCCTTTATGCAATGCCAACTTCATTGGACTGTCTTTGTGATTAATGACGTTAGACGGAAAAATACAACAACTAGAAGCAAACAATGAAAGGTCACTGAATGGTCACATTCTGTCCCGCAGCCTGGTTTTTAGCAGCAGGCTAATGGAGTCTTTAAGTGCAACAGATCCCTGCATAGATTAGCAATATACACCCATCTTTGAGGATCTACGCTTCCACCTATTACCTGCAGTACCTTCTGGTTCTCCTCCACCCCAGCTGCTGCACAGATCCGTACTGTGGTTAAGAGTAACTCTCTCTGCCACGTCTAATGCATTGAAACCAAAATCCAGACCCGCTGCTGGATGTGTCCAAACTTTCTGATCGCTGCAGCCTAGTCAGTTTGTCAATGGATGCTTTCACTTTGCAAAGAATACTGACAAAGTCAACAAGGACAACGAGTTTTCAGCAAACGCATATATGAATATCCAGGGCTGTAGCTTTGTACACACACCAGAGCAGACACCAGTAATACAGTTTCCATGAATTTAGGACTGGATAGGCCATCTGGTATACCAGTAGGCCGATAGGTATGTGGGCCAGCAAAATGTATTGTGAACTGCCCCCCCCTCAGAAAAATTGACTGTAAGACAGCGATTAGGTCAACTGATGGCCAAGATGATTGGTTTCAACTGTAAACTTTAACCTGTCTTCAGTTCAACCTATTCATTGTATGTCTTGTTTATTAATGATAAATTACTTAAGTAATGGGTATCATTCACGCTGATGTCATTCCACCCAAGATTCCCCAAAACCACACACAAAATCTGACTATAAAAATGTAAAGTGTAAGTGTAAAAACATCTTTAACAGAGGAACGTAGAAGAGATGTTGTCACACTTTCGGAGGATTCAGGGCATAGAGTAAAACAAATGTAATTATTTTTCCTCCAGTGAATCTTCATTTCCAGTAACACTGTCATGTAGTCCAGAACTGCACCAAAATCCCACCATCCCCCTGACCAAGATAAGCGGTCAGAAACTGGCTTTCAAATTCAAATTCAAAAAACTTTATTTGTCCCTGAGGAGATGAACTGATGGACGATTCCCACATACCTAAAGAGAGGCACACAAAAAAAACTAAGACAACTGCATTGCAACACAGAAATATTTCAGTTTTTATTTAAAAAGATACAGGTCTGACACATCTAGCTTTGTGGTTCCTCTATCTCAGATGCTGTGGCACACATTTCCACCCCATCCCTACAGCCCATCTCTATTCTCCAGCTGAGAAAGTGCTTGCTTTAGTAACAGGAAGGGGAGAGTTTTACAGCAGTACCAGCACACACACACACACACTGTCACAAAACCACAGGTTAATAGTCACATATCAGGGCTATGGGTCCCGCTCTTGGTCCCCAAACACACACTTAAGCAAATTAAAAGTCACACTGCTGGGTAAAGTATGGTCTAGTGATGATGGCAGCACTCTCCCCCCATCAGCTTAAGGCTTGACCTTTATGCCCAGGCACAGAGCCAGCTCGCTCTTCTGGATCTTTCCATCGCGATTCATGTCGCAGTGGCAGAGCAGAACCTGGCGGAACTTGTCCAAGTCCGTGGCGCCGATACTGGGCTGAAGACGGGACAGATGGAAACAGGATGGGACTTAGTGCCTTCAGACTCTGAGAAGGATGAGTTACTTTGATGATTAAAATGTGGAATTTCAGGGTTTTCACATCAAACTTGGTAGAGCACAAGGAACAGAGCCCCTTAACATCTTCATGGTGAAGAGAAGGAACCTGAGATTCCTAAAGATCTAGACATTCAGACCACAGCCCAAAGGCTTCTGCAGGTTTGCAGTCTGCACTCATCTACTATTATGCGTATAAACACAGAACGTGTGTCTAACCCCCCCACCCACCCACCAACATACCTTAACTAGCTCCATCATATCTTTCACAAAACCATCCACCTCTGGACCCTCCAAAGCTCCCGTTTTACTCTGGAATAATAAGAGGTTCATGAATACAACTGAGGAACGGCAACAGTAAGTCCTTTTACTTCATACTAGTTATACAACTGAAGAAGTCTGTCCATCCATTAATTCATCATCCATCCATCTATGCCTCTATCCACTCATCCTCCAAAATTTTCTCCTGGACAGGTCTATGGAAGAAAAACACCACAAGACTAAATGGTTTGTAATAAATGACACTATTCTACCTCTAGCAAGAGATTCAACTAAAACAGAACCATCTTTCATATTTTAGTGTCAACAACAAACCCATTATCTCCAGTGCTTGAGAATGGAATAGTGGACTGACAGTAGGGTTTTTATTTCACTATGAATAGACATACTGTTCTTTACCAGTGATTATTAAAAGTTAGTTTCACATTACTGAGGACTTCTCAACAGACTGAGGAGGAAGACTATAGCAGAGTAAAAGCTTTAGTTAACTGCAGTCTATAAAACCGTTTTTGGCCAGGCGACTTTCAGTGAGATCCAATGCATGTGATGCAATGTGAATATAATACATAATGCATTTTACCCTTGGCAACGCAATCTTTACAAAAGCAACCAAGTTTTAGGACATTTACAGCAAATATGATGAGTTAATTAATGGTTCAGCACACACTTGGAACTCTTCAAAAGTTGATTAGTTTATGCTGATTGAGCTCAGATAGAGAAGGTGCCTCTTAATCCTTCTGCAGAACTTCCCAGATCTGCCTTATGGCTTCTCCTTCATTTTATTAATAATTCTTAATCTCTCTTAGAAAATACATATATTGGCCTATATTGCATTACAGATCATCAGCCCCAAGGGTGTAATGGACCAGTGGGCTACCAGCATGCCCTGTAAACATTGGCTGTGGCCTCAGAATGGCCTCTATACTCACAACGTCGTAGTGAGCGAATATTTTCTCAAAGTCTCGTTTCCTCTCTTCTTGACTGGATGCCTGGAACAGAGGTTTATTGTACTGAGGAATGAATTGCACTGACCGCAGGAAAAGACTGGAGCTTGGATTAAAAGAAATACTTTGACTTACGTCTATTTTAAATTGCAACAGAAAGTTCTCCTGAAGAGCCAGAATTCTGGTAGGAGGAGCACAATGGTTAGCTTAGCAATCATTAACATTTTTGAAACCGCATTTCTTTTTTAAATATTTTCTTCCTTCACTATTTGGACAAAAGGCTTACCATTTACTTAAAGGGACATGAATAATGTAATAGTACATGCTTACTCGATGCATTAATTAACCAGTAACTAAGTATTAGTTACATACTGATCCCATGCTTGTTCATCATTAATAAATTATGATAGTTTATATATTCCATTCAGGCAGTATATTAGTTAACAGTTAACCCATGAGTTAATAATGGTAAGACACTTGAGGGCAACAATACTTAACTCCATATATGCTCAAGTATTCAATATCTATGAAAAAGCCAATTTAGGGGATGAAAATCCTAAAAGCAATGTTTGGTACAGAGTGAGACCTCCATTAACCATCAGATCACTGATGATATTTTTATCAAGCCACTACCTGGCTAAGTCATTCAGATCCAGCTGACCATCTTTATTTCTGTCAAAAATGTTCATCTGCAAGAAAAATCAGAAATAAAACAAAGAAGTATCAATATTTTCCTTGACTGAAACACCTTTTATACACACAAACAAGCGGAAGACCAAAGAAAAAAATCAACCAGAAAGTGTTCCACAATCGTCCTACCAAACACAAACATCAGGGTTTCATTTATGAAATGGGGCCACATGTGGTGAAAACTGAGCTGATATTAAACGCTTCCTCCTGCATGGATGTCAAATACCGGCATCCTGCTGATCAGGCAAAATGACATGATTGCTTCAAAGGACAGAATAATCAGTCACTCTAAATGCCTGCCTCAGAGTCATCAACATTAGGAAGTTATTTGTGATTGAGTGGTGATGGAAATACCTTATCCTACAAGTCGGTTTTCCCAACCTGGTCCTCTGGGATGCACAGACAGTCCACATTTTTGCTCCTTCCCAGCAGGAGGGAGCTGAGAAGGAAGCAAAAACACGGACTGTCTGGGGTCCCTGGGGACCAGGTAGGGAAACACTGCGATAAGTCATTGCAGTTGGAAAGCAGGACTACAACACAGGCTTTCCATAAGGACTGACTTCAGCTCCACGTACAGTAGGAGACCCCGTGTCAGCTTTCAAGTGTTTTGTATGTGGCTCACTAAAGCCAATCAGATCTAGCTATAAATATCCACCTCACACAGCAGTCAAATCAGTGCTGCATTTATCCCTGTAGCATAAATGACATGATTTAATAATGTGCAAGTTAAAACTATCATGACCTGAGCATTTTGTGACGGTGTCACCTCAGATTCGCACATAACTTACAGATCATTTTTGGGGAGGTCTGCTATGTTAATACAATTCATCATTTACCTTTACCATTTACCTTTCCTCTGATATGTATTTTTGAGGGCCATCTATCCTCAGGAAAGAAGCCAGGAGATCTAGCCAAGACCCAAACGGCATGTTATGACTGTGCACATGAAGCTCTTAGGTAATTACTTCTGGTGCTGAACTGATCTCATTGTGCAGTACTTGGGGGATCAGACTCCAGAATCAACCACAACCAGCAGAAGAGTTGGGGGGGGGGGGGTTTGTTACCAGGGTTTCTGTGTATTTGTCCAGCTTGCTGGGGGACACAGCCTTCTTATGCTGGACAATCAGGTCCTTCAGGAAGCTCTTAAAATGCGAAAGAGAGAAATCAAGCGAAGTCCCATTTCAGTGACTACTCAAATACTGGTCACTCTTCTCATAGATTTCCTCCACTCTCTCCCCCAGAAGGACAGCGCCTCCCCCTGGGACGTCACGGAAGCACAGATCACCATGGACACCGAGAAAAGCTATAGACAGATATGGGTCCTCTTCTGAGAAACGACATGCCTGGGCAAACAGAGCAGATGTAGGTCTGCCGCTGACCACTATGTACACATCAGCCTGTGTGTTTTCCCCTGATAGGCCTTAGTGGTTGCTACAGAACTCAGTTTGCAAACAAATAAAAATCAATGCAAGTGAGGAGATTGAGGAGCAGAAATCGCACCCAGCCTGTGGTTCGGCCAATGGGGAGCAAAAATCGCACCCAACTTGTGGTTTGGCCAATGGGGATCAGATGGTATGAGGCTGCATACCTTGAGTTCCACAGCTGAGATGAATCCACTCCTATCCATGTCATATTTTCTCCAGATCTGTGGGATGATAAACAGAAGATGGTAGCAGCAAATCTGGACAGATAGCGGCTGTATCACAACTGACTTAATGATGTCGAGATCATTTCCTATATTGTCTCGGTGTTAGAAAATGTTTAGGTGGTATATTTTCATGGTGAATAATTGGATGTTTAATTGATCACATTTAATTATCATCAGTTAATATATTTAGTATAAATATATTTACTATGTTAGCAACTTACATAGTTGGAACCATGCAGCTGAATGGGTCTAATTATATAAGTTGCGAACGGGAGCTATTGGAAAACGTATCCCTCAATAAGCAGAGTAGTGAACTGTGGGATGGAGAGAGTGCATGGATGAGTGGAGCTCACCTTCATGAACTCCACACTATTGTCCAGGGGAGTCTCCCGTCGGAAGAGTAGGAGGAAGTTCTCGTCCTCGGGTAGGATCATATTGGCCAGCTAGAAATACAAAGGGAATCTGGGTACACCAGCATCTCGAACAACATTCCTGCTCCTCTGAACTCCGCACCACAGCAACACCCCTGTCAGCCAACGCTGAGACATGTGGTGAAGGTTTACAATACCCTACATGACTCAAACTGGCACATTGCTCCATGGAGATTCTCCAGACATAAAAAATGCATCCTTAATAATAATAATAATAATAATGTCTTGAAGAATTAGTTGAACTCTGGACAAAAAATCAATCGTGGTGAATGGTAGAATTACTGATAGAAGACACTTTGAAAGTCAGGGTGCGTGGTGTTGCCTTCCAACCTCAATCACTGTCAGGTTTAACCTGCTGGGGTGTGTTATACCCGCTGAACACCAAGGAGGCATGGTAAACCCAGCCACTGTCACTCTGTAGGTTTGTTTCTCACGTCACATCAGGAGAATTGTGACAGGCTCATTTTCAAAACAATTTGGAGAAGAGGTCACATCGTGAGGGTGGAGTAAAAAGAAAGGCGCAGGCTGTAGTCTGGGCGCATACATCTCTGGGCAAACAACACACGCTCCATCCACACAGATTTATTGTAGCTGGTCCCATTAGTGGAACATTCCCAGTGCTAACGTCTGGGCCAAAGCCAAACCGGGCTCCTCAGGAGAACTGTAACTCAGCTGTTATTAAAGGATGCTGCTTTTAAGAATGTTTATCGATTCTTCTTTTCTGCAAAAACCATACGGATCATAGTGGAAAAAGCACGCTGTTCGATGATATATCATGTCACAAAGCGAAAGAATTGATTTTCACACTGGCCAAAAATGGCAAGGAGTCATTTTCACACAAATACGACTAGGGTGCCCAAGGGGGTCTCTAGGTTCCTAAGAGTGTATCAGGGCGTCTAAGGGTGCTTCAGGGCACCTAAGGGTGTCTCAGGGGGCCTATGGGTGTCTCAGAGCACCAAAGGGTGTGTAGCATCCTCAAAAGAATAATGACCCCTCAGGTTGGAATCAATCAGGGCATGACTGTGACAAGGTTGGGAGGTTGTACCTCATCACTAATTTCAGATGCACCCTTTGTGATTTTGTCCTAGACTCGGCAGCAGTGCTGCTTGAACTCTTGGTGTGTCTTCCTGGATTGGCAATCAAGTCCCTTCAGGAGAGCACTCCATCATGGTGGAACCCAGAAGAGCCTATTCTGTACATATAACAAGGTCACGTACATGCAGTGACATGAAAAAATGGTCTATTCCCAAAAGGATCCTAAGTGCTACTACAATGAAGGTACTACCTCTAAGGGTTTTACTGGAACTCATTATGTCTATGGATACACCCTTAATGGCAGACAGATGGATCAACACGCCCATTCAAATTGGTCTGATTGCTGGTTCAGATGCAGGCATTGACCATTAGCAACAATGCATGAAAATACAGGGCAGTAGCATTATTCTTGATCAGACTGTAATCAGATTCACTGTGATGTACGTCAGGGGTCTTTGTTTTGGAGCAGATGGTCCACAAACCGCCAGAGCGATGACTGAGACGTACCTCATGTATCTGGAGTCGCCCATCAGCCGTGAGATCGTAAGCGGTCATAAACCTTCCCTTCAACTGCTGAACTTTATCTTCCGTTATCTTCTCCTAGAAGGAACAGCACAGCAAGACGTCTGCCGGATTACGTGTCTGAGAGCTCTGAGACAGCATGTTGGACCGTGTTAAACAGTTGCTGCTCCAGTCTGGTTCCAATGGATATTAAAACGGACATTATGGAGGCAATTTATGATTTCATGCCAGCAAAAGCAGCAGTATCACAAACAATCAGTAATTTAATATCAAAAAGTCAAAAAGATTATGATAAAAACTTTTTTCTTTTCCATTTCAAGAAATGTTTGACTGATTACAAATGAAGCTTATCTTCACTAAAGAAGTTCACTCATAAAGTAACAATACTCATATAATACTCTTACATAATACACCAGTTTTCCTTCTTAATAAACAAAATACCTTGATAGAACATGCATGTTTCATTATATCAGGTTTTAAACCCGTTCTTTATTTCTAAATATTTGCAGTCAATCTAACCATTTGAAGAAATAACTGCAGGCCGTTGATGTCCCTCATGGGTTTACTGTGAGTTACATCATCACTGAAATGGAACTGTTGGATTCGGTGCACCCAGGTGAAACAGGGGATTGGCTTGTGTTTTTACACCCCCAGACTCCACCCCTAATGCTCTAAATCAACCAATAAGAGGCAGATGGAGGGGGGCTGATGAGGGAAGGGCTGCTGAAATCTCTCTTTTGAGCAATCACATCTTAGTCATCACATCGGAAAAAGCCAATAAAGTGATGGCAGGTATCATACATAAAAAGAAAATTCTAAAAGCTATTCAATGTAGCATTTCTAATAAAAACCACCGCATTACCTGCTTAGTTATGTATAAAGCTGAGGTAACGGGTAATCCATTTATATACTGCAGGCCTACCAGAATTGTTGGCAGGCAAACACGGAGGTTACGTGGTAGACAGTCACACAACACTAAAGCACATCAGGGTGACCCATATAACACAGGTGAGGGTATATGTGTTACTCAGGAGCGCTAATACTCACACTAAGAAATACATATGCTAATCCCAGCAGTAGCCTACTACAAAGAATATATCTCCAAGACATAAAAGTCAGATGATTATCTAGATAGATAGATGGATATGCAGAAGGATGACACTTTATTAATCCTGAAGAAAATTTAGGAAATTAGAATACTATTGAGGCCTTCTATTTAAACTATAATTTAGAAATGTCAGAAGTTGATTCTGGTGCTAGACCTAGCGTGCCGGCAAATGGAAAACTATCCAACCTAATGAGCACATGAAATGAGAGGAGTTAATATGGTAATGAGGCCTTAATTTGTTAATTTTCTTGGTTGTTTATAATTGGAAAGGGAAGTTCGCCTGATCGTGATCTTTGTTAAAAAGGCGGAATGTTTCCCGGGTCTTAAAGACCAACTCCCCCTGCCCTCAGGACAGTAACAACCCCCGCTGACATAAAGCAGGGATTCCCGATTACAGCGGCGTTCACGCTACAATGCCATTACAGGGTCCCGGAAACAGGATGACTTTATTCGATTCTGAACCTAATATTTTATGAAAATGACAACAGAAACCACACTGAAGTAAGCTGAGGCCTAAAAAACCCACCATAACTGATGAATGTATTAAGAAAAAATATTCTCATTTGCAAGCAAAACAAGCAAATAAACCAACAATAAAATATAACCTACCAGCTCCTTTTAACAACATAAAACTTCAGACGACATATTACTCTTTACGAATTATAGCCTACAGTAACAATGCATCTCCCATCAGCAGACGAAAAAAAGACTTCAAAAGTGCGTTAAGAACTGGAAAGGCTGCTCCCTCTGCTAAAGTGCTTCATTAGCTGGATATGTTGTCTAAAATTAAACTTATTATTACCTTTTTGATGGACAAATGGCCCCGGAAAATGCTGGGATCAATAAGAAATGCATGCATAGTGCCTTAATGGAATAATGCGTTGTTTGCTCGCCGCAGGGACAATGATGAGGCCTTTTAGTCTAATTTATTTTTTTTATTATTAATAACAACTTGTGGTCGATTTTTTTAAAGGGTGACGATGTGTGAAAGCGGTTATTTACTCACGCCCGGTCGCAGTTTCATCATCATGTGGCGGAAAAAGTCATCCAGCTCTTTGCCTTCGATGTAGCCATTATCTGTTAGAAATGCACAGTCTTTCGAGTCTCAAACTAATTAAACGCAATCAATCAAAAGTTGAATAAAACATAGACCTATACACTTTGAAAAAACAGGCCTATATATTTTTAACTCCAAAAGTTATAAACATATTTATGGATTTAAACACTCCCTATAAACCATTATCATTTATTATCGCCTTACCGTCAGCATCAAAGTGCTGCCAGATAAGGAGGAAATCGTCGGCGTTGTCAAACGCTATGTCCATGATACGGGCGAATAAGGCAGTAGTCTGCTGCTGATGCCGCGATGTTGTTCTCCACAATAATACTGTATTTCTTTGGTTTTTAGCAGGCAGCAGTAACCCCACCTCCTGGGTGCGGGGTCATGTGCAGCCTCCCTGTACGCGGGGTGCTTCTGCCGAAAGCGCAAATGAAGTAACAGGTGGCAGGATCCTGAATACTTAAGTCCTTTCATTTGCAGCCAGGTGAAACTGACGATAAAAAAAGCAGAATCATTGTATTTATGCCATCTGGTCAGGTATGCAGCATTATATTGCACCACATACAGACAGTCCCCTGTAGAACGTCCGACTTACAGAGAACTCGAACATACGACTGGATCGCCATAAAGCTCATTACATGAAAAAATTCTGATTAAGTCGAATTTGTAGGAGAGTTGGAAAATAACAGGCCTATAGTACCACTAATAATAATTATACGGTAATAACAACAGTCATTACATCTGTTACTATATTGCACCGGCGAACCACTGAAGCTGCGCAATGTTTCACAAGCGTCACAAAGTAGTTCGTTATTACGAACCATTACACTTAGCGAACGGATATCGTTCGTAACCTGAGACTGCCTGTAATCGAATAATTATATATTTTTTAGTTCTTTATAAATTATCGTGTCATTAAAATGTATAATTACATTTTTAAAAATGTTACGCAATAACAATGAAAAGCTCATTCAAATTGGAAGAATTAAGGCAACCTTTGTATGATTTTAGTATTTGATGGAAGTTTAAAAACAGGATCTAGCTAATTTTATGTGTAAGGCTCCATTTTATACACTAAACATGTTTCTTAGCTGACTGTACTGGGAGGTAAGTGTCAGATAACAAGCACGTTCTTCCCAGTTTTTGCTGCGACTTTTTGTCGCCTTTCCAAGTGAACACTGCCACCGTGTGGCCCTTTAGTCAATTGCATGGATACCGCTTTCCAGGTGCATTAACACACAAGGTAGTTCCAAACTCTGCGATGGGCTGGCCCCCCATCCAGGGTTGTTCCCTGCCTCGTGCCCGTTGCTTCCGGGATAGGCTCCGGACCCCCCGCGACCCAGTAAGGATAAGCGGTTTGGAAAATGGGTGGATGGATGGATGGTAGTTCCAAACTTCGGAGGAAGAGCGACAGAAAAGGCACAGCAGGCAACTACTTGTGGCCGGAGCCGGTTACATAGTACATGGCAAGACAAATATGCTTTATTTATCGATTCTGCTTTTTACAAAAATGAAAATAAAGTATAAGTTATGTGTATTAGTTTCTTTATTGATATTATTTAGACCACGCTAAAATAAAAGTAACATTTTACCATGTGAGGGAAGGATGAGTTGGAGCGTGACATTAAGTTTTATGTAAACATTTAAAGGAACAGTAGTCGATTTTCAGTCTGCAAAAATGTTTTAATTGGTATAAATATGCACATAAAGAAATAACCACAGCCTATATAACAGTTTAGTGAAACAATTTACATGACCAAAAATTATGGCATTGCATAATAAAAATCTAAGAAGCAAAAGAAACAGAAACCAATTTACCAATAAAAGTGTTTCCAGTATGTCAGACGTGATGGATGTGAATTTAGTATAACATTACATTTCCCTTTCTGCATGTAAATGTACATTTATTGTGCTTAATGTGCAATAAGAAACCTAAAAGTCGTTTTGGTATTAACACAATATACATATTTTTTTTATTAAATAAAAAAGAAAGTATTGTTTAGAATTTAAAAAATCACTAAGCACTTTATTTTTTAATAAATTACATATATATAAAAAATCATTTAGCGGTGTGCTTAGTTCAGTACCATAGCAATATAAGATCTGTGTACACAATGTGTGTGTAAATACATTTACATGTATATATACACACACATACATGTATTGATACATGTTTCATGTATGTACATAAACTCCACATGCATGTCCGGCAGAATTCAAAGAGCCAATGTGTTATTCAGTCTGTAACAGGCAAGAGCCCGTCACCTATTTTTTCATTACTTAAGGTAACTGCAAACATTTTTTATGACGAAAACATGAGACAGAAATAAGACGGCAAGTACAAGGGACATCCTGCTGGAACACGTTGCAGGGTATAGGAGATGTTAGTAGTGCAGTGCTTTCGAGACAAAGGTATGAAACAAAATTCGGCAGATTTAATGACAACAGTTCTGAGGTTTTCTTCCGTAGATTGAGAGTATAGGCAAACGGCGTTTCTGAACACCACCGCACGTTAAATTACGTAACGCGCAACACTGCGTCCCCAGCCTCATGCATTTCCTGGGTGCGCAAAACTGTCACAGCGGTCAGTAAAAATCGGAAGTGCAGCATACAGGCCAAGGTAACCATTAAGTGGATCGCTAACGGAAATTCTGTTTTAAGACAGCAGAAACGGCAAATCACAGTGACCGCGGGCACTGTCCCACATGCAGCACGATCCATGGCTTGTCTCCCTTTGCAGTTACACAGGGATCGAAAGAGGGTTGCAAGTCCTCTTTTTGGACTACAATTTATAAGATTACTCCATCTGTTCAACTGACATGAGCACACACGAACATACTCCTTCGATTTGGTCCTGAATATTATTGTAGATGTACGCTGTCCTCAATACTATGATTTCTGATTCCTGATTAGAGACTGTGACGGACACACGAGGTCCTATTTGCCATATTCAATCAGAGCTTCATGTTCCCTCATATAAAAATAAACTCTTTGTCGGGGTCCTCGCCCGCATCCTGTGACTTCCCGCCCTGGCCCCGGTCCTTGCTGGGCTGTTTTTCCTTGGCTCTGGAGCCGCTGTCCTCGCACCCTTGTCGGTTGTGACTTTGGTGCTGTGAAGAATCAGCCGCAGAGGCTGTCCTCGCTGTCGGTGAAGAGGGAACGATACAACAATATGAATGAGCACCAGGGGGTGCTATTGGCCACCAGCGACAAACCTCTGGTTACATTTAGGTAAATTAAAAAGAAATTGAATGAAACCTGAAATCCTTTTTTTTTACCATAAAAACTCCTCAGTGAACAGTTATATTCTTTTTAGAAACTTACAAAAATAAAATCTTGATGACATTAAAATCAAATCATAAAACGAAGAAACATTTAAGACAAAAAATGTGCACATTCCAACTGACACCATTTAAAACTGGATTAACACAATTCCTTTTTTAAATGATACATTAATTGCATTACAATAAATCGTTTCACAGGTACAGCCTCTGGAAGCAAAATGTTTTGGTGTCATTTGGAACAGGTCAGAGTATATCCAGTTTCATTAACAGCAGCTTTGCTGGATCAATATTTCCAGTCAAACCAAAAACATACATGTTATTCTTGAGCAATTTTTAACATGAGAAAGCTCCTGAAATGAACCATGTTACACTGTGACATTTACACTGTGACACTGACCAATGGAATAAATTAAAGCTGAAAAGTATTAGATGAAAGTGGAACGGGATAGGTCTAACCAGGTTCGGGGCGGGACTTCCCATGCTCCTGCTCGCCCACTTCCTCAGCAGTGCTGGCACTGTATTGGTGGGCAGGTCTGACTCTCACGGCAGCCACAGGCTTATCAGGCTCTTGACAGAAATCAAACACGCTACCATCTCCCGCGTGATCCACTGAGGAAGAGGAGTCTGGTCTTTAGCTTCTATTCATCAAAGGACCCCACTAATTAGCCTCATGCTACATTATCTGCTAACTGTTGAATCAACATCTTCTCTGTTAAGACTGTCAGGGGTCGCTGCTCAGCATCATTGCACAGAGAGCGAGGACATTCTGCAGCATGAGATGATATGAAATATTCTCGCTGTTTTCCAAGCCTTCCAAGCAATCCTGGAGGCTCCCAAGTTAATGCATGAGACACAGTTAAAAATGTCATGCCGTCATCAAGCATGAATAGAAAGTCCCTGGGTTTAATGTTATTTTAAAAATTTGTTTAAAACTTCATGAGACTCAGGTGAGAAGTTTGAGAAGTCATTTCCTTACACTGAGTCTGTGGGGGTGGTTCGTTACATAATATGTGACATAATGGGGACATCAGCGCCACCTGAAGACCAGCTGACAGATTTCGAAATTCAAACCTCCATTGAGTTTTTCCAGAAACTGCAGCTGCTAATTGATAAATGGGCCGGAATAATGACTTCCTAAAATTAGATGTCATCAAACCTAAAATTAGGTCTGATGAGGATTTTATTTTAAGGGCGCCTTTTTTTAAACTGTCAGCCCAGGGCACATGAGGAAGGGTGGAATGAACGGGGAGCTTTGGAGTATAACAGACAATGGTCAGATTGGGACGTCCTGTTTGGGTGATCCGTCTGAGAGAGAATAGTTAAACTGTGATTGGGGAGAATTCACACTCAAATCAAAACAATGCATGGTCTCACAAAAAGACTAAAGGTGAAGACACACACAGGGCAATGCTGCTGGTCAGCTGCCAACCAGGTGAGACAAAAGGCGACTCATCTGGACCTGGATGATCACGAAATGTTGCAGACTGCTGATTAAATTTTGTCAAGTAAAAATTTGTTGGGAAAATTAATGGGGGAAAGTGTCCAAGCAACATTGCCCAGAAACACTGCGCACTAAGTTTACCGTGTATCATTCCGCCAAAGAACCAACGACAGAAAATGGCCAACAGACATGACATGAAAAAAAGTCTAAAAAAAACCCAGCAAAGACAGGTTGATCGTAATAGCAGTGCAGGGTGGGCGGGGCTTGCAGATGCAGGTCACATGACATTGCCATTAATGGTGGTTCTATGGACTACTTCCTTAACTTAAGCAATGCTGATTAAACCAAGACATGAACTCCTGAGGGAACGTACCTTCTTCAGCAGACCCTTTGCTCCCAGATACCCCAAAAAAGGGGCCTCCCTGGCCCTCCCTCTCCTTGTCCGAGGACTTCCTTACAGGGTGAGGGATCAAAATCCCCTTGGGGGATGCATTCCCGCCGGGTGACTCTGAGCATTCATCTTCAGATGGGCAGAAGGTGACGTAATGACACGGGAAGCCAAGACAACAAGAGTAGACAGATATCACCATCTGTGTTGGCTGATAACATTACTTTGAGCCATTTTGTAGGCAACGAGGCTTGGAGCTCCCCCTGGTGGCTGGTCATACCCACACGTACCTGTGCTCCGACTGGTGCTAGTGCGTGGTTTCTGGGGTATGGCGGGGCGGGCAGCAACGGCGGGCTTGGGGCCCTGGGGCGGGGGCTTGGGGCTGGCTGAGGGTGGGTTGGAGGTGGAGGTTCGAGGCTTGGGGGCTGCCTCCGGTTTGCCCTCGCTCCTTGGGTTCTTCTCGGGGGAGTTGACATCACCCTCGCCCTTTGGGACTCCAGCCGTCCGGCTCTCTGCCCGGGATGAGTTTCCCCTCACTGTTGGTAAAAAAAACCAGCAGGTGGCGTGGTGGTTAAGGGACTGCACTCCACACCAAGATGACACATATGCAAGGAGAGCTTCAGTAAGTAATTGTAATAAAAAATGTCAAAGAACTAAATTCCTGTGCCTTCATACATAAATTTCTATGCAATTAAATGCATGCATGCATCTTTGAACTGTTATCCCTATAAAGGTTTGTGGTGAACCTGGAGCCTAAGACACACAAGGCAGGGGACACCCTTAATGGGATGTGAGTCTGCCACAGAGCTCACACACTGAGACACCACAGGGAATTTAGAGTTGCTTAACTGCACATTCATAGACGGAGGAGGAAAATGGCATACTGAAGGATGCCCATGCCACACAGAGAAGCAGAGACGGGATTCGAACACACAACCCACTGAGCCATCCATATTCAATACCAGGTACTGAGCAACCTTCTTCCCCCCATAAGGCCTTGCTCACCTAAGCATCCCCCCCCCCCCTCCCCTCCCCTCCCCTCCCCTGTCCGGTAAACTCACCTGGCCCGCTGCCATCGGGCCGGTCTGGACTAGACGAGACGTCGGGGGCCTGTAAGAGACCACAAAGCAGCCATCTGTCACCGGCTACAGGAGTCATTGGTCTTCACAGCGACTCCCATGGAGAAAACCAGAGGATGTCTGTGTTTACATTCGACAGCCATATCATGTAGTCTGCTGCCATACCTTTATCATATGACACCCTGTTTATCCTGCAAGCCCAATTGTGTCACGCGGCAAACATGATGTTCGGTCACAGACCAGGGGGAGTTCTTTTGCCCCCCCCAAAGCATTATGATCTGCAGGGCTCAGCCCCCGCTGCATATTTAAAAGAAAAACGAGCTTAATTCTGCCTGGCATAACCACACGTTTCCCACATCATAACGGCAGTTTTCAAATCCTTTCCATGACCCCATTCTAAGCTTTGACAGGATAAAATCACATGGGCTTTCTGTGCAGGAGGGGGAGCTTTCTGCGTAGCCCCCCATGAGCAAATACCATAAAGCCTCTTACAAGGGTCTGCCACATTCCCCACTGATGAGGGAATCTCCCCCCCAGAGGAAACACCCGTATAATAAAGGCGGGCTACCTTTGCTGAACGTGTGCATGTGGATAGGTCATATTTGAGTATTGGGTCACGCAGTCATGCAGAACGCCCACCCCCCCCACTAAGCATGGCCCCAGACTGACCTGAAATCTCACAGACCCTTGGTGGATTTGAGGCTGCATGGATTCTTTTGGATCACACAAACAATGATCCAGAATTAAGGACAAAGGAGCTGCTTCCTATTTGCCCCTGACTTTAAGTTCAAAGTTGAAAGTCCTGTATAACCCCAAAGTCCCGTATAACCCCAAAGTCCTGAAAACCATTAATGCCCAGACTGAGAGATATTTAAAGCTGGCCACCAGAGGGCACTACATTTACACAGAACTGTCTTAGGATGCCTATGTAGTACAAGTTAAATTCCCTAGAACAGCCTCCCTTAGCGCGTTCCTCGAGGACCTCCAGGCGGTCCACGTTTTTGCTCTCTTCCTGGGACCATATTGAGAAACTGCCCCCAGAACATCTACTCAGGGGTGGCACTGACAGTAGTACGATAAAAAGGTCATGCTCATGTGAGAGATGGAAGATTCCGCTGCTTACAGGCTCAGCACTCCCCGACCAAAGAGACACAGAGTATATTTCCCAACAAGACTGTCACATATCATCCCTGGCTTAGACAGTCAAATAAAATTACAATTTTTTCCAATTAAATGAAAACTGAGTTAAACACGACTTCATTTTAACTAGGTCAGCATGATATTTCATTATTTGTTAAACAGATGAATCATTCAGTCAGCAGTGGATCAGTCCTTAATTGTTCAAATTCTAAAAATCAACAGGAAAACACCATTGGATATTTAAATAATGAACATATTGATTTTAAAGAGCAAACATAGATGTTTCCATTAGTTATTCCTAATAAAAATTAATGAAAAAAACACCCAAAGCAGAAACCAGCCCTGCTGTGCCGCATTAAATCTCTGCAATCTGTGCTTTTTCAAAATTATTTCTCAAAGCATAAGTGTGAATCGCCTCCGGTTAAGAAATTCTGATGGCAAAGTGTCTGGATGGAATCCCAGACCCATGTCACGCTCACGACAGCGTAGTAAACAATCCCCCCTCTCCCACAGGGTCGTGTTGAGGCGGGCAAGAAATGCACACATACTCATAAGGACCATTGTTCATGATGCAATACTGTGCAAATTAAAGCAACATCAACACGGAAAATGACAATAGCAGTGATACGTGGCTCCAAACGGTGAGCACATTAAGGCACGAGGAAAGAAGGTAGTGGGCGAGAGTATGGCCCATATGGATGGGCTCGCCTTCCAGGCACTGGGATCTGGGAGAAGCGAACCCACCCCCTACCGTCACAGCAAGCGCCGCTAGCACAGAGACAGCTGGTGTGTGGACACAGACCTTCTGGGCACCGGCTGCCCTCCTCTCCTGCTTGGCCTTCATCTCGGCCAGCAGGCAGCTGCCCATGACCTGGACCCCATAGCGCCTGCTGCCCTGGGGGCTGCCTTTGCCGTCACCCTCCGAGGCCTCGTCCACTGAGTCGGGGGTTTTCAGCTCCTCTGAGCGGTCCGAGCTGCTGCTGTAGTCCGTTGCCGGGCCCTTGGTCTCCTTGCCCTTGGCTGGATCCGGTGCAGTACTCCGGAGCTGGCTGTTCTTGGGGGAGGGGGGCTGTTCAACTCCCGCCGAGGCTGGGGCGGAGTTTGCTGGGGTAGCCATCGCTGGGGTGATTGTCGCCGGGGCGGGCGTTGCCGTGGTGACTGTCGTCGGGGCAGCGGCTGCCTGCCCTTTGTCGGACTTGGAGGAGCGGGACTTGATGAGGTTGAGGAAGCCGCCCTTGCGCGAGTCCCGCCTCTTCTCGCCGTCTTGAGATTCGGAGGACTTCAGGGGGGGCTTCCTGGGAGAGAGAAAGCGAGAGTGCAGTGACCACAGGCGGCAGCGAGAAGCATCCGACAGGACAGGGCAAAAAAATCTCAAAAACATATAGCTGAAAATGTTACATTTCAGAGGGATAAACAGAGGGATTAATCCCCATTAAGAGGAATAATCATTACAAGTTTAACTATCTAAATCAAGATCACATGATTTGCACTGCAACATAAAACATGGATGATATGAGGAACATGTGCCGCGTCCGTCACTCCATCCAGGAACTGCATGCACCATTCAGGCCCTTACTTAGTCTCCAGCTTCGTGACCTTCTTGGAGAAGAATTCATCCACGCCCTCGTCCACCCGCCCCATGAGGCCGTTCTGTTCCCCTTCTTGCGGCTGGGCTGTGCTGATCTGCAGAAGGAGACTCAGGCTATCAGTAAGTCAAGCTCAGCTAAACGCAGAGGAGCAAAGGCTGCCCGGTGACCTCGCCCTTACCGGCACTTTACTGGAGCGCACTTTCTTGCTCCGTTTGGGCCGCAGTTTCGTGTAGTGCTGCAGCTTCTTGCCCTCCTCCGAGGGCAGCTCCCCCATCGCCGCAGACGACTTCTTTTCTGCTTTGGTGGAAAGGGGCGGGTCCTCAACATGAATGGGAACATCCTCCAGTGCCTTATCCAGGTCAAATTCCATCTCTGACGGACACACAACAACAACCAATCAGAGGCCACTCGATGGGACTGATGCCCACCTCTTAATAAAATGTGTGGCTTTTCAATTTGATAATGGAAAACAATTACAGAATTGCATCTTTAAGCTACCTCTCAGCCATGACAGCCCATTCTGGTTAATCGGCTGTGGTGGGGTGTAGAGGTGAACTTACCAAAGGCTCTGGACACAGGGCGGAGCATCCGACTGTGAATACTCTTCCTCTTCGTCTTGGGGGTCATCTGCAGGGAGAGACACGTGGGCTGTGAGAGGGCGGCCAGTCACGCTGCAGAGGAAGGGCAAAGCAACAGACCTGCCTCTAGATGGCGCTGTTGCCACCGAGGTGGATCGCGCCGTGAAGGAGTGACCACACAGAGCCCTAAGACCGATCTGACCACCAGTGAGAACCGAGTCATTATAAAACAAGGAGGAGAGATTCTCTGTAGAATTCCCTGTGCGCCAGCAGCCTCATTAAAACTTCACCAACTGTGATACTGACACCCACAGCATTAGAATTACCTGCCCAACAGCAATTTCACCAACAGCGCAAAGGCTTAAGATCAGGTTTTGCACGAGGCCCTGATTTAGCCAGTTGACCCAAAACAACCAAATCGAGTTTCTGTAAGACACATGACTGGAAAAATCCTGACCTTGGAATTTTACAGCGAAATTCCCGCACGGAAACACTAAGTGTTGTGCTGGGTTGCTAGGAGATGTCCCCTTTTCCCTTTGCCTAAAGACATTTCTAAAACGGGCACTGGATCCCCAGACGGCGCCCCCTTGAGGACATGTTTTATTTAGCAAGCGCTAACCTTGCCTTGACTCACATCAGATAGTCATGCCCTTAATCTAGTTAGCTTGCTGCTCTGCGTAACCTCCATCTCCCTCCCCTGCAACACACTGGTTTTCTCCGCGGGATGGAAACCCATCACCCTGAACAGTCACACTGCTGAGATAATCGCAAAAACTAGGGCAGCCATCTTTAGTGTAGCATAATCACCTGCGTGGTATCCAGTTTAAAAAGAAAAGTAAAAAATTGCTAAAAACATCTCAGCATGGATTCTGCTGTTATAATTGTTGCTACAGTCAAATAGGAATTAACTGACGAACTGCACTTCATTTCGTTACTCCAAAATAAAAATTAATGCAAAGCAACCTTTACAGCTGTTACAGAAATAAGTGATAAGATCAAATGTGGGCGCATTTCCACTGCACAAGGTACTGTATTAAAAATCTGGTACTTTCCCTTTTCTACTGAATTCCGGTCAAGTAGCAGAGGTAAGGAGTTCCTAACCAGTAGAGGTGCCAGAGATAGCAAACCAGCTCGGGAGGGATTTGTAAATGTGTTTATTGGTTATGCAAATAACCTGCCTCGCAAACACAAAATGCAACTGCTATCTTGAAAAGGTGTAATTAGGGATTCAGAATACAAGTACAAATAAAGGAGAAATCTAAGCAATAACAGTGGATGTTTGGACAAATGGAGACTCAAGCTTTATTTGCAATGGTCAGAAAAAAGATTCAACGAGTTTTGGATGGCATGACGAGAAATTGTATGTTGAAAGTGTATGTTATAATATTGTATAATATACTGGGGTTGTGTGATATGAGAAAAATGTCAAGAATCGCAATGAATTTCTGTGAATACTGTGATATTTCTGAAGCAAAAGGAGTTCAAAATCTATCTAAAATAAACTACAACCAAACAGAAATTACTCTACCAATCTACCAACAGAGTCTGTTAAATAAGTTGGTGGTTTTACCGCCAGGTATGCCAACAAACGACTCGCTTTTCCTCAGAATAATTTCCACGGAATCCAAACTATTTCCATACAACGGAAAGCAAATAGCTTTTATTGACCATTTCTTCTTTGAATTTGTCCACCCCACTCATTTTCTTAAATCTCTCACAGAAGTGTCTGCGAGTGATTTCTACAGCTCAGGGAGTGTGTGCTGAGCTTGTGCAAAAGCAGAGGCAGTAAAAAAAAAAAGGTTTTAGTGAAACGTAACTCCCTGCAATTGTGGATTATTGTCTGGACAGTATGAAGGTGTGAGAAAACCTGATCTCAATCCAACTGACTATCGCACTCCTCCCATTGTGTGAATTGCACGTGCATAACATGCAATGTCGATATTATAATCACACATCGCCCAGCCTTATAATTCACTAAAATTTGAATTTAGTTTTAAAAACCCTGCCTCTGTTGTAATGATGTCTTTGTGCATCCGTACCAGCCTTTACATTGGAAGTACAGTACTTTTGGTACTTTATTTAAATAACCAGTGCAGTGAAAAAGCACCTTCAGAGTGAGGTGTGTACATATGTGCTCTTATGTGGACAGTAATTGGCAAACAGCTAATGTTAAGATCTAGCACATCAGCAAGAAGCAGCCTAATCACGCATATTATTAGGCCGGGGGTAATGGACAGCAAGCGTAATGTGGAGAGCGGACTGATTTAATGCTGGTCAGGAAGTGGATTCGGCACACCTTCCCACACGTTTCCGATGTGATTCCAAATCGGAAAAGTGTTTAGAGGACAGACGCTTCTCAAATTGAGGGATTTCCACCCCCCTGACCAGGAGCTACTGCAGAACAGATGGAACAGTGATGTACCCTCTGCATAGATAGTCTGCATCCCAGTCAAGAAGACCAAGTTGATGGTTCATTAGCCCAAGCGAGGGGCTTGCGGGTTTTTCAATCTGTTGTCAGGCTAGTGAGTCCAGCCCAATCTTTCGGCGTCTGCCAGGAATGAGGAGTGGGATGTAGCCAGATTCCGAGGGGCTCGGATCAGGCTTTACCGAGAAGATGGAGGGGTGGGGGTGACATTGTGCGCGAAGGGACAGCGAGGAAGGAAGGTGGCAAAGCAGAGAGACGGATCCTACTTACACTCGAGCAGCACAGAGTCTCCATGGGACAAAGCAGTGAGAGAGAAGGACAGGAGAGAGAGAGAGAAGGAGAGAGAGAGCAGAATGAGAAGAACAGGGAGAAGAGAGGACACTGTGAGGAAGCGGAGGATAATCAAAAAGGACAGAAGGCCCTATGGGTGCAGCGGCGCCACCACGTGGTCACGAGCAGACCTGCGGCAAGACGCGGAGACCCAGTTATCATGTTCCTGCACAGGCACTTGAGCTAATAAAGAGGTTCCTGAGTAATTAATTACGTAATTACTCAGCTGGACGCGCTGTTAGCAGAACATGACAAACGGGCCGAACAGCTGGGCTTTCCCGAGCGAATTTGTGAGAACCGCTTATGTACAGTACAGTATACGGGCTGTATGAATGATATACGGGCAAAGATAGATACAGTACTTTATATACGCATAAAAGGCATATATGGGAAAGACAGAGGAAGATAAGGTAAGAGAAACATGAATTGGGGAAGAGGAAGAGGAGAAGGATACTTGTCCTCATTCAGGTAATTTCAAAGTCTTAAGGCTCATCTGCAATCCTTCTCTTTGCTTTCTAGAATCTACAGTTAGGGATTGTCAACCGTCCTGTAAATGGACAAACGCGTCCATGGCAAGACTCGTCTGTGTCCATGGAAAAATGTTGTGGCCGAGATAAAAAACTACGCAGGTTACATTTTTTAATCACACTGTCCAGCTGAATTCTCCGTGGCGTCGATCCCTGCCTTCAGCAATAGAATAAAATAGCGTCAATAGTTTAGGTGTGGAAGTTTACTGTGCTGTTACCAAGCCTGCTACGTGCCTCCTGGGGTGATACCCCCCCCTGGGAGGCTGACAGCTGATCAACGGATAAGTCCGTCGTTCAACCTGTGAGGACTGAATGTTGTCTTTACACAAGCTGAGCCCTCGTGGTCCTTCAGCTAAGGAAGAGGGAGATGAACTACAGGGTGACTTCATGGCTACTACCTGCCCATGTCCTGTGACCTGCTTCACTGACAGGCTAAATACCATCAGACTCAATATGGCTCCTCTCTGTGGGAATATGGGCTGCCACACACTCAAGTGCCTTGAGCTGATTCGGTTGAGAAAGGCGCTACATAAGAATAAATTCAATATAAATGAAAATGTGACCCATGTTATTCTGTGCTTTACATCATCACTAGTAGGAATTATTTCTAAAAACCTGCCGCAGGCCTCCAGGCTTTTGGGGTTTTGGAAACACACTCTTTAGGGTATTCGGAGGTGGGAAACACTCTACACGCAAACCTTTTCACGGTGGGAGATCGAAGGCTGTACGAAAAAGTAAAATCCCAAAGCCGCCAAAGTAATGGAGTCCACAGGGAGACAACAGAAACCCCGAGCTGATGTACGTGATGAGATTCCCGCTCTTGGTATCGCGATTCCCTCCTGATATCTGTCGCTTCACTGGCCTGACGTGGATTTATTTGCAGAGCCACGGCCCTGTGCTGACCGGCGGCTTTTGGTGATCCTTAGCCAAAGTAGAATGAGGAGTGACTAGGCCTGTCATGACGTAATCGCCATTAAATGTGCGATTATCACCAGGGCTCCAGATGACATGTGTAACCATTTGTCCAGACACTGGATTTTCAGTACAACTGGACGTTTACTTACGCACACAGTTTGGTGAGCAGCTTACCAGTGTGCGTAACATCTTCACGAGGTTCCTAGTAAGACCCAAAAGTTAGTCATCTGTATAAATTCAGCGTATCTTTATATTTAACACCGTGGCGGACTGCAGGACGTGAACCCACAGCACCGACACCTTTTTACCTTGTTTACCCACAATATCTCCTCTTTAAAAGATGTTGCAGCTGCTGAGCTGCTCCTTTCTTCCATGATTTACTAAAGCAATGGTGCAAAATGCTCTGCAAACTGAATTTACTGAGCATAAGGATACGCTGATTTGATAGCGACTCCTGACTTTCGGGCTTCACGATACGCATCTCATCAATCTTAGGCACACTACAGATGTGCTTAAGTAAATGTGCGTAAAGTACAGTGAAGCCGGCGTCCGGACAAATGTTTCACCATCCAAAGCCGTGGTGATTAATGCTCTTGTGGCATATAATTGTGATTACAACGCAACGTGAAGGCGGCAGCCCCAGTAGTGACTGTATTTATAAGCCGCCCTCCAGTCTCTTAGCCCGAACCAAAAAGGCTTTCTGTCCAGTCAGGAGAAAATAAAACATGACCTTAAAGAATCCCTGGCAGATACAATAGGCCAAGCTGACATACTCCTACCTGCATGCTAGTAAATTACAGATTTAGTAAATATACTACATTTAAACTGAAATACGAGGAAACTGATCTGATAACACTGATCTGCCAGTAGGACCCAAGAAAGGAACCAATAAATTACGACAGCAAACTCTGTCAGAGGTGCACAACAGGGCTGTAAACCACCCCTCCCCAGTTCTGTTCCTGGAGAGTCAGTTTTCAACACAGTTTGCGGATTTCCCTGATCAAGAACATCTTAATCAGCTAATCGCCAGGTTTAGTAGGTGTGTCTGAGCTGGGAAATCTCTAGACTGTGCTGAAAACTGACCCGAATTGGGAGACCCTGCCAGTAACGATACGAGTTAAATAGCTGACACCTCACTTCATGGGTTTTGCTTCTCTCTCCAAAGCGATTACCGCAGCACTTCTCATTCGTGATAATCTTTTCCATTTTTCAACAATAAAACTCAACAAAGTAACTACAGTGAAAAAACACAATGATCTAAATTTCTCCGCTGATTCTCTTTCGGAATATTTTTCACTCTCTGGAAACACAATGCAGCTCGGTTTCCGTGACAACGGGCGGGCTTCTCTGACCCCGCCGGGAATTTAATCATCTGTCTAACCTCGTAACGCACCTAATCAGGCCTATGGAGTACTTTGCGTGTTGTTTACTGCTGTGGCTCCAGTTTCACCAGCAGGGTGCGCTATAAGCATTACCATGCAAGCTTCCGGGTCGTCCAGCCGCTCCACTTCGGCCAGCCCCGAGGCGGCCCGTTTGGGAGTCCGCTCATCCGAGGCATCCAGCTCCAGCGACTCCTGATGCACCAGCGGTTGACCCTTCCTTGTCAGGTGGTCTGCCTGGGGGAGGGAAATACAGGTAGGAGATATTATTATGCTTGTCCATATTGGATAAGCGGTTTGGAAAATGGATGGATGGATGGATGGATGGATATTCAACCACTGTAAAGGTGGACTGCTTCAACAAAATCAGGATCATGCGGGGGGGGGGCATATTGTCCCAGAGCTGCGGAGGCTCACCAGAGCACGCTGTGAGCCGGAGAGGGCGTCCAAGATCTCATCCACGATACGGTCAGAGAGAAACGAGGCCAATCCCAGCTTCACCTCACTGGGAGTGCAAACAAAAGGAAAGGGAAGAGAAGAAGGGATATTGCCGTGGCGGAGAGGGCAAAGGTCAGCGCTGATATTGCGCTGTAACCAGTGACCTCCCAACCTCCACTGTCAGGACTGTCAAGCGTGAACCAGGAACCAGGAAGAGGGTGGTGCGGCAAGAAAAAAAAACACACCTTGGTGTGACATTACCCATAATGCCGTGAAAGGAAGCAGCCAATAAAACTGTTCCCTCAGAAGATAAACAAATTAAATCAGTATGGCCACCATAATTCACAGAGAACTTCAGGGTATTGCCATCACTTGTTTTGTACTCGGTTTAGGATCTGATCTAATTTGGATATCAATTTCCTTCCAGAATCATCCGCAAATAGTCAGCATCACCTGATCTTATTGATGATGTCGATGCCAGACTCTTCCAGGAGGGTGTCCCTGACGAAGCTGCGGGGCACGACCGCCTTGCCCACGCTGGCCGCAATCAGCTCCTGCCGCAGGTCTGGCCTCTTCATCACATGTGGGCAGAGACCTTCGGCGGCGCCCACCATGGACTCCAGAAGGTTCTGAGAGAAGAGAGACCACAGATACCAAATGCAAGGTGCCTTTGGACCTCTACCTCCTTTGTTCTAAAACAACAGTGAAACGATATATTTAATCATACATAAATATTTAATTACTGCAACAGCTGCTACTGCTTAACAGTAATAACACAGCTTTCACCTGCATGAAAAGAGCTGAAGGTGGAAGCATATTAACATTACTGTATAAGCCTTACTATATTAGCACTACAGTATTAGCATTAGCTTTACCATATTAGCCATCAATATGTACCAAATGATTTCCTAAACACTAAACCTTCTAACAAAGAAATCTGTGGTGTGCGTACTGTGGAGTGCAGTGTCGGAGGGTCCAGAGCACAACAATGGCATTACCCAGAATGACCTGCTTTCTGTTTTTCTCTAAGCAGCCCAGAACAGAGCTGGCTACACATCTGTTATCCTGTCACTGAGATATACTTAACGGTCCGAACAGATACCGGCAGCACCAACGCAGAAAATCCGCATCCCATTTGCATATCACCCAGTAAAATGTCTCCGTAAATAAATAAAATACATAATGTAGAAAACATCTGCAGTTATGTTTATGTTCTACGCGGCTGTTGGTTTTATTGCAGCTATCGAGGCTGAGCGAGCTGCAGAGACAGATGCCTTCCGAGCTCCTACACAGAGCCCGTTTCATAGGCATAATTTAAAGTAATTACTGCCTGAAAGGGGAAGAAAGAAAGACTGGCATCCGGCCCGCAGAAATTAAGAGCTGTAAATTTTGCACATTCACCGCGACCCAGTAGTTCAGTATACAGGCTTCTAGTTAAATGATTTGGGGCAGCTTTGTTGTGCAGCAGTCAGATGAATTATAAAATACGAACAGCAGGGAAACTCCCAGTGGACTTGCACACCACGCCATTGTGGAGCTGCAGTTCGGCCTGAGGTCTCACACCTGCCAGCTGACGTGGATGTGGGTTACGGCCCACCCACGTCCTGAGGGGTCACTGCACTCCTGCCCTTACCTGCAGCTGCTCGTCCATCACATGGGCCACCTCCCCAGCCATGGACTCCAGCTTCTCCTGGATGGGGTTGGCAGAGGTGCCGCTGATCTCACTCCTCGAGGAAGCGCCCAGGTGGTACAGGTTTGGCAGGAGCTACAGGAGGATGGGGGCATCAGCAATACTTACTGGCAGATGCTTTTATCCATAACAATGTACCAAGAAAGAGGGGTCAGGCAGTCCCTGGAACAACCGGGAGGGAGGGGCCTTGCTGGGGGGCAGGTGTTATAAACTAGCATTTCAATTAAAAGGCCTGAAATTCACTTAAGTGCTGAGTTCTTGCTGTATGCTGATTGGTCAGTCTCCTATAATCATGCATGTGTCACTAATATGAAACAGCTGGACGCATCTATCAGTGAAGGAAACAAATCAAAGTACAAGAAAAATTGAAGTATTCAGCCAATCACTGTTTGAAAGTAGTTTGTAAAACCTGAAGTAGTTGATGCGTCCTCCCTGACATGGTCACCCTACCCAACAAAGACATCACTCTGCCAACCATTTGAACTGGACACCTTCTGATTACCACTCATGTTGGTATGTCCCACAGAAGGACCCTTGGAGAGTCTGTCCTGCTGCCAGGTATAACTGCATGTCTTCGGACTGCAGGAGTCCTGCACTGCACCCAGAGACCAAGCAAAGTTCACACACACAGTGGGGGCGGGGATCAGACCCCCCTGGCCTGTAGGTGTGAGGCAACAACTATACCCACTGCCACCAGCTGTCAGTTTCAATTAAGCCAAGTAACTTCTTATTTATTGGGCGATACCAGCAGCTTCTCTCACCGTCTTGGAGTTCCTGGCGTCCTTCATCAGGTTCTCGGCCATCTTCATGTCCTCCAAGATGGTTTCTGTCTCGGTGTACCTTAGCGAATTGAGGTGGTCTTGGACCTTCACGCAGATTCTGTCAATCATCTTAGTGGAACCGGAACAAGAGACTGATGGTTACTGGGGCGATTTGCTCAACACCTCAGATAATATCTATATATGAAGCCCTTACTACCCCAATAAATCTTTCTGAAAGGCTGCGGCCATTTTGCCTTGGTCTGTAACCGCTGTGAAGCATCACAGCCCAGAACCAGGAGATCCTGCCGATGCTGACCTGCTGTGTGGTCGTCGTGACGATGCCCTGCTGGAGCCGGTAGGCCTGCTCCTGCTGGTACTTGCGGGTCTTGTGGTTCCGGAAGAGGTAGCTCTCAATCTGGACCGGGAGCAGGAGCACGCCATGTTCAGGTCTCTACCCCGGGGGGCGCTGTTATGCCACGGCTCATAAAAAAGGTCGGGCCCGGGGGGAATGGCTCACCTTCAGCAGGGCATCCTCAGTCTTCTCAGGGCTGGCTTTGAGGGCCTGGGAGGCGTCGATGATGGGGATCGGCATGAATCGGATGGTGAAATTTCTGTCGATGACATGAGTCCCTCCATTACAGGCATGTTGTACTCATCATCCAATAAGATACTAGCAATGGAAACACACTGGATAACCAAGTCTAAGCATTCATATTACAAATACAAATATCCACGTTAGATGTGTAGATTGTGAGACTATAATGCAGAGGTATTTAAGCCTTTTTTGACAGGGACCCCTAGGGCTGATATATTTGTGGTTCAATGAGAAGGATGTGTCGCTATTTTTAATATCTCTATAGGTTGCAGTCTCTCTCACCAGCAAACTCTCCTGCAATTCCTTTATCCCCCACTAAGGGGCATGCATCACAGACTGAACATCTCTGCTCTGATGCACATAATTTTATATTTTAAAAAATGTGCTGAGGCCGCAAAGCACCGGTGAGCAGGAGATACTGCTCAGCTCCCAGGAAGATACTGGCTGATTGGTGGAGTATTGGAGTATGATTCCCATTTTGGATACAAAACTGAAAATCAGGAATAAGGCCTGATTCAAAAAATGAGCAGTAGAAAAAGCATGCAATGGTGCTGTAGACTCGGAGCAGTATTTATAACGGCCAACTGAAGGCTCAGTGTCCTCCCAAAAACAGGCGGGACATGCCCGCCACAGAGCGGAGGTGGGCTATTGGCAGACACTCAAACTTGCTGGATCACCCTCTTTCCCAGGCCTCCCCGTTGCCATGGTACCCAGCTGCCAATCAGCAACCACCACAGAAGTGTCACTCGATGAGAGATGATCTCCAGGGGCTTTAGCAGAGTGTGTCACCGTCGTGGAAACGGTATTGCATGGAACGTCAGTGGAAAGAGACGCGTCGGACGACGGGCTGTGCATTTTTAGGCATGTAGTAAAATCAAGGCAAAATCTTGGCTGCTGCTCTCTCACCCTGCAGCCAGGGATGACAAGTGCTAAAGCACAAGAAGAGAGCAAACAAAGGCGGCTCCCAGAGAAGCAGGGAAATTAAAAAATAACAACAACACAGCTTCCTCCTCTTCTTGGGTCCGCCCACGGCAATGTCTGGGGGTCTTACAGCAGCGCCCCATACTCCTCTCTGAGTTCAAAAGCCAAAGCCCCCCCCAGCCCAGTCTGGCTTCATCTCATGCGTCTGAGAACTCATTAGATCCCCGGTGCACTGTGGGTAAGAAAAGGTGCCCTGGGGGAGTCGGTGAATTTTGAGCAGACCCCTAACACACAGTTCATTGGGGCCAGATCTGCTGACAGGACGCTTTGGGGCCCCACACCAGCCAAAGGGGGCCATCTGTCCCTGGACACGTGGAGTCGCGTGACGACACCGCAATGTGGCCGCACAGACGGACGAGCGCGTGCACCTGCACGGCAGACACAGAGCGTCAGGTACTCACTTCTCCAGAGCCGCCGCTACGTCCTGGAGTCCCTGGGGGCTCACGCTGTTCTTGTCCCAGATGACTGTGCTGTTGGGAAGGACAAGGCAGGTCCCCTTATGGTCAGTAAAAAGCCAAAACGGGGGACTAGATGCTGGTCTTTAGTCACTCGGAAGGCGCTTTTATCCAAAATTATATAGAACTGAAAAAGCAGGTCAACCAGAGCCTGGACCCAACTGGGGTTTAAGGGTTTTGCTCAAGGGGTCAGCAGTGAAATTACTCTGCTGACCCTGGGGTTCGACCTGGAAACCTTCTGCTCACAGCCACCCCCTCATCCCCGTTTTGCACAGCCAACCCCGTCATCTGTCCTCGTAAGTAAGAGGAAACCCGCTCACCGCAGCTTGCTGTTGATCTGCAGGGCTTTGGCCAGCATCTTGGCTCCCATGTCCCCCATAGAGTTACCGCTGATGTCCACCTTGGTGAGGGAGGTGTTGGAGCCCAGCGCGTTCAACACGATGCTCAGGTCGCCCTTCAGCTTGGAGTCCGCCAGTGAGAGGGACGTCAGCGGCTGGGGGGGGAGGCCGATGGGGAAACAGTTCAGTCCAGTCACACCGCTTACTTAATTTACACCAGTATTAAATAGGGCAGCAGAGGTCACAGCAAGACATCTTATGGTGACATGCAGTTCTCACATCACGAGGATTGCAATAGTCAGCTGGATTGAAATCATTTTTAATACCTTCATTCTGTCTGCACAGATGTTTCTCTGAAACGTTTATACTCTGTCATAGGAAACAAATGGATTCTTTCTTTTCAAGGTTATCTAGTATATTTAAAAAAAAATCTGTTTAATGTTTCCCACTTCAGCTTTTCCATGAAATCTGCATCAGTTCCCTGAGTGGTTTAACACTCTTACATGCATTTGTGAGAGATTTAACAATGCAGAGGGCAGAAAATCGAACAAGAAATGGTCACTAAAAGCCAATCACCTTCCATTGTATGGAAATATTTTGGATTCAATATAGATGATATTGAGGAAAGCAAGTGATTTGTCAGCACAACTCATGGTAACACCACCAACTTATTTGATGGACTGTATTGGTAGATAATAAATTCTATCGTTTAGAATGGCTATAGTTTATTTTGGGCAAATTTTGATCTGCTTCTTCCTTTATGAATATTATAATATTTATTGCACAAAAATGTTGAGCTGTTGACATTTTTCCAATACTGCTCAGTACAACTTTTTCATAATTAACTGATTTAAGGGAAGTTTTTTGATGAAGATACAGGGATCAAGGCGCCACAGAGGAGCTGCGGACAGCTCTTACAGTAGCTCTCATTTTCAGGTTCTTCATCAGTATTTTAGGATTAGTGTTTTGGGCCCAGAATCCACAGCTCAAGCAGCCAAACTTCATACTTCACATTTTGTGTGAATTCCAATCCTGTTTCATTTGTATCGGAATTTTAATTCAGACAGGTAAAATGCTGATATTAAGACATTTCCAGCCTCTTTGATAAATAATTAGATTAAAGGAGTCCCTAGTATGACAAGATTGGGGCAAGAAGGATTCTATAAGACCCAAAAATAAAAAGCATTTGAAGGAGATGGAGAGATTAATATCATGGTTAGGAGCAGCAGTCTGCGAACATGCATTATTGATTTGGGCTAGATTTGAGGGAGGAAGGATGAGGGATAACCTAAGATCGAAGAGTTCAAAGGGCAGCCCCCCATCCTCACGACACCCTGTCCGACACAGACATGTACAATTTGACAAACTGGTGACCCCTGACTTTAGCCACTGAGGCTCCTGCTTTCTGGCTCCTCAAATACACCTGCTGACCTCCAGGTGTCTCCATGGCAGCAGGTGACCACGGTAACCACCAGCAGGTGACCACGGTAACCACCAGCAGGTGAGCGTGGGTGATTACTGCAGGTCATGCGTGGGCCTCTAATGCCAACTGGAGGGATTCTACATAATCCAAAAGGCGGCAGGTACTCCTGTCTGGCTGGTGACCAAGTGACGGGGCAGATTTTTAGTCTAAAGCAAAAAGAAAGATCTCCGACTGACTTTTAAGCCCATTTCACACGTTCCATGCGCTTTACCCTAGAAACGCCGTACAATGGGACTCGGAGGCCCAATAACACAACATCAAATCACCATAATAACTCTTTTAATTAACAAATAGCGATTAAGAGCAAGCTGCCTCGGTCCATTTTGATTAAAGACACACTGGGCACTCTCATGAGCTTCTGAGCACCTGAATAGCCCCCACAGTCAGAAACACATGAGACGGGGGTAGTGGTTTTACCATGTGACTAATAAAGCAAATGGAGGGCTTCTTTGGGGGGGGTTCTGATTGACACCAGGGTCACTATGGTGATACCATAATAAAAATGACGGATTTCAGGTTTTTAAACTATTGATTTTCTGAGCTGAGCCGCTTCTAATGCAAGCCAGCGCAACTTAACAGCTAAGAGTTCAATTTTTATTACTCATTATTATTTACAGGTTCTGGATGAATATCTTTTCAAAAGCATCCTTCAAACAATAATCTATTTCCATCCATCCATCCATCCATCCTTTTCCAACCCCTGTTCAGGAACAGAAACCGAAGTTTTATGGAGATTTATTTTACAGAATAAACCATTATAAACTCAGAATCTGGGCCCAGGCCCCAGTTCCTCGGTGGTGGTATCAAAGATGCCGAAGACCTCGATGTACATTTTTTTCAGGAAAGATCAAGTCACTGACTCTGAAAGTGGTGCCCTGGGAGAGAGACCTGGCAAAATGAAAGCGATCTTTGCATCCTGAGCACACTGTGTTTACCCTCCATCGCCCCCCCCCCCCCCCACAGGTCCCCTTGGATGGGGGTGACAAATGCAGACCCCAGCGTTCCAACTCTGTCTGCCCGAATCCTCCCGTGAGCGACCTGCTTTGGTGTGGCTCAAAAACTTGAGATGCGTCAGCCACCATTTGGGCTTCTGTTCTTCAGGGTTTCAAGTTAAAAATAAATAAGCTGAAATCTATTCCCCTTCTTAGGCAGCCCGAGAAAAGATCTAAAGAGTCAATCGGATAGAAAGAAAATCAATGCCCATTGCCCGAAAGAGGCTGTGATAGCTTAGAGGCTGAAATCCTGCCGATCAAAGGTTTACAAACATCAGCATTCAATCGGGATTCACATAAGTAAATGTGTTTTTATTATTATTAACTCATACTGAAACCTGGGACGGACAAGCACATTTCACTCCCCATCATTGTAGTTGGGGATTTCTGTTGTTGTCTTATGTCACAGTCATGAGATACAGTCACATTGTATCATATATAAAAATCATAAGGTTACCTCAGAGAAATAAATGAGGCTAATGCTAATTAGGAAATCACGTACATGCATCTCTATGTGATAACAAAAAATATAACATGGATAAGCTGTCGCTAGGCTGTAGGCCGCATGAAAGCTCACTGTTCCACGAAGACCCACTGAACCTTAAATAATATTTACGATTCATTTCATTAAACAGACATCTGTTTAATGTCATGATCCTGAATTCCGGATTTCATATTATTAATTGTAACATCACAAAGGAATTCCATAAGCTGACTCTAAGTGTCACCAGTGGCCTGCCCTTATTCCCAGTGTTTCCTGGAACTCAGAATCAGCATTTGGGGAAATCAGATGAATGGATGCTGGGTGCACTACTCCACAGTTTAAAAACACGTTTGAAACTCTTCAAATGACAAAGTTATCCAGACTGTCTCTCATACAAAATATAGGCTGAGTCAGCACACAGCTCCTGTCTGCGTCTGTTTGACATGATGTCAGCAAAGTGACAGCTTTTGGGGAGAAACTCACAGACTCCTCGTCCTGTATCATGTGCACCAGGGTGTCCAGGATAGGAGCCAGATTTCTGTGGAAAAACAAACAAGGATGATACTGAATCAGTGGCAGACACGACGCGGCCATCCGCTTTTATGGTTGAAGAGGCAGACAGCAGTGTCCTTACTCCAGGGGGGCAGATCTAGCAGACAGTGCCCCTGCTGAGGTGCTTACTTTGACTTGATGTTGTTGAAGTTCTTGCCCAGTGAGAGATGTCGGATGGATCGATTTTTGGACAGCCACACCAGCAGGGTCGTGAGGTCAGAGTCCAGACCTTTGGAAAAAAACAAAAACAAAATCACAGCTATAAATTAAGCAACAGATATGGCTTTCTTAGGAACACGCAGCTCAATAAACACCAGCTGAATGACTGAGGCAAGTGTATCACCAGATTCAGTGAATAGATAAAGAAAATTAATTTGTCTTTTTCCTGGCTTAATTCAGATGAAACAGCTTGACAATTTCAGTAAAATAGCATTTTTTTATTTCTATGAAATATTATGCAGCATAAAATTTCAAATGTGGTGGCATAAAGCAAACTACAAAAACATTTTTGCAATAACTGCTATGTAGAATTACCATGTTATGCTCCACCCTTAATTCTACCCTTAAGTCATAACCATACTAAAAATGAAACCATGATAATTGCCAAATGTGGCTTTGCATTTATGAAAGGATTACATAGCTGTGTGAATGTGCAGGAGAAATGTATAAGGTTTCTATATGAAATAAACCTGCAGTTAAAATCTGAACTAGCCTGATAACAAGGGTGACTGCAAAAACAGTGTCCGTTTAGATGGAGCAAAATTGCTGTAAACAAGCAAAAGATGTACTGTCAGGGACATACTTCCAATGTTCCTGTCCTCTGTTTTCAGCTAATAATGAGTGTACTAATTTGTTTTTGACTTTCAAAGCCCCTCTGATTGCCTGTAAATCCCCACCTTACCATTGTCAGAAACGTCCAGGCTGGACACGTTGGGGATCTCAGCAATGCAGCCCTCCAGCACCTGAGAGCCTGCCGACCGCAGCTGCAGGGCAAACGAACCACGTGAGCGGAATCGCGGGCATGACCCGCAGGAGACCTCCGTAAAGCACACGCCTGGCGTCTTTAGAGCTCGCAATAAATTGCACTGCGGCAAATTATCAGGAAATCAGACTCATTCTAATTACATTCATACAGGACTATCAATTACAGAAAGAAATTACACCAAAACATTGCAACATATGCACTGTTAATTTATGAGGGAAAATGAATGATGAAGTAAAAATAAAATTCTAGCAGTTCTGAACAAATTGCCTTTACAAACATTCTAAACAAGTCTTTACTAATTCAGATAACTTATAATTAATGTACAGATTTATAACTATATATGTAAAAGGCCTATAGAGGTGATTGTCTTTAACTACTGTAAGCATATAAGCAACTGGTACATTCGGGGGGAGGGGCTGGGGGGGGGGGGTGGCTCAGCAGAGTGCCTGTGATTAGAA
>JABFDZ020000138.1:8121103-8135243 GCA_019775955.2 Pollimyrus isidori | reverse complement strand
CCCCCCCCCCCCCCCCAGAATTGAGGCAACAGCTCTGATGGTTCCCAGCAAAGACATATTCATACTACTGAGAATATTACCTCACAGCATGCATATGACCAGATGACATGTCCCTGGGGGTGTGTTTGCGGTGTACGTATTACATTGTGGGGACCAAATAAAAACCTGAGGACCATATTTTTTTGAGGGGGGGGGGCATTTTCTAAAAATCAGCAACTGCAATCAAAAATCTAAAAATACCCAAAATGTTGTATTTTGTTTAGTTACTTATAGTTAAGGTTAGGGCTGGGTTGGGGTTAGGGGTGTCATTGCGAGGATTACAATTTTTCACACAGAAATGAATAGACAGTCCCCACAAAGATATCAATACAAATGTGTGTTGTCTGTGTGAGTGTGTACCTGTGTGTGTACACGTGGGCTATGACTCATTTTGGGATGGGAAGGAGGCACTCCCACTGGGGTTTTCATTAATTGGCATGAGACAGCAAGTAAAACGCAGGTCAACCTTCTTGTCCCGATAAATATGACGGTGCAAAGGAACAGGACACCTTCTACAGGGGATCGATCGATTCGGGGACGCTTGAGAATCACTGCAGCAGTGATATAAACTGTGTCATCAGGGTCCACTGCGTTTCACAGCTGCGAATGATTCCTCAGAAAAGGAATCTCACTCCATTGTCTGCTCACACAGACTTAGATAGAAAAATGACATAGAAATTTTCTGCAGTTGAGACTTTTTTTTTCTCGATGTTTCCTGTATTATGGGGACAGTGTGAGGTACATACCCCGAGGTCGTCTCCTCGAAGAATGTTTCCTGAGAGATCGAGGTGTGTGAGGCTGCAGGGGATAGACTGGTTGGCACTCAGTGACTGGGCAAGGCAGTTCACGCCTGAAACAGGAAACGGAAACGTCACACATCCAGAAGAAAATAGGAAGTGGGCATCTGATAACTAATACAGGAAGAGCCGAGAAGCACTTAATGTTAACATGAGCGACGTTATAAACGAGCGCCATCTAAACACCAGCAGAATATTAGAAAACAGCAAACCCTTCTAAAAAAAAAAAACACTTCTAAAATTTTCTTCTCATTGAGCTGTTTATCATAGCAATAACAACGGGTTCGGACAAGGTCCCACTGCCCGTTTTTGCATTCAGGAGATAAAGCGGCTGACAGCCTGATAGGAAATGTTATAGCAGGGACGCCAGCGTGTTTACAGTGACGGTACGGGGCCAAGTGACGGCCTGCCGAGCTCATTATCACTCTACGAAGCGAAGCTCCAGCCCCTGCAGGCCAGATACCCCAGAAAGCATGAAAAACAAAGGAGAATAATCAGGTCTGCTGCTCCCCATCAGCTGGACCTGGAGCAGTCGTGAGGCAGGGCCGGCTGAGACGGGAAATCCATGGATCTACCGCAGGTTTCACCGACCGTCCCGATCCACCAACAGGCTCAAACAGCGTCAGACGGCCCCAGGCCCCGACAGGAAGCTACCCCGCAGCCATTAATATTTCAGGCTGCCGGCAGGATGGCCCCACGATCTGCCTGCTGCTGCTGACATTTGTTTGAAGATCCCGCTTTCATTAGCGCAGCCGACATGCTCTCCATGTGCCTCATTAGCGTGGGCGACACCGCCATTATTAACAGTTACCACACAACTGTGAGCGTTAACAAACAAACTGGACATATGGGGAGTTTTTTTTCTCCAAATAACTTCTCTTTCATATGGGATTACAGCACTTTCTCTGTGAAATGTTAGAATCTGTAATGTAAAAGGTCAGGATGCAGAGGCGATGGGGGAAATCCCACACAACTTGATTAAATCATTGACCGAAAACTCTGGACACTTAATACGTGACTGTAAACCTAATCTATGAGCCTGTTTCAGAGTCAGGGTGGAGATTCGTAGCACATCTGTGCATGGCATTGTGATGACAGAATATAAATGTGCTAACTAGGAGATAACTGGGGACTTACCCATATAATCAGGCTAACCAAGGCAAACCAGATACCATAAACAAGCTAACCAGCAGCAAACCAGTAACCATTATGAACAGGCTAACCCGGGAGCAAACCAATATAATCAGACTAAGCAGGGGCAAACCAGTATAAACAAGCTAACCTGCAACAAACCAATAACCAGTGTAAACAAGCTAGCCAGCAACAAACTAGTAACCAGTATAAACACTAACCAGGGGCTAACCAGGAACCAGTATAAACAGGCTAATTAGGGGCTAACTAGAAACCAGGACAAACAGGGCTTGGGGTAGGATACCAGCGAGGAGCTTCCACTGAGGTGTAGTTCACGTACAGTGATGTCCTGACCTCTTGATGCACACAAACAACCCCAGGTGGAGACGTTCAAAGTACGACCTTTAAAATGTGACCTTTCATTGATTACAGTTGGGGTTCGCATGCTGTCAGTGACTGGGTGCGTGGTTCAGGGGGTTTTTGGGCTGGGGCAAGGGGGCAGGGGGCAGGGAGGGGTGGGGGTGGCAGACTGGATGGAGGGCTGTTCCAGGCAAAGGGCTCATGTGCCCCCTGCACACTCTCCCTCCCTCCGAGCACCTTAATCAACGCTGTGCACCATCCACCCCACAGAAGTGCTACATGACCCAGTTAAAAGGCTAATTTCCCCCCTTTTTGACAGAGGGCTGCCACAGCGGGGTTGCGGGGGCGAGAGATCAGAGACACTCCTTTCAAAATAAAAAGCAGCGGCAGAACAAATTGAGATTAATTGAAAAGATTTTTCTGACACTTTCATATGGGAGCCTGACGCTGAGCTTTTTAACTCCAGCGGATCACCCACCATCCAACAGCCTTCCGCAAAGACTGGGGAAGAGTGAGAGATCAGGCGGCTCAGAAACAGAAATATCCATCTGTGCCTGAAAGAACGGGGAGAGGCGTTCGGGAGGCGGCCTGGCAGGGAGACAGGGTCCGGCCATTAGGGACGTGGGCTCAGAACTGAAGCCCAGAAAAGGGAAAAGGATTAATGACCATCGATTCATTAAATGGACGACTGGGTACAAGAATCTGCTTGGCGTAAGCGAAGGAGAAAACTTTGTGGCTCTTCAGGCAATTTTTGAAGGCAAAAGCCCTCAGTCTACATCTGTTCCCTGTGTTGTAACTCATGTCCAAAATTGTTCATATGTCAATTAGTTACACCTCTGTTTACATTTCTTTGGTATATGTGTTATGCCCCATTGGGTTTCTGCAATAATGTTATTGCATAATGTCGATAAAGGAACATTATCTAATCTAAAGCATCATTCCATCATCATTTCCCAGAGTGCCGGCACAGGCACCAAGGAAGAGCGACTCAAGACTTCAGAAGCAACGAATATCTGAACGGTGCAGAGCACAGGAGTGTCTGACACCTGTGGCCCAGGTAAGTATGCCGGCACAGCGACGCACCGCGGAACAAAGTGTGTTTACGCAGCGCGGCAGAGGAAGAGCAGGTAATTAGCGCTCTTATCACCCATGCTGACGCTCTGTGTGGGAACTATTAAGTCTGAAGTGCCAAGCAGAAAGCCTCATTAAATCCGTCTCATGGGGCGGCGGTCTTTTCCGCCGCAAATCCCCGTCAGACACACGTTTGGCAATAACATTTGTAGTGCATATAATTATAACACAGATCAAGAACCGGGGGCCCAGCAATGGCACAGTGACGCAGACGAGAGCGGCTCCATTTCTGAGCCTGTGCTGCTGATGCGGAGGTCGTGAAGTCATGGGTCTTACCTTTGGGCGATAACGAGGTCTTCGCAAAATTCAGGTGCTTGAGCCCCTTGCGGAGTTTAGCAAACTGGGCCCCCAGCGAGGCGATACCTGTGTGAAAGCAAAAGTCCAGACTTAGGGTGTTGCTCAATGCCAAAAACACAAAGATCATACATGTCAAGACCAGTCTTCCTAACTCCCCTTCCAGAAACAAATTTAAGGCACAATGAACCATGGGATTGGTCTCGTTTGGTGAGGATGCGATTGATGCATACTTGAAATTTGAGGGCAAGAATGACATCAGCAGATTCTTACAGCCCTCAATACTCCCGTTCTAAGTATTGGGACTGGGACTTCAGTGTTCCGCGATAGATGATGATGGAAAACAGGTATGTGAGAACACAAGTACGGTCAAGCAGGCATATTGAGGAATACCCTAAATCAGCTGCGTCAGAGTGAGGGGGAACTATATAAAAAAGGCCACCTGAATGCGATTAGGTCAAACCAACGGAAGCAATAAATTAATCTAGAGATGAAACACAGAAGCTTTTGCTGAATCCTATCGTGTCGTTCTTGGTTATACACAATTCATCGGCTGTATTGTGCAATCTTGTGATTCAAAAACAGTTGAAGATTTAATTAAATGAAGTATGTTTCATTGTTATTTTTACTGAAGGACAATCAGATCTCAAAGGGACAGCATTCATATTTATTGAATAGAGCGAAATAATGAGTATACAATTGCAGAGTCGCAACCAGTAGTTTGAGCGCCCGTACCTCTGTCTTCGAGAGGGTTGTTTGCAAGGTTGATGGTGTGCAGTGCTGAGGCGGCATTCTGACTGAGGGCACTGGCCAACTTCTGTGCAAAATCACTGGGGAAGGGGGTGGAGTGGGGAGCAAGGGAAGAGCAGTTGCTGTGAATTTCTGTTAGGCTTGACAGTATGTGTGGAGGGGAAACCCCAAAGCCCCCCCCCCCCATTTCTCGAGCAAAGTGGATCTGATTGGCCGCCTCACGTTTTGAGACCCGCGTTGTCCAGGACCAGCTCCTCCAGACGACTGGACCGGGAAACGACTCGAAGGATCTGATCACACACGTCAGATGGCTGCAACAGAGATGCAAGCGATCAGAAGAAACACTCTGTGCAGGCAGGGAGCGGACCGACAATCTGACATCAGTTTGTGAGGACGGCAGAGAACGATCTGACATACAACTGTGGGGTCCAATGAAGGGGATGGGGGTGCACTGTAGGGCAGAGACCCTACAGGCACTTGGGTTATGGGGGGGCACCAGAAAATCAAGAAACCAGAGGGGGAATTAATTATAGTTCCCCTCATGCATAGCTGGGGGGTGGGGGGGGGGATGGTGGTGAAATCAAACCCACAACCCTGAGAGCATGAGGCTGGAGAACTGCCCTGCCCCCTGAGCCACCACGCCCCCTATAGTCTAACGTGACAAAGTGCTCTCCCACTTCAAACACAAACTCTCAGTGATACCATCTGTACTGCCCTCAGCCCAGCGACCTGCCCTGTAAAGATACGTCGCCTTCCTGTCTCCCTATGCTCTCTGCTCCCGCATGCATCTCCTCTCTGCACTGAGCAGATGCATTAAATTATACCCAAAAGTATCTTTATTTTTGCACTATGCTAAACTTTTAATGCTAATTACCTTAACCATCAATACCTCTCTATTGATCTCGATGTTCAAACCCTTAATGGCTAATGGTTTACTGAGCCTGGGGCCCATGGAGGTATTCCAGAGTAATGGTGACAGTCTTTGATAAAAAACTGTGTCAGTCCCGCCCATGACGGAACGTGCTTCTTCCTGGCTGAGGCGATTACAGCAGAATGGCTCCTCTTTCGGGTTTTATCAGAAAACCTCCATTGTATCAGACAGCAATCTGGATCCCATGTGTGAGCATGAAGACTCTTTAACTGTCCCTTGCTTCATCTGCTATCTGCTTGCCACCCCCCTCCCCACACACACACACACACACACACACACACACACACACACCCCTAGGGTCTTCTTCCCAGTGGGACCTGTCTCCTGGGAGTCTGTCAAGCTGCGGGAGCGGTGGGGTGCGTGAGTTCAGAAAAAGCATCTGACATCACGACCCCCCCGATAGTTCCACAATGGAACGTTCTGTTGAGATGATGAACAGCCCTTTTGTGTAGGAACACGTGCCAAGCTGGGCCATCTGATGGCCGGGGGGAGGGGTGGTGGTGCTAAGTCCAGAGATACATAATAAATTGTTCCAATTAAAAAGTTAAACAGCTACAAAAGTCATCAGTAATTTTGGCCAGACTCCTATTTTACATGTAGATAGAAACCCTTACAATGGTCAGTACGACCCATTATACTATATATATATATATATATATATATGATATAATATATTATAGATGAGAGCTTCATTGAGCATTCATAATGCATTATAAACATTTACAGCCATGTTTATAATACTTTATGAATGCATCATAATGTGTTATGAGGGTATCTATGATACATTATACATAGATGCTATAAAGTGGAGAAGATGTCGTTCCAGGGTTAGTGTTTGAGCCTCTGGGTTTAGTGTCCTCCCGCACACCGAAAACATGCACCTGCCTGAATTACAGTCTCCAAATTGCCCACAGCATGTACAAATGTGCCCTGCGTTGGACCCCTGCTTCCTGGGCTCCTGTCTATACTGGATAAATGCTAGATAGATGGATGAGCCTATGATACTGAAGGGATCAAAATGTCAAAATCTCTTTCAGATTTATGGTCCCCCAGCAGAGGAGAATGATCTGCAATACACAAAAGCCATTCTTCAAAAAAAAAAAAGTGAATTTCCAGGCAGAAATTTTGCGTAGAGTTAAGGAAGTCCTACAAGGAAGTCCTATACTGCACGACACTGACACTGCCCTGCACCATATAGCGCTGCCATGGGCAATGCGTAAAAAAAGCAGATCTGGGTCACATGACACCACCGTGGGAGCAATCTGGAATTTAATCTGTAGAAGAATTCCAGTGGGAATGCAAGCTGCTCTGTGTAACTGTGGCTTTCTGTACTGAGTGTGTCGTGCGTGGGGGGGGGCAGCCTGGCCATGAGACCCTGGGCTTAACATGCATGTGGTACATCCCTCCACCCCCCCACCCCCCCACCAGAGTCAAATATTTGTTTCCATCAGAAAAACTGAGCCGATCCCTTGAGCCTACCCCAGGTCTTCCCTGATTGTTTACTCCTCATTTTCACCCCATGGGATCCATGAGTGTACCACCTGATTCTCAGAGCCAATCAACTGGTGCAATTTCTGCTTAGCATTACCATGCATGCTCACCTAAACAATACTTGCCGGCAAAAGTAATGACACCCTCTGCATCACCGATGGTGATTGTGCTAATAGAGAATGTTTCCCTTCCGTCGGCTCAGACCCTCCACCACGACAGCATGCTAAGCTAATTGACACTGTCTCTACTCCCGTTCTCTTTCCAAGCTCTGGCCCTGATTGCTCATACAGTTACTGAACTGCAATTACAAAATGAACACTTTGGCAGAGCCCTTGAAGCGAAGCCACAGAGTCAAACACAATCCGCTAAGTATCGTCTTTGCAATTAATTATCCACAATTCCAGTGGCACGCATCCAGACAGAGGGACCGTCTTGAGATCGATGCAGCTCTGTAACATCCACGATCCCCACTCTGCTGCAGGACGTCTCAGTGATAATTTCAGGCACATTTGTCGCAGGAATGCGAAAAGCATTCATCGTTATTGCGATGCAGGGCCTCACTTACTGCGGCAGGGTGAAATGCGAGATCACTGCACACTCAAGCACTGGCTCACTGCTCATCAGCACCCATTTACAGAACTGCCCCAACCACACTGTGATCACGGTCATCAGCAGGGGATAATGGAGAACAGAAAGAGAGGATTTTACATGACAGGAAAAACCCTGAAGAGCCAGTATACATGTCCGACAGACATATTCTTTCAATGAAAGAAATTGCACATAAAAATTCATAGCGTTTTTTTGGAAAGGTAACTCACCAGTTTATAATCCTTTGTGGAAAGTTTTATAAACCACTGATTATACTCCAGAACAGCGATGATAGCCACCAAATCCCTGGAACATCAAAAAAGCAAAAAATAAAACAATATCTTAAAATAACGTTCAACAGATTGATGGCAATATGGCCAATTCAAATCCCAAATGGTCTTCATTACACTGTTTTCTTTGGACTTTGAATTTTTGTTATTTTTTTGGAATGAGTGTTATTGCATGTTAAAATATGAAAATGTGAGATTCTGTTCCCCCCCACTTGTTCACTGAGGCGTGCAGGCAGCCCCCGTAGCTGTTCGGGTGGCACACTGCACACCTACCTGTTTTCCAGATGGCTAAAATCCTGCAGGTTCAGTTCCCTCGTATCCTGCGTCAGATATATTGTGTCCACGTCCTGTTGAGGGAATCAGAAGGCAGTTTTAACTCCTGTCTTCATTTCCTGTGCAGGAAATGCTGACAACTGGACTCTAGCGCACCTTGGCACAGCTCAGAAGATGTACCCAGACTGAAGGAACATTCATAAAAAATTTATTAAGTATACTAAAAAATGTCTTGCTAGAAGAAAATATGTGGCACAGAGAAATATGTCATTATAAAATATTGTCAGAATGTGGCTTGATTTTTTTAACAAGAATAATAGTGTTTCTAAAATATTTGCTACCCAAATGAATTACCTGGAAAATCCCATGAATTTGTTCTTCACTTAAAGGCCATAGAGTCTAATCTTAAATGAACAGAAATGCATTGACGTTTGTTCAGTGATCTCATTGACCGTCAGCATAAACGAGGCCGATGATGCGCTTGCATACTAACCCACTGCACCTCCTCACGGTACGGCTGGCCCAGGAAGTCACAGATGCACTTGTATGTCTGGGAGAAGCCGCCTGAGCAGAGGAGAGCAAATATGGCCTTTGGTGATGCACAAAGCAGAGCTGACAGACCCCATAAACCTCCATTTGACTGGGCAACATTAAAGATATGTTCTCAGATCAATGCTGTATCAGAAAGGTGAATTGTGATGTTTGAACCTGCACTCAAACCCTATGCGACACATCTCCAATGTGACAACAGACCGATGGCTTTTTTCTGCACTTTATCAATATTACTTACTGTACTGTAGTCTATTTGCATAGCCTTTGCATAGTATTTAACATTTATTAAGTCTCTCTTGTCTTTCACTGTTTTGTCTTTTATGGCACTACTCTCCTGTATTGCACTGCACTGCACTGTTGTTGTCCTACTGTCCCTGCATTTACCTGTCCTTTCTCTGCAATTGTGGCAATAGCAAGTTCACTGTGTTCCTCTGAACACGTGACAATAAAACTTGAAACTTCATGAACCAAAGTTGAGTTTCCTAAACTTCTTTAACACACATGAAGCAGACACGGGCATGATTTGCACATTGTCCGATTCTGGTGATGGTGGCGTGTTCTCTAGCATCCTATTTACCACAAGGTCCAGGATCTACCAGTGTCTGTTTCTCCCAAAGGGCCTGCAGGTTCGAGATCCGTTCTGGGGGTTCCATCGACACCTTTTTCATCATCTTCCTACAGAGTTCAGAGACACAAAGGGGCACCTAAATTATCACACACTGCTTTTATCGATACTCACTCAGGAACCAAGAGAAGGAACATGCTCTGTCTTAATGGAATACATCCAGGGTTCCTTATAAAACACCTTATCTAAAGTTTACCCCAGGAGATATCCATGTACTATATAGTCTGGGACAGTTGCTTTTGTGAACGAGGAGTTCAGACACCAAAAAAAACCAAGGCATAACAATAGATAAATTCTATCCAATTAGGTTGGATGTTATGACCTGAACAGAAGAGTAATATTTCTTGGGTATCTATGCAAATGGAAGACCAGTCAGAAAATTTGGAGAGAGTCTTGGAACCTACAGGGGGGGCAGGCCGGGACATATCCTCTGTAGGCTGTGTCCGATGTGGGCCACAACGTCGTTCACGTCCTCGGGGGATGCCAGCTTCATGGACATCGAACCCCGGTCATACTCCAGCACTAGCTGCCGTGGGGGAGACGCATCAAAAGGTCGGTCACGTTTCGCGGCAGAAGCAGCAAATGCAAAAAAAGAACAGAGAGAACACGTATAACCAGGTGTTCAGATCAATGATGTGTCAAAATCATCTTACTAAGTCATATAACCACTGAGTTTCACACTTCACATTTGCCACATGGTCTGGTTTGGTCTTTCTCACGGTTTCTTTAAAAAAAATAAGAAAGAAACTGATAACACTTAAAGGGACACATAATTAGTTTCTCAAGAACAAATCATGAAGCCCCAATAGTGATTGATAATAAACAAACATGAGATCAACATATAACCAACACTTAGTTACTGGTTAGTTAATACATTAAGTAAGAGTGTGCTACTACATTAATTGTGCCCCTCAAGTAAAGTGTTACCGACAAACCTTTTGCAAAGCATGAACAGCAATGATTCGGCTTGAGATGATTTTCTTTCACTCAAGTTCTGACATATTGTAATTTCCATTGCATTAATGCTGGAGACGTCACTTGAAACCCCCGTCAGATTAACACCTGACACCATGCAAAAACGACAGGCTGACAGATGTGAAAGAGATTTCCCGTCTTTTCAAGCACCATTAATAGACTAAAGGATTTTCGAGTGGGTTTAGTGTAAGATTAGGAACGCTACCCGCTAATGCGTTACAGTCAGTCATAGGAGACTGCGACGCCCCTAAAACGATCCTACGTCGCGTGTCTATAAGTCAATTACTGTTGCATTTTCATTTCAAAAAAGCATTCAGCTTTCATGAAAAGGCCTTTGTCTTCCATAAAAAACATTGAGTTCAAATTGTTGGCTTGCAGGCTGGAGAGGTCAAGGGATGTTACTCAAACGGGATGGTAAGCGGAGAATCATATGATTAACAAACTGAAACATATAGCACTTTATATTGATTTGGTATATGATTATACTGTAGAGGTATGACTGGGGGAGGGACAGGGTTGCACTGGCCTGCATTCCCACCACAAATCAAAGGCCTTCTGGCTACAAAGCAGCCAGCTAGCTCCCGCTAGCCATCTTCCTGAGAAAAGCGGCCCGACTTTGTTACCTGCACCGGCTTGTTGCAGGCGATCCCTTGTATCTCCAGGTAATTGAAGGACTGCTCCACCTAACAGAGGGCAAAGAGGTCAGGGGATCAGCAGGAAAACAGCTACTGAGAAAAGACAGTTTGTGCATTAAAGACTGACCCCAGGTCAGCATCGCAAACATCCCTGATATTGACAAAGGCAATGAAAGAGCAAAGTTAGCAGAAAAATGCAGAGGGAAAAGCTGTAAAGAAGATGTTTGATGGTAGGTGCTTCATAAACAATGCATGACAGTGTGCTCATTCCTTAGCCATGAAATTATGGTCATGTTTTAACCAGGCCTGAAGAAAGTCTTTGTTTTAGAGATGTAAACAAAACCCTTCCTCCTTTATTTCCTTTTTTGTCATTTATTAGATGTGATAAAAAATATTATTCTCTATGCTTTTCAGAGACACAGACACTGATAGGATCATCCTCACTCACATACACAAATACACAATGTCCCCACAGCTATATTTATAGGGGCGCCTCAATAATTTTTAATGATAACCCTGCCCCTCCTCAGTGCTAATAACTGGAGAAAGCAATAAACAATGACTTGGCTTGTTCGAAAACAAACTGTGATGTAGTAACATCCACCAGTGTGTTTTTTGGGACACAATGTTTATGCACACATACACAAGACACATTATAAAAGAGATCACTGGGGTCTCCAGAAGAATGCTGTGGATCAATGGACATGCAGTGGACTGACAGACATGCAGTGGACTGACAGACATGCAGTGGACTGATGGACACGCAGTGGATTTATGGACATGCAGTGGACTGATGATGCCTTGCTGATGATCCACATGCAAGCTCTTCCTTTATGCAGCTGCCTGACTTCCATATAATATCTTTTTATCTTTCAGAAAAGCTGTATTCTGGCATGTGATTTAGCACCTCAGTGATGCTTGGCTGACTCGTGAAAAATTCATGAATCTTGCATTTTCAGTTACAATCTTTTTAAATTATACTTCTAAAGCAGAAGAGGTCACCCCAAGGTGTCTGCTATCAAGATTAACAAAAGATATGAAAGTCTGACATTCAAAACAGAAGTTTGCAAGATATACTCTGAATAAATTAAGACAGCATCTCTGATAAATCAAAGTGGCGTGGAGTCAAGTTCCTTTTTTAATCTGTTAGTAGGTTAAAGCCTCACTATGCACGCAAAAATTTAGAACAGCTAAACAGACACATTAGTTTGGGTCCAGTGTGACAAATGGGGATTAAAATGGGGGACGATGAGGAGGATTAGGAGGATGAAGAGGTCTGTGGTGTCACATTCTGGCAGCATCCAGACCGCAGAACAAATGCTGGACTCACTAGGATATATTATATGCTAAGTCAACCGTCGGGTTGTTTTGCTGAAGTGACTATTCGGCAATAAGGAAGGAACATATGGACCTTGCTTGATGGTGAGTGAAATACCACTGAGCACGCGAGCGCTAACCTACAGCCGATTGTTTGGTGCGTGGGTAACAGGAACTGAACTCTTAGCTGGTGACACCTGCGTCCTCAAGCCAAGAACACGGAACCTGAAAGCATTTCAATATCGCGTCTCAGATAAAAAGCAGGAAGAGGGCAAAATGCCAAGAGGACACCCGCGGTAACAAAGGAGGAGGGTAGGCTCAGAAGAGTGCCCATGGAGATAAGTGAAGTCCATGAGGAACAGCTGACGAGCTGATGAGCTGCTGATGAGCTGCTCTCCAAAAAAATGATTTTGGAAAACAGGCATGATAGACGATGTTATGGATATGGAAGGAAGCCGGCTGGTTCTTGTAAAAGGATTTATTTAACTTGAACAGCATAGAGCAGAGACGTGTGATTCACAAAACAAACATCTGCCATTTCAAATTAAGCTCATAGTAATATCATAAGGAACCAAACATTTCAGAAGGCCCATGTGGAGCTGAGCTGCTGTGCCCATGCCCGCTGTCGCGCTGCGAAAGCCTGCTGCCGGCCTGGCTTACCTTGGCTGGGATGCGGGCGGTTAGAAGGTAGGTCCGATGAGCCGAAAGAGCCTGCAGAGCAATAGAGAGGGAAGAGCAACATCATGGGAGACTAACCGAACCAGCATTAACAACCATGCTGTATTCATCCATTGGCTTGTTCATCATTCTGCACAAGGCATACATTACACAACATGGAGGGAAGGCAATCATTTTGCTTCCTTCTAAATCTCATCTTTTCCCAGCTTCTTCTGGTGAAGAGCACAGTGGTGTCTGGTTGAGCAGGTCAGACCAGACCTCTCTCTGCATGGATACAGACTTTAGCCAGTTCTGATGGATCCTTAGACATTCCCAGGGCAGCTGGGATATAATGCCGTCTCCCCAGCATGTCCTAGGGCTTCCCTGGGGCCTCCGCCCAGTGGGACAGGCCCGGAGCAGATCCCTTGGGATCCACCAAGCTAGCATCCTTACAGGATGCTCCAACCACCTGAGCTGACTCTTCTTAATCTGAAGGGGCAAAACCTCTATTTTGTGGTCCATCCGGGTGTCCAAACTCCTCATGCTGTCACAGAGCAAGCACCATAATCTTTCAGAGAAACTACATTTTCCTATAAATAATGCTTAAAGAACTGCCTTAGAATGAAAAAAAAACCTTATCCACAAACCCAAAACCACAAAGACAAAAAACAGCCCAAGGAATTCATGCGTGACACGGAATCCCCTCATCCGAGATCTGTAATGTAAAGGGTTTAGGGAGCATGTACATGACATCGCAAGGACTAATCCTGGAAAGTCACAGGAAGAGGATTAAATGAGAGGCTGGTTGCCTGCCTGCAGTGAGAGAGCAATGCAGTATAGGGCTAATGCAAATGAAGGTGATAACGGGAATCAGGCGAAACGAACATAACAGCCACAGAAAAGCACTTCATTAAGAGTGCAATTCAATTTCAGAGAGGGAAATTGCTTTACGCTCCTGTGGAGGCTAGACACAGATTAAAGCAGCAATGACCTGAACACTCTGATCAGGATTTTGCGTTTTTAATATGTAGAGACAACACCTTAGGGGAAAAACGAGACCAGGTGAGAGAGTAAACTATGAGACAATAGAGGGGATTAGCAAGTCACATGGGTATCTTCATACAATCTATCCCCACTAGGGACCACCCAGTCACAGGTCACATGGGTATCTTTATACAATCTATCCCCACTAGGGACCACCCAGTCACAGGTCACATGGGTATCTTTATACAATCTATCCCCACTAGGGACCACCCAGTCACAGGTCACATGGGTATCTTCATACAATCTATCCCCACTAGGGC
>JABFDZ020000138.1:8090322-8116265 GCA_019775955.2 Pollimyrus isidori | reverse complement strand
CCCCCCCCCAATAAACCCCCTTATTACACTTAAAAAAAAAAAAAATTTAACAACCCAAACCCCTAATCCCGTAAACCCAAAAAAACCCCCCCCCCCCCCCCCCCCCCCGTTTTGGTAACCTGCACTTTGTCAATGTCGCTGTCAATGATGCAGCTCACAGCCACTGAATCCCTCCCACCCTGGAAATCTACAACACGCTGCAACACTAGACGACCAAGCTGGTGCCCCAGCCACCCACTCGCTGCCTCATCCCTCACGCTGACATCCAGCGGTGACCTCCGGTGACCCCTGTGCCACTCCTCCTCGAGAGGCCAAGCTAATTATACGGCAGGCAGGATATCACCCCGATCATCCTCCTTCCTGCCGAGACCCTCGCATCGCTGTGCGTGTCCCCCACCGGGACGCCCGTATTTACATCATCATTCCGACACCGTCACTACAGCTCAGCAAATGCCGTCAAATACGGAGGAGGTAAGCGGTTGCAGGCCTGCTGTTAATGCCAGGAACATCCTGTTTCACCGGCTGCATTCCTCCTTAATCATGCTTCCCCTGTTCAATCCCACACCAACTCTCCTGATGACATTTTAGAGCTACAGCTCTGACACATACACGGATAATACAGACAGAGCTTAAATTGCTCTTACATTCCACTGACACACGGATAGGACATTCGTGTCTGTGAAGAGCTCACAGCGTGCAGTTGTATCTACACTGCCCAAAGCACGAGTGTTTCCCCTGAATGTTTGCAAAGCCACACTTCACCTCCGTAATGTCAGGAGAGAAACACTATCGACTCTACACATGAGGAAAAATACTCTAAACGTTGCTACAGGCCAAACGCTAACATGGCACCTCATTCAGCTGATGTGAGATCAGTCGTGTATGAAAGAGCTACCTGGGGAATATAGGATTCAATATACAGTAGTTAAGTAAAAGCAAATAGACGCCGTCATTATCAAAGTCCGCTGGGCCCTGCCTCACATATACAGGTGCAGGGGTATGAAGAGCTTTGGAGACGTCTGTTACGCTGATTTCATTTCTTTTTATACAGTTTTACCCCATGATTGTGAAAGATACGCATTCCCAGTGCTGCAGGATACATCCATGCTGTAGTGAGCTGGACGGGGTGCGGGGCAGGGCTACACCAGGCAGGGAGCTGATTATTCACTCCCTGTGGAGTGTGGGTGGGCACACTCGCTTGCTCGGGAGAGAGTCTGTGATCACAGGCCAGCACACACCCACAGACGCAAAGATACGTTACTCTGCACACCAATACACACACAGATATAATCACACACATTCAGAATACAAATACACAGACACAGACAGAAATATGTTACTCTGGTCACCAATATACACAATGACACACATTCAATAAACAAATAACCAGACAAAAACATGTCACTCAGTCCACAATTACACACACAAACACACATATTCAATAACACAAATACACAATCAGGCACAAACACAAAACGACATAAGAGCAGAAATGCACAAAAATACACACGGAGTCGATTTGAAATGAAGACTTGGTATGTGGTTATGGAAGATGGATGGATTAATATAAATTAAAAGAAATACATTATAGATATCTATTTAACGAATGCTTTTATCAAGAGCAATGTACAATTGAGTAAGCAGAGTCAGCCAGTCCCAAGAGCAATTAAGAGCCTTGTACCAGGGCCCAGTGGGAATATCTGCCTCCCAACTCTGGGATTTGAGCCAACAACCATCTGATCACAGACAAATTGCCCTACCCCACTGAGCCACACACCTCCCCTAGCAGCAAGATATACTTGCAAGACAGAAAACATTTATTGGGCTGTATCCATTAAAACTGCTTTCAAGTAAATTTTGTGCACTCTCAATTCACAGGGGATTTATTTTTAATTACTGTCCCCATCAACACTTAGATGTACCAAACATGCCCCATGTCAGGTCCAAACGAGGACTGAGGTTGAGGACATGATTCCCACCCACAGTACCTTCCAAGCCAAATATGCATGCAAGCATTCACCAGCAAATTGTCCAAATTCGCCATAACCTTGCTTAAAAATTAACCGTGACATGCGAGTCTTTCCATCAACAGACGGATTGAGCAAGGCCCTAGACCGTGACCGTGCAGCTCCCCGCGAGCCGATGCTGACAGCCGCTAGCAAGCTCTGCTGGGCGTACCAACACGCTCGCTATTCAGAGATGGAGATAATCACCAAGCTTTACTGCAGCTCTTCACATGTCAGCAGAAACATCCAGGGTGATTTTCTTTGCCCAGTGAATGACAGGAACAAGTTCAATAAAAACAAAATATTATGCTTTATTTATTTAGGAGAGGGTTCCCCAATTCTGATGGGCCAGTCGGTGGCACAGCCTGCAGATTTCCCTGCTCAGGCACACTTTATTCAGCTCACCAGCCAATTGTCAGCTTTGAGCATGGAAATCTGCAAACTGTGTCACAGAGTGGCCCTCCAGGATCAGAATTGGGAAACCCTGATTTAACAGATGCTTTAATCCAGAATGAATCGTTATCAATATTTCAAGCGGAAGCAGGTGGCACGGTGACTAAAGATCCTCAATTGTACCACTCACTGAATCTTCGACTTAAGGGATCAAAGACTTAATCAATAGACTGCAGGGCCATTGAACATAAACCAGCAAGCTGGGATACCCAGCAGATAAAAGTCCTGCCACTGGGGAAATGACATAATGCGTTAATGTCCTTCTGTGATGCCACCTTAGCATAGCTGAGCTTCAGCCTGCATAGTGTCCGGCTCTCCTGGACCTCAGGCTTCTTCTGTGACCTCAGGGCTTCTCAGTGACCTTCATCAAGTCCTGTAGGGTCACTAAGGCTACCAAGAGCCTAAGAATGGACACCTTCTGGGGTGGTCGTCAGGTCTACACTCACACTCAGACTCAAATTGTTCTACCCACGCTAATGATTTCAACACACACATCATACACATGCGTACACCTCACCAGCGTGACCTATTATTGATTCCAATAACATATGACCTGTCAGACATGCAATTTAGCATAAATCTGATTTGTAAAGGGGGTTTCATTCCTGTATCTTTATTCCCTAGTGAACATTATCAAACATTTAGGTGGTTTTCAGACAACTGACATATATTTCACAATGGAGACTATTGAGATAGCAAATCCGGCTCATAATGATTACAGCTGAAAACGTGACGCGTATGTCACAGGTGACCACATGACAGCAGCTAGCACTCACCCCGAGAGCCCCTCGCCTCTGGGGGGGTGGGGGGTTGTCATTGTTAAAGCTCACATTCATATTCAGAACCAAGCACAAATTCAACAAGTTACCCGAGGGCCACCATTTATTTCCAGTGTCACACGTGACCTCAGGACAGAAGGAGCATCAGGTGCTGCCCACGTGAACTAAAGTGCTCTCAGTGCTAAGCGGCATTCCTCTGAATAAGATAAAGGGCGGCGGGACACCAAGGACCTCAGGGCACTGGAGGGCTGCAGCCGTGGGGGTCTCAGGCTATAGACTGGCCTCTGAAAGGGGGAGCTGACCTGGTTCTGCTCAAGTCACAATAACTAGTACTGGGGGGGGATAGGGGTATCTGCTCCTTGGGTCAGCAAAGTTTAATAAGCCCCCGCTCTGGCAGCCCCCCTACTATGAGACCCTCCCTATGACACTGACAGTAATACCAAGGAGAGCAGAAAAGATGGTCACTTACACACAGCCCTCCGGACCGCTGGGGGATTAAACGATCTCAAGTGGAGATCAGGAAAGATTGTGTTCACGGACAAACCTGTAGTGCAGCACAGAATGGCAAAGACACGATGTGGAAGGAGGGCAGCTAGATCCTACCTTTACACACCACACTGAAATTCGAGGGTGGGCGTCTGAGGCCTGCCTACCACCACACAAGAGCCCCTGACACTAGGAGGTGAAGGGAGCAGGAAGGTCAGTATCACAGCACCTTTCAGCCATTCGCTTCACCCTGCTAAACTCACACGATTCCCTCACTATTAAAGAAGAGGGAACATTTTACGCATTTATTTTTCCCACACTTACAGCCCAATCCCCAGAACCATGATGACATGGTGACCTCTCTTGTTTCTTGGGTTAGATGGAAGAAGCCCAAAACCTGAACACAGAGTGTTGAGACAATGTGGAGTCAAAGGTCAAGGCATTGTTTTCTAAGTAGTTCCTTAAATACGAATCTCAGCACCATTCAGCTTAATCTGATGTACCAGCGAGCCTCTTCACTTCACCCTCACGAACTCGATAATCCCGTTAAACTGTTAGACTGGCTCTTGTGGAGGGAATGGCCCCCCTCAGAGGGATGGCTCTCGAATAATTCACTAGGATAACAGAGAGGGGCACCGATACGGGGGGGGTTGGTTATGTGCAGTAAGCTAAGGTAATAGAACAGAAAACCACACATTCAGTCCTAGAAGCATCGGGTTTACATTTAGCAGACTTCTTTGAACAAAGTGACAAACGAGTGACGGAAATTGGACATTACAAACAAACGTACTGTGAAGGAGTCAGACAATAGCATGTTATCATACTGTATAAGCACATGCTAAAGAAAAACATGACGCCCCCCACCAGATACACTGGCGTATCCCCCTAGCAGTCCTGCAAGCTTAGCGCTTGGTCGCTGCTGCCGCACAGGGAAAAGCAGGCGACTACATGTCACAGGTACAGCGCACATGCAACCGTGCCGCATGCCCTTTCAGTGACGGGAGGTGACAGGTCAAAGCCACCAGGCGCCACAGGTGTGAGGTTTGTTTCTGTAGGCGTGGCATTAACCACAAAGCACATCTTCCAACCATAAGCGGCTGAAATTTGACATACAGCAATGGGCAGCCTGGCTCGAGGAAACACTGAGCAGAATCCTTTTCCAGAGTGCTCCCGGCGCTCAGACACCAAAAAGCTTTGCCCTCACCTCTGTTTGCACAGGTTTTCCTCAGAAAAGGAGAGCAGGACAGGGTATGTGAAAGCAAACACTTCCCTATCAATGCAAAGGAGAATAAAGCTGCACTTCAATGCATTTCAGCTAAAAACCATCAAACTCCCCAAAGCCCAGCATTACAAAACGTCATCATCCTATTACCATTTCAGTATGGCAGTACTGGGTCGTACTTTCAGTGTTTTTTTTTTATTTTGTACATGTTACATGTATGCTATGATGACATACATATGGTTAGTGTTCCTAGTATTTCAACGGTATTTTATTTTATACTAAGGTACATTATTCTGAAATCTTAGTATTCTGTTATGCCCCATGGTATTTATTTCCAACCTGTATTGGTACTGTGGTACATGTATTTATTACTCATGGTATTGCCAAGAAGCACATACAAAAAAGTAATTGTATTCTAAACACTAGATTGTGATCATTTCAATTGTACTGGATTTGGTTATTGAATTTCAGAATTTCACCTACTGTAAGTAACTCACAGCAATCAGTAATTAAGATGCTGCGTTTTATTTTCGTCATTTCAAACAAATGCACAATTTAAAATATAATGTTTCTCTTTTTTTAAGGATGTCTGTGGATAAAAATGTTTCCTTCAGTTTTTACCATTGAAACACATATTGTTAAGTGGTTAATTGGTATGATGCATGCAGCTATTAAACTACTGAAGTGTTTTCTTCACTAAGCCAAAACAGAAACATTTCATGTATGGTATTTTTAATGCAATTATCATGTCTATTTTCAACGTTGTCTCATTACAATACTATGGCAGACATTATGCAAAATAATATCCGAAACATGTTTATATTACCACATGCAGGATAAAATATTTTAAATATGTTATCACCATGGAACAATATACAAAGTTTGACGGATTACCATTGTATTTTATCTTAAGATACATTGTAATACTGTACGCTGTAGTACACCATGGTATATAGATAGTCACACTACAATGTTATTACCATCGTGGCACTACAGCACTATTACTTTGATGATAATAGCACAGCATGGCCATCAGTCTGTCTGGTGATGTCTGCGCCCTCCTGCAGTATTTAACCTGCAGCTAATCAGTCACACATGTGCAATCTCCATTTATCCACTTATCGCACAACAAACATTTCCGACCAAGTAATAAGAAGCTGATTTGAAGACAACCGGCTGGACTGCAACTGCGACACATAAGGTTTCTCGTTTCAGCCTCTGAAAAAGGACGTCGTAATGTACGATGAATTCGTACAACCTGAACCCGTACAGCCTGTAAGAAAAATAAATAACACACTGCAAATTTGTGCAATTATTAATTTTTAAAAAAATCTAAGTGTAAATTCTAAAAGCCCAAATTAAAATTACATTTAGCAATTAAAATCTAATCCATCCTCATGATTTGTGATGGCTTCCTGTCCTGCAGCCCAATTTCCAGGACCGAATTAGTTTCCCGTCAGATAACCGCTACATCGGATTCGCTTCCCTGGATTATTCACAGCGGCTGCATGAATACATAACGTAATTAATGATTTCATTAATGTGACAGCTCAGATAGCGATCGGATATGTAACAGAGCTCCTGAGAGCAGCGGGGATTTTACAGACAGTTTTATAAATTTGAGCCCCAGAAATTTCAGTATTTCACGTGCTGAAGAAAACAAAGATAATCCGCACCCGTAGCTTCTGTTATACGGCTTTGAAGCTCCACCGTGTCTCTCAGGCTATTTTCATTAGCGGCATATCAACACACATCTTGAAAGGTAAACTGCGCTGCCTCAGAACCACTTTAGTGGGCGATTACGGCCCAAGGTGAGTGTGTTTATCCGGCGGCCGAGTCAGACAATTGAAATTGATTTTTCCCCAGAGCCGACCGCGGGTGTTGAACTAAACGGGCGCCTCTGGGCTGGAAGACTACTTGCCGTCAAGCACTACTAACGTGAAACCGGCGCCTGATTGCAAACGGCAAATGTGAAAATCCCGTTAACTGCAAAAAAAGCCACGAGAGTGTTTGCTGACAGAATGAATCAAACATTCAATCAAAACACAAATACGAAAACAATAAATAGAACTATAAAGTAAGATAGAAATAACAATATAACCAATATAAAGAAACATGTAAATGTATAAATAAAAGTGGGACGCCAAGATTTAGGATACAAACAAACAGCTTTGGGTGTGCAAATAAGCTTATGAAGTCAATTATTTAATGTAAGGTATATAATGGCTAAATTTTCACTTATCCGGATGCCTGGAATATTTTAAAATGCTGTGTGATTGGACTTTGTACACCCTCCAGTATTCCAAGGGTTTCTTCCAACATTTCCAAAATTTGTGGTTAGGCAAATAGGCATCTCTAAAGTACACAATATATGTGCAGCGGTGGGTAATTCAGGTCTAGAGAGTGAAAGTACAGAACAGAACTTTGCTTTAACTGTCCAGTTCAGTATAAAGAGTCAAAGGGTACTCAACTGGTTGGTTGAAACAAAGTCTTGGTCTGAACGTTTACTCTCTGGACCTGAACAACCCATCTCTACATATGTGTGACCAGTGATAGCATACAGGGTGTTCATGGGATAGGCTCCAGGCCCACCATGACCCTGTAGCCCAATGTTTCCAAATCCTCAGGGACCCACAGCAGTCAACGTTTTTGCTCCCTCCCAGCTCCTAAGCAAAAACATGGACTGACTGTGGGTCCCTGAGGACTGGACTGGATAAGGAGTTACAAGGAAAACTGCTGCCACAATGGCCAACTTAAAGAATATAAGTTCAAAAGAGTGAATGGTGGTGTCCTATGGGAGCCCAGTGACATTTTTCACAGTGACCTCCAGATTTATTTAGGTGGAGAGCATGACTATTTGAACAACACATTCCTGGTCATTCAGGAACCTGTTTGCCTTGGACCACAGGGTTCTGGCAGGAGAGAATCCCTGCAGATGTCAGAGATGAATGCTGATAAGAAGAGAATACAAACATCTGTACAGATTCCGGGTGGGAATGGACAGAGAGGACTGCTTGGGAAACGTACCCTGTGGTTAAGACCCAAGTAGAAGCATTTACTCTTCACAATGATAGTCCACGTCTATGTATATTTGTGAGTGACAAGGCCGTGGGAAAGCCTAGATGGATCCCCGATCCAAACCATACGACGCTGGGAGTTTAGGAGGCCTCATGGCTTTACTATGGGATTTCCTTTTCGGGGTTAAATGGGAGGAGGGAGGATATGGAGGAAACCACAAAGCCATTTAAGTAAACAGAGATAAACACGGACACTTCAACAGAGATTAAATGATACTGGGTGCATTGGTTAGCCCTGTTGCCTCAAGCTGCAGCAACCCTATACTGAGTCTCTGCCCCAGCTTTGTGTATGTGGAGTGTGCAACATGCCATGGTCAACTGGAGTTGACAGTGCCTTGTATTTTGTTTAGCTACTTATGGTTAACATTAGGGCTGAGTAGTGTCATTGATGGTTGTCATTGATGGGATTAGGGTTTTTCAATAGAAATGAATGGGTGGTCCCCACACAGATATGAAAATAAAAATGTTTGCATGTCTGTGTGCCCTTGGATGGCATATTGGCACCCTGTCCTCCCTTGTGCTCATAGTTTCCAGTCTCTTGACCCCTGTGACCCTGCATATACGACTGGGTGGATGAAATGATGCAATTTTTCTCTTGCCAGTTGATTTCCAGGAGCGCAGTTGGCTCATTAGTAGGGGAAACCTACAGTATAATGTGATACAACAGTGTTATATATCAAATACAGAGAGGTTAACCTGATTATGCTGAGCTGAATCCTATACAGCTGTAGGTTTGCAAAGTGCTGTTTGCCTGACTTATATGTTGGTTTGGACAAAAGTTTTTTTTTGTCATCAGATTTTTTATAAAAGAAAAATCAATGAATGAAACAAGGCAAAACTTGCCAACGTTATACGACAACAATTGTCCACCCCCTATCTCCCCCCCACCTAACCATTCCTTGAGACAGCCCAAGAGAAGCAGGCGTATCAGCGGCAGACGACCGCTGCACCCCGCCCTGGAGTGAATGCAAGAAGAACAAAAATAAACCTCACCTAGCAACACCTATTCAAGGCGTGAAGCCATTTTTGAATAGTTAATTTGGAAGAGTTTCAGAGATACAGGCCCCTGAAATGCCAGATTGTAGAAGGTGGACTTCCAGACAGCTGAGACTGCACGGTCAGAAGATTTCCAGTCGGGGGCTAAGAGTAGCTTAGCTGGGATGGACGCTGATATCAGAAAACCTTGCTTGATGTGAAAGAGAGAAAGAGAGAAGAGATGCAGGAGGAGAAGGACTTCGGGGAATAAAGAAATAAGGAAGGGGAGAATCGTGGAGGGACGAACGTGTCTGCTGAATAGAATGTCATGTGGGTGGGGCTGCTCCCTTCCCCTGCCTTCCTGACTGCCGCATCATTTCTTCAGAGCCCACTTGTAAACTTAGGAGTCCCACTGAACTTTCACGCATCATTTGCATGCTGTTCACAAAATGCTGGAATGGTGACCTTTCCGAGGTCACTTCCTCTTTCGGTACGACCCCGGTGTGCACACATACAGAACACCTTCTGCCTACATTATACTCATGGATCAGTCAGTTCTCCATTTTGAGTCGATACACACTGACGGCATCCAAAACAGAATCTAATTTAGATTAGTTACCACTGGCATTTCAGGTTACTCTCCGCTCACAACAATGCACTTGTTACTTCAACATGGACTGGATTTCTCTTGAGGTTCTTACCTCTTGCCATATCAATGTGAGGCAGAGCAGCACACCAGTGTTAGCCTGTCTCATGGTTGACTGACTCAGAGATCTAAATCCCTTGAATGACTAACATTCACAGGCCACACCCCCAGGTACATTAAAGAGTATCAGAAGCCAGTTTAATATAATTTGAGTGAGGGGTGTGTTCTTGTATAGAACAGAGCTCATAATGGTTTACATAAGCAGAAGGTAGAAAACCCAAACTGCACACAGAACACTAAAGCAGTGTGACGAGCAAATGGATCCTAAATTGCACATGTATAACTTTGGTGGAAGAAAAGTTAACTGTATTTCAACAAACATTGCTCTCTTCGGCTAGATAAAACCAACACGCCATAACCAGCTTAAAGAAAAAATGCAAACAAATTCATCTCCCTGTCAAGGACACACTCCAACCACAAAACACCACTTCCCCCGCGAACACTGGAACGACAACAGGATAAAAACACTGTTTTTCTACCAGTAAAAAACAAAGACAGGATCTTTAGAGTCTCTTGTTCAATCAGTAGGATCCAGCACATCTCTCTGAGGAAGCGGAGACTCACACAGATGATCTTGTTCTATTAAAAGAGAAGCTCACACCTTCAGCTGGAAAACACACCTCAAAATCGCGTCTCTCAGACGGCTGCTATAGGAGAACCTTAATCGCCTGTAGCTAACAGGCTGTCCAGCCCTTTCTCTGAAATGTTACCGGGTTCCCACTGAGACCACTCCTTCACACACCACCTCGGCACAGACCCGCGCTTTAAAGACAAATGAGTTTGAAATGAGCTCCTCTGTGGCCAAACGCCAGTTGCTCCTTAAACACTGAGGTCCAGACACCACAAACAGACAAAGCAACAACCCAGAAAACTAAAAACAAATAAGCCAGGGTGCCTGAAGAAGATATAATATGACCCTTCGACAAGTTTTTTCAGAAATTTATAGAAGAGATTATTTATTGGCTCACAAAATTGAAGTGCTTGAAGTACAATTTTAAGCACTATACAAATAGCGGGCTGATGAGTGTAATAATGGTGTAAACCCCTCGTTGTCTCAGCAAATAAATGCTTTGCGTAGCAGGGGTGTGGAGGAAGAGGTGTCTATCACATTGCTAGGAAATTATAGCTTTTACGGTGATAGGAGGCCAAGGTGCTGGGCGAGGGGGGAAGGTCACTAGCGAAGCTTATCAAAGCCAGCAGGCTTAAAGTGTAACAGGAGGGAAGCAGGAAGGTAGTGAAAACAGGGAGGACAAGAGTTGCGATAAAGTGCAATTTCATTACTCGTTACGAAATAGTTTTTGCCCCCATAGGCTGTACAGGTACAAGGTACATTAGCACTGTGCTATGAAATCACATCAAAGGCAAAGCTACAATTCATTTCTGTAACGTCAGCAGAGAAGCACAACCTACTGTACATGGGAGAAAAAATACTCTGAACGTTGCCACAGGCCAAACGCTTACATGGCACCTCATTCAGCTGATGTGAGATCAGTCGCGTATGAAAGAGCTACCTGGGGAATACAGGATTCAATATAATTAAGTAAAAGCAAATAGACGCCGTCATTATCAAAGTCCGCTGGGCCCTGCCTCACATATACAGGTGCAGGGGTATGAAGAGCTTTGGAGACGTCTGTTACGCTGATTTCATTTCTTTTTATACAGTTTTACCCCATGATTGTGAAAGATACGCATTCCCAGTGCTGCAGGATACATCCATGCTGTAGTGAGCTGGACGGGGTGCGGGGCAGGGCTACACCAGGCAGGGAGCTGATTATTCACTCCCTGTGGAGTGTGGGTGGGCACACTCGCTTGCTCGGGAGAGAGTCTGTGATCACAGGCCAGCACACACCCACAGACGCAAAGATACGTTACTCTGCACACCAATACACACACAGATATAATCACACACATTCAGAATACAAATACACAGACACAGACAGAAATATGTTACTCTGGTCACCAATATACACAATGACACACATTCAATACACAAATAACCAAACAAAAATATGTTCACCAATATACACAGACACTCCCATACAGTACACAAATACACAGACACACAAAAACATGTTAATTTGTGCACAATTACACACACAGACAAACACACATATTCAATACACAATCAGACGTAACCAAGTTACTCTGTACACAAATGCGCAAGGATATCGATGCACAGACACAAAGCTCAACCACAGCACATGCGGACACAGTGCTGGGGTCAGGTTCAGGCTTCCTGTTTGACTCTCATCACACACACCTTGGCTATACAAACATTCAGGTTAAGGTGGCCTGTGAAGGTGCTGCCGTTCTGAGCGACAGTCACATTAATTCATCTGGCATTGCCCTCTAATTGGTGCCTCCAGACAAAGTCTCTACTGTTTACCATGTGGTCGTATGCACTTCATACGTGTGAAAATACCATTACAAGCACATCAAGTAGACTAATACAACTTAACCTACGTTTCACCAACCTTGCATGGACAATTATAACCATCCAAAGGGAACTACGAATTATAATGGAGGCCATGCAAAGTAACTAAAGGAGAAGGTAGGGTGCAAGGTCAGCATTAGGACCCAGGGGATGAAGCAAGCCAGCTGGTATTACCCGCTATCCTGTCAGGACAAGTGGGAGTCAAGCTGATGATGGTGAGGGGGGGGTGTGAAAGCGGCGGGTGCACTTTCCATCACGTGACAGGTGACAGACCACAGGCTGGAGGTGATAGTCAGCCCCAGGTAGGCGGTCTACTGGCAAATGAGACGCCTGTTCAGAAGCTCTCTGTGGGGCTTAAGACACACGCTCACCAGGAACCTACGGATCCTGTCACAGGTTCAGAAAGGACATGGCAAGAGTGACAGCCCTTAAGGCTCATTTTCAGGAGCTGCAGAAAGTTGGCATGCCTCTTAAGCTTAGGGGTGGCGGGAAAGACGAGCCATGGAGGCGGGAGGGGAGTAAATCAATGCCAGAGAACTGGATCATACAGCCCTGAGGATCCGCTCACCGAGAAGCATGTTGCTCTTCCAGACCAAGCTTACGTACAACTCGACAGACGTGGATGCAGATCAGTAACATTTAGGATGTGTGCTGTTATCTTGCACATTATTCACTTTGCCATGGGTGTCTGCAGACGCCAATCGCTGATGTAGAGCAGGTTTGCTATTTATTGCATACGGTTTTTAACCTTAATATAACTTCAGCCAAAGGTACCCTTTAAAAGCATGCTATTCAACAGCCCAGCCATCTATCCATCAAGGGACGCCGTGGCATCATGCCAAGCTGGTCAGACCACACCTCAGATTTCCCGCTGACCTGTCCTAGGTGGCGTTTCGCTGTCCTGTCCAAGGGAATGACATTCACAGCTCTGCATTTGTACAGATGGCGTGGATGTGGCTCTTACTAGCTTCCCTGGGAAAGCTGGAGCTGGAGAAGAGACTTGGTGCAGATTCTGACCTGGCACTGGATCGGTGCCCTAGCGCTATTCCCTGGCATAGCTGGGTGAGGGTACATGAGAATATGCTAACCCAATCTCCATGTGCTATGTGAACCTAGGGAATGGTTCCAACCGTGCGCTTCAACATATACCATGTGAGAACAGGGTTCGACTGTGTGCTATTCAGTCATTCAGTGAGTTTAGAGCCAATCTGGGCAGCGTTGCAGGAATGGTGCTTCAAGGTGACAGTTTTAAGGTTTCACAGTGATTCATCCCTATGGCAGCAGCAAGACCGGCACAAACAGAGTGGACACGATGTACACCAGCTCACCATCAACAGACTACACAACACCTTTCAATATCTCACGAGCTGAAGGGTCAAATCCCTGGAGCAACTGGGGTTAAGAGCCTTGCTCAAGGATTCAATGACAAAATTACTGTACACATCTGCAGGGATTTGAACCAGCAACCTTCTGATCACAGGCACAATCTGCTGATCCCCATGAATCACCTCCCTTTTCAAATTATTTATTGACAGAAATAATACGACTGTGAGGTTATAATAAAACAGCCACTGGCTTCTTATTTAGATCAGCTGCATTTTGAACTTTCCTCCCATTAAGGTATGAGATCACATCAGCAGTGATTATATGTGAATTTCCGGCTCTTTCTTCCATGCGATCAGTGTTGCATAATATTATGTTAACCATTACTACTAGCAGACGCTAACCCCGGTCTCTCAGGACGAAAAGGCAAGCACAGCCAGACACACCCAGTGCTGTAAAATCTGTTTACTCAAAGATTTCAGAGGCATAGCCTTAAAAAAGAAAAAAAAACCTTGTAGATAAAGTCTTTTATGTGCAAGCAGGGAAGCTTCCGGAAGCTGGCCCGTTCTGGGGTCCTGCCCCGGGGAGTTTGGTGAAAACACTGACCCTCGGAAGTATAAAAATATGCAGCATTAGAAAAGTCACCACAGCGGCGACTCTGCTGACCCGTTTTATTTTCTAGTATTCAGAGTTCAGCACTATTTTCAGTCACTTAAATTTAGCAGGAAAGCGCTTACTGATGCCAGAGGGAAGCTACGCGCCTTCTGCTGCTGCTACGCTCTACAAAGCGAGTAAAACACGCTGTCCGCTGAAATCCGGGGGCGGCACAATGCAGCGACGCGGCCGAGTAGCGAGCGGGCGTCAGGAATGTTGGCCTTGTTCCAGCCTCCACGTTATTCAGGAATGTGCTCCCCAGCTCCCATATCCCAGCAGCATGGACATCGCCCTGGAGGGCAGCCCCACCACTGGGGATCCCTCCCTGTAGTAGAGCTCTCTCACCACAGTGTCTCCTTGGCTAAGGTTTATGAAGCACAATGGTGCTTTATTTGCCTTCTGCAGAAGTATGAGTACAGGTATATTGGAATGCTTCTTTCGGCATATCGCATCATGCTCACACAGACACACACACACACACACACACACTAAGGCGAAAGTAAAGCTTAGGGTTTATGCAGAAGATCAGCTGTCCACGAAGTGTGGAAGAGAAAGGATTCTAAGGAGAGATTAAAACACATTTTTCCCACACTTCCCCAAGTGGGGAAATCATAGTGGGGTACCGCAAAGTTCAATTTTAGGACCATTATTGTTCCTAATTTATATTAACCATATTGACACGATATATACGTTAAACTGGTTAAATTTGCAGATTTTGCAGACTGGGCTGATATCTGAAATTTTATGTTATATCTCTAGGTGTGTGGAGTTTACGTCAAGGGAAATGATGCTAAGATTAGCTGAGCTGAATCTGTTCAGCCTCGAGCAAAGGAGACTAAGGGGAAGTATGATCCAGGTCAATAAGATCCTAATATAAGCTTGATGGGTCGAGCTCTGTAACGGCCTGTTATGGCCTCCTCTTGTTTGTAAATTTCTTACAGTATGTTCGCCTGTGGAGTGTTTTTCAGGGGGTTAAGGGCCTCAACCAAGGGCCCAGCACCAATGTGACTACTCTGCCAGCTCTGGGATTCAAACTAGCAACCTTCAGGTCACAGGTAGAAAGGCCTAACCTCCCGAACAAAACACCACATCCCAATGCCTAAGGAAAGTGAAGTCAGACCCCTGGGGCTGCACTGGATCTCACATTCACACACTCACACTCCTCCCATGTGCGTTTTCTTTGTTTTCCAGGAAAAGGGTGATTCGCCTCTCCACAAATAAATAAACAAAGATATAAACAGACCGGTGGATAAGGGGAGGGTCTTGGTAAATGGCCGCAAACTTTGCATGATAGTCTGTTATCAAAAGGGTCACTCGGTAGGATTTGACAGCGAGGGACCCCCCAGCCCAGCTGTGATGAGCACGGGGCCAGATGTCCCTCTGCCCCCACCGCCCTCTCGATTTCTGTGTCCCGGTGCCATTTCCTGTTTTTTATAGTCCTGGAACAGCAAATCAAATGAATCTCTCTATTAATTGAAAGATGAGGTGGCTATTTCAAGCTGGTAGCGACAGCTCCACCACTGGGGGTTTAGTTCTTGTGTATGTTTCTGCGTAAAGCATCCATCTCCAACCTGCTGCTGTGCAGGGTCCTTCTCACTGTCTGAAGACACATGAATTAGGATAAATTTTTGCATCTGTAAATTCCAATCTTTATATGATACACTACATGGACAAGAGTATTGGGACACCAGGCCATTACACGTACAGGAACTTGTATGACACCTCATTCTAAATCCAGAGCAATCAATATGCAGCTGCTCCTCCCTTCGCAGCTATAACATCCCATGGAGTGGTTTTGGGGATGGTGGCCTGTGGATCCCCATAACCACTCTGGGGTTTTGGAAACACGCCATTGGATGTTTGTCAAATCCCAGCAATGAGAACAAGGCCCTGAACCCCAGTTGCTCCAGGGACTGGCTGACCCTTCTTTCACAAGTGCGCGTTGCTTTAAGTAAAAGTGTCGGATAAATACTGTAAGTAAAAGAAAATGTTCATCTTCAGAAAAAAAAGTCCAGCTGTACCTTTAAGGGAAAAGTTCTGCATTTCACTCAGCCCTAAATGCCTTCATTGTTTCTAAATATTTATTTGGATGTTAAATCATCTCACCTTGATTTAGTGAAGTGCCAACTAGACCCTAACTTTAGTACCTTAAACCTGCAGGGTCTTTGAGGACCAGGGATGACCAAGGATGTAGCATTAGCTTAGCAAAAAGTGGATGACATCATACTGTAATGCCTTCCCCAGGTGGGATGGCAAAGAAAGTCACATGACCGGGAAATATAGGGGACGGGGATTAAAGGGAGTGAAGACAGGGCTAACAAAAATGGAGGGACAGGGAGGAATGAAAATGAAGCAAATTGAATGAGCTGCTTCAGGCTGCAGTGTTGAGCACCTGGTTCAAGGAGAATTATCTGGGAGCTGAACAAAACGCTTATGTGGCCACATGGAGTCTATAAAACAGATTAAAATAAATGTAGATTTAAAAACAAGCTTCAAGCTTTGTGTACTTGGCGTCTAATTGACTTAACCATCATCTTCGGCCCCCACTGAGGTGATTTATCAGAACGAGGCGGACCGAGTCCCATCCCAGCGTGAAGAAAGGGTCCCAGTAGCTGATGAGACGGTATCTGCACATCGAGTCGTGAACAGACGCTCAAGTGCATGATGCAACACAGAGGCTCATACAGCAGCAAACATGCGAGGGCAGTGGAGATGTTTATGACCTCGTGGCATTTCCTATTCCCCACTTCCTCTTCGGGCAGCCGACATGCTTCTCGAAAGCAGGTACTGAATAAATACAGGGTTCAGTTTTTGTTTATTTACTCGCCAAGGCCCTTGCTTTTGACCCTGGCAGCCAGTGGGGCCGACCACACCCATCACAGTCAGCGGCTCGTCACCTGAAGGACACAGCTGCCGGATTCGGCTGCCGTCTCATCTCTCTGCGCCTGGTAATCCGCAGGGAAACCGGGCAGCTCTCCTTCCACACCCCCCGTGCTGACGGTCCATGAAAAGTGTGAACGCTCCATTTCATGTTCGCCTGTGGTGGGCAGAATTCCCCGCTGCCTTGTTTTGCTGCACATTTATTTCCCAGAATAGAACAGTAAGAGTGACAGGAGCCCAAAGGTACAGTCAGACTTCATTACAGGTGATGAAAGAGCCTGAGTCACGTTGCAAACCACCACAAATACTTAAAAATAAGAAATACTCCAACTGTCCTCAATGATCTTACTGTACTCCAGAGGAGTGCAAACGTTACTAAGCTTAACCCTGCTATATGGAGCCTCTGCTTTGTTGGTATAAGTGACCAGACTCATATGCCACACTGTTTTTATGTTGTGTAAAGTGACAGTGAATCCTCTAATGTCGAGAATGGACTTTGAATCAGTGAATTAACACTCATTCTAACCACTAACCCAGTATGCTTCAGTTAATGTATTAATTAGCGTTTGTTAGACACTTCAATTTAAAATCCAGTGATTGAAAATTCAGGTTTATGGAGGTGGGCAGGGGGGTCCAAACCCTGTTCCATACGCCCTGGCAGGATACTAACTCCCCAGCACTGGAGGCAGAAGGCAACAGCGCTACCCAATGAGCCACCCATTAAAATTAACTGGCTCTCTAACTGAGAGTGATATTCTCTTAAAGTCGTATTCAGAGGTGGACATTTTAGGTCCAGAAAGTAAACATACAGACCAAGAATTCATTTCAACCAACCAGTTGTATAAGTTTGTCAACATGCTGAGGGACACAAATATATGAGATGTACTTATTTATGTACTTATGAAAGTCTATACTCACTAAGATAAATAAAGAAACCCTTCGTCTGTCCATGGGATGGAGTATCTGCACCAATGAAACCGCCACCAGTGTGTATGAGAGACCACGTGACCACCAGAGGCTTTCAGCCGTCTTACTGCATTTAAGGAGCCGCTGTCCTGCTCTCCTTGTCAGGTGCATGCTCAGAACATTTCATTCACCCTTCCCCACATGTAAAATTCATTCCAAGAAAGGCCGGAATAAGACAGAGAGTCCAATCAAAGCCCTGGTCAAACCAAGAGGGAAGGAAAAGGAAGATTATCAATTACATTATAATACATCATAACTAGATATGTACCTTTCAAAAATGCTATAATCATCCCAGGCTGGACACTTTTTCAGAACTTCATGCGATGATCTCTTGTATACACAGTAAACTTTGTTTTTAGCACTAATTTGGATCATTAGGATTACACAGGTCACATAAACAGCTTTCCAATTACATCAGCCCATTATGGGGCAAAGCCCATTGAAGTGGCTTATGTGCCCCTTCACAGTTCCCTTTGATATGCCCTTCCTGTTTCGGCCTCACCAGCCTCCGTCCAGCCTGCGGATCAAGCAGAACCACATGCTGGCAAGCCCAGGAAGAGACGTGCTCGGGAGGTACGAGACACCAACCTGCCACGCCCACCCAGACAAAGAAAACACCCAAGTGGAGCAGAGGAGCGCCCCCGGCAGACTCACCAGGACCCGCTTCTCCACTTTATCGCCCTTAATCTCCAGCTTGACTTTCTTCTTAAGAGTCAGTTTGACCCTCCTGCCCACGGCATCCTTAATGCTCTCTGTAAGGAAAACGGGCACATGGGGATCAGGAAGACCGGCAAGACGGGAACGACACTGTCATTCACTTTGAAAATCTGCAGACTGACCACAGACCACTTGGCATCTTAGAAATCATATGCAGAACTCGCTCACAGAAACTCCGCACAGCCCAATCATGGATCCTCATAACTTTAAAACCAGCTTTAAAACACAAAGGGTCATGGGACATTTACAAGGAAAAGCCAAAGATTAAGGGAGGCCTTACACTGTCAGATGAAGAGCTCTGGTACAGTCATGCTCTCCAAGGTAAAGTACAAACAATGTTAATGTTAATCAGGGTCCATTTCTGTACCTTAAAAGGTACATTTACCTACAGCTAGTGTACAACTGGCAGAGCCTTAAGGGTACTGACAGCTGAAAAAAATCTGTGTATTCCAAGCATTTTAAAGTACTGATGGGCAAAATGATTAATTCAACCCAAAGTCAGGCAGAATCATCAACCACTGAGATTAACCTCAAAGGGAACCTACAAAGTGAAGTGGGTTTATCTGACATTTTCTGGAGATACTATGAGCAGTTGCCAAAACTGTTTATATAATAATCACAAAAACAAACATTGAGGCTTATATTCCAGAAGGCTGATGGCAAAAGCAGCTCTGTGACTCCGTATTCACCCTGGCTCCTCCTGTCCAAACAGTCAGTAGAGTCCCACACTTTTTGGACACTTAATCTGGAAGCGGAATTTGGCCCTTGAAGTACAGACCAGTTCTGCAAGCTGCAGTGTTCAGACAGTGCGCAGTGACGAACGTGGCAGAAGTGCCAGATGTGATTTAATGGATCCACCTCCATCGCAAGATCCCATGAAAGTGAACATTGAAGTAATCAAATTCCAGCCAGCCATTAAGAAACCATGTATCAGTTTTTTTCTCCAATAAATAAAATATCATCTTATTCGTGATATAGCTAAGACCTGCAGGCAGCATCTTATACACAACACTTAGAAGTCTCCAGATGCATCTTCCAGTAACTCAAGTGTAAATAAAAAATCTGTCTAATGACCACCCATATAACAGCACAGATCTGGAATAGCGACCCTGTCTGCCACTATGACGGGGCAACGTACTCCACAATTTCATTTCCTTTTTTAAGCGACCCTGAATAGATTCTGCTGCTGCCTGAACCTGAAAACAAAGGGACAAGTTGCTCACACTGGCTCTTCTTTAGTTTTCTCCCTCTTTCTGCACGCCCCCTTTCTCCCTCCGTCCCTCCCTCCATCCAGGTCACATCCAAAACCTATTCGACGAGCCGAGAAAGAACAATAAGACAGCGCAGCCGTTTCGCTGAGGCCAACGCGTCTTTCTTCTCTTCCTCACCTGTTTACCACATTGCCGTTTGTCTTACATGGACTTAGCTGCTCTGCAAAGAAAGAACAGCAGATCCAGAGCTGTGATTTATCACGCGATGAAGTACCAGCTGCGCCATGCGAATGAGCGGTTCGGTTAAAATGAATTATCATAATATTATATTCACATATTCTCACATCAGCATGTTGATTTTATCTGACAATGTTCGCCTGATTTTGGCATCGCAGTACAGCGATTTCACATCGCGGAAAACTTCAAAACAAAACCCCAAGTTTGGTAGGGGTACAAGACATATATTTTGCCCTTTTCTTTTTAGATTAGTATAGACGAGTTTTGTCACAGTAGGCCTACCACCTAGACAGGGACATGATTCACAACTAATGTTTAATGATGGTACCGATTTAATGTCCTGTCAGCAGTATGTCCCTTTGGTGAGTCCCGCGTCACAGCAAACAGCAGCAACACGTTGGCCCATCTGCATCAAAGCTATACGTGCGCACGGAAATAAATGCCTGCGCTCAACTGCACCATGGATAAATTCTCCAAACACAATTATTTTAGGAAATTACTCTCCTTAAGGTAAATGATGCACCTATGCACTAGTAGTAGTGGTGACTGAAAGATATACTACTACCACTAGTTCAAGACGTCCCTAGACCGTTTATTAACCAGCACAAATAGGAGGATTTGGTAAGGTAGTTATTACAAGGGGGCTTTGCAGATTGAGGTTTATGAATAACAACAAGAACAACAATAATATAGCCTAATTCCGTTTAAGCAAAATTCCAACCAGCAGGCGTTAGGTGCACTACTGCGGTTGATAATGAAAGGAGTAATTATCGAGTAATGAAAGGATAAAAAATATTTAAAAACCTAATATTCTATCAAGGAATAATCCGATAAACACTTCCCAGGGCAAATTCGGGAAATTGTCTATTTATTTGTCATTTACATCCAGCTCTTCATCAAGATCACGCATAGAGGGATGCCTGTATGTAAATTGCATATAACAGTAGATCAGCGACATTTTCATAATAAAACTGACAAATGCAATGCCTTTATAACATTCTTCCACTGTGTAAAAACTACAATAACGATAAGCGCGGTACGTATGAACACGGGCGATAATCACCGCGGCGTCTTTATCAGAATAAACAAATCAAAGGTAAATTTGTTTAAAATAATAATAATAAAATTAAAATCTTTTTCTTACCAAGCAGGTCTTTAGGAATATCGGATGTCTCCTCGCTCATTCTGTCAAATGTATCCCGCAGATTATGTCCAAATAATGGTATCCAAAGAACAAAAAATACAGTCGGACTACATAAAATGTAGGAAGGTGACAAAAACGGGGCAGAAATACTGGTGCTGTATTTTCAGGCTGCGTTACATGTTTCCTTCCCTGCGAGATGTTGGGACGCGGTCTCCGCACACGCCTCGGCGCATCTCTCCTCACTCCCGGGCACCTTACAATGAGCACAGCGGTAGATGTCGCGCATGGAGCAGGAGCTAGGGGGAAGACAGGAGCCCACTTATAGAAAAGGAGAGAAAGGGAAAACAGAGGGCTCACCTCGCGAGAATGAGCCGGCGGAAGGATCACACACCCTCGGCGGAGCCCACGGCACCGCGACACGGGGCTGATAGAGGAGCCCCTCCTCGCACGACGCCTCTCTGAGCCATAAGCGGCGGGGCGCAAATCCGAAGGTCTACAACAGAGGGATGGTGACATCTACTGGTAGGACCGTTAAGTACGCGTCTATTCCAGGATCCATCCATCCATCCATCCATCCATCCATCCATCCATCTTCTTCATTATTAATCTTATTATTACACAAAACAAAACTGGCATGGCATGAGAAATTGCTTTCCAAATAGAGACAAGAAGACTCTTACAAGGAGGTAAACAGTGCAAACATTTGAAAATGAAGAATCCATCCATCTGCTGCTTATCCTGGGTCAGGTCACAAGGGCAGCAGTCCAAGCAGGGATGCCCAGACCTCCCTCTCACCAGCCACCTCCTCCAGCTCCTCCGGGAGAATACCAAGGCATTCCTGGGCCAGCCCAGAGAGTAGAACTCCAGACCGGGATTTTGTTTCAACCAACCAGTTGATAACTCTGTGACTCATTATGCTCAACTAGTTGGTTGAAACAAAATCTTTGTCTGGACTTTTACTCTTTGGACCTGAATTACCAAACTCTGATTTGGTTGCATAGATATGTGTGTGGTCTGGGAGTCCAAATGGAGTCTAAAATAAGTCACGTTAAACCTGTTGTTGGAATTCTCATTCATTTCTAACAGCAACTGAAACCATCAGGTATTACAAATGATGGTCAACAGGTGAATCTGAAACTCCTTATGCATGTCATTCAGCATGTTCTCTAAAATGTTTAACGGGCTATTTTATTTTTCTAATATTCTGAACCAAACTGGACCACAGACACTGTAATGTTCCTGGAATGTTTCGGTCCGGAGCATTAGAGTTTTGTTGAAAATATTATAGAAGACCTTATAGAGAAGGCAAGATCTGCCAGATGTATGAAGAACATTTGTATACATGGTGATAGAATGTACTGCATGCTAGGACAGGGGCAGACAGGAAAGTGCCACAGGCCAAGCATAAGCAAAGTCAGGACAGGACAACAGGGCAAAAACTGGGGTGAAGAGGAGCAAGAGGGGGCATCCAGGTAGTATTCCTGACCCCAGGAAGCAGGGCGAAGACTCAGGGCTGTGGATCCTCCTAGACCAGGCAGCAAAGAATAAACGGCAGGATGGGAGTAGAAGAGAACCACAAGGACTGTAGAGCAGGAGCCAGAGAGCTCAGCAGTGCCCAAGGCAGCAGCAGAAGGATCCAGGAAGACAGCACTAGGCTGGAAGTGGAAACCATAGGGAATGTTTGGAAGTCCTGGCATTCTATCACACAATAAGGGATGAAGGACAAAGGACATGGCAGTAGGAGATGGGGCAAACAAACAGTGTTTTATTCAACTAATCGACCAAAACAAAAAGAAACAGGATCAAGCGACCAAAACCAGGAGCTCAGAACACCACAAAGAGGCAGGTCACAAGCTGGACCAAAATCAGTGCCAGGACTGGGGAACACAGGACTGGGATTCACCTTTCACAGGGACCAAGCAGCCCTTAAAAGGAAGCTACTGTACAAGGACTAATGAGGGAGCAAAATGAAAGAAAGTTGGAGTGAATCATACAAGGCCAGGAACAAGGGATAACACAAATGAGTAGGAACGAAACAGGAAGGTCAAATGGGCAGTGCATTACAGCAACACTATCAGGCATGTTACCAGACTATATAGGCCTACCAAAAATAATAAAGACAAAACAGAAATCAGACAGTAAGAACAACTCATATTGTTGTTCTTCCCTCTTTGTGTAACACAGCTGAACATTATCACTGCCACCATACAGTAAAATAAACCTCTCTCTGCTGTTAATGACTAATTACCTAAAACCCCATAAAAATCTTGATTTGCCACGAACCTGTCATTTCCATAGGACAGAAAAATTAAAGGAAGTTATTTACAACTTTTGATGTGGAATATTTTTTTATTTGGCTAATTAACAATATCGTTCAAAGTAATTTTGCTACAGGCACAACGCAGGGAACAAACCCAGGACTGGGGGGATGTACTTCCTGGATGGACTTCAGATGCTGTTTCCTTGCATCACAAAAGTTGTTTGATCAATGGGTGCATTGATGTAATACATCTTCCTAGAAGGCAGGATGTAAACAAGAAAACCCATCAGATTTTCTGTGTAATTTTCCGCTGTATCATCACTGAAATTTCTGCAGAAATTTCAAACTTGTTTCTTATTTGAAGAAAATATTTTTTATTTTTACTTGGAGCAAGAACCTACGATAATTTCCCAACAAACAAATAGCACTGGGCAGAAATATTGTTAATTTACAATAAGTCGAATTTGTGTCTAGTGAGGGTTGGACTGTCTGGGTTGCCCTTTGTCACTGATTCTGTTCATAACCTTTATGGACAGAATTTCTAGGCGCAGCCAGGGCGTTGAGGGTGTCCGGTTTGGTGACCCCAGGATTAGGTTCTGTTGGCCTCATCAGACCGTGACCTTCAGCTCTCGCTGGGACAGTTTGCAGCCGAATGTGAAGCAGCTGGGATGAGAATCAGCACCTTCAAATCCGAGACCATGGTCCTCAGCCGCAAAAGGGTAGAATGCTCTCTCCGGGTTGGGGATGGGGTCCTCCGCCAAGTGGAGGAGTTTAAGTACCTTGGGGTCTTGTTCACGAGTGGGGGGACGATGGAGCAAGAGTTAGACAGGCGGATTAGTGCAGCCGCAGTGATGCGGGCACTGCATCGGTCTGTCATGGTGAAGAAGGAAGCTGAGCCGAAAAGCAAAGCTCTCGATTTACCAGTCGATCTGCGTTCCGACCCTCACTTGTGGTCACGAGCTGTGGGTAGTGACCGAAAGAACGAGATCGTGGGTACAAGTGGCCGAAATGAGTTTCTTCCACAGGGTGGCTGGGCTCTCCCTTAGAGAGGGTGAGGAGCTCGGTCATTCGGGAGGGACTCAGAGAGGAGCCAGATGAGGTGGCTCGGGCATCTGATTAGGATGCCTCCTGGACACCTCCCTGTTATGGGCATGTCCCACTAGGAGGAGGCCCCGGGGAAGACCCAGGACATGCTGGAGGGACTATGGTTCTCAGCTGGCCTGGGAACGCCTCAGGATTCCCCCAGAGGAGCTGGAGGAAGTAGCCAGGGAGAGGGAAGTCTGGGTTTCCCTTCTGAAACTGCTGCCCCCGCGACCCGACCTCGGATAAGCGGGAGAAAATGGATGGATGGATTAATAATCAAAATTGGAATTACAAACCTTTTGCAACCTGTTCACTCCTCTCCAAAGCATGGATGAATCTTTGCCGTCTTCCTCCAGATCGGTCTCTGGCGTGGCAAAGCCAGAGTTTAGCTGCATTTTTAAATTTCTTTATTTCACAACAACTTGAAGTAATTTTAAAGAAATACAAAATTAATTGGAGAAATGCAAAATGAAAGAATAAACTAAAAGAAAAATAAAGAGGCAGGAATTCATTTCTATGGCCTATGGAATCCGTTTTGTTTTTTCCCAAATTCAGTTTTATTTTTTCAGTTTTTTTTTCACATTTTTTTGTGTGATTTGGATTTCTATATATTAAATGTTTGTATAATTAAGAACAATTAGTCTATATTTAAAAAAAAAAAAACATTTATTAAGATGCATAGAATGCAGTAAAAATGTAAAATCTATGCATGATCTTCAGATGATCACCAACTGGAGAAAGAAGTTTGTTGTTCATCAAAAACTGAGGTACAAATTAAATTATTCTGGCCAGTGTAAATTAAGAAGCTGAGGCTCTAAATCCTACCGCGGACGACAGAGTTTAAGCTTCGAAAGTCTAATTTTTCTCAGAACAAACATGGCTGCTTCCATGAACGCGCTGTTTTGTCGTTGTCTGAGCACAAAATTTCATGGAAATTAGACATTTATCACTTCACGTGAAAGACCGTGTGCGATTACACTCATAACTAATAATACATTTAATAAAATGAACATTTTGAAGTGTATATGAAATAGAGAAGTTGGACAAATCGTCTCAGACAAGAGGAGCAGCCTCAGCACTTCAAACGTGCAACAGCTGGTATTTTTTAGTGCTAACCTATAAAACAAATACCATAGTATGCATATAGTTATTTATTTCCCTACAATACTTCTATATCGACTATAGACATGTGATAGTCTTAGTTTTCAGTTGCACGTGTTGTTTGTTTACTTCAGTGTTTTTAATATTACAGCTCTACAGGTCCTTCTCAAAAAATTAGCATATTGTGATAAAGTTCATTATTTTCTGTAATGTACTGATAAACATTAGA
>JABFDZ020000138.1:8055139-8066363 GCA_019775955.2 Pollimyrus isidori | reverse complement strand
TTCGAAACGCAAAAATAATCGGTGTGCATCGTAGTCTGTGTACTTGACAACACGATTCTGCTATTAAAATCGCCCCAGTTTACTTCCGTGAGAAGTTATTGAAGCTAGAAAACCGAATATCGAATATGAGGCTAACTTAACCGCGGTTTACAGTCAGACTATTTTCTATCTGTTAGCCCAGACACATCCAACAGGCCAGCTCATCAACCACTAGGTGGCAGCAGAGACCACCAAATAACAACGTGACTAGAAGACGTTCAATAAAAAAAAATGCTAAACCACGTCCAAATTTCAGCAGCCTCGGACGAGACATCGTATGGCACATACTAAAAGAGATTGCACAGTTTGGTGTCTATTGAAGAATCTATTACTAACTTTGAGCATTCCACCAAAAATGAAGCCAAGCTTCCAACATAACAGGCAGGAAGTCAAGAATGGAATAAGAAAGTAATTACAGGAAGGATCCGAGTAATTAGCTGACTCGCTGAGTGAAAGCACTAATCACCAATTTGCATGTTTCACAAAATAAAAAATATGATGTGCACATGGACATGTTACATAACAGGAGATGATTTTGACTGTCAAATCATCAGCAAGATACATTTACCCTGATTACAGCGTCCCCTTGTCGTTGACATTTGTCCTTGTCAACATTTTCACGTGCATTATCCACCCAGCGTTTTTCAGTGATAGACAGTTTAGGCTGCAGACAGTGCAGAATCATTATTTGTCACAGCGCCCCCTATCGATCCAATCTATAAATCTAAAGAGGTTAATTAGACTTCTTCAAGTTAGAAATCACAGCTCAGATTTAATGTGCCCAAGAAATGCTAAATGGCGCTCAGGAAATCCCTAAAATGTCTATACATTACAAAATCTGCCCGTGGGTATATGCATATAAATATATATAAAATTATAAATGAATATGTTTATAAATGTAAATGACTCCTTATAAATTTATATTAAAAAATACAGGAATTTTTCTGTATCCCAAGGGGGCTGAAAAAAACAGGAGCTGAAGCCCCTTAAATATTCCTTAGAGCCGCCTGTGATGGAATCACATCAAACAGATATTTGTCCACCTCTGCATTCATTTTCTCTACCCACTTATTTGGTGCAGGGTCAGGGGGGTCCGGAGGAATGGTGGCGCCAGAACAAATCTAATGCACAGGCCCAAGATTTTCGTTGTGTTGAAACCAAATGAACCAAGTAATGATGTTTCTTGGTGCTTCCACCCCATAAGCTTCTGTGTGAGACGCTAAATCGCTTTGATTTTAGCTGTAGATTCTGTGATTCTGCGCAGTGTCACTACCGATGTTCTCCCATTGTTTACACCCAGGCAGGAATATTACAGGTCTATATGGAAAATCTAAGTGAGCGTCAATTTTAACACACATTAAAAGTGACTATAAAGTGTATTATGTCATACTATATATGATTATACCAACATACCGTAAAAATATGATATACTGCCCAGCCCTAGGAGAGGGTAAAAGCTGTTGATTGGGAGATGGGAGTTGGGGGCGGGGCGGGGGGTGTGAAGCATTGAATAAGCAGGTGACCTGTAACCCCAACCCCTGGGAGAGTGACAGATTGGCTTATTAGTTTTTACAATGAACCTCTTTAATAATAATAAAAAGGAAAGATAAGTAACATTTAAATTAAATAAACGGCAGGGTACTTGGTGGGTGGTGTGGCCTGTGAATGCCCCCCTCCCCCTATTGTGCAGGCCCTGGCCCGGAGTTCACTAGCAGAAGACACTCAGTCGCAAAGAAAGGATCCATGTTTATTGAGCACAGATGTTTATCACGGTACACAGTCTCTCATTCTGACCTGTTTCAGAAATCCCCAATAAACATGAGTAATTTACTGTTTCCCCCAGGTGCTGACCAGCGTCACAATCAAAGAACGAAACCACATAAACAGATAAACCAGATGTTTACCACAGTACACCAAGCACCAGATAACTAAACAGACAGGAAAAATCCAAAGGAAATACGCCATTGAAACCTACACGTTCACTACCAATAAAATACATACGACAATAAACCAAAATACAACAACATGCCACTTTTGCCTGCTTGGGAACTAAGAGGTTAAGTTGGTTCCTGAAGTCCTTGTTTAGGAGGTTGTTTCTGTCAAGGACGTGGGGCTTGGATCACGTGGGGAAATTAAAGTGATGATCCACTTACATCTCCAGATAAAGGGGTTTATTAGACGAGCTGGACACACTGGTGAAGGAACAAAATAAACGGAACCATGAAGGGACAAAAGGCGAATGGGGAAAACAAGAAGTAACTTAAAGACACCAAGGAATGATACATGAAGGGATGAGGAGACAGAAATTGGGCAGAATGACCTTCACAACATACAGAGCAACATACAGTAAGTGACTGGAGAACAGAGCAGGAGCAGATAAATACACACAAGGCTAACAGGACATGATGCAGGACAGGTGAGAACAAAACCAAACAACCAATCAAAGAAAGGACAAGACAACCAGCAACAGGTGGAGCTAATCAACCCAGAACAAAAAGGTACAAAACAAAAACCAGAACAGATCATACAAAGATTGACAGAGAAACAAATAGAAGGTAATAAACACTGGGGAAAAATCAATAAATACAAAACAACAGATAAGGGCGGCGTGTGGCCAGCCTCAAATCCCTGACAAAATACGTAAAGGAAAGGGAGCCTTAACCAAATGAAATACACATTAGCACTGCAAATGTAAATAATGTTCAACATAAGCAATATTAAACACAACTTAGGTAATTAATCAGAGACTAATGAAATTGTTGAAAATGAAGCACTAGAATGCTGCTTAATGCTGATAAAAACTGTAACTAATTACCATCAAAACAAACTTCTTACAACAAATTAAACATGTAAAAGTCAATTATGCACCAGGACACACGTAGCACACTGATTGTACATGTTCTTACACTCCTGTATCTTTTGCATACATCTGAAAATTCTGAAACGGTTTAGTGATGGATATTAACTAACACGTGAAATTTACAGCTCAAGTTCATTATATTATTATTAATTAATCAGTGTCTACAGAAGTAGGTGGTGCCAAATATTGCGATGACTATTATTTTGCACTAGACGCAGTCTTGGCCCTGCCATCCCGCTATCTGTGGGCTGCTAGTGCCGCTAGGGCCGTAATTCCTACATCACCCAGACGTGCGAAACACGTCCGTTATTCATTCACTTAGGCTAAAACTGGGCTGGGCTGTTCTTCAGCTTGATCTTTAAGTATTTCAATGTTCACATGTGCCAAATCCTGTGAACCTCTTTAATAATAATAATAATAATAATAATTCATCGTTATCATTGTCCAACCATCTGTACATTCATCCTCCAACTTTATGTCCACTGCAGAGTTACTGGAGCAGTAACAGAAGAACAGTACACTGAGCCCTGGGACAAAAATGGACCATGCCCCCCCACCCTCCAAATTCACACCTAGGGCCTGCCTACACCAGTTGCAGAGGGGGAAATTTAAGTAGCCTCCAAATATCATACCCATCGTGCATTGTAGTTAGTAGTTACAAAAACATGCTCTTAACAATAGAGTTTGTCTACAAAACATGGTATTTAATAATTAGTAATGCAGTATGGCTTTCTGCTTTGCTTTATTGGGGATTTTAAGAATCCCTTGTCCTTAATCTGTGGGGGATTCCCAACTGAGAAACAGATGGGCCTGTGGATAATGTGCACACACGTCCACTCCGCCCACCCCCTCACATAACCCCCACCCACCCCCTCATGTCCCCCCATCCAATTCACACACTTCTGATGTCAGAATCCTAAGGAACAGTTTCATATCAGCTCTGTATTGTAAGCTGCTTCCCTGGAAAGCTTGCCCAAGACATAATCATTGGCAGAGAGTGAGAGTTTGTGTAGGACAGCGGCACCCAAACATTTGTCAATCTCACCACCTCCATGCAGCTGGAAGCCCCACTTGCGCAACTGCTTTCTTCTGGAAAAGTTATAAATAGATGAATTTGTATGAATCTAATTTAGAAATAAATATGTTCCAGAAGCAGTAATCTGTTCTCTGAAAAGGGGGATCAACCGTTGATGGTTCTTTGAAGTGTTTTTGACTGCGATTTGCTGAAAGTCTCTCATTCTGACCTGTTTCAGAAATCCCCAATAAACATGAGTAATTTATTGTTTCCCCCAGGTGCTGACCAGCGTCACAATCAAAGAACGAAACCACACAGACAGATAAACCACCAAAGATTGTGCTTCAAATGAGCAATGCAAACGATTTCACGCAAAGCAAGTAAGTATTTATGGGAACTCTTTGAGGCCTGTCGGATATCTTATATTTTATATATATCTTTTTTCGTTTACACACACATATTTAGATTTGAATGCACGTAAGTACATTCAAATGATGTGACGCTACACGCAAATCATACGTCTGTGACATCCTGTAGCTTACATTACATAACTGAATTAGAGATGAAGGTAAATTTTCCTTCTCAGAGAAGAGATTCAGTCGTCCTTTTTAGAAATAGAAGTGAGACAGGCCACTCCGACATCCATCTCCCCGCTTCTGAAATGAAATGATACTTTATTTGCCAACCACATGATTGTCGGCACCTGGGGATTCATCAGCTTTCACACATCACGCCTGGCTCTCCACTGAGAAATATACCACATGTTCAGGTGCAAGCAGAGCTTGGGGCCCGAGCACAGGGTCATGCTGTTTATATGGCACCACGGGGGTATTTTGGGGGGTTAAAGGCCTTTTTTGGGGCCTAAAAGAGATGTGATTATTTTGCTGAGGCCGGGGCTTGAAACAGCCACCTCCGTATCGGAGACACCGAGATCAAACTCACCAATGTCCCATGGGGGCAGCGTGTGGCTCAGTGGGCCAAGCCTCTGTGCCTCTGATCAGAAAGTCACCCATTCAAACCCAGCCTCAGCTTCTCTGAGGGTCCTTGAGCAAGGCCCTTAACCCCCAGCTCCCTGGGCACTGCAACAGGTGGCAGCCCTTCACCACCAGCTTGCTCACACCAACAGAGTGCAAACTGGGGGGGCAAGCAGAGAATCAATTGTTATCACACCTGCATCTACAACCAGGAAACACTCAATATTTCCTAAGTCATTATCTTTATCCAGGAACATCACTGGTTGATTAGCAAAGGATCCCCTAAAGGATCTTAGAGAGAAATACGTGGAAAAGGGACACTGTAAAATGGTGATTAAAGAGGAGTAAAAGCCAAGCAGAGATGGAATGAGGCAGAGGAAGTATTGTATAACCATCATAAACAATCACTTTCTAGATGCAGCCCTTCTGACTGACAACACAGTTAACAGGGAGTTTCCAGCGCTGTTGAAATCCAAACTCCTTTATCCCTGACATGAGCACAGACCATTCGCAGAATTCAGTCACACTGGTTTTCCCCTGAAAACGGCCATAGCTTCTGCAGGCCTGTTTTGTTCAGTTCCGGATATACATGTTCTTGATGTCACATTTCTGCATGTAGCCATTGAAACAGGAATCCATTCTATCCATAAGATCCTTTCCGATTCCCTGCAAACTGGGAACTTCCGTTGCTGCAGAGAATATTTTCATTCAGCACCGCTTACATTTACATATATCCATCCATCTTCCAACTGCTTATCTAGTATAGAGAATTAAGTAATGCATGCAAATTTATTCTACTTGTAAACAGACATTGGTTAAAGTTTGAAAGTTGAGGTTTATTGGACGTGAGCAGCACCCAAACAACATTATCGGAACATAACTTTATGTTATAGAATGGATATTCCATTGTTTAATATCTGATCCAGCGTTACATTTTCCATATAAAAATACGGGCATTTATTATAACATTCTTTGTTTTATATCTTAAATTACATGCATTTAATGGACACGTGTAGCATTAGGTACTAAGAAGTTAAACAATCATCTTTTAACAGTTGATCTATATCAGGCAGCAATTCTGTCAAATTCAATGTCACATGACCAGGAGGATCGTAAAGGGGGCTCTGAACAACTTGGAATATAATTGGACTGGTTTGGGTTGGGGCCCAGTGTGGTGCGGTACCCGTTTGTAGGGCCCAGTATCTGTAATGTATAGGGGCCTCCATTTGGACTGCAAAAGGAAGTATCCAGAGGAAAGTCACACAACACGAGAAGAGCATGTGACCAGCTGATATGCGGAGGAGAGGTGGCATCCTAATCACATAAATGGCTATTTTAACATGTCAGATTTTATGTTCTTCATTTAATTTTATTAAATGTACATTCCTTGTTATTTTTTCTCATGTTGTTTGACTAGATGCTGCTAGAGAAAAAAATACTTATTTTGAATATTATTATGTGGTAAATTTTAATATTTTATAAACATTAACACTAATGCGACAAGATTCATCACATCTTAGTCAACAGAAAAAATAAATAGTCATGAAGAAACCAGTAAAGTAGCTGCCTAATTTTTCATTTGTCAAAAAAAAAACTGATATGTTAACAACGATACAGGTAGATAAAAGAATGAACTGAAATTTACACATGCACCCCAATGTTCAATCCAAAGTTACGTCATTAAAACACATGTATTGCAGGAATGAAAGTGCCTCCATAGCTGCGTGCAGTTTGCGGTACAGACGCCGGCGCTCAATTTTCCTCAAAGTCCTAGATGGTGTTTCCAGCGGTTGCCCGCTTTCTATTGTGATAATAGCGGGGAATCGGCCGCCGTCTCTTACGCCCCCCTGCGGTGGCGTATGTCTCCGGTAGTCCGGCAACAGTGATACTGCTCTCCTCAGTCTCTTCCGATCGCCAAGCAAATCCGGGAGAAACTTTCTGAGTAAGTAATCTGCAGAGGAATACGTGTCCGTTAAATTTGTCGAAACAACTTGAAATCACTTCCTGAATAAAAATAATATTAGGCGAATTTCGTTTCATGATTTTATATCAGAAGCGAAAATATCATAACACTTCGGTATGCACCTTTTCCATCGTTACGGACATCCCGGCAAAGAAGGCAGAGATTGTCGCTCTCGGAGGTGCCTTTAAGGACCAGATGCTGTCCCAGAGCCGTGCAGTTGGTGTGTTTCCTGCAGGCGTCCCGGGGGGATGACCTCGCAGAGAAGGAGCCGGCCAGACACTGCTCACACTGGGTGTTCCTGACACCTGTCCCTATCAACAGCAACAAAATCAATGATGCTTCAAATTATCACATGACATGAGAAGTGAACAAAATCCACAACTATTTGAAAATATTACATCATCGGCCTGACTTGTGGAAACATCATAATGAGAATAAGAATGAATTACATGAGTCTGAGAGATGAATTACCGTGTCGTTTCACTCCATACCCTGGCGGACATTCTGCATGCTTGATACAGAACTCTGCGTGCCAGTAATACCCCTCTTTGCACGCGCATAACCTGTTATGCGTAGGAGAACACTCTTCTTTGACTATTTGGTTATCACTGCAGAAATTACTGCAATACAGGCATTTTGGTAAGTAATTCCAGTACTGCGTGAAATGGCCAGCGGGGCAAGCGGCGCACTCGGTCTGGCGTTTGGCGGTGCAGTGGGATACCATATGATATCCCGGAGGACAGCGGTTACAGGTAAGTTTGCGGCCGGTGACATGATCTTCGTGATCGTAGGTCTGGGTTTCCAATGTCACATCGGCGGAGAGACTAAGTAACATCAGACCCAGCAGAGACTGCAAGGAAAACACACATAAAACGGCAAGGATTTTAATCATGATCCTATAACCGCCGTTGGAAGACCGCTTTGTGTTTATGGCTGTCTCGTGTCTTCTTGCAGTTTATCTCCTGTTGTCTTTACGTTCTGCACGTTTTGGTGAGCACGTTTATGAGCAAAGCGAATTCAAACGCATCTGCAACAGTAAAAACTGTTCATTCTTCTTCTCCACAGTCTACGCGTTATACGTAATAAAAACGGCTATATTTGGTTTCTACTTACCGCTTTATGAAAGATGCTTGGTTGCTCCATTGCTAATGACGAGAGATGGTCCAGGGCGATCCTTTATACAGTAGGTGGGCGTTCCCGTTCTGTGGACAGAAAGAAAAACCCAAAGCAAAAAGAGTAAATTAACGTCAACACAATATACTTCGAATACTGACATTATTGATGAATAGGTCTAGTTAAAAAATATTTTTTAAAAGGTAATATACCATCCTCTATAGCCTACTGATTTTTGCTCCATCCAAGTAGCCATACTTAGTCATAGGTATAATTTAGGAACAAGTAAGCATAAAAGACAAATCAGTAAATTAAAATTCACCCCCAGAAAAGAAAGATCCATCCCAACACTCAGAGAAAGGAACTAATAGGACTACCTGGCTGCCCAGTCCTCCTGGAAATAGCAACCATGGAAGTACAATCAGCTGCCAAATTTAGATTAGAATACTCAGCCTGTGGTTCAAGAACAGCTGGTTTAAACTCCAGTGTTTGCTAAACTGGTTTTTCAGTACAGAAGGGGTACAGTTGCAGTGGAGCTGCAATTTACATCGCAAATCTATAGCTAGGACTAAGTGACTAGGACTTTCTAAAGTCAAATCAAACAACAAACAAACACATTTATTTTTGTGTAGCACGTTATCACAACGTTACATCATCTCAAAGCGCTTTACAGCATCCCCACCCGAAGCCCCCAGTGAGTAAGCCACAGGCGACAGTGGCAAGGGAAAACTCCAGAGAAGGAAGAAACCTCGGGAGGGACCCAACTCAAAGTGGGAGCCCATCCTCCAGGGGGCAGCAGGGAGATCCTCCTCTTGATTATATAAATAAGGATTTGCACATTACTAGTCCTGAGATAATGAGAAACCATGCAGCGTCATTCCCATGCAATTTTTACCAATCCACCAGGTCTTAAATCTGGCCCCGAGGCTACGAGTATGAATTAATGTAATTGTGACGTCAGTCTGTCTGTATATAGACACAGCTGTCATGCCGCGATCGCATCACACGCCTCATCTACCCCGTGTGGAATCCCTGTGTTACCAGCTGTTTCCAGTTATGCTAATTGTTGTTGCGTATATACTGTAGGTGTGTTTCTGTAAACGTTTCCCTAGTCTGGTCTTTGACGTCAATCCTGCTTGTTAGTCCGTGTTTCCAAATAAATCCCCCGTTCCCCCGAATCTCTAGATTGCTGTACCTGCTTCCTTGCTCTGTGCCAGTGTGCATGCCGTGACACAATAACTTATTTCAATGAACTTGAGGAAGGGGGGTGTACTGGCCAGGTGTCCCAATGCATTTTCTATGTATTTTATATATTTAGGTAGAGTGGTGTCTCTGAGGCTAGGCATCTGTACCAGCAAGTGGAAGGTTGTTGGTTGAAATCCTCTGAATGTCCATAGTGACTGTTCTCTGTTGTGCCCTTGAGCAAGGCCCTTAACCTGCAATTGCTACAGCCTGGGTGAGATGTTAATCTACATTCAGCCCTATAAGAAGGTCCTCCAATTTACAGGGAATAATTTAGGGGTCGGTGGCAGGATTGGCACTGCAGCCATGGAAAAACAACTCACACTGGTCCATTCAGAATAGTGTGCTGCTGAGGTATCACCTGCCACATGGCTGCACTCTCATCCCTGAGGTGGTTTGGTGGGTGTAGCAATGCACTCCAATCAGTGCAGGCTCATTAACCCATACACTGTATTTAGTAGATGTTTTATCCAAAGCAACATGCATTTTTGACAAGGCAGAGTCAGTTAGTCTGTGGTGTGGTGCATATGGGGTTACTGGCCTTGCTGAGGGCCCCAGTGGAGATGCAGTTACTCTGACAACCCAAGGATTTAAACCTGTTACCTACCAATTAAAGAAAATGGCTAAAATGTTGGTCTGGTAGCTGGAAACAGCCTCAAAGGCCACATTAAACTGTATCTACCAGACATCTGACCTCAGGTGTGTTGAAAAGCTTAAATCAAGTAATGGAAGGACTGATAAGCCCAAAAGACTAAAAGGAAAGATTCAAATATAAGAAATAGATCCCACCAGATAAACCCCACTGACCCTCCAAAGTTGTCCATAATCTGACCACTCCGAGAATAAGAAGCCTGAAGGTGTGTACAGTCTGGTCCTGCACTCCAAGGTACTGCATACAGATGTAAGCCATCTTGTTGACAGGTACAAAGAGGGCTCTAAGACCAAAAACATTTTACAAGAAAGGTGTAGAACTTTAAGAGCAGAATAAACATTTCATATCCGTGATCTGGTAACAGGAAGCTTGCAGACCTCTGACCTAATCGTAATGAATAATGCTTAGTCACAAGGCAAATTTGACCAGTAGTAAATCCCCAAATCATAACTGGTTAGTTTTCCCATTACTGACATGAAAAACAAGAATGCAAAGTGAGATTGGGTACAGAGGTTCTTCTCTGTTCAGGGGTGCCAGGTTCTTATAACAAAGGTTTTTTTTTCATTTCTAGATGGTTAATAACTTAAATTACATTCTGATTGCTAAGTCAGCACTAAGTAAGACACACACCCAGCGTGTCCCTAATTAAATCTTGTTATGATTATGAAGGCATTCATCAGGAAAGGCTTGAAAAATCCATTTGTGTTAACCGTTAAGGAAATGCTATGTCCAAAAATAGAGATGGCATTTAGGTTAGGATCTCCACCTATCTAATTAAATAGCTAAGGAGTAGCGTTTGTCAAATGTCAACCTACCTTCCTTAATATAGTACCGCTTTTAGCACGGCTGACCTTCAACCTACTTCCTCATTTGACACAACTATCATGTTCACACATGATAACTGATATGACACACACAATATTCTAGGTGAGGTCTTACCAAGGAATTGTATACTTGTAGCATAACCTCGCTTGACTTAAACTCCAAACACCTAGCGATATAACCCAACATTCTATTGGCCTTTTTATTGCTTCCCCACACTGGCGAGAGGAATTTATTTGTATATGAAACTCAAAGTTTGAAACAAATCTCCTCACTGAAGCATTAGTGCTTTCACCAAGAACACGACCTAAACCACACATTCTCTGTGGTCTCCTCAGAATTTCAGGCGGGATTGAACTGACTCTTTTTGCCAAAGAAAGAACCATTTGGGTTTTCTTGTTTTTGCAAATTTATTGAAAATATCTCCCAGTTTCCAGAAATATTGTGAACTCCAGTACTCTCTAAGACAGGGATGTCAAAGTCAAATACATTAGAGGGCCAAAAAACCAAATTTGCTACAAGCCGAGGGCCGGACTGGTTCAAT
>JABFDZ020000138.1:8040467-8054639 GCA_019775955.2 Pollimyrus isidori | reverse complement strand
ACAACATTTTTGTATGGCTCTGTCACTAATTTCAAGTGAAAACATTTTTCAACAGGTTCACAGACAAAAACAAACTTGCTTCAAAGAATTGTGAGTTTGCGGGCTACCGTTGCATTGTGGGTAATGGAGTATTGGTGCGTGCAAAACAGCAGCAGGCAGCTGTGGCCTGTTCTAATACTAATCAAATATCATCCCGGGGGCCGTAGATAATTCATTCGCGGGCCGGATGTGGCCCGCGGGCCTTGACTTTGACACCTCTGCTCTAAGACCACTTCAGGGGGGTAGCTAGGCACTCCGGGCCCCTGACAAAATGGTACCTTGGAGCCCACTGCCCCTTTTACTTCATGTCAGTTGTACCCATTCAAATGCCCCTGTCAGAGTATCTATGGCCCTCTGACACTCTGGGACCACCGTCCATAGTAGTTACAGCTCTGACTCTTCTTCCTACCAGCTTTGCACACCTGGATTTTGCACTCCTCCACTGCGCTAGAGATGATAGTTGTCAAGTGATAAACAGTACCTGTTTCTGACCGGGTGGTGGATTGCCGCACCGATGTTGTCTCACCAAGTTTGTCCAGAAACACTGAAGTTATGTAAAAGTGGTCATTCCTGTCCAAACACCCAATTTGGCCAGAGAACAAGCTCAGGCAACAAGACGGGGGGTACTGAGTGGCTTTGGAGGCAAAACCTCTGTGCCAGTGATTGGAATGTCGCTGGTTTAAGCTCCAACCTCAATGGAACAGTCACATGTCCATGGGCCCTTGTGTAAGACCCTTAACCTCCAGATCCAGAGGTGCTGTATGCTAGCTCACCCTGCACCGGGATTAAGCTTAAGCTTGCAGCCACCTGTATGTGTGTTACATAGGGAGCAAGCCGCAGGGTAGACAAGACAGGGCAAACCAAGAAAAGTATTCCAATGTATTTGCCAAATGGAAAATAAAGGTTAATCTTGGCCACGTCAAATGTCTTCCTGTTAAGAATGACACAGATACTTAAACCATGGTTCTGGGAACCTTCAAATTTTTCATACCCCTTTTCAGATTTCTATAATCCTACTGATTTTATCCGAATCCATAATTTGGTTGTTACTCATGCATAATGAACTGTGGGTCCTTATAAAGACATCATGTCCAATGAAGTGTAACTGCCCCAGGTAGACTACTGTACAATAAAGTTCCATAGATGTCTCAAAGACAATTGAAAGAAGCAGACTACATCTCAGCTCGATTTGGAGTATCCAAAGTCTTGCAGTAAATGGTTTGGATACTTATCTAAGTTGGAGGTTTCAGTTCTCAGGAAAAATACCTAAAATGTCTCACCACATTGTCATTTGGGGGAACGCATGCTGACTGATAGTAAGAATAAACAAATTCAATGCCTTCTGAAATCAGTCTACGACACAGTCTACGAATACATGGGCCAGATGAGCACTGGCCCCAGCTGAAAGCCCCACAATGCCCCCTCCCCGGTCTCTCACTGATTCAGAACATGTTTTTGGCTAATGATATGGCCACCCCCTCCGTATGATTTATGGCCCCTCCTGTGCTCCCAACAAACCACCTTTTTTTTAAATAACTTTATGAGACAAAAACCAACTTGCATGCATAACCCAGTCACATGTGTCTTACAATTTATTTACCTGAAATATTTTAGTAAAAATGCATTAATACAATACCTGAATATTTAATTTATACAAAAATTAACTTCAAACCAACCATTTCTTACAATTGAAATGTTTTGTTAAAGCCTGGAATCCATTTTTCTGACAAACACAAGCTAGATGTCATTTTAATAATACAAAAACACAGAAAAATTGCACTCTTTAATACATTCATTTAAACGGACAACACTTAATAGAGCTGTATAAATAATAATAATACAAATAATAATAATAATAATATAGTCCAAATAGAGTGGATACAGATTTCATTTTGAAATCAGACACACCAATATAATCACAATTCAAATATCCTTTCCATTTAATTAATCAAAGGTTCCGGTCAGACCTAGCACTATATACAACTTATAAATAAAGTTCAGTCCTCACACTCGGTTCTCCGCAGGGATCAGTCATTGTAAGACTTGGCTCTGAAGCACTTGCTGTCCTGGCTTTTGTCAAACAGCAGCTTCTTGCACATCTTGTGCAGCGACGACGCGCTGAAAATGCGGCTGACCTTCCGTAGGTCTCTCAGGACCAGCGGCGTGACGTCCTTGGCCTTCAGCTTGGGAAGGCTCTGGCTCAGGGCCCGCGCCAGGTCCCTCTCCCTGTTCTGGGACTTCCAGAGGAGCAGAAGCTGCAGAATGGACTGCTGGGATGGACAGGAGCCCGCCATCTGGCGGATTTCCTCCCGGGGCACCCTGCTGCCTGGCAGGCTGTCCATCACTGCTGTCAGGTCACTCAAGGAGAGGTTCCTAAGGCCGGCGCACCTGGACACCTTCCTCTCGCAGAGGTTCACCCCTGTTGGATGGACACACGCCTTCAGTTAGCTCACATGTACATTAATGCTCACTGAGCTAGTCTACACTCCTATAAAAAAGACAAGCAGTGATCTACAGGAACTCAAGGGAAAATGTTCAGTATTTCCAGATGCTAGTATTAAAGAAAAGTATCAGTTTAAGTAATTTTATACTCAAGGACAGGATGTTTTACATAAGGTTCCAAGGACATAGCAGCTCCTGCTTTATATCGACTTGTTGGCCTTTTAACCCATTTTGGGTAAGTTCTTCTGAATGTTTAGCTCTGATGCTGTTTGACGTGTCTGAGGGTGACGTCAGTTCACTCACTGACTTTATCATTGAGGAATTCAGTATCTGTGTGGGAGTCGTGCACAGACCTACTGTGACAGCCATCACAGGCTCATCCAGCGCTGGAGACTGGAGTGCAGTGTTAACAAAAGACCTCTGCACAGATGACTGATTCATTTCGACATTCATTCTCAGCAAAGACAACGCAGGGAACACAGGAATGGGAGGACAATTAGCCATCAAGGCCCGATTTTTTAAAACCTGGAAATCAGAAGACTGCAGCTAAAAAGACGGAAACCTTCACAGTAAGTGACAGTAAGAACGTCAGCCCTGGGAAATAACCGAAGACAGAAAAAAACAGATCTGTGTCTATAATACAGCACTTCTACCTCTGATGTCTGTCGGTCATTTCCAACAAAGAAATTCATGGTTAGCTGCTTTTGATGGCAACTAGTAAAATGATTAAGCGGCGCCTGTTAATCCAGTCAGGCTGTGTTTTGGGTGGTTTGAATGACTATAATACAAAAATGCAAACCTTTAAAGCAAACCAAAATGTACACTTTCAAATGGGCATTAAACCACTACTGTACTGTTTTATATGGGAGTTACATAGTATTAGTACAGTCCTGCAATCTAGACATGATTTAAAGTATACAACTGGTTAAGAATAGGAGCATATGCAAAATAAAGGCAGTTTTATATCAGGGTCTTTAATGTACCTGTTTTTGGAGTATCGCGGTGGGATGTGGAACCAAGTGACCACATAATATGCAGGAGCACTGTAATACATTAAAATACTCCAGAACTTCTGTTTAATCAATATATAGAAGCTGAGGTTCAATAGACAAATATTTGTGTTTCAAAAAAAGTGATTTGTGAATCGATGAATAATGTGTGAAGTAAAATCCAGCCTTAAATTGTATGAATCCACAGCATTACACACTAGAACCCAACTTTTCCAAGTAAGATGAGATTAGATTCAAGTTTACTGTCATTATGCTGAGAAATCAGACAGCCTATGCTGTGCCATGGTCACTATCGACTAAAAAACGTCTACGGTTTGTGTTGTAACCATTATTGAGTAGGGTACTTAATTACATCAGTAGACACTACAAATGATTATGGCAAAGCAAGGGAACACAATGTCGTTTTGAGAACACTGTGCCTGACCTCGGAGGAGAAGTCTCTCATCCTTGTCCTTAGCTTGTTCCCTCCACAATCTGAGGAGCTTCAGGGTCTGTTGGCCGGGCCTGCAGGACACCTTTGCGTGCTCGGTGACTTTCTTCTCCATCTTCTTGGTCGACAGCTGGGGGTCAAGGGGCTCCGAGCAGAGCCGCTGCGAGGCCAAGAAGTGAAAGATGGCTTCCTGGCAGAGCGTGGTGTCTGGGGGAACAATTCAGGGGAAGTTGTCTTCCATTTCATTCTGAAAGACTTATTTATTCTGCAAAAGCTAGTTCCTGAGGGAAGCAACATTTTCTCTGCTCCAAGCACTTTCATAAATACAGCTATTTCAGATAAAATATGCCTGATTCATGTCAAAAAAGGTCAGGGCCTTTTTAAGTAGCAACCCCACCATAGACTTTCACTGGTGAATATACAGTATGTCTGGCCTGGTTCAAACACCAGCCCTTAATTCCCACAGACAGCTCCTTCATATCACTCAAAGATGTAGGGTTAGGTGTTTTCTGTAATATGCTAGGCCTCACCAGACATTTCCTTTAGTCAGTGAGTGACAGGAAACCCTGAAGACACCTACCTCCCTATTGGCTCAAGTCGGCCTATCCTAAGTTGTAGTAAAAGTTAGTGGAACCAAGTGTTGCGGTTTCTATGCTTTTTTGGTTTTACACCATTACTTTTAGATCCCTGCATATGTATATGTATTACCTAATTATGTTTTTTGGGTGACAACAGCATGTAACAAAGGAAGGCGGGCCTTCAAATCTCCATTGACCTAAGCCCCTAATACCGTAGAATCGGTTACGTCACCAGACTCAAGCATTTCTCTGGTCAGACATTCCTTTATTCCACATTTCTGTGGAAAATATGAAAATATGGGATTTGGTCTGCACACTAAATTAGCTGTTCCTCAACATAGGCCGGTTGTGGGGTCAGCATGGTTACCTCATGACCCTGGGATATTCTCAATCCCATGGCCATGGGTTTATCTGGTTTCCTATCAGACCCAGAGACAACATTGCGGGGAGCCTCCAGAGTTTTCCTTTAGAGCGTATTATGTGCAGTCAGGCTATATCTGGTCTAGCTTCTCCACGTAGTTTTGCTATGTGCGATTGGCATCTCCCCCCGCAAGATGGGATAATCATCTTGCATACGTTGCGACATCCACAGGCTACAAAATACGTTGCAAAATTGCCCAGCAAGATCACATGTGACCGGTGTGATTTTATTTGGTCATACTGAGGTACTGTATCATATGAGAGTGACCCCACAGGGAATGCGTGACCGTGCCACCTGACAGCCAACTGTCGCTACTTCAGTTTATTGACCGCTGCAAGCGTGGGGAGTTGTGGGAAGTGGGGGCGGTGTGATGTGGGCGGGTGATGTGATCGCAGCGTGAGCAGTGGGTACCTGTGTGGCACTGCAAGGGGCCCTGGTCGCACTCGCAGGTCTCATCCTGCGTGCCCGTCCCCGGCTGCGTCACTCGCAGCCCCAGGCGGCTGCAGTTTCTGTGGGGGAGGCAGGGCTCGGTCGCTGAGGAGACACTGGAGAAGTAACCCTGTGAGCACCTCTGGCAGAGCGTGTCGCTGTCTGGCGTGCCTGGAACAACAGGAAAGGGCAAACAAGCAGAGTCTGTATTAATAGTCAAACGTGGGGAAATGCCCAAAAGCAAAGAACAAAAACATTCCACCATCTGATTATATATGGACTGGCTGTGCATGAAACACTTCTGGTACATTTCTCTGGATAGTAGCATCAGCATAACAAAGCTTATCCAGTTGTGTGACACACTTCAATGCATATTTATGATATGCAGCACCAGGCTGTGAGAGTCACATCGTACCGGTGAAAGTTAGTTTTAGTGATCTGTGCTCAGGGTTCTTTTGTTTGTAATCAGTGCCTATTCAATCAAAATGATATTTTGGAAGTGGGCTGCTGGCTTTGAGACAGGGAGGAGGACTAAAAGCACCTGGACACAGAACAAAGGGACAGTGGCAGGAGAGAGAGCACTTTGTCCCAGGAAAAAAGAAAGACCAATGGCAGGAGAGCCACTGTAGTCAGGCTGGTCCACGCCGGTCGGCACGCTGAGTCCAACTGCCCTGCAGGGAAGGTCTCAGATCTGAGCTCTGCAAAGGGCCCCATCATGGTAAGATCCAAGCAGACACGCGACGTGATGTCAAATGAGAGAACGAACCGCGGGGTCACGCAGGAAGCTGTTTAGGGCATTCGGAGCGACGGCAGCAGCCAAGCGACCAGACAAACAGTCTCTCGGCCGAAAGACCATGTGAAAGAGCAGGTGCTCTGTGGAAGTGAAAAGGTGGCAGTCAGGGCACTTCTCTATCTCAGGAGCCACGCGACGGGGCCTTTTCCGGAACCTTCATGGAGATATCCTTCCGGTTATGCTGAATATTGTCCTGGTACTGCAGCACAGAACAATTTGTGGTCTAGGCCACAGCACAACGCAGGTGATTCGAAACTTAAACGGAAATCCGCTGAAGGGAAAAACACAATGAAGGATTCCCAGATGCTCTCCTGCTGAGAAGCTTACTGTAAAACGCCAAATTCACTTTCATCACTACAGGGAAGCCCAGGTACTCTAGAACTGGTGTCCGTGGGAGTGAAACACCACGCATTTCTTAAAACAAATGAATCACGAGCAAATTCTCTAAAGGGTCCTCTTTGTTTGGTATATTTCTCCAACTTTCCTGGAAAACTTTCTTGTTTTTCATTTATTTTCCCACCAGTTTATTTTAACCCTGCCTATCTGCATAAGATTGATTTGGGTCCCTCAAACCCTTCAGTCTTAGGTACCTCAAACCCTTCACGGCACCCGGGGGCAGCACACAGGTCTGAGGTCTACAGCCAAACTCTTGTTCTAAGGAAAGCTTCTTCCCGATCTTTGCAGGGTGTCGGGACAATTAAGGTGTCACCAGACTTCCTGACCTGTACTCAGACAATCCCCTCAGTGCCTCTGTTCACACTGAAATATCCAGATTTATCTGTCACATATACTGCATTTGCTGTATTTGCTTCACAGGAGGCGATGGTGACATTTTCAAATTATAATTAAACCTTTATTTAACCGGGTTAGTCGCACTTAGATTTATCCTGAAATCAATGTTCACTAATACCTTGTGAAATACAGCAAGAACTGTACCAAACACAGTATCCACCAAATTGATTTTGTGGCATAAAAAGTTTCCATTGCATTCCACTCCACTCTACTCTACTATACTGCACTGTACTATACTATACTGCACTTTACTATACTATACTGCACTTTAATGTACCATAATCAATTATTTCTTTGGAAATCGGGTCTGTCACTCCTATAGAACCTCATACTTCACCCTCACACATGAGCGCAAAGATGCTACAGGTCCACTTAAAACAACTTAGAAACAAGAAATGACTGTATTAACCCAAACATGAGACGATCTGGAATGCAAGACCACCTCCTACTTCTCTGCAAAGATAAATAAAAATAATTTTATCTGTCAAGAAGCCAGAAGCCACCAGTTTACCAGAAGCCACAGGTTAAAATTCAACCACAGGCAAGCAAATTATAATATATGATTAAGCAGCAAACATTTTATGAATGTTTTTCAGAATGTTTTATTTGATGCAGACCCACATGAAGAGGGCGAAAAAAAAATTGAGGAGGGCTGCTGAGCAATATTAATAAATGATACAGCTCTTTTAAAATGAATTTTATTATGTATATTAACAGTCGCTATTGGTTCAATACTACCAGCAGCACAATCAGGGATGCACACCAAAAGACATGCATTCCATGGCAAACATTACAGCTTTGAAATGTAAAATAATCATAAATATACGAGTACACATTAATTTAGACTATTGACAGATGCGTGAGGTGCAAAGCATGCCAGTAACTGGATATAATTGCGCAATCTACTGCTGTATGTGCACAATGACATTAAATTCTACATCAAGCTTACAGTATGTGTCATTTTATGGTAGTATATTTTTTTATTATTTTAAGGAGGAACCCATTACTGAGGCAGATAAGTTAACTGGGTATTTTTAAAAGGAACTGCACTGAAACAATGACTTAGAATAAACAGTACAAAAAAAAAACTTTTCTGAGGGACTATGAGGTGGTGCACAGAGAAAGTTCTCGTTAAATGACACTGACATTCCAGTATAATCACAACTCAGAGCTCTACCGCCACCTCCTGGTAGTAACTGGAAAGTATTTTTAAAAACAAGGAATATTCTCTGGATTTTTTCTACAAGATATTAATTAAACAAGATATTAAAACAGCCAAACAGACAACAGACGTAAAATGTAAATTATCATACTAATCAAATAAACTGTACAAAAACCTTATTCTATGTGCTCTATGTATAAAGTACATAGTGAAAGAAAGTGTCTCACGTGACAAATGGGTGCAGTTATATTATTAATTATTTGTTTCTGATGTCTTCGAGCCTGTGCTCTGGTAGTCTGCCAGAAAGCAGCCAGTTTGGACTCTCCCTGAAGTATGACGGAGTGACTAAAAAGAAGAGGAAATAAGCTCAAAAGCCAGGAATTCACTAATGGCACAAATGGTCGCCGCACTTAGTTAAGAAAACCGACACGATCAACAGTGTCTCGCAACAAAAATCAGCTATTCTTGCTGATTAAAAATCCGCCGATACTCCTGCCAAGCTACTGATTAATACCATTTGCCGCTTCTCGGCAGCCCAGATCAGGCAGAAAAGCTCAGGAACACTCGCTGGATTCAAGTAACTGAAAGACATTAGGAGATCAAAAAGCGACACAAAACAACAATAAAAACAGCTTTCGCTTACACTTTTATAATGATTTCAATAAAAACGAGGGTCGAAACTTTGTCAGCTTTAACAATGTAAACGTCGTTTCTTGGTTCCTGTTTTATCTGGCATGTTTTCGACGAAAACGGTGGGTCATTATATTGTATGGATCGAATCTGCACGGGGCAGCAGGAACTTAGCCAGAACCTAAACTAAACATGCCAAATGAAAGTTTCCTACCTGGTGCCAAGACCCCGAAACCGGGGGCACACGCCGTGTGTTTCACGCAGAACTCCACTTCCAGGTGGTAGCCTTGCGCGCACTCGCAGAGACGGTCGTGCGTGCTGTTGCACTCCCTCACCACCAGCTGGCGCTCTTTGCAAACGGATGTGCAGTACTGGCACGTCTCTCCCCAGTGCCACTGCTCCGAGAAGTGATTCTCCGGGCAGGGCGCGCACACAGTGGACACACCGGCGCTACAGTGCCGTTTGACGGCTGTCCCTGGGGGGCACTGGTCGCATAGGTGCAGCTCGGATGTCACCGGGTCTCGGTGCTGGTACTTGGGAGGGGGCATCTCGTGGAAGGCCCAGGCGAAGGATACGACAAATAGCTGTGGTGGGATGGGCAGGGAGGGGTGAGATAGGGAGGGGCAGGAGAGAGAATCCCACTTAACAGGTGGTCCATGGATCACTAACGTACCCCCACCGAACCGACAGCAGAGTGAAGCGCCCTGCGATTAGAGGCGAGCGCACTTGCAGCTGGAGGGGGATGGGGGGGTGGGGCTGGCACGCAGATTTCCCTCCGGAGTTCCCCCTTGTACAGCTGCCACAAGAAACACAATGTGTGTATCGTCGCATGTGACATTTAGACCCCCCCATCGAAGACACATCAAACTCCACGCAGCTGTTGGTGGGCTACAGCAGGGAGGATCGTCCTTAAGTTGTTAGGTTAATTTATTCTCGAGGAACGTCATATATATATAGGAACTGAGAAGTGGAAAAGAAACTGAACTTTTAACCCACGTGTCTTGCAGTGGGAAGTCGCCGTCTGACGACATGCAGCACTCTAAACCAAAATTACATGGTAGTACAGGTCCCCTGACGACCATAATTACATCGTTTGTAGGATCTGAGAGAAAGTCACAAAAGATTACGCTGGTAGCCTACAGCCAGTTTAAAAGGCAAATGCTTGATTTTAAGGCGAGCTGCGTTTCCTTCTAACGCGCTAGGAATTTCCCGCTTTTCCATGTTCCCTTTCCAAGTACGGTACGTGACGTTTTTATAAATACCATAAGGAAACGAACGCAGTACTACGCTCTGGGCCATATTGTTTTGAAATCTTATCTGTGTTGTGTTATATAATATCGCTCTAGGGTCTGACAGTCATCGTCATCGTCGTTATCATCATCATCATCATCATCATCATCAGCCATTTACCAAGTCGTCTGTAATAACAAAGTGTTGCATGCATTTGATAGTTGTCATTGATGAACCATATGAATTATTTGATAAGAAACTGCATCCTAAATGGCTTTTAAACTCTGGGTCTATACTGGGCCAGTGTAAAATTATACCAAAAGTGATCCAGTAACTTCTTTTCAGACTAATGCTGACAATGGACCAAGATACTCTCTGATGAGGTTTCAGCCCAGTTCATCAATATTTTCTGACAATGTGCAGATGAGAGGAACATTCCAGACACTGTGTGAATAGCTGAATCCAGCTTGCTATCCAATTTTAATGTCACAGACTGAACAGGAACCTGGGTAAAAACTATAAGCTTCTTCTTTTTAAAAAATGACATGGTAGGTAAGAATCCAAAGTAGGCTAATAAAAATCATTAGTAGCCTATGTGGTCCCATAGTTTAGATCTTCAAATAGATCCAGGTTTACTGTGGTACGTTGCAAATGGATACATCTCAACATGGATGTTTCCAGAATTAAAAAAATGCAATTAATGGCCAATAAAGCGCTCGTTTTAATATAAAAATCTATTAGGCAAAATCAGACATAATGAGACGTCAAAACGACCGCACTTCCATTCAATTTTTCATTACTGTCACCCCACAGCTGCAAAGGCACGAGGTGACAATGTCATCGTCATCCACCAGGAAACCGTTTACTATAACAACACATAATATTCATTTTCCTTTCCTTGAAATTAATTAAAACTGCAATACGGTGGACTAAGAGATGAACGACACTTTCACTGCGAAGTTTTTAATTATGGTGTCACTTGAACAAATATCCATACAAACAAATATCCATACGTAAGCCATTCGGTGTCCAGCATGTAAATGTAGGCCTATAAATGCAGAATAAACACAATTATTTATCAGTCCTTATTCCTCTGTCAAGAAACACAACGCATGTAATCGTACGCCAAAACGCAGAATTAAAAATACTTTTCAATTTAAAATCCATTCATTGTGATTCGCAGCTATTATGTAATTTCCGTACTTCTTGATATGCAAGTTTCTTACCCTTTTCAAATAAAGCGGTCTTTCCACACTTCAATCCAGAGATTTTTCCCATTCTCTTACACAGAAATGGAAAGTCAAAAATAAATAAGCAGCCGAATAAATAAACAAAAACGAAATGAATAAGAAATGCATTCTTCGCCATTATTTACCATTCTGGGCTCCAACGAGCAGAAACTGAAGGAGGGGAGAAGGCTGCAGTTTACTGGTGCCTTTCTCTCTTCGCGTTGGGCTCTTTCCCCCTCGGAGGTAATTGTAAGGAGAAACCCGGGTCCAGATTGTGGTAAGGCTGTAAATTCTCTCCATCTGAGGCTACCCAGCAAGTCCCAGCGTCATGGAAGCATTAATGTGTCTCGAAGTTCAGCAGACCTATATGTCAGCTCCGCATTTATGGGGAAATTTACGGAGAAACGCCAACCAGACATGCTGCCTGTCTGCCAGATTACTGGGAATCCAGAAGTTGGATTCACACAGCTTCAGGTAACTTTTTTTTTCTACAGATATCTAGAAGCCGCTTAAGTTAACCGTGATATTGACTTCAGATGCTTTAAAAATACAACCAATAAAATTATGTAACTCATTCAAATATATGACATTTAAGAAAGTGGATTGTTATTGTATTTTCCGTTCGTCAAACCAAGTCTAATTAAACGTTATTTAATTGCATGACATTTTAACTACTAAGTTGTAAAATAAGCAATGGAAATATTTAAAGAGATCCAAACGCGTAAACGGACATTTAAAATGCAACAGTTTAAAACAGCGGAAAGTTCGGAAGATATGGTAGAAATATCAGATGGGTATCGCAAAATAATCCCCTTTGAAAACTTATGTCGTTTCCTCAATTGCCCAGAAAAACAATCGTGTAATGACACTCACCAGATGTAATTTCATTGCTGACCGTGATCTCATATTAAACGCAGCTCTCTCAAGCCAAGTAAAGTCCGTCTGAACTAGTCCGTTGCCATACTTATACGAGGGATAGGGCAACTGTGCCCAGCCCACTTCATTGCATTTCTACTAATGGTTTTTTTCCCTATCCTGCATGCTCCACTGTAGGTGTAAGTCGGCCGAGCTCGAAATAAACCCAAAGCCATTGTCGCCGTTGCGGTGACACCGCAACAAATGTTGGAGGAGATCCCGGAGCCCCGAGCGTGTCTCCCCAGTAGGACCGGGGTTTGTGAGTAAGGGTCAGATCCCTGACATGCAGCCACACTGTAACCTGCTTCAGATTGGAAGGGTCAGGCTTTATGTCCGACACTTTTCTCGGTTCGACTTTAGATCGCCAACGCTAATTTTAACACCCACCCCCCTATTCCCATGCAGCGCATCCAGCCTTAAAAATCGCACATATAACGGCATACAGTCTGTGACAACAAGATTTATGATGGCGATAAGCAACGGATCCGAGCGCAAACTACAAACAGCCAGGAGTGTATTAATCCAGCTGTGGCACAACAGACATGTGTAGGGAGGGAGGGTGGTGACCAGGGTGGGGGAGATGGCAAATATTTGGATTCAGATCACAAGGAGACCGCAAGGGTAAGATTACCCCTCTACAAATTAAAATATTAAGGGAGCATTACGGGAGAGGTTGAGATTTATGTTCAAGACATCTGACTAGCATATGCAGGGATCTGGGTAGCACGCCTTAAACCCACCACACAGGTCCCTGGCCTGCTGGAAACGGCATGACCCAGATGGACTGTTACATATACTCAACTCCAGTTATTGTCTCATTTTATTTATCTGGTAAACACACTCATCTTATGTGACAACTCATGAGTGTGTGCATATTAAATAGGGCACATTTTACAAAAAAAGAAGCACTAAGACAATAAACAGTATATCAGAACCAGTAACACCAGCTCAGCCTCCTGCAGTACACTTCCTCATTTGTTGTTATTTGTGTGCACTATGTTGGACGCTCTGTGATAAGGGGTTTTAAAAAAAACCTTCTGTGAACAGTGATTTGGTTTATGCTTCTTCATTTCTGAAGCAGGTATAATAGATCAGTTCTGCACCAGACAGACTCATGTTTCATATCTGGAGATTATTAATAAACAATTAATAAATAAAAGTTTCACTGGCTTCCATTCTGTATTTTATGAATTGATCCACACACTTGCCATTCTCAACTGTAATATGGAATTATGAATTATTCTCCAGCTGGTTTAGAGGGACAGTGCACCAGAAGGTTGTGGGTTCAAATTCCTAGACTGGAAGAGTGATCATACCACCACTGGGCCCTTAAGCGTTGCCTTTAAGCTCAAATGCTCCCAAAACTCTTCAAACCCAAGATTTCCTTACTTGTGTATCACTTCAGACAAAAGCATCATCTAAATATATATATTTAAAACTTGTTCAGCAGACTCTTTTATCCAATGTGATGTATAATTAAGAAAGCAGCATTTGTGGTTAAGGGATGTGCTTAGGGGCCCAATGATGAAAACACTGTACTGATGCGAGGATTTGGACCAGCAACCTTCTGTTCAGGGGCAAAGTATCCTCTCTGGCTGAGCTACACATCGCCAAAATAAAATGATTAATGTAACTTGCATGTCTAGTACTGGGATACTGACAGTTTGGGACACGTGCCAGTAAGAATAGGTTCTAAGGCAGGGAAATACCCTAGACTGGATGCCACTCTATTACAGAATAAACACACAGCAGGTGACATTTTTAGACTGCAGGAAAACATAGGGGAATGAACACACAGCAGAATTCAAACCCCTAACACGGGGAATGAACACACAGCGGAATTCAAACCCCTAACACGGGAGAATGAACACACAGCAGAATTCAAACCCCTATCATGGGGGAATGAATACACGGCGGAATTCAAACCCCTAACACGGGGGAATGAACACACAGCGAAATTCAAACCCCTAACACGGGGGAATGAACACACAGCGAAATTCAAACCCCTAACACGGGAGAATGAACACACAGCGGAATTCAAACCCCTAACACGGGGGAATGAACACACAGCG
>JABFDZ020000138.1:8020281-8038419 GCA_019775955.2 Pollimyrus isidori | reverse complement strand
CCTCGGCCCCCCCCCCCCCCGCCCACCCCCCCCCCCCCGCGCGGCGCCGGCGGGGCCCGCCCCCCCCCCCCCGCCGGGGGCGGGCGCCCCCCCCTGGGCTCCCACTGAGGTATGTGACCTTTTGAAATCCTCCCTTTTGTGGCCGTACATGGCGTCATGTGCAACGCTATCATTTTGGTTATTTTGTCCTTTTGGAATTTAAATCCAAAAGGGGAATAACAATAAAATTTTTCTTACGACAAAAACACTTCCAAGGAGAGACCGAGTTCATCAATAGGAAGACAAGTGTAAAGGAATTATGAAAGACAGAAGGATTCCAGTCAGTATTCAAATACACAAACAGTATTATCATGTTCTAAGGAATGTAAGAAATGTATATACGCTGAAGATAAGCATGTTCCTTTGCATCACATACAGCAACAAGGTTTCTATGATTGTATTTGTTCAATTATTTATTTTGAATGCACAACCCTAAGCGAGCTTGATGGGCCGAATGGCCTCCTCTCGTTTGTATAGCTCTTATGTTCTTATGTTCTAAGCCTTTAAAAGAAAATATATCTGGCTTTTTTGCATTTTATGAAAAAAAATTGGTTGTGATGTATTACTTTCAGAATACACTTGACTTAGATATGGCAGAGATGTTACTCAGGAAAGATTGTGGTGTACTTTTTTTTAGCGTTCAACACTAAACCTTATTCCGTTCGGAGTCTTGTTTACACGCAGAGTATGAATTATTCTTAAACTGCTGGAGGACCAGAAAACAGCCAGTAAACTTGTCACTACCACTAACCGAGGTATTGCGAGGAATGAATTGTCTGCAGACACAGTGAAATGGGCCAAGAACAGAAATATATGTTATTTTGCAAGTTTTATTATTTTATCACAATGAATTACTGACTAACAATGCTAGATGTGAGTGACAGATGCTCTGATTCTACTACTTAATGCATATGTAATTTTCTTATTTTGCTTATATATCAAAATGCTATTGATTAATGCTACTAGACATTCAGTACAGTGTCAGTACATATAATAATTTCCTCTAGCGGTTGGTTCAAGTCGCATACATCAGAACACAATCATTCTCTGGGCTGTGCAGACTTTATGTGGGTCATAAAACTGTGCACAGCATTTTTTTTGTTTAATAAGCATAGGTCCATGATCATGTTTACTGTTCTGTGACCACAAATCAGTATTTAGCCAGTTTTTTTTTTTAAACTCATTCTTGTACAAGGTTAACCCAGAATACTGCAATTATGTCCCTACACTTATGCAGTCACATGACTGTTTTTCCCAAAAACAAGTTTATCTAACTTTGTTCCCCTGAGTTTATGCAGCCATATATTTCGCTAGAGCAATTCTGGTTAAGCACCTTGCACAAGATTACTATAGCAGACGCTGTTTTTGGAAACGAATCGTTGGCGTTCAGTTTACAAGCAAACATCCTTAACCAATACGGCACCTGCTGTCTAACAGCCATCGTGCTACTTACCCACCAAACAGACTGCATTCGAAATGTAATAAACATTCTGAATAATGCTATATGCACAGAGAGTATATCCAGTAAAAACAGGCCAATCAAAAACACTGCAATCCATTATAATACCAGAAAATGGCTAGCAGGAAAACTTTGGATAATGGAAACCGACGAGCTTACAATCGATCCAGAAAGAAAAATCACCGTTTGTAGTTAGGCATTTAGTAAATTACAAAACTTTGGACGTTTTGGTCTTCCCGAAAAGCCGAAAAGTCAGTCAACCCAGAGATGATGTGAAATCAGATTCCCACTCGATTAGAAATTTTGCCACAGTGCAGTTTAAGTGTGAGACCCCAGGAGTGAAAACTTGCTTTTAAGGAAAATAAACAGCAGGAAGAGACTGTTTGTTTGTTTTATTCCTTCCATGGGGATGGGGATGAATACGCATTTTGTGCTCATATTTGCAGGCCAAGGCTGCAAAAAATGCCAGGTTTCAAAGTGCGACCCTGTTGCCCTTTAACTGCTGCTGTGATATATTGTGAGGACGCAGGCAAAACAGCAACGAGAACGCAATGTTATATACATACAGAAATATGCCAGCATGAGGTAGGTTTTTAAGGAAAGGATGTTGTTTCAAGGAAAATAAATTCTGACATGTGTGCAGCCAAAAGGCCGCGGCTAAGAACGTCACTTTAACTGGCCAGCTCGCCAAAATACAGCCAGAGAAGTTTCAGGTATTTCCTCAGAAACAGTCACGCAACAAAAAATTAAAAAACAAATCAGTGGAGTCCAGACCTTGTCCATTGGGGAGTCTATCCTACAGACCTTTACACAACACTATGGCCTATATACTGTACTATGATCTATATACATAACATGTGAGTATAGTTATTATGGAGTAGTAACTTTGAATGTATAAAAGTAAGACATCTAAAGATTTTGACTTTATAAAGGCGAAATTTCCCAATAATCTTCCAAAATTTAGATTTTTTTAAGGGCCGTTTGCTAAATACAGACTGAAAGCAGTTATTTTCCAGCATTATTTTTGTCACTAAATTCCATGCACACATTATCCTGCAAAAAGAGAAATGGAAAATATACCCAAAAACACTTTTGCTATATTCCTTTCTCACACCAGTTTTAAAACATTTTTGAGAAGAAAAGAAGGATTTCCTACAAAACCACTGTAGTTTATTCTCCTCCGTAGCAACAGAATGATTAATATTTCAACAGATCCGTTTTGACTTCAGTCATTTAATCGAGAACATTTACAAGCAATTATTAGGCCTAATAGCTGCCGTTCTGGGAATTGTAAAGTGCAGAATAAAACCAGGCTTCTGGAACACTGCATGATTTTTTGGAAATAGGTGTTAACTACATCCACAGTATATATAATGGCTTCCTGCAACTGGCAGCTACAAATTAAGAGAGCGTTGTTCATTTTATTGTGTTTTAATTTAACAGAAAATAGTCATGGAAACAAACCTCATTTACTAGCAGTGACATAGTTTGTACCCGAAATGCAACTAAAAATGTTGCTAAAATAAAAAATCTATTGGAGAAAATGCATCAATTCTCAAAGTATTCGATATCCAGCACTTTAATTTATATCCGGTGTAGTCCAAACGATATTACAGTATACTCATGTATACCTCAAAGGGTACATTTAATGGCAGTGAATCTTTAAAGAAAGGGTGTCATGGTTGTGCAGTGGTTAGCATTGTTGCCTCCCGCCATTGGGACCTGGTTTCAAGTCTCTGCCCTGGATTCATGTATGTGTGGAGTTCGCATGTTATAGTGGTAGGGTTTCCTCCAGATACTTCGGTTTTCCCCAGGCTCCGAACTCCCCATGATCCTTAACAGCACAAGTGGTTTCAGAAATTGGATGATTTTTAAAACAGCTGGCAAACAGTGCTGCTGTAAGCCATTGCTGTGATCCAGCTTTGACCTGTATTGCCAAGCATGTTGGAATTAGTCCTCTGTGATTTGTATAACTGTCGGGGGAATTACGAGCCACGTGATGCATGAACAGTATCACTGTGATACACTGAAACAAGGTCCACTCTCTTTCCTTTTTCGGAGCCCTGCCGCTTTGCTGGCAAATTCGTGCGACACTTGCCATTCTGTAATTCTGAGGGTTGCTGTAGCTTTTGATTGGTCGAGGTCATTCAGGCATACTAGTTAAAGGTAAAACACATGTCAAGCAAAATTAACCATTAGCAGCATATCACTTGAGTGTTCGGTTCGTTTCGTCAGACTGCAACAAACTGCCTGTTTTGCATGGGTTTAGGGGTATGATCCTGTATCCATTATCTGATGAATCCTGAGAGCAGGGCTGCTACAGGGAGAAACAGTGGAACTTCAGACTGAGAAACTTGATAGTCACAGGAATCAACAGGAACAACAATTGATACACGCGTAGAATTCATTCGAGGCTGCAGGAACGCAAACTGGAGAGCAGTTTACAATGTACTGTAGCCATTATTACAGAGAAATAGAAAAGGCCTTTTTACCCTGTGACCCAAACCACACAACACACACAGTGTTTCTTTCACATAAATCCTCAAAAAGTTTGTTTAGATAAACCTTTTCGCTCACACTAAAGAATCTTTCCCGGACTGAATGAAAATTCCAAACCGCACTCTGGACCCCTGGTTCCAAGCATATTGACAGATTGTTTCAATGTGCAAAATAATGTTCATTGGCAGATTCTCTCAGCTTTGTTTACTTCAAATATTTTTTTACTTTAGGCATCATTGTGGATTCACACATAACTTTTCAGTGTGATTTAACATCCATGGATAGATTATTTGTATGCAAAATAAAAATGAATACAAAAGTAAAAATAAATGTAACTTTAAATGCAAAATACAATTTCAGCAAAATTTTAAAAATAACTCATTAGCACCATATCAGAGGAATGCAGTTTTTAATTACACCTGAATTTTTCACAAAAGATGGCACCGAGCTATTGGTTAGCATGCAAGTAGATATATGATGTGAGGAATCTTGCTTCCTGCAGCGTGAAAACGAGCAGAAATTCAGCTTGAGAAATTTGATAGGCGCATTAACTGGAAAAGCCATTAATACTCTATGTATAATTCATTTGAGGTTGAAGATACAAGAACTGGACATCCTCAGTTAGATTATTTAGCTGTATTTTTATGCAGTGTAGAATTACCATGTTATCTGGGGATTGTCCTTAAAGGTGAAATGCATGCTGGGTAAAATAAATAGTCATTATCACCATACCAGTGAAATACAGTTTTTATTTTGTCTGACTTTTCACAATGTATGACAACAAACAGATTGTTTAGCATAGATTTATGTATATGATCGTGTAGACGTATTCATTAACGCTGGTAGCATTGCTTTGTACAGCGTGAAAAAGAGACGAAATTCATCTTAAGACACCTGATAGTCGCATCAACCCGAAAAGCAATTTTCACTCTATGTATAATTCAGCTGAGGTTGAAGGTACATGGACTGAACATCTGAAGTCTGATTATTTCGTGGTATTTTTTTACAGTATAGAATTGCCATGTCATCTGGGTGTGAAACTTAAAGGTAAAATGCAAGCTGAGCAAAATAAATAAAATCATTAACGCCACATCAGTGAAATATGGTCAGAGGCGTTAGTCTGTATGAGGTAAAGCAGTATTGTGGGTCAGTTAAATCTGAGATTAAACTTTCCAGCATACATAAACAAGCATGGTTTGGCTATTCTGATTATTAACATACAACAGTACTGCGCACAACTTGTGCCCAAGTTTATATGTTAACTAATGAATTTTGCCCTGGATTTTATCTTATCTTTTTGACCATTGACTAGTGATGCACTAATCTCCTTGTAGGAACAGTCATAAATTTGTTTTGGATAAAAATGTAGTTTTATTGGCCTCTTCACATTTTTGGCTGGTCCAGTCATTTTAGCTGGCTTAGTTAATTAAAATACCACTACAATTACTTTATTTGTTTTTGTTTTAATAATCCGAATTAGTTTCTTAACACACACAAAAAAAAACTGGTAGAAAATTGAACAGAAAGATGCTTTGACTGCCGCAAGTGAGGCGGGCTAAATGAAGTGAATTCACTGCCAGTAAAAGGGCGTTGAAAACTATATTCGTCTGCCGAGGTTTTGTGACTGGAACGAGAACAGAAGAAACTGTTTAATCCTTCAGTAGAAATTGATAGGTGCAAAATGGAAATAAGTCTCTCATTCAAAAAGGAGAATCCAGTTTGGAAGGAAAAAATAAATATCAGTGAATGGACTTCTTGGTTTTTCACCATCCCATATTTGTTTAAGGGGTTGTCAGGAAAAGTCCACGCAGAGAGTTTGCACTGAGATCTCCTCAAAACCACACTGGTGGTACACTGTCGGTCACCCCGTGGCCGTGTTACGTACCAGTCCGTCTTTTTTGGAAGCAGGAGCCGACCACATAATAAGCTTCGGGGAACCCAAGTGTTTTGAAGGAGAATCCAAAGTCGATGACTCGTCTGGTTGGGGGGGGGGGGGGGGTAACCTGGGCACCTCCATGCATTCTCAGAGGATGTGAATGGCTGATTTCACTGAATCAGATTATACATGACTGTCCTTATGAAACTCCAGGGAAACAGCCCCTGGCGAGGCTCAGTCTCTCCCAAACGCACATTCCCTAAAGGACACCAAGGATATGGATGGAAAGTAAGGGCTTAAGAGGGTCAAACTGGGGAGAAAAAGAATAAAATCCACTACTCTACCGAGCAGGTGGCACCTAAATATTTACAATACACAGGCTTGCCTTTTCCATGATAATATAACTGAATAATTCAGAGTCGATTTTTAATGGCTTATATGCAGTAAATCTCTCAGGACCAAACCAGTAGTCAGGCAACATATTAACACAACACCCACCCCCCCCACCCCCCTAACAGGACCTCCCATCCTAGACTCCTGTAAATTAGTCGTTAATGAGAAACACCACAGCAACAGGAGCTTGGCTACAGCAGCGGGACATGACTGCCTTCAGCAATACGGAGGCAAATAAAAACGTGAAGGAGTGATTTAGGAATGCCACCAAATGGAAAGTAAATGCATTCTTCGGCATCATCAAGCAGAACAAATGTTGGCTGTCGCTCGTTATAGACACAGCACGCCCCCTGCCGATGCGGTGTGGTTGGTCTATTTAGGAGCCGGGCATGTAGTAAATGGACGGCGAAGCTTTTCCATTTCCTGCAGGTTGGCATCTAAGTATTTCCACAAAGAGGGGCGCTGGCATAATGTAAGGTAGTGCGTTCACTGGAAATTCACTGTGAGTCAGCAGTACGTGCGTGGCAAAGAGGGCTGTGGGGCCCAGATCGTCGGTGATAGGTTGTGGATCTGAGCCAGACCTGCAGAGGTGTCGGTCAAATGGCCAAGGAGAGCCCGAGCCAGTGATTATCCCCACGCAGTCCCGTGTAGCGTCAGCTGCCCTGGCCCGTGAAGCCCCGCGACGCCTTCGCTGTTCCTGTGTTCCATGCGGGCTGGCAGAAAAATCCTCATGAGGAACCCAAAAACCACAGCAAGTCTTAAATTCACACTCGCCGGGACTCCTCATTGTAGATTGGAAAGGAATCCTGCGGTTGGGTGAGTCAAAGCCCTCTTGGCTTGACTCACTGCTTGGGTGTCACTAGGTGGGCTGCAGAAGCAGATAATGATGTCAGGAGACTTGGTGTCAGCGATGCTTCTAGGGCATTTAGGAGTTTTCAGAACCGCAACTTTGAGTACTTTGAACAAGCCTTACAGTATATTCACACTTGCGAGGACTCCTTCTTGTACATTGGTAAAGAATCATGCAGTTGGATTAGTCAAAGTCCTCCTAGCGTGACTCACCGCTTGGGTGTCCCTGGGTAGGCCGAGGATGCAGGTAATGATGTCGGAAGTTCTGGTGAGGGACACTTGTAGGACAACTATGGCAGCCGCAAATTTGAGTATTTTGAGTAGCAAAACATTACCACTCATTTGAGAGTAGGATATAGTACATACCTTTGATTCTGGGCTTTCCACTGAGTGGTAGCCCTGAGGTTGGTCAGTAGGGTCATTGTGGGGGGGCATCGTAAATGTGGGTCAAGACTTAACACCAAACACAGACAACTTTAGCACAAGCAGACCAAGTAAAAATTTCCTTTAGGATTTATAAGCAGATACTTATTCATTTATTTAGCAGGTATAATTAATCTAAAGCAACTCACAGAGCTTATAGTTGCTGTGCCCAACTCCAGTATTCAAGGGAGGGAGGAGGGCTAGACGTTGCTCTACAGAATGGCAAGTTCAGGACTGGGCCTGAACCACAGAGGTGTTTACCAAGCGGCAAGAGAAACTCAAGCTGGTTATTACCCCTACGCACTCCAGGAAGTGTAGGGCCCCTCTATGAACCAAGCTCCCAGAAATTATTTGAACACCTCACCTCATAATTTAGACAGTCTACTACCATGCAACTCGTGGTCTACCTCTCAAACCTTAGCCAGGTTTCAAAATATTACAAAGTACGGTAGATGCACCGCTCTCAAATCAACCCCACAGACTAATGTTACTGGAGGTGAGATCCTACCCAATAAGGAAGCATTGCTTGAGTTCTGAGAGAAAACAGTCTTGCTTATTATCTGGGCTGTCAGAACGTACATGTCTCAGCTTTCTGTGCAAACATCAGGGTTTCCTTCATTGCCTTATGGACACCACGCCTGAAATTTACACAGATAGGCCAAGGATTTTAGATGACAACCAGTTAGGTTACTGCTCAAGTAACAAGGCTAAGTTGAAGGTGGAATCTTCATTATGCTGCCTTTCATGTTAAAGAAAGGACATTGAACACTATCTATTTGGCCCAATTTTCAGTATATGCTTGATGGCCATATTTCACTTACTTTCATCTGTTGAAGCAAATATAATATCCAGCGATCCTCACATCTGTTGCTCGATGGGCAAACTTCAGAGTGGAGTGTGGGGTTGGTTGCGGCTCACCAGAGTATGAATAAAACTCAAAAAGGTCCTCAAAAATCCTACTTTCAAAGTGCCCCCTTTGCCTGAGGCGAGTTCTGTGTCATCGGACTCATTTCCCAGTTCTCCAAGATTGTGGTCCATGATGAAAGAGAGTGCCACCCAATTTATATATGTCCATTTGTCTCAGCACAGAAGAACAGGTTCAAATAGTCATTGAAGGTGGTCATAACATTCCAATGGGTTTAAACTTTAGCCTTAAACAGAATGGTGGAAAGAATAACGTTTCTTCCTCTTCTCTCTGGGATCCATTATGAGTCCTAACTTATCTGTTTCATTTAAAACCAGAAGGTCACTCAGATTTTTTCCCTGTGAAATATTTCTTGGTTTGCTTATCCTTGCTCTGATCTTCCATGAAACCTTCATATAATTTATCTTTGTCGCTGTCATCATTTCATCCATATTTTGGGTCTTACCAATTGTTTGCCTTCCAGTGCAACAGTGGTGAAAACCACTGAATTTATCATTTCTACCCCATTATCCACCCATTCCCCCCAACATATCAACATATCACATGATTTGTCTGACTGTATATTTAACTTTTGCTGTATGATGTACTGGTACATCTTGCATACTTTCCTTCACCAGACGGGTCACTGTCACAACCCAGACAGAATCATGCTAGATTAGCTCATATCTGGAGGGTCAGCATGCTTAGGTCTTGAGCGTTGCCAAATTCTTCCCATAATTCCTCTGAAATTCTTCTGACACTGTTTTTATCCTAAAGATATACAGTTTTGGCAAAAGGATGATTCTGAAGGAGCCTTAGTGTCTGAGGACCCTCTGACTACAGGCCAGAGAATAGGCTCTGTGGCATAGTCAATGAATTACTGTTCACTGAAAAGCCATGTGTGGGTGAACGTACATGCGTCATGTTATTAATATTGTATTAGTTCAGTTTTGATTGCCATAATAATAATAGTTCAACTATGTGTCATTACTCACAGTGGATAAAGAAGAAGTGGATGAAAGAAGGATGGATGGATGGTGTACAGTCAATTGCATTTATGACAAATATTCTTTTTTGTTTTTTAATTGGTTGTAACTAATTGGATATCACTGTCATGACACTTAAAGATACACCCAACATACAGCCTAATCACTCCCATGTTGTATCTTTTGAATTACACTGACTTAAATTTGCAAACAGAAATGTTATGTACACAGAAAAAAGAACAATGGCCTCCATATCTTGAAGACTAGAATTTACCTACAATTTAGAAGCAAAATTTAAAATCACATTATTGACGAACTGAAGTTTTTGGTTGGCAAAAAGTTTGATCATTTTTCCCCATTGAGTCATTACTCATTTATTTGATACACAGAATTTCAGGGACCGTGATGTCCTCATTAGCGGTCTTTGCATTCTGAACCAGTTAAACTTTACGGGTGTTTGCTCCTATGAGTCGTACTGATGCAGCAGAGGCCTAATGATTCTTTTAATGTATCGTGCAACTGCAGGGCTGTTCCAGCTGAATGGGCCTGCTTCATTCATCCTTCCATCTCCACACATCATGTTACAAAGATGGCGCACGGCACAGCAGCTTAGGACGCATTGCCTGGAATTAAAGGTCACCAGTTCCTGTTGCTCCAGGGGCTGTCTGACCTGGCTTTCTGAAAGACACGTGCGTTGCTTTACAGAAAAGCGTCTGTTAAATAAGTCAGAGCAAATGCATGAGCGGGCGGACCTGCGGCAGAGCCAGACGGCAGGGCCTCCGCACGAGCTCCTTCCCGGTACAGTAGAGCTGGAGCAAGTGCTTTGATGCTGAATGAAAAAAAAGACTGGAAGCCATTACTCCCAAGGAGAAGGGGTGACAGATTCCAAGAATCGCAGCTGCCTGGAAGCCGGCCGCCACAGAGGGCTTCCTGGAGCATTTGGGACACAGTGGTTCAGAGAAAGCTCCTGTCCCTCCCGCCATAGACACACCCTACTCCAGCCTGCAGCTGCCTGGGATGTTGCACAAGAGATGCTTCATCAAGTAGTACCGGCCCTTTCTTTTCCTCCCTTATACTTTTACTACTTGGTATTAAATCTGCAGGCTCGGTGTGGTTACATGCTGTTCCAATTTCCATTCTTTTTTGCAGTTACATAAAAGGACCACTAAATTAAACGTCTGAAATCCAAATGAAATCATCGCACAAGTATACAGTCATTCAGAGCGGTCCTGAAAAAATATCCCGGACAGAGACATCCGTAGGAAATTAAAGGAAAAGTGATACCGTGCTGAAAAATAAAATGAAAATCTCTCAAAGGCCTGTTACATAAAGAAGTTATGTTTATGTAATAAATGTATACAGAAGCTGAAATGAGGAGCGCTGAGCAGTGACTACTGTGACAGGCGACGCTGGCACTGTGTTTGCAGACCCCAGACCATTACATTGTCAGTGTTGATTGTGATTATTTGTGGTCACTCACCATTAGTGTCTAAGTGTCTTTTTTATCGTTTCTGTGTGTTTTGTGTTATTGCAAACTTGCAGATTCCCTGGTGATGAATAAAGTGTCTGTTTGTCTGTCTATCCAATCATTTCACATATATCAATAGAAACAAACAGAGTATGACGCTGAATATGACTTTGCGACCAATTGCAAGTCTCACTACGAATACTCTGACTGCCATTGTTGTACATTCCAACCGAGGGCTGACAGAATGCGAAGAAATGGACTGACGGGTGGCCAAGACTAACTATTCCGATCCCAGTTCCGAATGACAATGGCAGCCATACTCCGCACTCACGATTCCTAACGCAACTGGATGTCGTGCGTGTCTCTCAGACTCAAGGGCGGATTCGATGCTTCTGAGGCTCCAATCAAAAAAGTCACTTCTATTGTAGTGACTGTCTGTTGCCAACAGGGGGCCTCCCAAACCTCAGGGGCCCCACGCAAATGTTGGGTGTGAATGTTGGTTAACGCCTCTGCTGCTCACATCCAGCCCCGTTCTCACAGCGCTGCCCAGATCGGATGGCGTAAGCCTTCAGCTTTTCGGCCGCCGCCGTGTTAAATTCGGAATGTGTGTGATCCGGGAAGTCTGTCCTCCATCCCCGCCCCTGAATTACGGCAAGGAACCATATTCAAGAATTGCCTCCACACACTTGCGAAGATGTTCTTGTGTCATTCGACAACCCCAAATAAAAAAATAAATAACCAAATAAAGGGAAATCCAAGCTTACAGTCATCATATAGTCATCAAAGAAGCAATGTTCTGGCTACAGATATAAAAGATATAAATATGGTAGTGTTGACTTATCCTGAAGTGACCTGGACAAAAATGGCACTGAGAAAAGTACCATACGTATGGCTCAGAAGGATCACGGGGTCTGGGGATTTTCACTGCGGGCCAGAGCACAAATGAGTAATTAGAGTAACGGGCTTTGGTGGAGGAAACGTCATCCAAAATATTGCAGATGTGAACATTTTTGGGAATAATTAATTGGAATCTTTAGCGACTTGCTCTTCCGTCCAAATAATGTCTCCCTGGTTGTTTACTCATTTGTTGTGCTTTATTAATTGTCACTCCCGTCATATTTGTCACTTGGTCGTTGTCAGTTTTCTTCACACTCAACTGTAAAGTTCTAAACGGCCTTATTAAACACACCGAGGTATGCAGTCTGCAAATGGAATCCTCCTTCTCTGTCACCCATAATTTCTACTTGGGAAACGGCATGGTTTGGCCTACATATTGATTTATTTTAAAAAAATTTAGAACCACTTAAAAAGCTATAATTCATGAGTGGTAAATCCAAGCTATGTGACATATTCCATCGACTTACAGAGTAAAAGCAAATTACTTTTACATGAAATCAACCTGAAAAAACACTGTTTTGCTAACATGCAGGACTCTGCATGTTAGCAAAACAGTGTTTTTTCAGGTCAATTTCATGTAAAATTTCAATAATTTCAAAGAATAAGAGAAAATACTGCATTTCCAGTTGGAAGGTTTTCCTAAAACCACACACACTCATAGAGAATTGGCCTGCATATCACCACTGGGGTGTTAAATAAAATCTTTTTTGACAAGTATCTTACAGAACCCTGAGACCTAGACTAGTGATGCTTTAGAGAACCACATGTCTGGCAGGATAATAGCTAGCCGGGAGCGACAGTTCAGGGAACCATACATCTGGTACGGTAATAGCTAGCTGATAGCCACAGTTTACAGGGCAGCATGTCTGGTACGGTAATAGCTAGCTGATAGCTATTCGAGTGGTTTAGGGTCCTTCACAAATATTGGCCATTGGCAGTGGAGCATTACAGTCTCACGTTAAAGCCTCTTATCAAGTCAGAAAAAAACAGAAGGGCTCACAGTAAATCTAGATTGATCTAGAATTAGCCGGAACTTATTACTAAGGTCATCCCTGGGGAGGGGACTGTGTGCGGTTTTTCTGAGGGTGGAGGCGACAAGACAAGGCTATGGCCACGGTAGGAATGCAGTCAACTTAATATTTCATATTTTCATATTATATGAAAACATGCTACTTTCTGTATTAATTACATAATGTAACAAAAAGCATGTTACTTCCTGCTGGTATTAATTTTAAAAAATGAGAAAAACGTGGTTAGCAGTATCTTAGCGGTACTTCAGAAAACGGCGTATATGGTATAAAAAAACCATACAGAACTATGGCCTTTCTGACAAGAAAGCACATTTTGTTGCTTGGTTTTCCCGTGTGCGGTATCACTGGCGGTTATTTAAATAGCATATTTTCATCTCCATTTTATAGCATTTGGGGATATTTACTGAACTTAGTGCGTAATGCTGTGTAAATGACGTCCACCTTTCACACACCACCTACAAACCCCATATCGGCCCTTTTGTCTGGCGGATGGTCCCCCACCAGCTGCCATTTACCATAATACAACCCGGGGGCTTTGCACCTACTTCCATGTCAGAGAAAACATTCCGCATTGCTCTGGTACAGTATCAGATTATTTAGACTGTGGTTTTTGATGAACCATATAAAAATATGCTGTATTGCAGTTAGATGGGTTTTGCACACATTCATACTTTATACAAACTTTACGCAAAACATTAGTCTGCGCTGTTAACCAACTGGTGTTTAAACTGTGGTTTTACGTACTAAAATAAAAGTAGACAAAAGATTTCCAATGACGCCTTTAAAAATAAATGAACTGGCTGCTATTTCTAAATCTATTTTTTAAGATATCTTTATTCAGTAGTTTTTTTCCTTAAAATTTGAAATATTCATTTAAAGGTGTTGTAAAGTACAATACTTCAACCAATTAAATAACAACTTGCCACTTCAGCACTATAATTTCTTTGTCCCGACTGAAATAAGCGTACAAATGGCATGGTTTTGCTGAAATTAAGAGAGATGGTAACATGACGTTCTGACTGAATCAGGTTTTAAAGAAATTAGTAGCATGTTTAACATTTTCATAAATGAAGCAAAATTTTATTCAGTTCAGGTCAGGCAAGTTTTAATTATGTGTGGACTATGTGTGAACATTTGAATGCAGAATTGATATACTTTGTACATAAATCCGAAGCACTGTTTAAAGGTTCACGCACTTACGTGCTGGCTTGCATTTCACATGAAAACATTTTCAAGCTGTAAATTCACTGATATTCCTTTCTAACCCCGTCGCCTGATTAATCTGCAGATCCATGCACACGGTTTGGCAATGTGTCACCCAGAAACATGGATCTATTGAGATGAACCTGAGGGTGCAACCATCCAGTACCTCAGTACATAGAATGACCTGGTCTTGACCCAGTTGGTGCTGGATCAGACCCTAGAAGAACGCAAACCTAGAATCTCCCACCCAACACCTGCTTTCCACATGTTCACACGTGGGAATAAAATACTTTATATTTGATGATTTGTAGAATGAATTATTTGTTAAGTGTGAATTCAGGTACAACAGCAAAAAAAATACACAAACCTCTCAAAATTACCTGTATTTATGCAAAATTTTCTCTTAATATAGGTTCTGATCTTCATCAAACCTGCTGAAATATACAGCCTGACCTGGTTAAGCTGGTTGACCAGTTTACTATACTTGACCAGATAAGGTATAGGCCTATCGTTGATGGTTTAGCTGGTCATACATGCAAGTGATGGTCATTTTGGCTGGTTTACCTGATAATACCAGCATGCCCAGCTTGATAGATTGGCCACACCAGTATGACCTAACCGGTGACTCACCCAGCTAAACCATCAAAGAGCCACAAGAGCTGGGACATGACCATCAAAGAGCATCTTATACCAGCAAAAACCAGCTATCAGCATAAGCTTTTTTAGGTTTTAGCTGTTTTTTTTCCCAGCAGGGAAGTTACAATAAAAACAAAAACACTTGACTAAAACCATACAGATTACTGAAATGTACATATTGAATGCATCATTCCAATGTTCACAATAGGGTTGCCAGGCTAATGACCGCAAGAAAAGCTAAAAGGAGTCAGGAGTTAGCAATACTGGAGTCCAAACAGTGAAATGAGATTGGAGATGATTACAAAATCGTTGATCAAAATAAGCCTGGAGATGGTTAGAAAGTAATCTCAAAGAGTTTAGACATTCATTAGTCCACAGTTAAACAAATGATCTATAAACAGAGACAACTTTGTACTGGGGCTGCTCTGCCAGAAAGTAGGTGCCCAGCCAAGATGACTCCAAAGACTCCAAATGACTCCAGGGCAACACAGAATGCTCAATGAGGAACTGCATGGTGGACATGTCTGTTCATAAAACTACCGTATGCAAAACATTTAACAGGCATGGTGTCCATGGAAGGGCACCACAGAGGAAGCGAATGCTCTCGGGAAAAAAACAAAATGCGTAGTCTGCCAAAGACCACCTCCGTGCTCCTCAAAGCTACTGGGAAAAAGATTTGTGGACTGAGTAAATTAAGGTTGAATTATCTGGGAAGACCACACAGCAAAACGTATGCCAGAAAAAGGGAACTTCGAGCACTAACCCAGTGTTGAGATGGCACAGTGGGGAGAACGTCATGATTTGGGGCTGCGTTGTTGCCTTAGGCCCGGGAAAGCCTGTGGAGAAAAATGAATTGCAATGTTTATCAAGGTGTCCTTCAGGATAATGTCATTGAAGCTGTCCCCAACTGATCCTAAAATGGTAAAGTAAATCTGATGCTGAACGGATTAAAAAAATCCACCTTTTGGAGTAACCCAGCCAAAGCCCAGACCATAGCCCAACAGAGAAGCTGTGGAACGTCATGAGAGCTGTCCACAGCAGACATCCAAAGAATGGCCAGGCCGCTATAAGAAAGAATGGTCCATAATTCCCTCTGAACATTCTGCACTTCTGATCTCTATTCAAAGTGCCTGTTTCAGGTTATTGATACCAAAAGATGTTCGACCTAAACATGAAATCTAAGGCTCCACTTACTTTTTCACAGCACTGTAAATGTTTAATGAGCGTGTTCAAGATCGGCATGGAGGATTACAGTTGTTTGTTGTGTTATTAGCTGAAGCTCACCAAAATGGCCCAAGACGAGGGGGCCAAGATTAGGCAGCGACAAGGCCAAGGCCTCCACCTACTAGGCGAAGAGGAGCCTTAACCCCCCACCCACCTCACAAACACACACACACCCACTCCCATTTAATGGAAATGTTTCATATACCACAGCTAAAGTCTGCTAAGTCATCCGCTTCCGCAGCAGAATACCCATGTCACACTCGCACATCAACTGCAGGGCTGGTTTCATATTTATTTGTCTGGAGACCTGTAGGAACTATTATAGGAAGCCTTTGTGTCATCCAGCTGGGGTCAATTCAATAGACAGACTATAATTGTCGTAATAAAAGTTACACACGCTTAAACAGACACACATACATACCGCATACACAGTAGCCAAGTCGTAAAAACTGCACCGTTCCGCTAATTCATTTCAACTTGTTTTTAAGAATATGGTGTAAATTGCCACTAAGCATATGAAAGGTCATGAGAATAAAGCTTTAAACCACTACTTTTAATAGAACAATCTAGCAACACCAACTATTTCCTTTATGTTGTACTCATCTCTTTGGCAGAAATTTTTGTTTGTATCTACTCTTTGTTTTTGTTCGGTGAATTAGGGGACTTTTTTGGACCGGCACACTAAATGTCAGCTTTTGAACCGGACTCCAGTTCAGAAAGTTCTGGAGACGGAAGGCAGGCGGCTGTTTCCAGTGGAATGTCGCACTTACTCTCCATGGGCACGGGATTCAACAAACAGATCCAAGACATGGCCGAGCGGGATCTTGGATTTCACAATGTCCTAGGGTAGGCGGGGAATTTTTTCGTGTTAATTCGGTCACAGTGACGGACCACGAAAGACATAAAATTTTGATGTTGCCACTGTTTTCTGTCATTTGCCCTTCAGACCACAGATGCTTTCATTTAGGTGCCATAGTGGACACACCAAAAAACATTACCATGAACGGAAAAACAGATACAATACCAGCTAGACCGTTTTACTCGCGAGACACTGACGTAACTATTTAAGAAATGCAATGAAATGGATGTTATTTTCCAAGAGGCATGAATATTTAAAAAATGTAGAAGATTCTGTTTGCAGTATTTTTTTTACCATAGAAATGTATCGTTTCTAACCACTGAATGACTTTTTTTTTTAGAATTTACAAATATTATAATACAAATCAAGCTAGGAAACAGTATCCTTCTCAATCCAAGGCTGTATTTTGACCATAAATAATAGAAAATTCCAACTGAAGTCTGGAAAGACGAGATTTCCAAAAACACTAAGAGCCTAATTGGCTGTTATTGAGAGATGAGAAATAAGCAATAACTTTGTCATCAAAGTGGTATGAAAATATTATTATAAATGCAATATACATACATGGCTCTTTTGAAGTGGCTCAACTGAGGCCTTTACTGATGGTATGGTTTTGTTTGGCCGATAATATCTTGACATTTCAGAATGTCCTCCTAAACGACTGCATATTAGGAAGTGTTTATGATAACACTGTGAAAATTAAACCCAAACATTTAAAGAACGCAGCCATTTGTCAAAGGGGTTGAACTATATATTCCAATGTATTGGCAAGCCTGTTTCTAGCATAAAACCAAATTTGATCACTGCATATATACAGTTAGGCCCAAAAATATTTGGACAGTGACAAGTTTTGTTATTTTAGCTGTTTACGAAAACTTATTCAGGATACAATTATATAATCGATATTTTATATTTATTAAAGTGCAGACTCTCAGCTGTAATTTGAGAGTATTCACATCCAAATTGGAGCAAGGGTGTAGGAATTACAGCTCTTTAAGACTTAGCTGCCTCTTTTTCAAGGGGCCAAAAATAATTGGACAATTGACTCAGAAGGCTGCAAAAAAAAAAAAAAACAAGGCTGCATGGGCTCTTCCCTCGATAACCTCTCATCAATTAAGCAGTTAAAGGGTCTGGAGATGATTCCAGGTGTAGCGTTTGCATTTGAAAGCTGTTGCTGTGAACACACAACATGCAGTCAGAGGAGCTCTCAAAGGAGGTGACACAGACTATCCTGAGGCTGAAAAATCCATCAGAGAGAGAGCAGAAATGCTAGGAGTGACCAAATCAGCAGTTTGGTACATTCTGAGAAAAATAGAGTGCACTGGTGAGCTTGGGAACTCAAAAAGGCCTGGACATCGACGGAAGACAACAGCGGTGGATGATCGCAGAATC
>JABFDZ020000138.1:8007556-8020181 GCA_019775955.2 Pollimyrus isidori | reverse complement strand
TGTTACACAAACTGGCCGAGATGGAATTCGCAAAGTATTTCACAAAGGAAACTGATAAATCATACAAATGTACTATTGTTGCAGATGCTCATATTTCTTTATGATATAAGGCTTCGGTTCAAAGTGACATTTGTTAGGCATGGAGATTATTTGTCCCTCTTTTAAATTGGAGCGAGAGGAAATTTTAGTGGAGCGAGAAGCGGTGTTGAGAGGAGCGGCTTAGTGCGAAGGAGTGGCGGAGCAAACAGCCTCGTGAGCGAGGAGCGGAAATTCTCACCGCTCCACTCCGCTCACATGCTCTGCTGTGCGACCATTGTTATTATTAAAGCCGGAGAAGAGGAGTCATGGCAGTCGTACCCAATACAGTATATCAAACTTATATGGGTCGAAAACTGAAAATAAAAGATTAAACGATGCACATGATTCTTACATTTTTGTGTCTCTAGCCTGAATGAGATGCGTACTCTTTGACGTTTCAATTTAATTTTCTTTGTTAATCCTTTGACAATTAGCTGCACCATGGCGTATTCATAATTGTTTTCCAAACGAATGCAGTTTATCTCACCTTGTTCTGTCTGTCATGTGTTTGTAGATAATGTGTATAATGCATTATGGGGACCAGTTGTCCCTACAATTTGATAAAAACCTGTTATTCTGATGTTGTGCCAATCACCTTTTCATTCCCCCATGAGGGGAAATTCAGTTTTAAAAAACCCAAAATATCCAAAGTTTATTTGCTTACTTATGGAAAAGGTTGGGGCTGAGTTGGGGTTACAGCTGTCATTGCTGCATGGGATTAGAGTTTATCCCATAGAAATTAATGCAAAGTCCCCACAAATATACTGTAAGTTTACAAATGTGTGCGTTGGTGCATAAAATAAGTTTTTAACTGTTGTTGTTGGTGCCCATCTGTCTTCATCAGCTAGGACGCTGCATTCTGTTACATCCAGGGTTTAAAGATAGACAGAGCCCAGCTCCGCCTCCTTCAATGTTAACCTTTGTTCTAATGTCCCAAAATTTAGTAAATTATCAAAAGTATATGGTTTTATAAAAGGTCTATTTAGTGCTAAAACCCTGTTTTTTTTCCCATAAGTTTTAATGTGAATTTCCATGTGTTGCTCAGACCAGGCATTCATTGCTAGAATGGATGATCTGATATTCCTAGATGACACTTATTTATGTCTTGTGTTTCTGCATTTTGGCATATTTTGCTTATCATACTGCTGCCCTTTCACTTACAAGATAAACTCTGCTAAAGGTAAAGGATGTATAAGAAGCAATCTGTCAATAGTCTGATATTTTAATGTATTTTCTTGGGGATATTATAAATAAATAAACGATAATATTTCTCATCGTTACAAGCCATTTTGATGCATTTGCATTTTCAAGTTCATTTACATGTTTCAAGAAATTTAAGAGGACCAATTATTTGACCACGCGACATGTACAGTCTCACCCTACTCAAATAATAAGTTTTCAGTTCCATTTCTTTTAGATTATCTTGTAATGCTTTAAAATGATAACAACAAACAAACATACTGCATCCTTAAGATTGTGGTCATGAATGCATATGATAATCAATCAACTAATGTGCCGAGCAGCTTATTCTGCAACCTGCCACAATGTACCAGACAGGGCTCACCCTACTCTCTGATTCTGATTTAACCCCTGGTGATAATAATGTGTGTTGAAGAACTGAAATTCAAGATAATGGTTGAAACAGCAATTTAGCGCTATGTACAGTAATGCCTTTTATGTGTGCCTGACCCACTTGTTCCCTCCCTCCCATGGCTTAACTAGGTAAACCTAGAGCTTTTGTCTCACCTCTTGTTCTTGCTCTCATGTTGATCATACTCAGCTGCCTCCTGTATACTCCCTCACTGGGCACGCTGTTTACATTGTATATATATGTTTAAGAAAAAGCGAAAATGTTCAGTGTTTGTTAGTTTGCCAGAATATCTGGCAGAAAAGAGGCAGGGAGACTGAGTGTCCTGCCCTGATCGCCCACTCCTTCCGTGTGCCATGGCCCCTAGTTAACCTGATGTAGAATCCCTGTGTTTACCAACTGTTTCTTGTTGCTGTCATTAGTTCAATGTATTTAAGTCTGCATTAAATTTGATTCCCCAGTCCGGTCATTAAAGTCTAACGTTGTATGTTGCCAGTGCCACTTCTTGTGTCCCTAATAAATCCCCACGTTACCCGACCACCGCTTCCGTCCTGCGTGCCAGCTCCGTGCTCAAGTGCACCCAATGTGACACAGAGAAAAAGAAAGAGAGCATCTCTTTTTTTATGTGCTGTCGCAGCTCCCTAAAAATTTCTGTTTCTACACAGGAACTGTTAAAAGAAATAACGCTTCACCATCACTGTTAAAGACGCACCCTGCCTTCCTGTATTCTTCCCTTACTGAAATAGATTGGACGCCCAGATAAACCTGATTGTTCAAGATATTCTTGTACAATTTACAGACATTAACATCGCTCATTTGATGACCCAAGTAGTTCAAAGGCAGAAACAAATTCCTTCTTCTCTCTGCTGTTCCTGCAGGTCTTAGTTCTCAGAGAGTGATCTGCAATTTCTGTCCCATTTCACATGGTTCCCCAGGCAGCATTGGGGCAACAGTAAAGAGGACAGCAGAGAATCTGTCAGCCTGTTATGCACTTACACACAGACCAATGTAGTAAGAGGAAACGACGCAGTGGGTCGTGAGATCTTTTATGAGAAGGTGCCCCACGGTCTTCATGGTGGCCATCTACACTTAATTTCTGAAGCACCCTTTCTGATGTATGGCACATTTCTCAGGCAACCACTCAAATCATGATCCAGGAGCAAGGAAGTTACACCAAGTATTACCACGGAGGAACAGTATTCACTGCAGGCAGCTACTGTCTGATTTTGCAGTGAACCACTCATATGCCAGTGCTTTTTACCCATCAGCCATCTGAATAGTTACTTCCAGCAGACTGATGGAAACTGCACCACCGTTTCCGAGGTCACAAATAAAACTCCTCTGGCACTCCTAATGAAGATCAAGAAAAAGGAGCCTATTAGAGGACCTGGAGGAACTGAGAGTTCCAAGTAGCATTCAGGATGAAGACTGCCTCACCATTATGTATCACACAAACTGGTGGTTGGCCAAGGTGACAATGGTCGATGCAGAAAATCTACAGTTACTGTAGGCCCAAAAATATTTGGACAGTGACACAAGTTTTTTATTTTAGCTGTTTCCAAAAACATATTCAGGATACAATTATATAATCAATGTGGGCTTAGAGTGCAGACTCTCAGCTGTAATTTGAGAGTATTCACGTCCAAATTGGAGCAAGGGTGTAGGAATTACAGCTCTTTAAGACTTAGCCGCCTCTTTTTCAAGGGACCAAAAGTAATTGGACATTGACTCAGAAGGCTGCAAAAAAAAAAAAACAAGGCTGCATGGGCTCTTCCCTCGATAACCTCTCATCAATTAAGCAGTTAAAGGGTCTGGAGTTGATTCCAGGTGTAGCGTTTGCATTTGGAAGCTGTTGCTGTGAACACACAACATGCGGTCAGAGGAGGTGAAACAGACTATCCTGAGGCTGGAAAATCCATCAGAGAGAGAGCAGAAATGCTAGGAGTGACCAAATCAGCAGTTTGGTACATTATGAGAAAAATAAAGTGCACTGGTGAGCTTGGGAACTCAAAAAGGCCTGGACATCGACGGAAGACAACAGCGGTGGATGATCGCAGAATCCTTTCCATGGTGAAGAAAGACCCCTTTATAACATCTACTCAAGTGAAGAACACTTTCCAGGAAATAGGTGTATCAGTATCTAAGTCTACCATAAAGAAGAGGCTTCATGAGAGTAAATACAAAGGATTCACCACAAAGTGCAAACCATTAATCAGCCTCAAAAATAGAAAGGCCAGAACTGACTTTGCCAAAAAAACATCTGAAGAAGCCAGGCCAGTTCTGGAACAGCATTCTTTGGACAGATGAGACTAAGATCAACTGGTACCAGAATGATGGGAAGAAGAAAATTTGGAGAAGAATTGGAACAGCTCTTTTGTAAAACATGGTGGAGGCAGAGTAGTGGCATGGGCATGCATGGCTTCCATAGGCACTGGGTCACTTGTGTTTATTGATGATGTGACAAAAGACAGAAGCAGCCGGATGAATTCTGAAGTGTATAGGAATATAGTTTCTGCTGAGATTCAGCCAAATACAGCAAAGTTGATTGGATGGCATTTCACAGTACAGATGGACAATGATCCAAAACATACTGCAGGAATTTTTTAAAGCAAAGAAGTGGAATATTCTGCAATGGCCGAGTCAATCACCAGATCTCAACCCAATCGAGCATGCATTTCAATTGTTCAAGACAAGACTTAAGGCGGAAAGACCCACAAACAAGCAACAAGTGAAGACAGCTGCAGTAAAGGCCTGGCAAAGCATCACAAAGGAGGAAACCCAGCGCTTGGTGATGTCCAGGGGTTCCAGACTTCAGGCAGTCATTGCCTGCAAAGGATTCTCAACCAAATATTGAAAAGTAACATTTTACTTAGGGTTATGTTTATTTGTCCAATTACTTTTGAGCCCCTGAAATGAGGAGTGTTTGTATAAAAATAGCTACAATTCCTACATGTTTAACTGTATATTTTTGTTCAACCCCTTGAATTAAACCTGAAAGTCTGCACTTCAATTCTGTTGTAGTTGTTTCATTTCAGATCCAATGTGGTGGCATGCAGAGCCGAAATCATGAAGATTGTGTCACTGTCCAAATATTTTTGGGCCTAACTGTATATATATATATCCTTCAGTTTTAGGTTACTTGTAATTTTCTACTGTATGTCTTTGGAGGAAATAAGACATATTTTTTAAAATTTATTTTTATTTCTAATTTCACAGCAGTTTTAAGTTAAATGTTTATTTCAAGTAGCAATACACTGACAATCTGTGTCATTGCTTTTTATTTCGTAAAACCTTTGTAATACATAAAACACCAAATGTTTGTGTTCAGGGTTCCTTTGGGAGTCAATGACTGACAGCAAAATGGTAAGAACAGAACTGAACGAGTCTGTCAAAAAGAAAAATCATGACAATTAAAATAAAATGTGAGGAGGATAAGTGCAGGTATGTTAAACGTTGCTTGTCAATGTACTTTAGTTATAAAACCTATAAATTTCCAACATTTTTACAGGATTAAGCACGTGCTCCAATATTTTCTGTGAATGCTGTATCCAATCGTGTATAAAGAACAGCACAACCAATAAGGTAACAAGACTGTTAGTAAGAAGCAGGCACCGTAAACCTGCCTGTACGCAGAACCGTGTCCGTGGCAAGATTCATCCGTGTTGGTGCCACATTTGTTAACCATATCTGTCATTACGATGATGACGATGTCCCCTGGTTATGAGTAAAAATTACTTTGTATGGTGTTATGAGTCGTACTATCACATTAAATGCGGCAACAAAATTCTCAGCAACAAGCAAAAGATAAATATAACAGATGTCACTTTTGACACTTTGGCCTGCGACAATAGTGAGCTCCAAACAACCTGGAGCTGCCGGCCAATGGTGTGTCAGCAGGGGCGGAGCCTGGGTCGTCATCTATGCCATCTGCAGAGATAGGATCAAAATGGCTGTGCAAAAAAGGCGATCCACCTCTTCATTATCCATAAGGGGAAATTTTAGACAGAACTTCGACATGCTACACTTAAGTTCTTCTAAACAACCCCCCCCCCCCAGCAACATCAGAGACCATCCTCAAAATTCACTCTTTAAATATACATTCCAGGAGCATTACTCATAAACTTTCTTTGAAGTTTCAGAAAATAATTACACTATAGCTTTTCTGTTGTAATGCATAGAGTGCAATATCGAAACCAACTTTGTGCTGATTTACTGATTCAGAGACATAGGAGTCATTAGTTCCATTGTTTCTTTCATCCGGCAAACACTTAAAACACCGTCCATCCCAGCCATACGTTGCTATAAACAGCCAAAAAAGCAGTTCTGTTGAAACACACGGCAGCTGTAACCTGGGGTGGTATTCCACAAAGCAGAATCTCTCAGTTAGCCAGATAACTTAAGCCTAACATGAAAACCGTCCATTAGGAAGAGAGGTAAGTGACCTTCCTGTTGGACAATCCTTACGTTTGGCTTAAGTTATCTGGCGTATGAGGAAATGAAGAAATTCTGCTTAAGTCCTTTGTATAAAATGGCATAATATTTGAATATAACCTACTCAAATCCTCCTGTATACTTTAAATTATCTGTAGATTACTTATGATGCCTAATACAACATAAATGCTTTACAGATAGTTGTCCTATTGTTTAGGGAATAACGACAAGGGAAAAGTCTGTACATGTTCAATACAGATACAGCCATCGTAGGCCTAGCTACATAGTGCATGCCAGCAACAATGTAACATTTTCTTTCTTTTCACACTTAGCGATTGTGCAGAGTATGCCTACACATCACTACATTCATGAGGTTCCAGTGCAGTGCTCAGCTTTGCTTTTTTGAAACTTCTTCGATCTTTCTTTTTCTCTCAATATGTGGTTGGTCGAATTTGCAGATGCAGAACCCGCGGATATGGAGAGCCAACTGTATTTAGTTCCACTTTAAAAGCGGAGAGGAATATGAGTCCACAGAACAGCCCGGTCCGCGGTAGGCAGGGACGCCTTCAAAGGGCCCTTAAGCGTGTCAGACACACGCAGGCCTTTCTGCCATCTGGTGGACTCGGCCAGAGCACGAGGTCATACAAAGAAAACAAAGCGCGGGGTGGATTTCTCCAGATGCTACCACGTGAAAGGTTGCCAGGGAAGAGAGGCGGAGCACGACGGCCGCCCCGCATCCAGCGGGGCAAATTTAGATGCATCTAATTGCCCTTCGGTGACTGGGATGTTAGCGGTCACTGTCACTCCTGGTTTATGACAAGTCAGATGGTGACTTCATTATGAATCAAGTGTAGCCTATTTTAGCGTGCAAAAAATATTTACTCTGTGACCAAATTGCATAACATATCTATATTTATATACCAGCCCGTCTTTATGACTAAAGAAACAGAACCATTGACTGAAGATGGATACAGACACACACATACGTTTATGCCAGGTCTACTTTACAGAACAGAAAGCATTATAATCTATCAATAACAAAAAACAACCTGTAGGCGCCAAAATGAAGACGCCACAGTGCTGTTAAGAGATAACAGGGAGCACGTCCTCACATTCTGTGGTGTCACGCTATCGCATTTTACTCAGGTGTTCATTTGAATTCCTAGTTAAAGTTTTACGCCAACGGAGACAGGGTTTACAGCAAAATCTCTGTTCAATGATTATAAGCAAATGAGTCCGTTCAAATTTGTTTATAAGGTGTGGCAGGTCGTTGAGGTGTGTGACAGCAGAGTTGCAGAGCCTGGGCCATTTTTAACCAGAGGAGAAGACAAACCTGAAGCAGAATAAGCTAAAAACCCAAAGCATACACATACGTGGCAGCTGGCTGAATGGTGAGACCCTCGCTTCAAGCCAGTCCACCACCTGCTCAGGTCTGCTACACTTATTTATCTATACCATGATAGTCAAACCAGCAGCAGATGGCTAACACTCCCCTTTTTAATCACTGTAGCAGTGTTGACCATTTCAGGTCCGAATCCTACAAATCCAGACCAAGATTGTGTTTCTACAACCCAGTTGAGAATAAAGAGTCACAAGCTGGTGGAAACAAAATCTTGGTCTGGATTTGTTGCTTCTGGACCTAAAATGCCCAACACTGCCATGTAGTATACTATCAGTATTTATTTTAAAAAATAGCATAAAATAATTTGTAAAAGATTTTTTTTACCCCAATTTGCAATTCTTAAACCTCTCAAAGAATTTCTGTTCACCCACGTCATATGTCATAATGTCGTACATGTTGTGAATGGCTTGTGGCGTAACATAATGGTTTACCACCCACTAAACTTCAGCATAAAAGCTTGAATCACCCTCCTTCTTGTTGGTTACATAAAAGGCTTGGTATTACCCCACATGTCTACAATTAGCCTTCGTAATAATTGCTAGCTGTGAGCCCACCTCTATGTCCAAATTAGCCCATTGAAAGAAGCGTAGACTGGGTGACTTCCTGGCTTCCTGCTGTGGAAAGGAAACAGAAAGAGGAATTTCTTCCTCTATATGACTCACTAGGAGTTCTTTTTGGTAGTATTTAGTAATAATACCAGAAACACACACACAACACCATCCTTTAATAATTACTTGGACTGTACAAACACTGGCCAGCAAAGCAATGGCTGATAAGCCCAATAAAAAATAACCGTTCAGACTACCACGCTGATTTTCCTTTAGCAGAAGAGGTGAGGTTTTACGGACATCTTTTAAGGGCCATTATGGATTTGCGACAACGATCCACGCCAAGTCATCATGCCAAAACATCATTCAAAAGCACTGACCGGTAACGTTTGGCTCTCCAGGGTAGGCTAGGGGTTAGGGGCTGGAACTGGACGTGCAACCAAGTCCCTGTTGTTGAATCTTTGCGCAGAGCACCGATGTTCTTTACTAAAAATATCCAGCTGAATAAATGAGTCAAAGTTTCACTTACGTAACTATACAACTTAGCAATAACAACAATAACAAAGAACAACAATAACAACAATCAGGATTATGGCCCTTAACCAAAATATTAACAGAAACATCTGTCCTAAAGTCTGATATATTATTTTTTTATGCTGGAAGAAAGAAGCAAACAAACATGAATTATACTTCCCCCTCAATGACACAGGCAACTCAATTAATATTATGCATTTGCAGCCAGCTGCTGAAATCCATTCTAGGGCCAAACAGCCAATAAAGTAATATGTTACATGCGTGTGCAGAAAAAGCAGCGTTGTGTCCTGGATAATGTGGTGTGACAGCTCTGTGGGAAAGTGATAAGGTCCAGTAAACAAGCTTGAGATCCATCTTCACTGCCAGCCATCCTGCCGGAGATCGAGTATGGGGGGCTCGGACTGCAGAAGGATCTTCTTCTTCTTTTTACTTTTCAAAGCCTTTGCATTTCTAGGTACCACAGATGTTTGTTCAAATGCAATACTGCTAGGATTGAAAGGTAAGGAAACACCGCGCTTACACAGAGTATTACATGCTTGCATACTATGGAGAGTATTAAAAACAAAAATAATCTAACTGCACAGATGAAGACACATTGTTTTACAAAAAGAAGTATACATACTATATATTATTCGATATGTTACCTGCAGTGTTTACCAATCTCTATATTTTGAGTTAAATTTCGGTAGCCACAACAGAAAGAGTCAGTTTTTCTTTTTAAAATAATTCAACACATCTTTTCCTTTGTGTCGGCAACACCCGCCTTTATCACTTCACAAAAACCACGCTTCAAAATAGCATGGTTCAGTTTTTTGTTAATGACAGGTGACCTCTCATGACAGTCCACTGCAATGTTTATGCCACCAAATGCTTGTTTTTACTTAGCCACAAAGGAATTGTGCTGAAAAAATGGTTGATTCCCGTTAACTGACAAACAAAGAGCCAAAGTGATAGTAGCACGCATCATGTCCAACACTGTGGCAAGGAAAAAAAAGAACAAAACCGTTAGACAAAGCAACTTCTCCTACTCTGCTGAAAGAAAACAAGCTTGCCACACGTCCAATGGTGCGATAGTCTCTATTTGTACAGCTGCAACATGCTAAAACTGCTTATTTCTCTTTAACGGGTTTATGTGAACCATGGGAGGGAGATAAAACCAGAACGTCTCTCAATCATGATGGGCCTTTCCAGCAACCCTCAAGCTGCTAAAAGGAGTTCAGTTTCTTCAATTAAGGAAATATATAATTTGTTAATTACCATTCTTTAATTAAGTGTGTGGACAAAAGAAAAACAAAGGGTGATCATCCACCCATGTATTGACAATGGAATGCAGGGTTACTCTCTCAGACTATTTTGTATATTACTAATAGTACTCTGTTTTTCGTCTGTATACTGTGTTTATTGAGACTGCGCTGAATGCTAATGCTTCCTGCTAATGATGGCTAGTTAAGTAGTACTGGGACATTTAAGGAAACTGATTATGATTCTGTGTAAATAAAGCACCCGGAGAGCACTGGGGGAAAACCAGCGTTTTTTTCTGCCGACAGGAGAGCCGGGTGACATTGGCGATGCAGGGGAGCAGGGAAGGCTGGGGAAAGCGGGCCCGACTGGGCAACCAGGTTCCAGTGTTTTTCTTATGTTTCGTTTTGTTTGTTTGAATCAAAACTGCAAAACGGCAGAATTATGTTTACGCTGCATGCCGATGAGCCTGAGGTAAGTGTCCTGATTGAAAAGCCGATGCTGCGCCGCACTGCACACTGCCAACTGGACAGACATTTAAACAAAAAGTCTCCACATCTGGAAAGTAGCGCCGAGCAGCCGAGGACGAGCGCGTTAGCCTGGCGACCATCCTGTGACGCAATCCCGAGTCAAGAAACTCCGAGAGCCTGCTCCCAAGCGAGGCAGACACGTTAATTACGGCTGCGGCTGCAGTGTCGGCCGTCCCCCGTCGGGACTGCAGCAAGGCTTTTTTTTTCTTTATTTATTTACCTTCCACCCCCACCCGTACTGTTTTCAAGGTGGAGCCTTCATTCACAACTACGTCTGTCTCCGTGGAAACACCCGTCACGTGGTCTGAGCCACCAGCCAAAAACAATACCTCTGTTATCTGACGGTATTTACGTATACAGTCGTTCATTTACCAGACGTACCCTTCGTGTACACGAGTTTTTCTCAGGATACCGAAAGGTGCTTTGCATACAAGTGGCACATACTAAATGCACAACTTCATTCAGCTCAGTGTTTATTAAGTAGAGGAACTGCATCCTTTAAAAGTGACCTTCCTTTATTTTGTTGATTATGACTGAGCTCTGTTTCTCTCTTAACTCCTGGAAACACACTCAGACCCCCCCAGTGGCCAATCCTGCCCCCTGCTGTGCCCCAAAACATATTCTGTTTGTTCCCCTGTGCTGACCCTAAAACAGCTGTCTTCTGTTATTATTGTTAAACCCATCTCCCATTCTGTTGTCACATGACCCCACTCGGAGTCCCACTGTATCAAGTCCAAGCCACGAGCGCCACCCCAAAATCATTCAAGAGTCAAGAATCAAAGTCTTTATTTGCCATGTAACCCTGTTTCCTGCAGCACTCCTCTACCCAATAAGAACATGACAAGCTTGTAGGTAAAAGTAAAACTGCGCTTTACATGTAAAGATGATGCAGTTAAAAATGACCTAAAGCAACCGCAGTCTGGTTTGGATTTACTACCAGTAGCAAAATTATCCCAGTATTTTCTGTGGAAAAACCCTTTAATTCAAAGACATGAATATTACACCCATAAAATGTAAGCAGATACTGAGGAATATTAAAGTAAACAACACCAAGGCCAATCCAGATCTTTCCCATCAATAAACTGCTCTAAAACTGTATCAGATGAGAAATTTGAAGACAGGCGGGTGAGATGTGCCTGACTGTGGTCAGTTTCACCGAACTGAGGTTATCAGGGAATACGTCTTCCAGCACCTCAGCCCTGAGGCAGCAAGGCAGAGGGACTTTCTAAAAAAATCCACACATTTCTGGTGAAATCCTAAGTTTGTGGGGTGATCCGGGTACAGACAGCGGGTTTGTACAAACCCAGCGAGACAACGTGGTTCCGGGGCTTAACGACCGCTTCCGAATCTGTCTGTCCTTCACGTTGGAGGCTTCTTCCCTCCATGGCAGTGTTTGCTCTTCCTCTGTCCCATTGCAGGATTGAGGGGGGAGCAGGGGAGCCAGGGAGACACTGGGCCAATGGGGAAGACCGGCCCAGCCGGAGAAAGAGGTACAGTCCCGAACCACCAACAAGCCAAATCTGGCCCGCTTGGGGGGGGGGGTAGGCTCCCTCACACCAGTGCTTTACACCATTCTTACACCAGGACACCCCCCTCTACACCTGAGTTCAGTCCAGAAGGTCTCAAACGCTCCATCATTATCATCAGCAAAAGCCTCTAATTTGGATTGGGAGCTGGAAGGACATTGAAGGACTTTGACGCGCGTGTTTACTTAACATCAGACCACATCCATGTGTTGGCTGAAGAAGCCTCCTTGGAGTGCAGTGTACGAGAGTTTAACAGTCTGCCTGATTGTGACATGGTCTGCAGTCGAATCCAGCACAGGAAGCTATTAAGGGCCCGAATTCAGGGTGTGGATATAAGCAGTTTTTTTTTTATGGATATAAGCAGAGTTTTTATGTGTTTTTCTCCTAAGTTGTGACAGCGCACTCAATATGTCACATTCACTGAACCTGATTTTACAAGATAGGAAAAACCATGAACTTTTACAGTTCACAATCAGCATCATCATTATTTTTACTGCATAATTGTTAGGTCTTTTCTCAAAGTGACTAAAGAAATTTACCGTCTCATACAATTAGGTCTTTTGCTGACACATTTTTGGGTGTAAGAACTACAGTTAGGACCAGTAATGTAGCATTTTGTCTCTAGATTTTAAGTACTTAATCGATATCCCACCCGCTATATTCAACCGCTGGGGGGGGGGGGGGGGGGGGGGGGGGGGGGGGGGGGGGGCGGGCGGGGCGGGGGGGGGGCGGGCGGGGGGGGGGGGGGG
>JABFDZ020000138.1:7988296-8003680 GCA_019775955.2 Pollimyrus isidori | reverse complement strand
CCTACTAGATATTCCACGGTCAACTGTAAGTGGTATTATTGCAAAGCGGAAGCCTTTAGGAACAACAGAAACTCAGCCATGAACTGACAGACCATGTAAGTAACAGAGCAGGGTCATTGAGTTCTGAGGTGCATAGTGTGTAAAACTCGCCAACACTCTGACTCAGTAACTGCAGAGTTCCAAACTTCCTTTAGCATTAATCCCAGCACAAAGACTGAGCGCCAAAAGCTTCATGGAATGGGCTTCAATAGCTGGCCAGCTGCATGCAATCCTCACATCACCTAGTTTAATGGCAAGTGTCACACTGTCACTGGACTCTGGAGCAGTGGAAATGTGTTCTGTGGAATGATGAATCATACTTTTCTGTCTGGCAGTCTGATGGATGAACCTGGGTTCCACAAATGCCAGGAGAACGTTACCTGCCTGACTGCATCATGCTGTAATGTTTGGTGAGGAAGGAATAATGGTATGGGGTTGTTTCAGGGGTTGGCTTAAGCCCCTTAGTTCCAGTAAAGGGAACTCTTAATGCTTCGGCATACCAAGACATTTTGGACAATTCAATCCAACTTTTTGTGTTGTTTGAGGGAAACCTTTTTTGCTCCAACATGACTGTGCTCCAGTGCACAAAGGAACGTCCATAATGACATGGTTGGGTGAGTTTGGTGTGGAAGAACTTCGCTGGGCTGCACAGAGCCCTGACCTCAACCCCATCAAACACCTTTATGAACTGGAATGGAGATTGTGAGCCAGGTCTTCGCGTCCAACATCAGTGTCTGACCTCAATGTTTTTCTGGATACTGTAAATGGGCAAAAATTCACACTCCACAGCACAGTTGGAAGAATCAAATCTGACTATCTATATAGATTTAATACATGCATGTGTAGATGAACACTATAAGGTAGGTATTATTAGGAGGTATATGTCAATATAAGCAAAACCAAGAGAAAAATCACGAGCGCATTTAATTATACACTTTCCAGTAGGCCTAAATTAAAATAATTGTATTCTTAATTGCAAAATGTATACTGTGAAACATGTCCTGAACTCAGAATGCACTGTTTTCCTTAATAAAACATAAAACATTGGCATTATAGGGAGTTATTCCCGTTAATATAACTACACAAAATAATATAATAAACCATGAACTCTGCTATCATGGAGGTAGTTCTAAAAACAGGGTCCCTCACTGCAAACCTTGCAAACAAGCAAATATATGCATTCACATAAATCAAGCAGTTACTTCTTGATTTCTTTAAGATCCTTCTAAAGACGAAGCAAAACCCTTCCATTTGCTTACAAGGTCCCAGCCTTTATACCCCCAAACAGCTACTGTATAAAACTGCTACGGTTTGCGAATGACACATCGACTCACTGCTTAGCGGTCATTTCTCAATGGGATGGCATGTGTACTTTGCACAAATCGGTCATTACACTGTTGAACTATAAGCCTACCGGTTGATCATTAATCAAACTATTTGACATCTTCACCATGTTGGCAACTATATTAATATGTTGTTTTTATATTAGGATAATATTTATCAAGAAAAACTATGGGCCTATTTTCCCACATATACGGTATGTACAGTATACCCATATGATTACCAGTCTCACAGCTTTCTATTGCACTCCGTGTGCTTATAACTGTACTAAGGGAGCTAAGTCTATGCAAACAAAGCCTGCGTTTTTGTTTAAAATTGATCTTAGCCGTATCGTGTTCCACTTTTTATTCATTTTCTTTCTTTCTATTCTCAAGGCACTTTAAAGTTCTCATTCTTCGGGCATTGAAAAAAACATCTTTCCTGTCTGAAACAATAGTTTTTTTCATTTGCAGCCATTAGCCTATGTGTCTCAATGTAACACTTACCTTTGCAGTTCACTTTAAAAGTTTCATTTGTGGCATAGACACAAACCACACAGGCCTACAGCACATTGAAAGGCTTATAACAGGCTGCCCTGTCAGAAAAGGTCAGCGCTGCAGGCAAACCACAAACTTAAACAAAGACTTTATTTATGATTTATTTGTATTACAAATGGCCGCTTTTACAGATTTCTGTGCACCTTTCAGCAAACACGAAGGACCAGTTTGCTATTACGGTTTGCAGTCAGACGGTTTTATTTACACATTTAAGCTCAATTAGTATTTAGCAAGAGGAGCGCGCTTCCGGCAAGCGGAGGGCGTGGCCGCGCGCACCTGTCCCACCTGTGCGGCCCACGTGATCCGACAGGAATCCGCCTGTAACCTCCGATCCCGGCCAGCAAAGCCCTCTGATCCACGGAAAGCATGTCGGATCCAGCTAACGCCGCTGCAACGTCCTACCCGACCCCGATTGTTTCTTTACCTATCGGGATAGACATATTGAGGACATACTCCGGGGCGCTGATCTTCCTGGAAATTGTGAGTGACTCATTCTTATCATTTATTTGACAAAGTTTGTTGTAGCACAGGTGGTTTTTCTCCGATACGGGTAATTTCGCTGATGACAGAGTACGATGTTTTTTTATGCACTTTTTGACTGGAAGCAGAAATGCATTAAAACACATGATTTCAGGTAAATGACAGGTACGTCGAAAAAAATAATGTTTCATGACAACCGATAACGCGCGTCATTTATTTCATTGATATTGCTGGCGTAACGTTTACAAAAGTATTAATCTGTATTTAACGATCTGCCGAAGTAAATAAGTAACTAGGCACTGACTTTTTAGGGAATTTATGCTGATTTTAATGCTACCGAGGAACAGACACGGGCCTGCACGTTGTGGTTTAAATTAGGGCTCATTTCTGTGCTTGCAGATATTCGGAGGACTAGTATGGATCCTGGTGGCCTCATCCAACTTACCGGTGCCCCTGCTACAAGGCTGGGTCCTGTTTGTGTCAGTGGTCCTGTTTTTCTTCTCGACTGCCTTCCTCCTGCTGTTTCTCCTGGGCTATGTGGACAAAATCAATACGGACTGGAATTTCCTGGTGAGCTCTTAAAGCTGGTTTCAGGTGCATACGATTACATGGGGGAGGCTGTTTTTACCGTCGACCTGCTTGTCACTTGTCAAAATTTATCTGCCAATGTATCATTTTCCAATTTTTTTCCTGATCATTTATTGACAGGCAGGGACATTGTTAGACATAAATCTGTACTGGGACATAGGACCCCCTCCCCCCATTACCCATATGATTTGAACGTGACGTTTCATTGGGGCACTGCACATAAATACTGGAACACATGCCCTAGTAAAAAGGGTCTAGCTACATCCATGTTGTCAATGAAACATCCGGTCATACTATACGTGATTCTTTTACCATATAATAGGTCTTTCTTATAAGCATGCAGCTGCTCAGCCTAGTGAGCATCATCACTCCATAAAATCACTGACCATAGAGCATAAATCATTTCTGTGTGAGGTCTGCAGGAATGCCGAGAAGCTGATCGTGCCATATTGATCGTGTACTCTGAAAACTTTCGGTTATCAAGCTAAAATAAAAACCGTAGGCTCTGCCTTTTCATTTAACTTGCTGGTCTGCCTTGCTACTAGAGGAAATCTTTGTTTCTGCGAACACCACCCTGAAAAGCAAGCTCTACTCGTCCATCAAGAGTTTGTGTCGGTATGATACGGCTGTAACCTTCGCAACGACAAGCAGCTAGCGGACGCCGACTAACTTGGCGGCCATTCTAATAAAATGATCTGTATTGCTATGCAGAAAAACAATTGGATGCATGCCACTTTTAATATGAATACTTTCTGCAATAAGTAAAAGCCCCTCACATCAGCGCTTTTGCCTGGAATTGTGATTAAAAGGATTACTGGGTGCAACCGCATCGCGTCTCCCGACTGCTTGTTATTCATTCATTATTTTTTTTACGCTTTTGTGGTGTCTGGCCTAACGTAGCGGGCGGTACAAATGTCGGGCGTGGCCTTGCGAGTTTCATCAACCCAATGCAATTATCAACGGTGACGGCACAAGGACACTGGGGAGTGCTGGTTTTGCTTGTAAATCGCTTCTTTTAGGGTGGGAACCTTTGGGACTGGGAGGAGGGAATGACTTGTGAAGCTCTTGTAAAGATCAATGCCAACAATGAACGTTGACCCTCCTTGTGACAAGCAGGGTCCCTCTGTCACCCTGTTCACCCTCATACTCCAGTTGATCCATTATGTATATGGATATGTGCCGTTTATTCTTTTTTCATTTAAGGATGGGGTGAAGATGACAGGAATGATGGATCAAATAAAGTTTGTGGTTTGCTGCTCCCCAGTAAATCCCGTCAAGTGATCGCTCTCTGAGAAGCTGAGGTTTTAATAAGGCATTTCTCATGTTTTTTTTTAATTTACTTTAAACCGGATGGTGTTTACAGGACATGGTGTACCATTTTGGCGCCCTGGTGCTCTACTTCAGCGCCTTCGTGCTCGAAGCAGCCACCACGGCCGCTGGAAGCTTGGGCAGAAATGACACTGGCTGCGTGTCCAAACCGGAGCAGAACATCATCGCCTTTTTGGACAACCGCCAGTACAGCATCAACGTGGCAGCCACAGTAAGCGCCCGACCCATTGCGTCCGTCCCTGACCCCCCACACCCTTTGGGCACAGTCAGAGTCACCAAGCGTGTATGAATGTTGAGAGAATGAACGTCACTTTTATATAACACTTTTGAAGACACCCACAGTACTTTACAGAACCACTGTGTGGCCCCCACCTGAATGGCATGACAGCAGCTATTCTGTGCCAAAACACTGACCGTACAGCAGTTAAGGTGGTGAAGGGGCAGGAAAATTCACCAGTTAGATATAGGGGAAGATTAGGAGGCCGGTTTTGAATGGGGCCACTGTGGGCAATTTTAGGCAGGGCATCGGGGTACCACCCCTGCTCTTTCAAAAGGTGAATCTTTTATGACCTCAGAGAATCAGGACCTTGGTCTTGCATTTCATCCAAAGGGCAACGCCATTTTTACAACACTGTCCCCATCACTGCAGTGAGGCACCAGGACCCACACAGACTACCAACACCTCTTCTACCCAATCTTATTTTTTTTTAGATAATTAGATAAGGAAGCTTTGTGCTCATAAAGAGCAACTAGATAAATGGCTTGGTTTATTATTTTACTTGTCTAGCAATCTTAAACTGATAAGCGAGACATCCTTGATGTTTTGGGTACAGTGGACAGTTCTGCTGCCACATTCTGCCAGTGCTGTGGGTTCGAATCCTACCTCAATTGCCCACAGCAGTTTTAGGTACACACTCGCTGCTGTCTCTGAAGAAGTCCTTGTCAGGCTAACTTGTGTGACGACTATGCTCCGATATGGACCTGAACAAACTCTCACGGGCACAGGATGTTGGTTGTTCAAATGTACCTCAGAAAAATACAAGTATCAAGTTGCAATTCAATGAATCAGACAGACTTTTACAATTTTATGTTATACATTTTCAGAAAAAGAAAATAGTAGAAATGTATACCTTTGCTCGTCCCTGGGGCTGTACCCTCCAGGGTCTGCTAGTTGTACCCTTAGCTGCAGGTAAATGTAGCTTTTAAGGTACATAAATGGACTCTGAGGAACATTTGTACCATTGGGGGTACATTAATGGTGATTGTACCTTGGGAATGTTCCATATCTGCACCTTAGAAGGTACATTAACCTGCAGCTAGTGTACAACTGGCAGACCACTGAGAATACAGCCCCAGGGACAAGCAAAGGTACTCTATTTCTCTTTTTATTCTGACAGTGTATGTGCTTGGGACAGCAAACCACATGTAATCTGACCGGTTCAGTATGCCGGATTGGCCGGCGGGGGGGGTATTCCGATTCCGTGGGTTTGGAGTGCAGGAAGAGCAGCGCTAGGCAGGTAGGAAAACCGCTAGCATGGGCTGTGATCCTGAGGCACAGCGGAAATGAAAGCGCTGGAGCTGCGCAGAAGAGCCGTCCCGCCACGTAAACCCGTAAAAAGCTTACTTACTTATCCTGTCTTAAGGGTAAACCGCACGCAGAAGAATGATTGAACTGTAATGTACTACAAAGCTGTCATTATAAGGGAACTTTGTTCCATTAAGTCCAGATAGCGTGACAATAAAACTCAGTTTACATGACACTCTGTATACAGGCATAAAATAGACAGATATAATGATGAAATAATGTTCCCCCACGTCCACAGTGTGACATACAGACTGTAGGTGACAAGGGATGGCTTTTCACAGAACACAGGACAGTGTAAAATGGGGCGGGGGGTATAAATGCAGCAGCATAAGCGCAAGTTGAATACTGTGAATTGGATAAATGGTTAAGTGAGGCTCAGAGTCTAAGACGTTATGGTTTTGTGTCATTTTAGCCATGAGCAAGAAGCTCTGTCATCTAGACGTATCAAATATCAGTGGTGAAATTCTGTCCTGCCAAATATGATGGCTATTGCCTGGAACGGTTTGTGAGTCAACGTAGTTATAGCCACTGTACGTAATCGCCTGTCTCCCCGCTAGTCTTCACATGGATTTAGGCGGTAGCCAATGCGTCAAGGCGCACACCAGTGGTCACAGGCGCAAGGGTGTTCCCTCGTGGTGGTCGGGCCCACAGTAGACTAACAGCACGGTGCTCTTAAGCAGATTTCAGTGACTTTCAAGTAATTGGCTGATTTAGGTAAATGTCAGCCCTGTAAACACAACACAATGGACTGTTTGCACACGTGTCTCTGAAGCTGACTAGGTTTATTTGCAGTTAACCAGGACATGAGCGGCCGTAACTATTTTTATCCAGAAAAAATCCACAGTCTTCCTATGCAGCATGAATCAATGGATGCACTTTTATGAGACACCAAAGCTAGCCGTGTGTTTTTTAACAATTTGCACATCATGTAAAGCTAGCTTTCTTATATAATATTGCTATTATCATTACAATGGAACCTGCTTAGAGTGATCATGGTTATAGTGATCAACCGCTACTATGGATCAAAAAGCTTGGGACAGAACCATTCCTGTACAAACACTGTTTAAATAATTTGCTTGTAATCAAGTAGTCCGCTAACAGTGTTCACTTTGGATTTTTCATACATGATATCATGGAAAAAAATAAAACTACGATAATTCTTTTCTTTTTTAAAAAATTTGCGGGAACCCGTCTGGCCACCTGAGACTAATGCTTCATGACGCAGGAAAAGAGGCATTAGTGACAAATACAGAATCATCCAAGCCTATGATACAAAAATGAGCTGCCCATGTCCAGTAGCAAAACTACAATAAGCTAAGTACAGTATTATAGCGTATTTCAGGGTTATTCAACTCCTGGTCCTCGGGGTCTGGGCACTGCTCGTTTTCCAGCCTTCCTTTACCTATCAGTCAGATGCGAAGCCTCTGACCAATCAGAATCAGTAATTATTAAACAACTATCTGGGAGAACTGAAAACATGGCCTGGATTTGTAATCGAGGTCCACAGTTGAAGAACCCTGGTGTATTTGAATAATACACAGTTCAGTAATTGAATGTGTACAGTCCTGTCATTTTAAAAGCGTTTGAACCAGCTGCACTGTATTTAGAGAGTCAATAAAATCTTGTAAATAGCGACACTTTCCGTTTTGTTACCTTATATTCTTGTGATATAACTTGAGTGACAGGAGCTACACTGTCGTTGCCTGCTATTGCATTGCACTGTCCTGTCCAGTATTACACTGATGTTTGTCATCATGGGCTTTTAATCGCTTTTGCAGATATTTGCGTTTCTGGTCACCATCCTCTACGGCTGCAGCATGTTCATGGGCTTCAAAAGATGGAGGAAGTAACTGTTCATCCCCCCCCGCAGGGGTTCGCATGATGCCTACCCCACCCCTTCTCACACAAACAGGACTGTCGATTTTCGCTACCGAGGATTGCAAAGCTGATGTCGGTATTATCTAAGAAGCATGTTCCAAAAAAAGAGCTGTTTCTGTGCACTTGAACATAGCGGTTTAATGTACAGAATGGATGCATCCATAGTTTTACTCCGACTGCCATCGTTTTTACTGTGCTCTGACAAGTCGTACGCTATTTATTTGGCTTTTTATGCTATAGTGAGTCCACGTTAGGAACTTTCTGCCTTGTGCTGCATGGTTCTTATGTGGCAAATCACAAAATATGTAGTCAGTGCCCATGTGGCTCCTGTGTACTCTTATTGCTTGTTGTTTTTTTTTCCTAACACTTTACTGAGAGGGCACAAGTAACTTAGGAACTCAGTTACTACTCAAATACAAACCATGAACAAATATAGTAACTTCTGAATATAGTAACTATATAGTATTTTTTTGTGCCCCCTTAAGTAATGTGTTGCTTTTTTTTTTTTTTTTTTATAAACATTTGATATGTACCTGCAGGTAGCTGTACCTGGATTTTCCTGATCCTGCACCCATAGGTGCTGTGGTCTAACCTCCCCGGATTCTCCTGATCCTGCACCTGTATATTCAGCTAAGGTGGTGCTGTGGTGTAACCTCTCCGTTACTAAGCAATAGATAGCTGTTTATTTAATCACATGCATAAAAGGAACATTTTTGCCTAAATGTTCAATTTCAAGGCCCTCCATGTTTTATTTCTGGTGTTTTTAAAATATTAAATAAGAGAATATGTTAAGTAATTTTGACCTTGATTACCATGTACATTTAAAGCATTAAAATAAAATGTTGGCAGGAGTCCTGCCAGCACAAAACATCCTGTTTGTGTGTCTGTCTGTCTGTCTCAGACTGAGAACTGTCTGATTCGGACACTCTGGATGAGCGTTTGCAAGCAGACACCTCTAGACTGCAATGTGGTCTACTTTGCCTTTTTCTCATAACTTTCTCTGGTGCGAGTGTGGGGGGGAGGGGGGGCAGCACAGAGGCTAGTTTGCACCTGGCTGGCCCACCTTGACCTTCTGTGTGAGAGTGTGCATTTCCCATAGGGGTGGAAAACCTACTTCTCACAGGAAGTCAATAGTTTCAACACTTCCATCTTTAAAACAAAATCTTTTAATATTTAAGTCTATGCTGGTAAGACTAACACTATCCTTGACTGTGAAAATTGTGTGTGGAGAGCCCCCTTCAGGGTTACGCGCTGCCTGTCACCTACACATCTGTGGCTTTGTGTTTCTTTAGCTTTCCAACCCCATCTGACATAATCCATCCCTTCCACACCTCCTCCTTGCACCCTGTACTGCTGTGTAGTGACCAAAAGCCACATAGTGTAGCTCGGTAAGTCTGGGATCTGTGCTTATATCTGTGAGGTTGTGGACTTGATTCCCATGGCTGGTGAATTGATCATGGTTAAAGCCAACCAGTTCATGGGTGCTGGATCCGGCCTGATACTACTGTGACTCTTTCATGATTTGCATTTTTCTTCGGAGAGAGGCATCTTCTAAATAAATCTGAAACATTAGCTTGGGACAAAAATTATATACCCAGTAGGCTGCCATTGAAATACCTTGTTTTTAGGTGCTTGTGAGCTGAGGAGCACAAATCTGACAGGGTAAGGGATATCTCAGGCTGCTACCTGGGCTAAAACCTACTGAGGGTGAAGATTAACGTGGGACACCCCCCTTAATTTACCCTTACTGCGCTATACACATGCTTTGTGGCTTCCAGTATTTACTCTGTGTTAAGAAAAGACACAATTTTTACAAAAATAAATATTACATTTATGCCAGGCAGTGACCTATCCGGACCAAGCAGTAAAACTCATAAAAACCAGTTTGCTTGAATGCAGGAGAATAACATTCTTTGCTTATTCTTGCCCTGGACCACAGCATCCAGATTGAAGGAAACGTGTGGGGTGGATCCATGTCATTGGGCACCTTCCCTGATGACCATTGGTCTCTGGTCTCTGCCCCCCCCCTCCCTCCCCCCCAGGATTAATGTCTTGATAGGATCAATATTATGGCACATGCCAAAAATAGTGTGAATTTCAAGCATGAATATGGAGCTCTACCCCAAACGTTGTGCTTGGCCAAGGTCTCCCCATTCCTTAGGCAGCACACGGACCCAGCCTACATCACACATCCAGATGTGCAGAATAGCCAAAGACATCAGCCACAGCACCACAGCACCTGATTTATGGCAGAAGCGGGAGCCTGTAGCGCAGACGGCAAAGCAGGCGAGTTAGAAGACACCCCATCTCTGGCTGGGTGAGGAGCATCTCTCCACGGAGAGTCTGCTGTGTGCCAGCCGGCTTGGAGGTGCCACCCCCACCCCCCCATTCCCGGGTCCCTTTGTTCTTGGGCCTCGGCCGTGTTGACTTTCTACACAAAACTCCTCTGACCTGCGTCTCCTGCAGCTATCCTGCACCCAACATGTGGTTCGGATGTGTCGTAATACTTTTATTCCTCTCCAGACACAGGCACAACAAGTTTTGAATGTGAAGGAAACATCAACAGATCTAATGCTCCTGGACAGCAGTGCGTTAATGATTCCAGACCTCCACAATCAGATGCTATGTGCTATACACTGTAGATCTTGATAGACAATAAAAGTACAAAATCTTTTGAGAGATGATCTCAAACCACCCTTGCATCTTTGTTTCTTAGTTTGCATGCCTGAAATGAAAGATGGTGCGGTGAATGACTTCTGCAATACCTGCGTGGTCATCATCGACACCATCGCTATCGCCACCATGACTGCATATAAACACCACACCCTGTGGTACCATTAATGAAGGGAGTTTCCAGGAGAAACAGTCCAGTGCCGAGTGACAGACGAACTTTATGTGGCCCCGCCCTGGGTATTCTCCCTCATCATAGCACTACAGTGATGGCCATGCAAGAACTGACGTGCACACAAGGTAACAAACAGACATCTGTTTATACATACACTGCCATTGGGAAATGGGAGCTGAAGGAATGTCCCGTCCACAGGAGCACAAAGCGCTAACAGACCAGTGTGCCCAGTAACCGGTTAACATCGGGGTGAGAGGTGGCTGCAAGACACTGGGTCCTAAAGTCGGTCATTTTACAACCGGAAAACCGCATGTGACTGTCAGATAGGTTGACACACCGGAAAGGATTAATTCACTGAAAGAATAACATGAGGTATTGAAATCAATGAGTCTTCAAAATCTGAAAATCATATGCAAATGTCTGCCGGTTTGTGTACTGTGAAACGGTGTAGTGTACCACAATGGCGGATCTGCTTCTCGAAAAGGTCAAAAGAGGTGAAAGAATGACATTAAAAACAGCCACATAGAATGATTGTAAACACATGAAGAACCACCCAGAAATCCTGGATAACTCCTGGCTAACCTCCGACGCCTTTTTTTGCACAGAGACCACAAGGAAAGAGAAATGTTTCTCCTCTCCCTCCAAAATGTACTTTTAACTACGTTTCCATACTTTACAGAAAATTAAAATCGACATTTGTTTTTGCCACCCTCCCCCCCTCCCCTCCAGGGTTTAATATCCCATCAATCCCCAAACAGCTGACAGGGGGCCGCTTGCAGACAGAGGATATTTCCAAGGGTTTGACTGAGCATCTCTGAAGAATAATCTGTTTGCATTTTTCCACAGATTCCCTTCCAGGGTCTGTATCATTTTTGTAGTGAAGTGAGCGGCTTAAAAATATCGGTCTGGCTGTAAATTAGTTTGTGAGATTTTAACGTCGCGCCCCAAACTCGGGTGCCGCAATCACTGCAAACAAACTAAAGTTGGAGTTCAGCTCTGTGACCCCTAGTATCCATCTATAAACAGGAAGACAAACCCAGATAATGCCTGAACATAACAGCAATAATCTGTGTCCACTATTCCAACAGCCACAAGGAAAAGCAGTAATAATGATTCTTTTGTATATTTTACTGTCAAATGAAAGGTATTTTGAAATATCCAGGCAAAATATTACATCAGCCTCTCTACAGAGACATGAGGCCTTGGTAGCTGTGCTCACATGTTTCCATGTTTGTCCTGGGCTCCATCACTGTATGTCTTGCATCCTCTGGGGCTTTTAATCATCTCTCTTACAGATTAGGGATAGTTTGCTGTACTTTTTGGATGCCAAAAGTATTTCTGACTCACTGGGGTTTTCAAAGGGAAGAGCAAATCTCACTCAACTGTGCTCCGAAGGCAGATTTCCTGGAGTGAGAGCTGTCCTCAAATAAATAACGATGACAGTCAGAAAAGCTAAACTGGCACTGAAGTGTCAGAGAGTTGTCATGGATTTATGTGGGACCTGTCGCATTTCACTGGAGAAGTAAGTACCCAAGCTCATAGGCAGGATGGAGGAACGTTCTGGGTGGTTCTCCATCTCATGGGATAACAAGCCCCTTCGGACCAATGAACTGTCGGCGCTGTCAGATTTGCTTTGTGTGAGGTTGGGCGGCCATGTTCACACAGTGGTCACATAGATATGTGTTGTGAACAGTCCACATTTTACATTTATTGAGCATGTGCTTTTAGCCAAAATGGTGATCATTGTCAGACAGTCTCCAGAGTAACGTGGAATTAAGGGCCAGGGCTTCATGGTGAGGCCTCTTTGCCAGCCCTAGGATCAGAACCACTGAACTCCTGATCTTTTTCACACAGGGAAATTTTTGCAAAGTACTCTCCCTCTCACACGTGAAAGAAGATAAACTAGAACCAAAAGTCCCCTTGTCTTCAACCAAGACTCCAGGTTCACATTGTTGAGAAGATCAAAAACCCCACAGATCAACATAAATGTATAATAAGCAACAGGCAGGAAAAATATATCCCCTTAAGGAGCTTTAGACATGTAAGAATTTGGGAAACTCTACCATGCATCACCACCTGCTTAGAACAAGTCACCCGATGTCATTACCATCTTTCAACCCAAACCATACGCTCTTTGTCCAGTTGGCTGCACAACAGCACCACTGTGTACCAGCTGGTGTGTATTTTATCAAGTCTCTGTTTGAGCACTCATTGGTGCCCCCTTAACCCCAACCCTTACTGCAGATTCTATTATCTATGATTCGTGGACTTTAGTCAGGCACCGTCTTAACAAAGGATGAGGAAGCGGACTCATTGTTGGACTGCAGGTTTGCGCTGCAAACCACAAAAGCAAAACGAGGCAATTAGCAACCGCCATATTTTTCCCCATTTTACATCTCATTAAGAGAAAATATATAATATGAAATCTGACTGGAATTTTATTGAACTTGCTGAGTGTTGGCAAAGCTTTATGTCTTCAGTAAGTCCAGTTTTGGTAAAGGGCCTCTCCCAAGTCTGTGGCAGTCAGTCCTTGCAGCAATTGGGGGTCAAGGACCTGGTGTCAGCTTCTGCTGAGCCTGGGATTTGAGCTAGCAACCTTCTGATCAGAGGCATGGCACCCTAACCTGCTGAGCCACACACCACCACCCCGCACATTTCCTGTTAACTGAGACATGCGACATTCCACAAAAATATTTCACAGATAGCATTTATGTGCGTATTTAGGCTTCCATACCTCATTCCCGTGAAATATGAGCTTGTGTGAAAGCGGTTATACTAAACTAGGTGGGGGGAATCCCAGATTCAGCTCTCTGGAGAAAAAATGCTGTATCTAAAGCTAAAACCAACAAACAAAAAAAAACTCCACACAAGTCAAACCAATTGTGGCCCAACACATACCCCTCTTAAAGGGGAACCCAAGACGAAAAAGTTAATTTTGTTTTGTGAAACGTATGAGGACTGAAACATGTAACAAGAACATAATCACAGAAACACAGCATTAATCCAGCCTTACAAAATGCAATAATTTCATTTTTCAGTCTATAAATATAACATTTATTACTCTGACAGGATACCTGCCTGTAAATATCCCAACTACACTTTCATTAAAACAAACACAATAAATTAACCTGTCTTGTCAAACTAATGTGTCAAATAAAATTAAGGCATAAAATTAAGTCATCCAAATACTTTACAGCAGCCCCATAAATCCAACAAATTGCTTACATACACTACAATTTAAATAAAAAAAAAAAGCATTTCAAGACGCAGCCTTCCACACGAGCATTCATATGTTCCATGTTCCTCCTTCAACGGGAGATAAATAGCTTGTCAAAAAAAATAAAATTCAAATGTCCCGAGGCATGAATTCAGGTGGACCAGTGACTGGAAATTGGCCTCAGCATGGGACTCGGTGTGGGACACACTGGCACCCTATCCAGAATGTCCCGCAATTTGTTTTCTAACCCACGAGTTACGCCTGCTACTTTCAGGCTCAGATAGGAGGAGAACACCCCAGACACCCTCAGCAAACACAGGATTGCAAACAGAGAGCCTGACATTTCTCAGTTTCCAGTGTGAAACCATTTATCTAACTGCAAGTCATATCACAGCTTCAACCTCCAAAAAAAATCCACTAGCTATTTCCTTGTGACCATCAGCTGGACCTACAATGAAATATGGTGGATCTTTTTCGTCCATTTTTGGATATCCTCTAGAGCTAGGTATTTATTTAGGACAAAGACAGAGATAAAGAATGAAAAGAATGCAGAGATATGGAATCCAATGGCACCATTCAGGGTACAAGTGGTATTCAAAAAATATAATTTGCAGAGAATCTACAAAGCCATTCTAAAGCTTATTCTGAAGCAGCAATTAAACGCATGACGTCCATCAGCACGTTGCTGCATCTGAACGGCTATTAATTCGCAGTGTCCATTAACCATTTGAAGCGGGAAAAACATAGCCATAAAATAATGATCCAAAAACAAATCATCCTCTTTTGGGGGTGGTGGTGGTGGTGTTCAAATGGTGAGGTCGCATACCTCCTGAGAGCACTTGCCATTCAGAAAAAAAAATAGGAACTGAATGAGTCAGGCAAGTGAGCAACCACACTGATGACAAACTCAGAAAAACAGGGAACGGCTTGGGGGTGATTTTTCAATAGTCTTTGAGTCATTATCCCAGCTTATTAGCCAGGAAGGGCCCTACTGGTAAACAACCACAGGAAGGGCCCACTGAGACCAGCCCGCCGTAACGGCTGCTTCAAAGTCCCCTGCACGCGCACTCGCAGACGTGTCTGCTCAAACGCTTACGACGCGTTTCGTTGCTTCACCTTTGCAGTCCAGCGCCTGCCACGCTCCGAATTTGTGTCCTTGCAGCTCTGCGTTCACTGCGCATGAGCGATCTGCCAGCGTCCACTTCAAATATCGACTCAGTATAATAATTTATATTATTAATAATTATATAAATGCAACACATGGTGCACAAGTGCATGGTGCGCGGCTTTGACTGAAGCGCTATGCTGCGCAGAGTGGATGTGCGAGCGTTGTACTTGTGCAGAGATGTGTGAACTAGCTCTAACAAGGATGCACAGCCTCCCATCCCGTTCCCTGATGCTTATTCCACCACAACCCCGCCCCTGCCTTAAGCGTGCATCGTTTCGCATCTGCTCAGTACAACAGCGCTGAGATGCAGACTGAGATGCAGGGGTACAGCCTAATATGGATGGCAGTGCATCATGGGGGATGGGGATGGGGTACACC
>JABFDZ020000138.1:7965915-7979476 GCA_019775955.2 Pollimyrus isidori | reverse complement strand
GATCTGTGCAATAGCTCTGTTATTTATCATTTATTGTTATCTTCTGAACAATAACCCTATACCAAATATGTATATACTGCCTTTATATGTTTTTTTTCCCCCATCCCCCCAATTTTAATTCTTATAACTATAATGTGTCGGTGCACTGCTGCTGGAACTAAATTTCCCGGGGAACCTTCCTGAGGGATTAATATTCGTACTTACTTCCTCGGTAAATAAATTGATATAAAATTGGGTTTCAGCAATCCATGTTAATTCTGCTGTGACACAGCTAATCTGTGCCAGCAACTTCCTCGTTTAAAACTATCTGAAAGCTGTACTCACTCTTGAAGGCTGGATACATAGGAACTGTGTTTGTTATCAAGACGGCGTCGTATCTTGCGTCAGGGGAAGAGGCCAGCTCTAGAAATGAGGGAAAAAAATTGGTGCTGGATTAACGCAAAAGCTGTTAGTGTTGATAGCCCTTATGTGCAGCGTCGGGTTACTGCATAAGCTATTAAGGGCTACAGCCTAGGGCCGCAGCAAAGTCAGGGACCCTGGAACCGTTAAATGCATGAAATTTGGCCAAAAACTCTGCCAGTAGCCCCCACCCTCACAGACAAACCGATTAGTGGGCTATTGGCGGTACGTCATTCTTAATTCGTGCTTGTTTCCCTTTCGTCCCACAAAACAGCGTGAGTGGTGGCCATAGTCATGTCAGGCTAGGGCCCCCAGAGAAGTGAGCCTGTCCCTCACACACAGGGGGAACTTACGTGGGGGGTACAGGAAGCCGTAGGAGATCTGCTTGTCCACCTTGTACCCGGAGCAGGACTGACTGTGAGATGGGGATACGCGAATGTCCGGCCTCACACAGCCGTTCATGGACTCTGGGAGATGAGAGACATCGACCTGAAAAAGAGGGACACGCCGTATGACGACCGGCACAACGCTAACGAGTCACATGATCAGGTCGTCAACATGAAGGTCCTCTTCAAACATGTAGCAGGTCAGTCAGTGGTGAACAATCTGCACCCATTGCCAGAAGGTTATGGGTTCAGGGCTTGCGAAGGAACTAATAAGCAAGGAGCTTAATCTAACTGTGCCACAAAAAACACAAAACTGTACAAACAGGTAAAAAATGGAACTCGCTTTGTGTAACTATAACCAAAAAAGTAACTTCAGCTGTGTGTAGGTATTTACACATCTGCCTTGCATGGCAATTTAAGTAAATACTGATACAGAAGTGGCCCAAAGGACCACTTAATGATGGCCAATGCCAGTGACACACAGAATGGTCACATGACAGAACATCAGCCAATGGGATCAGTTTTGTTGTGCAGATACGTACAAGTCAACTAACCAAACTTTAAAACTCTACAGTTCTAACTAAACCAAATAAAGGCTAATGCTATCAGAACATGAATCAACACAGTGAAGGTGGGGGGTGGCTCAGCAGGTTATGATGATGTGCTCATGATCAGAAAGCTGACGGTTGAAATCCCATGGCTGACAATGTAACCACTGGGCCCTTAAACGAGGCCTTTAACCCTGAAATGTTCCAGGGACTGTCTAACCTGATTTCTGAATTGTACATTTATAGGAACTTTACATAAATGTAAATAAATGTAGTTCTTTTAAACTGAATTACAATATTAATTTCTAGTTAGTCTTTATACTCCTGTTGTACCATGAGATTCATAGCAGTACTACTTAATTATCTAGCACTTCAAAGCCAGTAATCCTGTTTTTCACAGCCAGTAATCCTCTTTTTCACCGCGCAGTCTACCTGCTTGGCCGCTGTGTAGGACGTCCACAACGGCATGGAGAGCACCTCGCTGTACCCGCTGATGTAGTCGCTGTGGTGCAACACGCTGTACTTGGTGCGGTACAAGACTGCCGGCCGACCGAACGGAAGGTTTCTGCTGTCTGGAAAACATCAAAGCAAAGACACAAGACCTGACCCAAAAACGGAAAGGAAAGTTTTTAAATAAGAAGTTTATTTAAAAATAAACTGCCATGTGGCTGCCTTCATTCCAACAACAAACATTTTATGAATCATAACCACACAATACCTCTTTGTTTGAATAATTCACAGTATTTATTGTATTGCATTTACTCCAGCATGTCTTACACTGACACGCTATTCTACAAATACTACCCACACATGCACACTGTATATCAACTAGACAGTCTTAACTGTGTCTGTATCTACTGGAATCAAATTCACTGTGTGTGATCATGCTCAGGCTATAAACCAGATTCTGAACACTGGCATTATAACGAGCACTGAGCCAAAGCCTTACCGTCAATAGCTTGCATCAGTCTTTGGTTGAGTTCTTCAACTTTGTTCTGTAACAGACAGAGCCACAGAGACTCCAGGTTATAGCCTCTTACAAGGGTGGTTTTCAAAGCTCTCTGCCCCCTATATTTTGAACGCAACTGCAAAAGATGGGAGGTAAACATGCCTCGCAAAAGAGATTCACTTGTGCAAAGACAAGACAGCGGCAATGAAGACTACAAGAGCATTTGACAGGAATGGGTGACTTCATAAGTTAGCAGATATTAAAAACAAGTCAACAAAGACTCGGCAAAAACTGAAGCTCATGATAAATAAGCAGCCTGAACAGATTTCATGAAAGACATGTAATGATCTTTATGTTGTTCTATAGATCTAAAATAGAGAACAGATCTAGACACTAAAACAGATCTAGAATAATTTATTATACAACAAACATACATGTTATGGTAAAGCTTAAAACACGAAAGATGCCAAAAGGTTGAAGTTCAAATGGTAGTATACAAAATATATTATGCAATTTTACTAGGTCGTTTAAGGTACTAAAATTGTCTCATGGGAAAGATGTGAGAAGCATGCCCCCTACTGACCTTGTCGTCACAGCTGCACCCCAGGTCATCGGTGATGGCAGATGCGGGTATGAGGGTGGAGGGCTTGGACACCTCCTCTGGGGCAGTGGGCTTGTGGAAGTGGGTCCTTAGCAGGTGGTTCAGACTGCCATGCGTGCCATTGTTGGGGGCCGGTGTCAAGCCCAGGAGATCTGAGAATCAGACAGGTTGGGTGTAAATAAAGAAACAGGCATCCAGCCGGACGCCTGAATTACATGCATGGGAAGGGTCCTTACCACACATGACATTGTACAATTCAATGTTTTCAAATACAGGTACTTTTGTCTTGTACATGAAGTCAGGACCATAGCCCAAAAATATGGTCTGAAAAGAAAAGTGCATTCAATAAAATATATATCTCAACTCAGAATAAAGTGTTTATTTTATATAACACACATAAGGTAGTAATAAAAACATGATTAACAATAAAAGTCAAAAAGCCAAGAATTAAACCTACCTGCATGCTATTGATCTTATTGTCGTAACCATGGTCGCCAGAAAAACCACATTTCCCAGGATGCTTCTTGCCTTCGGGAGCTTTTCTAAGATAAACATAATTAATCATAAATGAAAAGCAGGATGCATAGACCAGGTCACGTATTGGCATCCTCAAGTAAAGCTTCCAGGCATCATCACCAGCATTTTTGTTCGACACATAACAGTAAGTTCCTTTAACTAAGCATGAGTGGGGAAATTGCATTAACGACACTCTAGAGACCTGGAGGAAGATGGAGGCAATGTTTACGTTAAACATTAAACTGTCAGGTACATAGAGGCTAATACTGCTCAAGCTTGAGTAATCATGAACTCTGTGTTTCATTTCAGCAAGTGAAAGAACCGGTTTCTCGTGTCCCAGCTACGGAGACGCTGCCAGACCTCGTGCTGGTGATCAGGCAGCCTGCATCTCCCCAGACAAAAAGGTGAAAGGTCCCCGTATAAGACCTCTGCCAAGCACCCCGTGCCCACCGCTGGCAGGACCTCCTGGGTTTATATTACAAGTTTCCATTCAGCCCAAGGTGTTAAAACAGGCATTCAAAATGCCACCCAGTTTAATGCTAGCGCCCCCTGTCTGTCTGGGGGAGGAGTTACCGGGCCACGTGCCACTTTCTCTCTACCAGGAGGTGCACTTCCTCGATTCTCCGGTTGTTGGCGTAGTGCAGCCGCTTGGGGAGGTGCTGCTTCAGGTACGGCTTGAAGTGCTGCTCCGGCTTCCTGCACTGAAAGAATGGGGCGGTGGGGGGTTGGGGGTCACTCAGCAGGTAAACACGCGCCCACAAAAAGGGGAAGATAATACTGAAAAGCATAAAAGATAAAAGAAGACACTCACTGTCAAATTGGCCACGATAGCTTTGGGGTCGTCTGGCGATTAAAGGAATGGATTACGTACGCATGGGGAAAAATATGTCAAAGTAATCAACCAACTGCTGCATTTCACTTGCAGTTTAAATTAACTAGCTAGTCAGCGTTAAGATAATCTTTAATCTGTCTGCCTGAGTGTTGAAGGTTTATGATACTCATAGCACTATTATACCAAATGTGTACATGGGACAATGTGGAAAAGTGTGTGTGTGTGAGTGTGTCTGTGTGTGTGTGCGTCTGTGTGTGTGTGTGTGTCTGTGCGCGTGTGTGTGTGTCTGTCTGTGCGTGTGTGTGTGTGTGTGTGTGCGCGCACGCAATTGTGGATAACTGGATACTGAATAATACACTAATACACAGGTATGAATGTCAAACTGGGATGGAAATACTCTAAGTCTGTTTATCCGTAAATCTTTCTTGTTCCTGTCCTACTCCAGATTAACACAGGGCTACACACAACTCATAAGGGACCGATATGGATCAGGGTGTAAAACACCAGGCCCTCGTCTCCCTTTCACTCACATTTGGGATTGTTGGGCGATCTGGAGCGAATCCTTCCCAGAGATCCGGGTATCAGAATTATGTCATCCACGTTGCTAAGGTACGAGCTCAGGAACTCTGTCCTGTCACAGTGGGCTTCCTCCATTCCTGCATAAAAACCACAAACAGGCATCACAACACAGCTGGAAAATAAGAACAAAAACAGGAGCATTGAAATGGGAGGGTTGTAAACATATTACCATCTATTACCAGATTCTAGAATAGCTAGAAATGAGATAATTAGCTTGATTAGCTCCCCCTATTGGAGAATGTGGGGATTACCGTGGTCTCCCACCAGGATGATATTCACACAGCGATGAAGCTTCATCTGTTTCAGACCCTCCATCAGTTGTCCGACTACCTTATCAATGTCCTTCAGTGGGCTGTTTAGCTGTTAGACACAACAATATTTTTCATATAACATTCTTTCTTAAAGGGCCAGCTGCCACACAGCAGTCTATGGTTAATGGAACCCCCCCCCCCCGATCTAACAGCGCCTCACCTCTGTGCTCTGAGGTCCCAGCTTGTGTCCGAAGGTGTCTGGCTGCTCAGAGTGCATCGCGTACACATAAGGCCTGGGCGGGGATGAGGGGGGGGGGGGTCAAATAACTCTGTCAAACTCAATTCAGGCAGCTCTCGATTCACGTAAAACCAGCTTACGCAAATCCGGACATATGCAAAATAATATCGGAGGTATGTAGAGTTTACGAAAGCACTAACGCAAAAAGTTGACGTGTATTACGACTATATTTTTGCCTTATATGTTTTTCGCTATAAACTGTCTTGAATGGTATGGTAAGGTAAATCTGACACGTAAAATCTGACTCGTGCAAGGGTTTGCGCAACACATTACGTACAATTGTCACAATCTGCCTGTGTGGTTATATCTACATGACATGTTTGTTCCTGAAAAATGGCTCAACGTTCCCTTAAGAGAATCCCCTCCTCTTCACACTAATGCAGACTACATGGGTTATGGCTGTGGGATTTGGCTAGGAGACAGCGGGATTGGCGTAACGCGGTAGGCAGAGTGAGCGCGGGAGAGCTGACCTCTCGCTGTCCGGGAGGTGGAGCCACTGCAGCATGGTCAGAACCCTCCGCTCGAGGGGAATCACTCTGCCAGGGCAGCACGGCGGCAAAGGGATGCATTAATTTATGGGGGAGACCAACAAAACAACGATAAGCAAAACAGAAGAGCAATGCACTCAAAGACACAATCGTGCAAACACGACGCAGCCATTCGGGTATAACTGGATATGGATTAAGGTCTAGTAAAAAACCCTTGAACAACAGAGATTCATTTCTGCATTTCTTGTGTGTGGCACACAAAGGAAGGTGAGGAAGTGAAGAAGAGGTGAAGAGATTTGCTGATTCGTGCTTCAAGGCAAACCTCAATCTGCTCAAGGCGCAGGCACACGAAACAGCGGCTGAGAGGCCAAGGACACGGTCAGTTTAAATAAAGTATCATTCCTTTCATTCAGCTTTTTTTTCTCCAGTTCTTCAACGGATGACCTTGTCTATGCCTCTGGCAGAACTCAGGCACCCAGACTAGGTCTTAGCAGTGCAGGGGCCTAACAGGCCTGTGATTCTCTGAACATCCCAGATAAATAGGCTCCTTTTCACAGGATGGAGACCAATCCGGTTCCAATCACTGACCAAAGGCCTTCTCATTAGCTTGATGTATCATCAACCAACCCCAAATGGCAGTAAGCACCATCGGGGGTGGGGTGGGGGGGCTGTAATGAGGCTGCCAGAGTTCAGAGGCATCCAGCTCCACATAAATATGATAATTTGCACAAATTGCTACGAAAATAAGTTTGATTATCCCCCCCGTACCTCTAGAAAAAAAAACACGTCAAAAGCTTCTGTGTGTGAGTATGTGTCAGTCTTTGTGTTTGGTGCTACGCTAACGCCAGCGCTAAGGCTAGCCCAAGTGGCCGGTAAGATGAGGGCAAGCCTGTCACCTCCACCCCCAAAACCGCTTTGACATACAGACACGATGTAATAAAGCATAATTGGGCCGTGATGTGTTTGTATGCGGAGGGGGGAGTCTGTTCTGTGGCCGTTTTCGTCACGTGCAGAGAAATGACGGGGAATCCAGCACCACAAGTGTTCGGCGGAGTTGAAAGGCGTCTTACACGGGCCAGAAGAAGGTAGCGGCCTTGACGTTCTGCTTCATGGAAGTGATCCAAATCTGGCAGGAGAACATGCTTTTAAACCCAAGCCGGTAAAATCATGCAGACAATTAATCAACTAAAATAAGCCTCAGGAAATGTAATTTCAACAACAGCTTCTTATGAACTGGTTCAGATTTTTCCATGAATATAAAAGAATCAACATGAAGCTTACTAACCTGATAATTGCTTAATAACCCTTTCTCACTTACATTATTGTTCGAGAATCATTAAAACAGCACTGATTGCTTGGTACACATGATGAATCTTTCAGAACGGAAACAAAGCCGGTGGTTGAATTGTGGCGCGTTTCCCAAGCACACCCTGATCGAACAGAAGCTGAGATTTAAAGACAGGCGTCCAGCTGCTGCTCAGGCTGTACCAATCGATCACAGATGAAGAGAGTTTTCTTCTTCCCATTCACACAGTTCACACGCCAGGGGGGAGGGGGACTCACAGGCTGGCCACCCCACCAGCGGTGATTCAGCTTCTCTCGACCTCGCAGGTGGAAGTTGGCGTCGAAGACCGGGTCGTGCATGGAGTTGCCTACAATCCCATGGGATTCGGGATAAAGACCCTAACAAGGGGGAAAAAAGAACAAAAAAAAATGGATGAAGTGGATAGTGCCACAACATGGTGACATAATACAACGGAGGAACATCATAAGCATAGAATGAAAAGGGAAAGCTTGCAATCTCTAAGCAGTTTGGCCATTCACCCATGACACGGATCAGCAAATAGGGAGGGAAAAGAGTCACACTTTACATCTATAATCTGTTCATCTATCCATTCATCCATCCATGCATCACAGTGACCGTATGGTGATCACTCTAGGTGGGATGTCAGTCCAACATGGGTGTGAACTTCAGTCATTTTTAAACGCTACATCCAGAGATATCTTGACAGTGATGCAGGCTGCGTATAATGGAATGCAGGGATACCTCCAGTGCAGTGGCTGTGAACACGTACCGTTGCGAGGGTGTATAAATTGGGGAAGGTTTTGGTGGGATACATGGGTCTCATGTAAGGGGCATGAGTGCCACAGGCTCCTAAAAACCACAAAAACCAGCAAAGAAGATGAGCACATCGGACATCACACGTTTGCAGACGAACAAAAGAAGTGATGTTTTCTTATATATATATAGTTTTAATTTATATATATATTATAATTTTTCGTTAATAGGTGCATGCAGAATTTGAAAATTAACCACACGACAGGCAGAGAATATAGAGTGGTGACACAGGCTGCTATTGGATCAACTGTGGAGTAACTTGTATGCAACGAATATGTGTCATTAAAGAACACAGTGCAATTGAAAGGGTGTGAGGACTGTGTCTTACGGAGTTTCTCGAAATTGGGGATCACACTGCTGCCCCGTTTCATGTACGAGGCCCGGAAACCATCCACAGAGAGCATGATCAGAGGAGGCCGGACAAAGCTAACAAAGAAACAAGAATAATATTTAGAGAACTCCACACCAGCTAACCCAGCTGACAACACAAGAATATTATCTCTGTATTTAGAGATTTTCAGTAGCGTTTTAAGTAAAAGCTAAGTTTATTTTTTCATTTTAATTAATTTTTTATTTAATTTCTCGCTGCTATTCTTCATAGGTTGGCAGCAATAACTGCCCCAGTCAAAGCAGTGGCACCGCAGAGCCTGATGGGGGACACACATCGTCAAGGCAGGATACAAATTGTTCAGCCTGTCATTCTGATCATCTGCCATTGCAAAGGCATCAAAGGCATCAACCCGAAAATGAACACGGTATGACGGGGGGGGGGATTGCTTACCCAGGGAAGAAACCAAGATTCACCATGAAGAAATCCACACACAAATTCAAAGAGAACATCAATAAGCAACTTATTCTGGCAAGAAGTCAGACAAAGACTCCCTGATAGGTAAGGAGGTGGTAACTGTGGTAACGCTAACTCACCCTGCGGGACATTCTGGGCTTTTAATTTCCTCACACTCCTCCTGCAGCCACGAAGTGTCACCTGTTACGGGGAGGAAGGACTGGTCAAACTATCCATCACTTATTCGCAACCGCAACCCACACAATGCAGGCACTTAGCGCCGCAACTGAAAATCCAGACTTCAGACGTCTCAGCTTTTTGTGATCCATGCACATATCCAACATAACGCCTGATAGCATTTATTACGGGAGAGGATTAGGGCCACCATAAAAATATTATTTGAAATCTGACTTTAATGTTAGAATTTTGACTTTAAACTCATAATTCTGACCTTTTTTTCCCTCAGATTTCTGATTTTTTTCTAAACAGAATCCTGAGATTAAAGTTAGAATTCTGAGGGAAAAAAAAGTCAGAATTATGAGTTTAAAGTCAAAATTCTAACATTAAAGTCAGATTTCAAATAATATTTTCATGGTGGCCCTTATCCTCTTCCGTAATTTATTCACTGAGGGACTTTCTAAATGAAGTTCACGCACACTCGACTGGTGCTCAAACCCCCACCCCGCTACCTTCACTAACATTAATGATCACGATGACTTTTCACTCTCTAGCCCACTGCTGGGAAGGCGAAGGGTCCCCCCACGCACCTTTGCAGAGTGTCCGATAGTTGGTGCAGCAGTCCCCCGCGGCCATGCAGTCCTCGGAGCAGTGGCAGGCGTGATCGTCGTTGCGCGTCTCCCCGCAGCGGTCTTTGGTGCATTCGAACCCGCCAGCTGACGGAAACACCGGAGCGCTACATGGTCACGGTCGTCCGCAACTAAACTCTGACACCATTACACTCTAAAAATGGTCCCACCCTAATTTCAGAACATCATAGGGTAGTTATGAATGTGCAAGACGAAAGGAAATCTTAAAGCAGAAATAAAATCTATACAAAATGAAACGTCAACGGTCTGATAATTAGTTGCGCACAGTATAACAATGCATTTTAACCAAGCAAAATTTACTCATTACCAAAATTATTGCTTGCTGTGTTTTTTTGTAAATTGCAAGTCTGTCATGTATATAGATGATGGAGATCCGTGACTTTCCTATATAGTAAAGGTGATTCTACGTACCAGTTTTCAGACAATGTGCATCGAAATCGGAGCAGCAGCTGTTGTACGTCTTGCACAGGTTGTCGCAGCGGCAGTTTGGAGCTTCGGCTTCCTCCAGCTCGAAGCATCTGTTTTTACACGATCCCGAGGTGTTGATTACCGGGGTGTCTGAAAGTTTATGAAAGGTTATGTGTTAGCAAACTACTCCATATATACTCCAAATAGTGTATATTGTGCAAAGTGTAAGCCCTGATGCATAAGTTCGCACCTGCGCGTTATTAGCCGTGCTATTCATAAGAGCCTGTAGTCACTAGTGAGCTATGGGTATCAACCATGTTTATGTACGGGTGAATATAGACACAGTTTTGACATTTTCCAAAAATCCAAATATCAAACAAAATTATTAATGAACTTGGCACAACATGGTACACCTATATACATATTGAGCATGTGTAATGAGTGCTTATATATAATCATGCACTTAAGACAAGAATTGCATTAGAAGTTATTTCAATTTTTTGTAGCTTCCTTTTAATCAGAAAGGCATGAAAGCAGTTTGCAGCTGGAAACGCGGATGTATATTTCTCTTTTAACATCTGACATATTTTAAATGGCATTAGCAAATTTGACCCAAAGTTTCTTGCTAGTAAAACGGCCAAAATAAATAAACCCTGTCCAAAATACACTTCACCTTGGCTTTCCGTAAACAAAAAAAATAGAAGGCTGGTTTATCCACATGTGAGCACAATGTCACGATCTGCCGAACATACACGTCCAGCTTTTCCTACAGCAGCAGGGTACAGGTTTCCGTTAACTGTTTCCATGTCAAAATTGTCCTTAGTACCCTGAATAACGGAGTCTTCCACTTAAAAATTACGGTTTCACTTTCGATGTGAAAAGTAAAAGCGAAGTCCCCTTTTCTTAAGAGTAAAACCGATAATACGCTTAAGCAACCGAAGTGTAACGGTTTATTGCATTTCTCTGTCGTTATGCATGCAACAAATGTACAAACACATGTACAAAACAGCAGGAACTCGTGTACAAACCAGCAACTTAAATTGCAAAGTGGGTGTCTTACTTTTGGCTTCTTCTCCTTCTTTTGATCGTCTCTGTCGGTTAAAAACAAATCCTGACGAGTTACTCCATGTAGAGACAAAGGTGAAGACATACAAGACCTTCGGGAAAAAGAAATAATGTGTTAAAAAGAAATATTACACTCAAATTCTGTTAGAATAATCCATAATAAAACCTGACACGAGAATAGAATCTAAATATGCAACCCTGCAGTTGCCCTACGGCTCACGAAACATGTAAAAATGTGAACATTTTTAGAATAGGAATAAAAGTAAGAAACGAAATAAGAAAAATGCACCCAGTCGGTGAAATTCAGATCCTTAAATATTGTCCATCGGCTCTAGCCTGATACCTGTTTAATAGACAGATAGTATTTCCCCATTTTGACAAGTCAGTTCCAAGTTGCTGCCTGGTGTTGAACAATGACCCAAACTGCTGGCGCTGCCGTAGGCTGCCCGGGTTTTGTAATCGCGCCGGTCCCACACCGATCAAACCGACCCGGGCTCTTTGGAACCGGCTCCGCATCAATGGGACCGATTGTAAAGAGCGCAGTTTGCTTTTGATTGGACGACGGTGCTGGGATGTGGTCTATACCCCCCCGACGTACGACAAAAGCCTTTTCTAATGGCCAGGATTAGGGTCTTAAACAATTTCCTTTGCTCTTGAATGTTCGTGTGTTTAAAACGCTTGATATTGTAAATGTAATTTAAAAATCCATTCAGGGTGCTGGGGTTCTCATAATGACTTTAAGTGCGCGCATTTCTCGTGCGCCATCCGCTGATGAATTACAAAAGCGCCAAGAAGTGACCTGAGCTGTCAGCGCCTGAAGTGCAAATCGACGCAGCAGGTTAAAGATCGGAACATTTCCTATGCAAAATAAAAGCCGAGTTAGGGACTCGGATGAGTGATTCTCTTTATGGTGAAATTTGATTCCCGATGAAAGAGGAACAATACATTTATATCATTCGATCATCAAGTTTTCTTTTTAAGAAAGTACCTTGCATGCATCATTGGCATTACAGCCGTACACGCTATCCGCCACTGCCTTAAATAGAGTGGTAAATAGTGAAAGTGCACCACTGTAACATTAATTAATTGCGTTTTGCTCATCTCGTAGATTAACATTCACGTTTTTAAAAAGTGAGTGACTTGAGGCTTGGGCTGTGGTACTAAATGACTCCGATCGAGATGCCCCCCACCCCCCCCACATCCCAGTGGATTGTGGTTGTAGGACTGAACTGGTGGGTAAAAAATCTTAGAGAGTTAACTGATTTACCTGATCGGTTCTGGCCACTTTATTGCAGCTCTTTAAGTTGCAGCTCTTAGGCCCAGTAAAAAATCATTAGTTTATCAGAAACAAGTGATGAGGGAGGGCGAATTTTTAAAAAACTTTTATTTCTTAGAAAAAAGATAATGGAAGATAAGTTTTCAACATCAACAAGTAAACAAAAGGAACAGCTACAGATGTATGACATATGGGCTGATCTGCAGAATTAAATGAAAAGAAAATATAGCCTATATAAAAAATGTTTTATTCAAAATTTGTGAACGCCGGCAGTGGAATTTACACAGGAAAATAAACTTTAAAAAAATGGATGGGGAGGTGATGATAAACAAAACTCACAGTTTCGGCAGTCCGTGTATTTCTTATTGTAAAACGAATTTTCAGGAAATGCAGTAAATCCAAATTGTGTTCATTGGGCTCCCGTTTCCTGTCCGCAACATTTTTTTTTCTGCGGGCCAATTCCGCCTAGTACAATTTATGGCCACTACTCCTGCCACACAGCAACGTAGCGTGCGTACTCCCAGCATCCTATAGTTCTTTGTACTTGCGTACACCCTTAAAATGGTGTTGAATAACGATTTACGAACATTTCAAGTTACGAACGGTCGTTCGGAACGTATCTCATTCGTAAGTAGAGGAGCGTCTGTATAAACAAATTATCTAAAATGATATTTTAAGAATGTATTTTTGTCAGAGGTCTGCGATAAAGAATAATGTTTCTCAACCTAGTCCTTGGAGACCCCCAGACGGTCCACATTCTTGTTCCTTCCCAGCTCCCATGTAACAAACAAGAACATCGAATACTTGGTTTAGGTATGTTGGCATGTTGAGAGCTGGGAGATTGCAAAAAAGTAGACTGTCAGAGGGTCCCCAAAGACTGGGTAGAGAGACATTGACATAGACTTTATATATACTGATATAGATTTTGAACAGGCTAAGGTGAGTCACACAAACACAACTGAATTGATTCCCTAGCTTCCAAGGGACCAGAGAAAAATGCAGGAGACAGCGTATGTCATGAGGAAATGAGACCAAGCAAACTGCATGTTACACTGGTGACAGCTCGCCCTGAAACCTGAATGAGAACCAGTGCATCACTGCACTCTGCTAAATGCCCACCTGCCGTTGCTTGCAGTACACCACTGAAATCTGCTTCTTTTGTCCTGTTACGCATTGGAGATGTGGGACTGCAGATCTGTGAAAACAGAAATTGGGACTGGGGGGGGGGGAGGGGG
>JABFDZ020000138.1:7951492-7965905 GCA_019775955.2 Pollimyrus isidori | reverse complement strand
TGTTTTTCTATAAACTTTTTTTTTTTTTTTTTTTTTTTTGTTTTCTTTTTTTTTTCTTTTTCTCTTATTTTTATTATCCGATTTCGGGTGTGTGGGGGGGCGGGGCCGCCCGCTTTTGTGCTGTGGGCGAAGAGCTCCGCCAGCAAAGCTAGACCCCCACTGGGGACTGTGCCTAATGTATAACACAGAGGGTCTGATGAATTCAGGGCGGTTTTAACATTTCAACACAGCGCTAATGGCAGCTAATCATCGTAAGTTGTGGAGAAGTCATTTGGCACGCCACAGAGCAATAGACTAGTTTCAAATCCTCTCGTTCCCTGGGTCCTACTGCATTCATAAGCAATTCAGGCCATCATAAAAGCGATACTAAACATCTGTTCACATAACAGTTTAACCAGGAATGCCACGTGTGGTTCTATTAAGCCACTAAGCTCTAGATCAGGGGTGTCAAACTCACGTCCTGGGGGGCCGGAGCCCTGTGTAGCTTAGTTCATTCCCTTTTCCACCACAAATGACTCAGCTCAAGAGCTGTGTGGTAATTAGCACAAGCAGTTGAATCAGGTGTTTTAAATGAGAGGAAACCCAAACTCGTGTAGGGCTCCGGCCCCCCAGGATTGGGGGTTGACACCCCTTGTTCTAGATGATGCTAGAGGATGTCGAGCCAGTGTGTCAGCAGTTTTGGCCCCCCATACTCCAAGATTCCGGGGATGGCTCAGGTCTGCTGTATACCTCTGCTTGTCGGCCATCAGTAGCACAGATGGGGGGGGGGGGGGAGTTACAAGCAAGGGGATGAATGTGAAGGAAATCGATAAGATACACAGTTCTTTAAAATTGGGATTCTGCTGTTCCGTGCACGATATCTTTGCAAAATAAAAACAGGAATGTGAAACAATCCTTTGGCTGATTTGGTTATTTTATTTCTGACAGTTGTGGTCATTTGGGGTTGGTAAAATGTGAATACAAAAAAAGAAAAAAAAAATCTAAAATCTACAATGAATAGAGGAGGACGGAAAATAGTACACAGAAAATGTAAGAAAAATGACAAAATAGTTTTGGGATTAAAACCAATGAAAAACACAATGCATTAAACGGGTATAAGAAAAGGTCAACCATACATCAAATATGACCATAAATAAAGACAGGCTCTAATACTTTTGTCCGGAGCAGAATTTTAAGGATTAATGTCACATTCCAGCCAAAAACATAGAACAGAAGGGATGACTGTTTTATTAAAATAAAAAAAAATCCCCAGGTCCTTAATGTTTGCATGAATATCAAAATCACAAGACAGGAACGAAAGGAGGACATTCTATGGAACATTTTAAAAAAAATGTACGAAATTCTGGCCAAGAACATCAACAGCTCTCCCCCTTGCAAGGCTGATGCATGTTTTTATTAAACCAAACATGGAGGTAAAAATGTTCTACTTTCCTAAGAAGCTTGTGATTCGCCTTCCAGGACTGTACATGTAAGTATTAAAAAACTGGAAAGATTCATGGCTGTCAGCAGGAAAGGTCTGAGCCGTCCCACGGTGAGAGCTCCCTCACACAGAACTACTTCCAAAGCACTCCTTGTTCATTAAAGGCGAGCCAGCCCCTGCCCCCCCCCTCCCCGGACCATACAGTCAACAAGGAAATTAGGACATGAGCTCCAGCTGTCCGACGGGGGGGGGGGGGGGGGGGTGGCCCCTGACAGAGAACACAAAAGGCAGACCTTCTGGTGTCGGAGGTCCCATTCAATTTTGGTGGCGTCCTGAGAGAGGGCAGAGCGAGCGTTTGATAGCTGCCCCCTCGGAGGCAGGGGGGGGGGCAGCACCCGGTGATGTACCTGAGGGCAGAGGCGGGCCCCTCCTTCAGTCGGAGAGCGAGGGAGAGCGCAGGGAGCGGCCGCTGGCGGGGCTGTTGGTGAAGGCGTGAGCGTCCCGCTCCCGCTCCTTGTCCTTGCTCTCATGCTTGTGTTTGTGCTTGTGCTTGTGTTTGTGCTTCTTCTTCTTCTTCTTGTGGTCGTGGTGGTGATGGTGGTGGTGGTGGTGCTCACTGCCGCTGTGCTTGGAGCTGGTAGACTCTTTGCTGAAAATCGGGAGCGGCGTGGCTGGCAAGGACAGGATGCTCGGCTCCACCGATGGGGGCTCTTTACCTGCCGGGGGGGGCACAATAAATCAGCCAGCTTAATGGACGTGGACAACATTTTTCATCTGCTGTTGACGCTGCCCAGTAAAAAAACATGTGAATAATTGAAAGCCAGTTCAAACGTTCACCACCACCATAAATAAAGGTAAATGAACACTGTCCCCCATTCCAACCTGGCGTGGAGGGTCTCTCCAGCATATTGAGGTGATGATATATGAAGGCCTGGCTGTCATGAACCGTGTCCATGTCGATGTCTTCCTCCTCCTGGACGTTGAACTGGACAAGACAGATGCAAATGGTCAACATCACCTTCCAACCAATGGGACGCATAGAGATGCACGACGCCTCGGTCAGGCTAAACAAACAGACTCATTTCAGGGCAAATTTACACCCGGGTGTCAGTGCGGACAGGGTGCGCGCTCATGGTGACCCTGGACTGGAAAAAGCCACTACTATGGAATATTTAAGAAAAAATGTGCCGCGTTCCACCAGGTAGCACACAGATGCATGATCTACTGCAGATAATTCTGGGGTCGATCGTGCCCCAGCACCAGTGATCACCACCACTCATACTGACTTTTTGATGGGGGCCACAGAGACGACAATCCCGCCCCACACTCTGACATTACATTGGACTTCGGTGCTGCCGTCGGGCTACAGTACCTGACCAGGTTCTGGTGGTGATCCCAGGGGTGTGTCCGCCTTCCTTTTTAGGGGAGGTGGAACGATGATACAAGGGGGGGGGTCCATGGGAAGATGCTCCTCCTCCAGCTGAGGGGCGGGGGGGAGGTGATTACGTAAAATAAATATCATGTACAAAACACTACAAACTGTGTTATTTAAGTGATTCTGGACAATTACAGATAACTGAGCTTAAAGTATGCCGTGCCACTTGACTGTGATATTCCTACCCATGACTATACCTGAAATTGCAGCAGAATCTATTAAAACTGCCTGGTTAATTAAGACTGCAATTTCAAATGGAAGTGATCGTCAGCTGGGTTCCCTCCGGCGCACTGAAGCGGCTTAGCGAGCCGCCCAGGACGTCCGCGGGCGGCTGTGGGCCGCACTCACGTGGCCGGGGAAGCCCGTGACAGGGGTTCCGATGGTGCCGTTGCCGCTGAGCTCCATGGCGGCCGCCACCCCGGCGGGGCCCCCCGCCTCGGGCTTGATGGTGGGGTTGAGCACGGCTTTCTTCTCCTTGAGGTTCAGCACCAGGCCCAGCTCGGGCAGCGGCAGGCAGGACGGCCTGCTCAGGCCGAAGAGCGTGTGGTACAGGTTGACCGCGTCGCACCGCAGTCGCCAGTCGTGGGAGGTCCCTGGCGAGCACAAAGCAAGTCGCGGTAAGACCAGGGGAGAAGCCTGAACCAGCCTCTCAGTCTGGATGTTATTTATTGTGCTGCTGGAACATGAAATCACATATATACACGCACTCCAACACAAACACACACATCAGTGTTTCCCAGGCCAGTCCTTCAATGAACCCAAAGCCAGTACATGTTTTCGCTCCCTCCCAGACCGTGCTACTGGAAGCTGGAAGGGAGCAAAGACGTGGACTGTCTGTGGGTGCCAAGGACCAGGTTTTAAAAACACTGATATATATACAATAACTGAAGGATTTTATAGATAAATGTCCCCCCCGCCATGACTGAGTAGGATAAGTGGGTAAAACATATTAATTTAATGCTTAGAATAGGCTTAGATCATAAATTACTAAAATTGGGTACCAGTGCTTTAAGCGTGTTCCACTGTGTTTTTGGTTGCAAAAACACATTTGGTACAAAGTGCATTACGCCTGGCAGCGGGAGAAAAAAGGACTTTGGACTGGATAGCTGTGTTAAAAGATGACTGGAAGGAGTTGGCTGAAGTTGAGTCATGCTGCTTCACATTTATTATAATAAGAGCAGCAACAACAAAACCGCTTCTTCTAAAACTGTTACCTCAGCTTCCTCACAACAAAGTCAAACCCGGAGCACTCAGCTGGTGTGTATCCAGGTCCTCAGCTGCTTTAGAGCAGCTGCTGGGGCACAGTTACACGGCGGCTTGTGTAGCTCAGCAGGTTAGGATGCTGCTCCTGTGATCATTGGTTGCCCAGAAGGTTGCCCAGAGTCGGCAGAGTGATTTTACAACAGGCAGAAAGAGGCAGTGTGGTGGCTGAAAACACCTTGTTAATGAGACAGGTCAGCGAAGGAGCGGACCCACTCACACGTCTTGTTTAGTCTTAGAGCAGTTTTGGAGGCTAGACATGTCGACTCTTAGCGCCATGCCTGCATCAAGGCCTAGTCATTCATGGCAAGAGTATTTTGGGGCTAAAATACTGAATAACCAAAAAGGTAAAAACTTAATAAATAACCGTTTCGAACAATTGAAACGTTCTAAATAAAAAGCTTAAGATTAGCATTCAATCATGAGGTCCCAATGATTTTTAAAGTTAACTTTTGTCACTTTTCTCATAATTTGACTGACTTCGTACATTTTTGTCATTAGCTTACCATATCTTCGTTATATGAGAAAAGAGTAAAGGCTTCCGATGTGAAGGTGGTATTAAACACTGTTGTATATCTGTGCTTAGGGCTTTCTTGGTCGCGATATCTGTCTGCTCACTCCCCAGCATACTGCAAAGACCAGGCACCCAACAGAAATGTGTACTACCTTTCTGTGCATCTAGGACTGCCAACTTGCTTAAAAAAAATCACCATCAGAAGACAATCCATCTTTAGACCTGATAGAGCTTTGAATCAGTTAAAGATGAATAAGCCTTCTGCTGCTTACCCTCAATAAAATCCAAAGCAACAGTAGGACACAAGCTTCTACCATAAAGCTAAAACTTTCCCCTGTTGGATACCAATACACTACTGGTTAATCATGATTGCAACAGAGATTAAATTCCTTCTGAGCCATCTATATATCTCAGGACAGCAGATGGAACCTTATACCTAATGTCCAACAACTGCTTATGGGGGGTGTTAAAATGAGCCTGGGATTAGACATTTGGTTAATTTGGGTGGAAATTGAGGGTAAGATAGATTCTGAGAATTGGCATTGATCTTAGTTAGATACTGCAAAGCCAAATCCAAGCATCTGTTTAAGGGAGGGTGCATTAGCTTCTACATACAAAATTTGGACAGGGGATGTACAGAATTCTCCCCAGGCAAGCCACATGCCATGGTAATGGATAGTGTCTAGCAACTTCATTTTTGACTTTCTTGCTGAGCCATTAACAACACTCCTGTAATCCACTCTGTGGTTGGACAAAAAAATTTAATATATAGACGTACAAGTGTCCCTGAGAACCCAAACAGTGAATACTTTTTCAATATGTCATACTGTCATATCAAAAGCCTTCCCCAAATCAGAGAAAAGCAGAAATGTTATTTTCTAATAACATAACATTTGGAGATCGAGGGTACATAGGCTTCCAAACTAACAAGTACCACGATCACGTCTAAAGCCGTGCTGGGTGTCGTTAAGGAGGTTGACAGACTCCAGGTACTAAGCAAGGTGATGGCTCATCCTTACTTCCATACTTAAGTAACTTTTAAGAGCAATTGGACAGTAATTACCTGGGGTATTATGATCCTTCCCTGGCTTAGGCACAGATACAATCACTACTTCTAGCCAGTAAGGTGGAATATTTCCTGACTGTCACGATGAGCTGAAGTACTTGAGGAAGAAGATTGTGAATGTTATCTGACCCTACAGCATTTATCAGGCCTTGTTTAAAGACTGTAGAACTTCCACTATGTTGGTTGGTCCAAGGGTTCCAGGTTATTGGAAGAGAAATTAATTAGCTTCTCTACCTGGTGAGCTTGATAAAGCTGGAATTGTGGAAGGCTGTTTTCTATAGAGGAAATATTTTCAAAAGATTCTATAAGTTTATTTGCAATTCCCTATTCAGAGGTTAGGTGTGCACCTTGTCTTTTGATGTGTCAGATTGATTAGCCAGCTCCATTGCCCTTCAACCACACCAAGGACCACATGGTTTTTTGCTGGGGTAGCAGCACTTACGCAGGAAATATATTTTCTTCGACCCTGTCTCTTGGCGCCTCTGACAATCCTGCATGTCTGAGCCTTAGAAGTTCTCTATTGTGGGGAGTCTAAAGAACACCCTTCTCTGTGGGCTAAAGAACACCCTACAGTCGTCGTTTTTTGCAAAGCTCAATGAACCATGACACACACTTGGAGTTTGAGGTTACTGGAGTTTTTAGGACGGTATTACAAGCTATTGAAATCAGAATATCTGTGAAGGCTTTAATGGGGTCCGGCACATTCCGCTGCTCACTGCATAATCTCTCAGAGTTTTAAGCCTCTTTAAGCTGCCATCTCTCTGTACCTTGTTCCTCAGCTTTGTTTTCATGGGTGATCATTGTAAAACAGTGATCAGAGATCGCAGATGGTCATGGTTTTATAAACTGATAAAGAGACTGCTGTTGCCTGCAATCCACTAGAAACTGAGACATGACTATGAAGAACTCGTCTCACTAAAATGGTTGTATCACCAAGCAGGATGAATGCAGCAACACTATTTCAAAATACTGGGTTGTTAATTTCCAGGTGAGTTTCCTGAAGAAAGAAGGCAAACAGATTAAAATCTGCAACCATGCACTGAAGTTCAGCAAAATTTGCCCTAAAACCATAACAGTTCCACTGAATAACAGAACCACCCATCAAGTGGGCAAGCAGGTTGTGCTGCCTTTGGTAGAATGACTCCGGCTTCCCGTGGACATCTCCTCTCTTGTTTCAATGTCCTTTATCTTGTGCTTGTTTGGGGAGTCGTCTTGGTTTGTTTTAGTGGTTGTTTTCTTTTTACTTCTTGTATTACTCTAGTTGTGCTCAGAAGAGGATCTTTAATTCTGGACAGTGTGATTCCGGGAACTCACTGTCTTGCTTCTAGTAAGAGAACAACTCCTGCTGTTATTGAGTATGGTTTATCTTTGGTTGCCCGTGTCAGTTCGGTCTACTTCTAAAGGACTTCCTGACAACAGCAGCAGTAGACTTGGTAAGGTTAAAAGATAAATCCACCTGTTTCCATGCCTCAAGGTAGCTCACTCTTTTGACACACTTAACGTTTAGATTTCCTTTTCTCTAATCCATGCAGTGTGATCCCTTTGAAGAAGTCAGATGGATACTGTAACTATTGCAAATCCCACTGGTACGGCAGTTTCCAGCTTCGTGGTCTTCCTCACCATGTTTACAGCAGACACGTTTATTTTTGCAGGTTTTAATTCCATGACCATATTTCTGGCAACAAACATCGGAGAGGGTTGGCGATAAACAAATCCACCAGAATACCCAGAAAGCCTATTTGAATCCTGGTTGATGTGGCCTATTAAATGACATGATGCAAGTTCCTGTTTTGATAGTCCGGCTTTGTTGTATATTATCGGTCTAACATTTATGACATCTCATTGCCTTAGTTCAACAACCCCCTCTTCCTCATCCACATCATCCAGTTCTCTGGTATGGATCACACCTTTACTATTGTTTAAAGTTGGATGAGGAGCTGCTTTTAGGCCAACACCAGCCAACAAATCAGCATGCAGCAAACTATGAACATGTGCCTGGCCAGACTGCAGGCTTTTTTATATCCTTTAAAGTTCCAACTGTCCCCAATATGCCTCTCTGCATGGCACAAAGCGGAACCTTGGTCATAAGCATATCAGGTGACAGAGACTCTATTATTATAAACCTTAGCCAGTGACAATTCTTTGAGACAGTTGTAAATCTGTTTTCCAAAATGCTGGCACCATCATGGTGGAGGACAAATTTTTTGGGGTGTGCAGCTGTATTTGAATAATTTTAGTTTACCATCCCTACTCCCCTCCCACCTTGGAGGCCAACAAGGGGATGCACAGTGTTGCAGACCTACTGCAGAGTAAGCAATATGGGTATATGGATGGTTTACTTGAGCAAAGAAGCAGAACTTGCTTAATTTACTCGACCAGCCCTTGGCTAGTGCATCCTAGAATTAAATTTCCCAGGGTGTGTCTTGATTGGACTGTGTCTTTGCAATCTTTGGTCTAGGTGATGTAGTAGTTTTTTTTTTGTTTTTTTAAATCGAAGAAATCACAGCAAACCGTTCTCAGGGACAACGACATCTTCCTCTAACATCGAACACGATGGAGGTTTAATCTGGGTCCTCACAGACAGGTGACACTAAAAAATATAATCAAGGTGAAATGTGACCCATATATATCCACAATGATTCACTGTAACCCTAGTAAGGGAGGCTAGAGGGCCGTTGACTTTTGCCCAGGGAGGTGACCCTGGCACTACAGATGGCAGGAATGTGCCACACTTCCTTTCATGAGCTCCCACTAAACTAGTAGGTCCTGGGCTGTACCTGGAGGTTCTGGAAGGAACAGTGGGTCCTACACAGTGCTCGCTAGGAGAAGCAAATGAAGTGGAGTGTATAAAAAGATGGCCCTGGAGTTGCCAAGAAAACACCAGAGCATATTACTCCCCAGGTCTTGGAAATAATAAACTTGAAAGCTGACATTATGGACCCTCAACGCCACAGGTCTGCCTGAGTAGGCTGGAGCAAGCATGTTTCTGACTGCAGTGTTACCCACGCGGAGTCATGTGCTTAGCTTTACCGAGAGCCATTTCACAGCTAGGAGGCCAAGCAAGACCCCATTACTGCTAATTTGCAAAAGATGGAAGGGGAAGGGGGGGATAACACCCCGAGCATGATCAATAGGCCATTAAGCGGAGAGGCCAAATGCTAGCACAGTCTGGCAGAGGGAGAGTGGGAGCGGGGGTCCGCGCAGGAGTAAAACCTAATCTTAAAATTTACATCTTTGCCTGAAAAGGCTCCTTCCTTGCCGTCAAAACGCGGCCGTAACAAACCCAGAAGTGGGCAAACACTATAAAACAGCTCATTTTCTTCAGTGCGGCCAGTAATCTGAAACGGGTCATAAACCGTTCTTCTCTCCCCCCTCCCCCACCAGTCAGCTTGAAGGGAAAGGTTTATGAGTTTTTCCACGTCTCGGGGGAACGTGGGGCCTGCTGGTAGAGGGCAAGGGTCACACACAACAAGACAAACGGCAGTCTGATGTCAGCAGGGTAGCTGGGATCCGGCGGGCTGGGCCGGACCAGACTGGACCGGGCCGGACCTGGTGATGGCTGCAGCTCACCTGAGTTCATTAGCTTCCACAGCTGGTCCACCAGCGCCTCGTTGCAGAGGCACGATTCGGCTGCCTTGGTGAACGGCGGGTTTTTAGCCAGCAAGCTCAAGACTTTGTGCCTAAAAGTGAAACAGTGACAAGACTGGGGCTTGCTATGCTAATCCTGCATCTGTCATCACAGATGCCATTTTTATATAAAGTGCTACATATCAGACCAGTGGACATCATATGGTAGTTTATGACCTAGCATCACGTGCACTACACCAGCATTTCAGATACTTAAGCTTGGAGAGGAGACCAGAGGGAGGGCCTCCATTACTATATGGGCAGCAGAAAGATAGGCAGGCCGGAGAGCTCACCTGACGTAGTGCACGGGGTCATTCTGCACCATATCCAGCAGCCACTGCAGCTCTCCGGAGCTCCTGTCCACTGCCAAGACACACGAGGTGAAGGGGGCCTTACAGAGGGCCTTTCAGCAGGCTGTGCGGCTGATTAACGAGGTCAGTCCTAACGACGCTGGCACGTGGCGAGGTCGGGGGTGTGAGCGCAGTGGGGGGTCCCCACATCCCCATCGAACAGCACAGCGGGCCCGTCTCCGAATAAAAGGTGCCATTTACTTTGGGGGGCAGAGGAGGATGGGACTGGGGGCCGTAAAGCGTAAGCTGGAGGTGGGGAAAGCCCCGTCACAAGGCAAAACCATGTTCCGAAAAGAGGCTCCCAGGAGCCGTGTGTTTGGGAGACAAATGTAAATTCTGTCTGTTCATCACAAGCTGTCCAGGTCGGCCTTAAACGAAAAGGTCAGGCAACGATTCACTCAGCTTGGCTCCACATCTGCTACTAGTGTCTCTTAAGGCTGGACAAAGAAAATTGCAGATTTTAGAGGAAAATATTTATAAGGAGTCTTTGACAGCATCCCCAGGGACATACACCTTATCTCTCTCCTCTAATTGGCAAGACAAACAGCCTGAAAGACGATCGGGTCATCCTCTCGTAAATCCCGAGTGCCACTAAGGTTTTTTTTTCCCACATAAAATATAATGGATGTTTTCATCTCCCCCAAAAACAAAGTCAGTAAACTCATGCGGTCTGTAATTAAAACCTTTCAGGCTTAAACACTTCATTTCATCTTACAGAGAAAACGCACAAAAAGGAGCCAGTCAGATGCGTGTAAATCCCACACAACATTTAAAATATTTGAAAGCTTGTATTGAGTATAAAATACTTCTGAGAAATTATTAATGGCACTTTCACGTTTCACATTTGTGCAAGAGAATTTCAATGCAGATTTATCAGGGGCGAGGGGTCAGTACCTCTGGTGTAATCCACTACGGCCTCCAGGGCGGCGACGCGCACATCCACAAAGTGTCCGTACTCAGCGTAGGACTTGAAGAGGGAGGGGTCGCTAGGAATGTGGCCATTCTTCTGCAGCATCCTTATGGCTCTCAAGCAGCTGAAACACACACATCACCGTCTCTGTGACTGAACCCTCCGTTCATTTGCTCTAAGCATGGGTGGGTGATTCATAAAGTTCAGCTGGCATTTCTCTGCATGTGAGATGTCACCACCGGCACAAATACATCACAAAATTTCAGATTTATTCTCACTTGTGTCTTGTTTCTGGCAGTTAGGAAAAGGAGATACCGTTTTGAATTATACAGCCGACCGTGTGCCCAAACAAGATATCTAATACCACCATCGAGGACTGAAATCCATCTCAGCTCACCCTTATGAGCTGCTCACTGGACCATTGGTGGTACAGAAAAACAAAGGCTGACATCACCAGAACATTCAGCTATGAAAACTAATCTCTCCTCCTAATGGTGTAAAATAAAAACTTGTCCCCAAAGTTACCCGAACCAAACAAAAGCAGACCTCAGGTCAATCTTGTCAGGGGTGACGATAAAAAAAACAAAAAACAAAACTATGATATGCTTTGATCCGATGAGTGACAAGCGAAGCGCCACTCCAGGGGCCAATCAGCTTTCAGTTATGGCCCCTTCCCATAAATCCTGTCTGTGCCCTGTTCCAGTTACCTGACTGTGATGGTGTTCCTGTAGCTGGGCAGAAGCTTCTCCATGTTGAGGAAGCGTGTGATCTCCTCTAGGATGAGGCGCACGTCAGCGTTCAGGTTGTCCACTGTGCGTACCTCGTTGCTGATGCTGATTGCTGGAGTCAGTGAATTGGTGAGGGCATCAATCAGCTCGGCACGGTAGTAGTTATCCGAGAACTGGGAGTTTGAGACAATGAATGCCCGGTTAAGTTCCCCTGCTACGCTTCCAGAAGTCCGCATCAAATTCCATTGAGAGGGACATTCACGGGAGAGACTGACTCACGAGAGGTTCCTCACCTTGTTCTTCCGGTTGTCGTTGTACTTAATGAGGTCCAGGATGAAGTTCAGAACCTCTTTTGGGCAAAGATTCTGAACATCTCTGAGCAAAGCCATTGCAACTGGCATGGTCTGCAATCAGGTGGAGCAGAAACGGTGAATAAATCAGTACATAAATCAAAGGAAAAAAGGAAGAGGAACCAAAGATTTTGTGCAAAATTACACCAGTTCAGGGATCTTTTGCTACTAGTTTACCAAGCAAAGTGATAATTGATGCTTTTTATTGATCCCTGTGGGGAAATTCTCTTTACGCCTTCCCCATCTCGCTCTTCATGACAGCAAGCTGGCCGTGAAAGGCAGCCACCCATAGCAGCGCCCAGAGAGCTAAGGGTTAAGGGCCTTGCTCAATGACCCACAGACGTGCAGAGGCAGCACATGAACCAGGAACCTTCTGATCACAGGCAGAGGATTAACTCACTTGGCCACATGCTGCCCCCATGTGCCCCCCCATTCTCCCTTTAATTATCATAATCCAAATATCAGGAAATAAATATGTAATGCCACACCGCTTATTAAATACAGGAATCTGGGTTTATTTTAGAGCTGCCGCGATTAGTTGATGCAGCTGATGACGTTGACGCGGAAAATATGTCGGTATTAATGTTTTAAATCGATGCATCATTTTTAAATTTTAATTTAACTACTTTTATGTTTTGTAAAACACTTCAGTTCATTATAGCAAATGTTTTGACACACAGGTGCCATTCTACACCGGCAAACCAGTGTTGTCTGTTCATGTTTATTAAATTACCATTAGTGTGAAGAGCTTTTTAATAGCATTTGAAGCTGCTAAACACACTCAATATTAAAACCAAAGTTGTCTGCTTGGTACATTACAATCTTCATTGGATAAGTGTTTGTGGCTAAAATATGGTCTTATTCTACGCCGACTGATGGTGCCAGTGTGGGGGTTCATGTGGGAGTTGTTGAGACCAGTGTTGTTATCGTAAACTAAAACTGAAATAAAAAAATAAAACAATTTGCGAATTGAAATAAAAATGAAAACCATATTAGCAAAAAAAAGGAGGACTCTAATCTGTAAAAGTATAATTTAACCTTTCCTTCATCGGCACTTCAGTGTTTATCGCTTGTGTCGCATGTGCCGTGCTCCGCTAACCGAATTTATTAACCATGACGATACGCCAAATTTGTACAGATTACTAACTTCTGTGCACCACAATACGAATGTCATTTAGGCATAGCACTAATTTGCTTAGCAAATTGTGGGCGAAACTAAGGTGCATATAGTGCTGAAAAGCCATTGGATGTTATTCAAAGTCCTGTAATGGCATAGAGCACAGGTGTCAGACTCCAGTCACATTTTTGGGTGTCCCCTCGTTTAACACACCATATGCAACTTCTGGTGTTAATTACCATACAGCACTTGAGCTCAGTCATTTGTGGTGGAACAGGGAAAGAGCTACACAGGGCTCCGGCCCCCCAGGACTGGAGTCTGACACCCCTGGCATAGAGTTTGCTGCCAGAATAAAATTTACTTAAGTGGTCAAGTTGATTTTCTGAAGCAAAATCAATCATTTAGATTAATCAACCAATTAATAAATAGTCGACTGATTAATCTACTGAAAAATAGTCGTTAGTGGCAGCCCTAGTTTACTTTTGTACTACTGATGAGATTATTACTTGTAAATCAACAGTGAACTGCAAGACCTCTGCACAAAGCATTTCCATTGCACTCGGGTCAGAAGATTCATCCATGTTCCCAACACAGCAGCTGCATGAAGACACCTAGATATGGAGGCATTACCTTCTGCAAGAAGTAGCTCTGAAAGTTAATGAAGTTGTTGGTCTTGACAATGTTGGGGCAGCTCTTGCAGCAGAACATTCTGGTGAACAGGGACTTCATGGCGGGTGGTCCCGTCCATGTGCTCACCATCGAGTTGGCGATCTGCCGTGGAGATGAGACAACCTCTGGTCAGCGTCTTCATGGGGATATTGCACAGAACCCATCCATCACATGGTTTTGAGATTTCATGAAGTTTCTAAAAGGTTCAGTGTCTAACAATGACTGGTGAAGGAGGGGGCAGAATATGGGACAACAGCTGCCTTAGAGCAAGCTGGGTAACAAAACGCAATCCTGGGTTTTTACATGCGGATATGAAGCACCAGGACCAACCATGAGTCAAACAGATACCACCTGTCAAAAATGTGAAACAGGGACTCTGTGGAATAACAAAGGTATCATCGTGATTGAACAGCCCCGACAGGACAAATTTGAGGATCCCCTTAAAGGCTTGTGTCATAAACATCTGTTCCTTGGTTCCGTCAAATAAAAAATCAGAAATAGAAACTCTGATAAAAAGAAAGAAACAAAAGAAAGAAAAAGGCCAGTAAAGACAGTTTTGATTAGTGCCTGGAGGGACTCCATGTGCTTGTTGATGCTACTGTTGGAAAGTAACTAGACCAACCCAATTTTATGCCAGCACAGCACAGCAGCAAGGACTATGGCTCCATTATGCAGCCCCCTCACTTGCAGATTTAAAAAAAAAATTATGCAATCACCAAACGTGGAATTAATTGTACGACCAGGCGCGCATTTGCTGTGTAGGGCTCACCTGCCACAGACATAAGCGGAATGATAAACTGCCGACAGCTACAGAAGCGTGCGGCATGTCTACGTTGGGGATGCAGCCTTTCAGCAGCAGGGATTTACTCTGCACCAAATTATAGGCCAAGCCGGAGGAGCGGGGGATAATGAGACGGTACGGCAGGATGCATCGGCGCCCCCTGACCTTGGCCAGGCAGAAGCTGGC
>JABFDZ020000138.1:7914455-7937381 GCA_019775955.2 Pollimyrus isidori | reverse complement strand
CTTGATTGTTCCCTAGCTTGTGCCCTGTGATGGGTTGGGTGCCGCATCCTTGATTGTTCCCTAGCTTGTGCCCTGTGCTGAGTTGGGTGCCGCATCCTTGATTGTTCCCTAGCTTGTACCCTGTGATGGGTTGGGTGCCCCATCCTTGATTGTTCCCTAGCTTGTGCCCTGCGATGGGTTGGGTGCCGCATCCTTGGTTGTTCCCTAGCTTGTGCCCTGTGATGGATTGGTGCCCCATCCTGGGTTGTTCCCTGCTTTGCCTCTGGGGTTCCCTGAACAGGACAAGCATTTGCAGAAAATGGATGGATGGATCGAGCTAAGCTCAGGAGTCTGAGGCTGTGATAGTGATCACAAACACTAGGGCTCCCACCCCCTATACTCCACACAATAAAACACACACACACACGTCTCTGAGATGTCTTCCTCCTACCATCAGGGTATTCCCATCCGATCCCTCCTCCACTCCAGCCAGCAGGCCCGCGTAAGGCTTCTCCATCAGCAGCTTCTTCAGCTTCTTCAGCCTGGGATGCTGCCTCCTCAGCTCCCAGTAATTACTGGAAAAACCCCAAACCTGCAAGAGATCGATCAGCAAACATTTAATTTCTACCCACCTGATGGATACATTGATGAAAAGGAAGTTGTCTGAGCTGCTCGCCAGATCTTTCACACTTATTGCATTATGTCTTTGGTGTAGTCATAATATGTAAGCTATGGATGAAAAAGATTTAAAAAATGAAAATACTTGTGCATGAACAAGATTGGGAGCAGACTGGTCTCTGGGAAACTGATCAGGAGTTTCACAGCCTGGTATAAAGAGAAGCAGGTTGGAAGTATCTGCTATTTTCAGGTCATATGTCTTGTCTTCGCTGCACAGAACTGCATGCTCATCTTTATCTCCCCTAATAGTAAGACTGGGAAGAGAAGAGAAAAAGATTTTAAAAAACGTCATTTTCTGTTACAAAATAACAGGCATTCCTCTTAAACATCACTCATGTGACAACAAAGTCATCAAATAAAATGGCAAAGCCAATAACAATACTTATTTTGGACATCGAGATGCTAATGCAAAGGGAATACATGTAATTTTATATGTAATCTTCCTGGTTAGAGGAACTCTGACTGAAAAAAATGGTGAAGGAAGTGAGGTGGGTCCTGTGCTTTAAGAATAGCTTTCCCAGACTCATACCGAGAATGCATCTCAGAAAGTGGACACTGAGCTGATCGCTATCAGCATCATAGCGTTTACAAATAAAAATACATTTAGTCTGATGTCTGTACATGCGATTTCTTGACGTGCATATAATTAACATCCATTTCAGTTTGTATTAGCATAAATTGCATTGAATGTTATTATTGCCTAACTCGCCTTACTCTTGCACACATTTTAAGCAGGGTTGCCACCTGTCTTTTTATACGATTGCCCAGTATTGGAAAATAAACTGCCGCGTCCATACAGGACGGTCACGTATTATAAGGGACCCGTGGAAACCCTAATTACAATTGATAATGTCTAAAGAAACTACTCATCGACTAGATCGTGATAAAGAAACAATTTCTGTTAAGCAAAAATGCAGCTTTATTGACAGACAAAACGTCGCTATATATTTACCTCTTGCCAGCCTCTATATGCTTGCATAAAGTTTCATCAAGCTCCATTAGACAGTAATCGCCAGAGGATACGCGGTCCCCAAATGACAGGCAATGAACTGTAGGATGGAAATCCTCCTCTTTAAGTTTAGCTATTTGAAGTGTAGCCTGAACTTCTTCTATCGTTCTCATTTTCAGCTATTACCCTACAACCGCATTCAGCTCCAGTTACAAGTTCTCTTCTTTAACGTTCCCGCAATATTTTCAGGAAGCACGTAACTATTGGCTGTCAGATATAATTGACATTCTCCCTAGCCAATCAAATAACCATAAAACTGCCCACATGACCTTTTCCACACGGTTATTCTGTTACAATTATTACGTAACTTCGTTGGAGAATTCTGTTACTATGCTAATGGCGCTTTCTTCGTACGTTGCAGGCGTACGGACAAATTAGAAATTATTCACGTTCTATCTCACTGGAAAGTAGGACATTTGTTATTTAATGTAGATACAGAATTTTCGTAACAGAAACAGAAAATAATAAACTCAGTAATATCATATATTAAGCGTATAGCTTAAGATAATGGGAAATATCGCGGTCTTTTGCATTTTTAAAGGTGATGTTTTTGATTCCTGACTGTGGCCCAAAAGTAACACAAAAAACTTACAAAATTTATGGTATTTAGATATTGTTTTACTGGAATATGATAACTGAGCTGTGTTGCATGCTTTCAGCCCAAGTTGAATGGCTTTTGGTGCTGAACTCTAAAAGCTTAAATGGAACATCGGAGCCGTAGGTGCATAGTGGTGCGTTGTACAGTAGTTCACTTTAATTCCACATGAATCTCTTTTGTCTAAATGAATATAACTATACTTCTGAAAGTCACATTTTGAATCCACAGCTTCACACATTCCAATGGCCGGAAGAGTACGTTTAGAGTTCATATAACAGAATCTGGAATAAAATAGGTTATAATGTTTCATGAAGAATCATTCATCTTTTTACACAATGGACACTTTCAGTTATACATGCATGGGTATGATAATTGCTGTACAAGAGTGTTTCTCATTAATAAGCACAAAAATCAAAGTCGATATAATCAAATTTTAACAGTGATAGCTCAGTGAGTATTTGGTGTTATTAACACATTAATCCAATCAAACAAATTTCCCAGGACTTGGCCAGGTACCATCCTCAGTTTAGATGTATACGTATGCAAAGGGTGCTGATTTACGTGAGCAGTCTGAATCATAGCAAAGCCTGTCCTTACGTCTGGCCTTATTTATACAGAACCTGACTTTCAAACTGCTCCAAAGGGGTTGCTTAATTAGCTTTTGTGAAGTTGTGTAGTTTGCGTGGATACTCTGAATCCAATGAAGTTGGGGACAGACCACTTACACTGATCATAAAATGCTTTTTAAGTTCTTATGATCTCTTTAGTTCCCAAATTCAGTTTTAAAATAAAAATATTTTTTGAAATGCCTTTCTATTAAAATCTAATTTAACATTTAATTCTTAATTTCCTAATTATAAACGTTATCAATTCTAAATGAAATAATAACAGTACAATTGAGTTTTGCCTGTTGATTATAAACGTAAATAAGCTGATGTAGAAATATGTACCAAAATACGTGTTTGTGAGTTACCGATAGCATCAGATTGCTTCATGCCGGCCGCCCCATCTGCACAAATCCTATAAGAAATGGCGTTCCCTTCGCCATCAATACATACATTCGCGACTCTCCTTCCGAAGGACACTTTTCAGGGAGGACAAATATCTACATATGCCACGCCTTGCTAGCCAACTCCCCCCGGTGACGGGGGCCGTAGGGCTGGCGCTGTATAGCTCTTTAACGGCGTGCGCTGCTGGGCCGGGCGGTAAACATGTAACTGAGAGCCGAGGATCCGCTCGTCCGATTGCATGTCTGCGTGAATCGCTAACAACTTTAATGTAAATACGTCTGCATTAAATTGTATGTGCTTCTGTCTGGTAGTAGATAGACCGCTTGATCTAATCATTGTTCGGGATTCCAAGTGTGAAGGGAAGGGATACCGCTCGATTATGACTATTCTTTTCTAAACTTTTAATTTATACAATTTTGCCACATATATTCTTAATGCGATTGAAAGAGTAGACGGACTAAGTGGAGTGTTACTTTTATGGGATGCAGGGCTGTTTAACTTTATTGCGATATTTATGGTCTCTTTCCCGAGTAGATAACTGGCAAGTTCCGTTTTTTTTGTTTTTTATTTTTTTGAGTTTTGGTCAATGTCGAGTCGTTTATTTGAAGACGTTATAAATGCAGCACCTACAGTAAAGGGGATGTGTCCGTACGGCGAATCCTCGGATGAGTGGCGGACTACGGCCAAACAGAGCCGGACAATGCATGTGCGATTTACGGACTGATCTCGCACGCAGTTACTGCTCGATTTATTTAAACCCTATTGGAATGAATTAGGCTTGGTTCTTACATTGTGCACAAATCGGTCAGCTGGAGATCGGTCCCGGTAAATCTCTACTTATTGTTTTTGCTGTCAGTGCCGGGGAGGGTGGGGAGCGATGTCATACTTGCAATCAGGTACAACATGTACAAGTGAAATACAGTTCGTACTTCGGGCATTTACACGCATGCCGTTTGTTTCCCGTTAAAGAGGCGCGGCGACATGGACGGGATCGGGAGCAGCATGCAGAAGAAGGTTACCGAACTGGAGCGCATGGCTGAAGTTCTCATTACTGGGGAACAATTGAGGTATGAGATGATTTGCAGCCTGTGGGTTACTGTACCAGCGTGCTCCACAAAGGCAGGCGTGTGCGATACCTCACTGCTGCTCTTTTTGTACTCACACCAGGCGTTTGACTCTTATGAATAAAAGCACTTGCATTAGTATAATACTGACAATCGTGTTCATATTTCTAAAATAGTTAAGAGAGCGTGTTGTTTAGCGGCAGGGTTTGCAAAAATAATCCCTGCTTATTGCAAGATAGTTGTCCTTGGCTATTGTTTATCTCGGTGCGATAAAAAGCACATTTAAAATAAAAGGGCGCACCTATGCCAGTATGACATAGGGAATTATTACAGTAATACCGATACGTATTCTCAAACAGGTTCTGCCGATAGGGGTAGGTGGCAGTGGTTCTTTGTCTTTACACGGGTGCATGTCACGGCAGTATATTGAACTGCGAGTTCATCTTTGTTGTTTACAGTGAAACCTGAGCATTTATTGTAGTGTTATGTTTGAAGACACGCGTCCCAGTATTTGTATGACGAGTGTGCATTTCTTCTTTTTACTTTTGTTTATTCATATGCTCGCAAACTGCAAGCCAGGAGTCAGCAATATCAAATGTCAGCAATATCAAATGCAATTTTGACTATCACTAAAAATGTAAACTTGGAAACCGTGGTGGATCGTTTTTAAATATTTATCAGCTATAATGTGACACTCATTCGCCTGTTTTTTTTGCCTGGACTTTATTGGGCACATGTTATATAAATTATATAAGTTTTGCAGCAGTATATTTACCTGTCTGTGAGAGGGTTGGCACCCCGTCCTGGGTTATTCCCTGCCTGGCACCTGTGTCTTCCAGAATCGGGTCAGGGCCCCTGTAACCTTCCATAGCAAACAGGATATGAATGAATATTTAACTTTAAGCCTTTCAGACATTCTTCCTGCAACTCTCTGGTCACAGTATAAGGTGTTTAATCTTTGTTCCACCTTCTGTTGCTGTGAGAACCTGAGTAATCTCCAGTGCTCTGTTCTAATAAGACATAAAACAAAACAGAAATATAATTTTGCAGACTAGCAACTATAGTCAAATTAAGTGTGGCACACAGTACTAAATTGCCCTTTTTAGAAAGAAAAAAAACATGCAGACTTTGTTGTAATGAAGTTAGAAAGCATTAGCGCCACAATTTTTACCTAATGGGAAGTGTGGTAAGATGGTCCACAGCTCCCAGCACAGAGCGAAATGGGATTTAAAGCCTTTTCCTACATTGCTAGTAAACACATTGATAGGTGCGACTTTGGTAATCCTGTGAGTAAAGTTATGAAGCTCAGCACCCTTTAACAGACATACAGGCATAACACTTTATAAAGAAACCACTGGCCCTAAGCCACTTTTGAGACTGAATATTTGGTAAAGTCTAAATGAGAAGGTGCGTTACTGTACGTCCTTGACAGAAAGGGCGCCTCCCACCATTAAGGTTTTTGTCTTTTTATGGAGCATGCTTTTACCAGTTTGGGTACTGTTTGAAATCCGTAAAGGCAAAAATTTGCCTATTTCAGCACATATACCACTATGAAGTCCTGCCTTTTTGAAAAGTCAATGTGAGGAATGGAATTTGTTGGTCAAAATAACAGGGTTTTAAAGTGGCACTATATAAGTTGTTGTGCAATAGACCATATACCCTTAGAACTTCTAGACACTTAGAGACCCTCCTGGTAGCTGCATGACCCTGCTGGTAGTGGCTTGATGAGATTACTAGCTGGTTAAGGAGTTATTGAGGTTGGAGAAAATTCTGCCTTTGGTATGTTGAGGTGTCTTGGGGCAGACATTTCATGCTGGCCAAATGTTCACAATGAACATGGTAGAGATTTTCCTGAAGAGTGAAAACTCACAAGCAGAATGGGTCTGGGATTAGGGAATGCCACATGCTTTACGGAGCAGGGCCCAGGTTGGCTTCGTCTTGGTCTTCTATTGTCCAGATGAAGACATCATTAGCCTGAGGAGGGCCATTCACTGCAAATAGAAAGGAACACATATTTATTGCCGGTTAGCAGCAGGAGATGGAACCTTCTGGACACCACAAACATTCTGGGCCGTGGTTGACAGGAAAACGTTTCTGCTGGTTCCTGCCTTACTGTTCTACTTGAAACACTGTCCATGAAATACCATCCTGAACATTAAAAATCACAAATTATATCAGGGAAAAATATTTGTATGCTTCGAGAGCATAAAATGTGTTGAGATTTTTAGATTTTTGTTTGGGATTTCATACATATTTTAAATTTTTGATGCATTTTTATACATAAAAATGAACAAATACACAACAAATATTTTACTCAAATAAACTTTAAAATATAGAGAATCCGACTGGACACCCAAGTAACCGATTCATGGTTGTGCCATATGCCCCCAACTCCAGGCCAAATTAAGCATGATTGTGCAAATTGCCGAGGCATCTCGCTCGCTTATCATATGAAAAGTTTGTGTGGTGTTCTGCTTTTCCAATGAACTGCTTTGGTAAAAATGTAGCTTTGAGATGAAGCTGTAAATGGTACGCCTTGACCTTTCCCTGGTTGTTTTGGCAGGAGCTGCATAGTGCTTGCTGTACAGTATTCTAAGGGTAAGGTTCCTGGTTCTCTGGAGATAATTTTGAGGATGGATCTTCATGCAAATCTCCAGTAAGACATCCAACGGTATGAAAAGTAATCTGTACTCAGCAGACTGTGAGTACGGTACACGCAGACATATTTTTTGCTAGATATCTTGATTGGTGTGACAGTCAAGTCTTGAAAATGAACAGCAGCATTTGGTTGGGAGTTGGTAAGAACGTACAGCATTTAATGCTAGGAATGATGGAATTAGATTGAACAAGAAGTTAGGTTTAAAAGGAGATCCCTAAAATATAGAAGGTATGAAAGAAATTAATGCTCAATTAAATAACGGAGACTGGTCCCCAGGTGGCCAGTGCGGTGGTTAGCACTGCTGAGTGACACTTCTGGGACCTGAGTTCAAGTCTCTGCCAGGATTCCATGTGTGGGGAGTTTGCATGCTCTCCCCGTGTTGTCGTCGGGTTTCTTCCAGGTGCTCCAGTGTCCCCCTGGAGTGTGAGTGTGCCCCGTGATGGGTTGGTGCCCCGTCCTGGGTTGTTCCTTGCGCCTATAGCCTCTCGGATAGGTTTCGGACCCCCCCCAGAATAGCCTAAGCAGTTTCGGAGAATGGATGGATGATTCTCAAGATCAAGTTTCCAAGTGGGGCTTCCTAAGCAGTTCATGTATAAGGTGTAGTTTTCAAGGCGCCTCCAAATGGCACCTTTCTATGAAAAAGAAACAAGATGTTCAAACCTGACGTGTATTTTTTGGTTTACATCAAAAGAAATGGCAGCAAGAAATCAAGTGTACATCATGGGTCGAAGGTCAAGAGTCCCCTGTCTGGTATGTCCAGCTGTGCAAGGATTGGCTAAGCAACTGAAGATTCGATTTTATTATGCATGAAAATTATTCGGAATCCTTCAGAGTGTTTGGAACAAAAGGCTGAACAAATGGAGAAAAGCATTTGGGTAGTGTGTTGTTACTCGGGATAACTAATGACGCCATCTTGGATTGGTGTGCTGTACCTGACGCCCTAATGTAAAGTAATAGAGCAAAAATATTCAATCTGTCAGTTCTGCTGAAAATATGGAAACGCCTTTTACTTTGGCTTACAGAGTGAAGTCCTTTTGAGCAGCAGAAGTGAGACATATCGTTGATTATAGTGGGAGATGACATACGTCTAGTATAGTAGATTTATAGGTTTTCCCCTTCCGGGCTTAAGTTACAGAATGTCCAGATAGATGTCTTGGGATTTCTATTGAGTACATGGTGGGAGTTTCACTTGGGAATTCTGGGCTCCAGTATAGGAAAAGTAATTATATATTTAACTCTCTGCATCATTTTGTGTGTTTTTGTAGCAGATTGCATATGTATTATGAGTGATTCTAGTCACATACTGTATGTGTCCCATGTATGACGTTATTTTGCCCTAGTTAATCCATCCACCCATTTTTATGACTAATTCTCCTGTACTGTCACAGTGGGCCTGGAGCGTATCCCAGGAAGCCCAATGCACCCAGTAAACGATACCAGTCCATCACAGGGTTCCCATGCTCTATAGGCAGGTACCTAAATGTTAGCCAGCTTCCAGCCTAAAGTTACATCAGTCATGCCTCATCGGCCCCTTTGAGGATATCCATCACCTTCAGAGAGCAGTAACATCATGTCATGGTGTAAACGGAGACTCCAGGGAATGTTCTCCGAGGCAGAAATCCCCGCGCTGTGACCTGCAGCATATTTCCGTGCCATTCAGGATCTACTCCAGATTTGAGTAAACTAACCCTAACCCTAACACCCTTTGTTGGAAACACAAAGCGAGGCATATTTCTGGAGAGAGACCCTTCCAGGTGTTGATGGATGTGGGGGTTTTGACAAATATCGTTTAATGGACTGATTTTGTGGGGCACGTATTGGTAACAAAATGGATATTATATACAGATTTGTTATCTTTACATAATGAATAACCAATAGAACCCTAATCCTAACCCTTACTGAAGATCATATGGGACAAAGGGGTGTTTAGCTTAGCAGACACTGTGATCGGAAGGTTGTTTGTTTCTATAAGAGTGGTCAGAGTGATTTCACCACTGGGCCCTAGAGCAAGGCCCTAAATTCCAGGGATGGACTGGCCCTCCTTTTGCAAAAATGAATGTTGCTTTGAATAAACGCATCTGCTAAATAAGTAAAGAAGACATGTAAAGGCAGGACTGAAATAGGCCATATTCTCCTTTGGCTGCTCGTGAGTGAGTTGGATGGTGTTTTTTTTTTTCTTCAGAATGTCCTGTTAATGAGGTTAAGATGGACTTTGCGTGTCTGTAGCTGTTGCCTCCTCGCAGTTGTTCTTTGCCTTGTGCTTCTATATTTGACGGGTAAAGGACAGATGATTTTGTGACATTTTGGCTTTTCCCTCATCCAGTTAAGTTGAGCTCTCCAATTTTCTTTACTGGGATTATTAACCACGTGAATCGGTTGTTCCAGATTTCCATCATTGTTTGACTCACTTCCTGTGGAACAGAATAGAAGTAGGACCTCAGGCGAGCAGAATGGAGTTGCCGTTCTCTGTTGTGGCTACTGGAATGCATGAGGATCCGTGTAACCTCTGGTTTTTCTGCAAATTGCCCCCTTGGCAGATAACTACGGTAGTCATAAAGATATGGCAATAAAGCCCAAAGCCCAGAGCCTTCAAGAGCGGTTTCGCTGTTCATATGTAATATGATGCTGAAAAGCAGGCTTTTATTTCCGTTTTTTCAGCGTGGCCATCTCTCACTTTGCAGGCTCCGCCTCCATGAAGGAAAGGTCATCAAAGACCGGAGACATCACCTGAGGACCTATCCCAACTGTTTTGTGGCCAAGGAGCTGATCGATTGGCTAATAGACCACAAGGAAGCCTCGGACCGTGAGACGGCCATCAAGATCATGCAGAAGCTCCTGGATCAAAGCATCGTCCATCACGGTGGGCCTCCTGGTGGCAATGTCACAGGCTGACGTTTTGGAGGCCGGAATGTTCCAGAAATGGACTCGCTCGCATTTCATATCCCTTCCTGTTTCCATTAATACAGTTGAACTAAATTCAGAAGGGCAACACCCAGGCGTGATCTTATACATAGTAAATAGGCAGACATTTGCAAAGACCATCGCTCTCTAAGGATCTGCCAGAGGGCTTGGTTTACTTTCAGCAAGTTAGTGCCAAGTGTCAGATTAGCTGATCCGGTCCTTGGCTGCGTTTATTGCGCCGTGTTCCAGAAGCATGCACGCTTACGTCTATGGACGGCCTCTCTTTCTTGCAGTTTGCGACGAGCACAGAGAATTCAAGGACACGAAGTTCTTCTACCGTTTCCGGAAGGATGACGGGACCTTCCCCCTGGATAACGATGCGAAGGTTTTCCTGCGGGGACAAAGGCTGTATGAAAAGTATGTTCAAGCTTATCTTTAAAATGACACTGGAGTATGTTTTTAACGAGCAGGCTGATGTGATAAGAAAACTAATGATGAAATTAATATCACAAGAGGTGACAAATCTTCTTGCTTGCAGATATTGTACATTAAAACATCTTTTAATGAGGGTAGTTAAGAATCAGAAGCATTTTGGACTCCTGGACTGTTCGTCTCCCGCATGCTTGGATATTCGTAAACAGTCGCATTTTGGTAAACACGCCGATCCGTGCTCGGCGTGCGATGGGCGTGAGCTGTTTTTGGACAGCGTAAGAGGGCTAATTGTTCCCATAGAAACCCTGGAGTCCACTCAGTACATTCTGTCATGATTCCTGCATGTGCTTGCAACAGCAGGTGCTGTCGGACCGCTGGGAGGTGGGTGTCATGGGAACAATGTGGCAAGTGAGCGATCGAGGCGGCTAGGGGGCTGTCGACGGGAATGAGGTTAAGGACACGTGCCTGGGAGTATTGCTGTTTTCCCTTTGAGCAACATACAGAATGGTTTGGGTGAGATATTCATATAGAGTAACACGGTACAGTAACACGATACTCTAACAAAAAGCAGTAATAATAAAAACTGTATGTAGTGTTAATATTGGTAGCTGTGTCTTATCGCAAACAGGCATGCACACCCTGTCTGTTGAGTGCGTTCGATCAGCGGTGCAGGTTGTGTCACTCTGTGTCACCCTGACAGCCAGTAGTGACAGTTTGACCCCCTGCGCTGAGCCCCTCAGGTCTTTGCGTAACAGGAAGCTCCCCCGTCCGCAGGTGGCCGTCTGCCAGCACTGTATCTGGCTAGCGGCCGCGGCCACAAACGTTTTTTCGAAGGGGTCCTTGTGGGCTTTCGCTTCCCCTGTCGACGGGGGGTGGGGTGTGAGGGGATCCCTGCCAGGCTGGATCAGCCATGACCTTCCGGAAACCTGGAAGGACAGAGGAAGCACTTAGTCCAGCGTCTCCATGTGACCTGGGTAACGGTCTCCAGTCCGTCACCCACGGTGCAGTGACCACGCCCCCCCCCCGTCGATTCCGTCGCACGGCCATAACAGCCGTAATGTGAAGGCTGCAGAGTCGCTGCACTTTCATTTACGAATATTGTTTCCACATATTCCGGTAGGATTGGCGTGTGGGGGGGATCGAGCATCTTACTCGATTTTCATACCACTGTGTGTGACTCATGGGTAATAATAGGCCTCTGAATGCAGTGTCTGGCCCATTCTGGGGAGCCCAAACTGCCTGATTTTATCTGGACACATGAAGGGGTTTATGTATCCTGTGCATTACTATTATTCCCCCCACAAGGAGGCTGTGTTTTTCTGAAGGCTGTAAATGCCAAGCTTTTATTTTCCCCAGGCAATTCCCAGTTCATTCAACTTCTCAGTTAAATTAAAAATAAGATCCTTAAAATATAGTATACAGTATCAGAAAGTAAGTAATATTACTTATTACTATGTTACTGAGTTACCTTTATACTGTGAACCAGAAAAGAGCTTGGCAGTTAAAATATAAATCATAGCCGAAATGAATAATTGTGTTTTTTCACTCTGGATACATTAGATTAATGAGCTGAAATTTGTTGCGACTATTTGTTGTCATTAGACTGGGGATAGTTTGTACCTCGACTAACGCTCCCTGGCATGTTGGCCCTGGTGACGTCATCTCCGAAGGACTGTCATGCGGCGATGGCTTCATTAACCTGCCAGGAAGGCGTCTGCTACCGTCCGCCAGTTGGCTGTTAGTCACATGATGTCATGTGACTCCTCGCGGGCGAGCTGGCTTCCTCCATGTTTTGGCGCGTCGCTCCCCGCTCATGACTGGCACGTGAGATGTGCCCATCCCGCGGGTTAGCTAGCAATAAACGCTAACGATACTCTGGCGCTCCCTGAAGTTACAGTCTCGCAGTTGACGAAGGCCATCTTGCGAAGGCTCAGTCTGTAGGATGGCCCAGCTATGATTGCACAAAATAGACCTGATTCAGGTCTTTCCACCATCACCTGTCTGAGGTGCAGAACTTCCACATAGTTGATCCACTGAGTTATTAAAGGGATCCATTAAAACAATACCTAGTTAGGCCTATTGTTTGGCACTTTTGTTCTGGATGTGAGGTTTTCAAATACAGTCCTTTCGGTCAGATCAAATACCCGAAAGCCACAAGTTATAAGTGGGATGGAATCAAGGTGAGGAGAAAAAAACACCCTGCGATTGCTCAGGTGTACAGAAATGGGCTTTAAATATTATCGATGGTTAGAATCGGGAGTACCTAGCTGTACGTGGAATGGTGCCGTTAGTACCGGAGAGTTTTGTTGAAGCACAGAGTAACGTTACTTGCGCCTGTGGCCAACAGGGTGCTCATAGTCTGGCAAGCTCGTGTTTTTACTTTCTGAGAACTCCTGGTTGTTCATGTGAAAAACTTGTTTTTCAGGACAGCCATTGAAAAGTTGCTGTTTCGCATGCATTCTAACCGAAAAGCAAACTGGAAAACCTTGAGAACCAGACCATCACTCTCGTCTCTTTGTCTCTCACAAAGTGAAGGCTATATTTATGCTCTTGATGACTGATTGCAGGGGAGTAAAGGGGGTTGTCCCCTGGCCCTGCTCCCGCTGACATCTCGATACCCTCCCCGCATCTCACAGTTTGCCCGGATTCGTTTACTGCGGGACGTATTCGGAATACACCCGACACCTGTCAGCCTGGCTCGAGATCTCTTGACTTTGTGCTGTGAAGTCACCCAGCAAGCCAATGTTTCAGGGAAAGACGTCAGGAAGGGAATAGCCGAGTGCTGAGGTGCTAAGGAGCCCTTTTTGCCGTTAATTGACTCCTTCGCTCACGCTGCCTGTGGGTTTCCAGGCGAGGCTCGGAGGCTGTAAATCTCACGCTCTGACGCTGAGGAATCGTTTGCCAAGGTGACGCCGCGTGTGTCTCCAGAGCTGCGTTTGGTACAAGATGCGCTGTTTATCTTCTTTTAAATTAGCCGCTTTGTACCAGAAACGTCAGGGTGGGTGAGTTGTAATCCTGATAATTGCGGCAATAAAGTAATTAAGAGCTGGCGTTAATTACGAGCAGAGCTAGCATTGGTGATCGATGGCCAATTGCTTCTCACCTCCCGTGCCGTGTTGCCCCCCATCGCAGGCTGATGGGCATGGAGCACAGCCCGCTACAGAGCCGTGACGAGGACGGGGCCACCTTCGAACGCTCACTGGCAGGCTCCGACTTCGTAGACTGGCTGCTGCAGGAGGGCGAAGCGGCCACCAGGGCGGAGGCAGAGCAACTGGGCCGCAGGCTACTGGAGCACGGGATCATCCAGCATGGTGAGATGTGGGATGGCAGACCAGGGCTGGGCCAGATGGCACAATACTGATGAAATGTTTCCCTCAACTGGACTGTGTGAAAACGCAGGCCGTGTTAAGGCATTCCCATTAATACTACCTGCAGATGTCAAAATACATTGGGAGCCCTGTGTGCATCAGTGGGTTGTGTTGCGGCTCCTGGTCAGAAGGTTATGACTCCAGGGGATTGGCTGACTCTGCTTTCTCAACAGTGTATATCCCTTTCCACAAAGTCATCTGCTAAATAAACATGTTTAATATATGACTGTATGTTTTTGCCTGTGTGAAAAATGACTTGCATCGGCTTCACTCATTGGCCTTGAGGGCAGTAATTGACCTTCATGGTCCCTCGTGAACCTTCTTCAGTAAACAACCATTTCTTTGCTTCTCAGCATATTCATGAGTTCCCAAACATCTCGGTATACTTCACCTACCTCTGCAGGTTTTTCGATTTTCCTTGGGTCAGGATTTCTTTGAAATTGAGACACACTGAAGACCTCAGGGCCTCTGCTACGCACTGCGTGAAGCTGTAACGCAGCACCTAGCAAATTATATCGCACACCAAGTGAAGTCTGTCAAAGCCAATAAACGCAGTAACTAGAATCACAGTGTGTTAAGAAGTCTGTTTGTTTTTCATGCGCGTGACATTTGCATTTGAAGGTACTGAAAATTAGACGTCAGGTCTCTGTGCGCTGGACTGCAGATGGTCGGCTGAGGAAAATGCCAGTTTATATGCTACGTATTCACTGTTGTTGCTAAGTTATCATGTCGCTTAGCAGAAGTAGCTCTGCTTATGTGTTTCTGTGGGGGTGTGTTTGAATCTTACAAATAAATTTTAAGAGGATTTGTTTAAGGGCACTTGCCGTAAACACGTTACAGCAAGTGCGTTGAATGGAGTAGGCAGACAGAGTGTGTCAGAGAGACCGCATGCTTGCTGTCTCTGTTTCATATCATTACGTTTTCCCTGATCTTTGTTTAACGTTGGCGGAGCCACGTGGACTGACAGTCAGCGACAGATGTGTGAGATGGGCGCTGACTGCGTCCGCCGCTGTGGCAACACCTGGTCTCCGGGTTACCAATCGAGGCGGGGGCTCTGCTGCTCAGCTCTGATGGAAACTTCTGCCCCTCTCTGGCCCCCTTAAGGACGTAAAGAGAGCGTCGGCGGGTTTTGAGATCTCTCTCCGGGCTGTGTCTGCCCCAGTGCGACGACCCGCGTCCTTTAATTAAAAACAGTGGCCATCTGTTGCTCAGTGATCTCCTCCAGCTTCGATCGAGATTCCTTGGCAACCCCTGTAACTGTCAGGCACTGAATTAGACGACTGAGTCGAATGGGTCCTCCTGTCTATTTTCGGCCTTCCCTCCTGATTTCTCTGTTCTGTGTCTCTTCCTGGCTGATTACCGTTCGGAGTGGTGTCTGGCCTCAATCGATATTTCGATCTTTAGGTGTCCATTCTAGAGCAGATTTAAATTTTTAATTACTTTTTTTTTCTTAATTCAGCTATAATATCTTTATTTTCTTCTAGTAGGACACATGCTTTTCTATGTGAAAACAAAATCTGTGATAATTAGATTTTTTATTATTAATAACAAATTTACTCAGAAGAGTTGACTTACAATATATGCATGATGTATGAATATGACTTGCATATGTTCATAAGTAGTAGTCAGAAAATATACAAAATGTAACATGGAAACATGCTTATGAGCTGCACGTTCTAGTAGTGTAATAATTTTTGGCTGGGGTGTCGTACCAGGGAAGGGGTGAAGAAGGGGGGGGGGTGAATCGGAAGTGTTTGTGGAGCGGTGTGTTGCTGGTCCTGTGCTTATGTTTAGAATGTCATGGGTTCAAATCCCATGGCAGGTAGATTAATCATCATGGTAATCATTGGAGCAAGACCCTTAACTCCAGCTGCTCTTGGCTCCAGCTGCTTTGGAAGAATGTGTCCATGAACTAAATCAATGGGAATAAATGTCATAAATCCCTGTATGGGACTGGGTGGTGCTCTTCTTCAAGTGTTTCAGAGTCAGTCTGGGGATTTTGATGACCCTGAGTTTCTGTCCTGGAAACCAAGACTCAAAGGTCTTGCTGTCACACACCGAAAAGTGACCTGGGATCTGTTTGAAAGCCGTGACCTTCACAGCCTCTCCTTGGGGCTGCTGGCTGAGTTTTTACCCGAGGGCGATTCTAACGGAGCTCCCTGCGTTCCGCTGGGAGGGAATCGGCTGGTTTCTTTTTCCAGGCTGCTCCTAGGGAAATAATCCCTCTTCAGAGCATGTTTTCCTTGGCTTTGATGTGCGAATAGAAACCTGGGTGGGGGCTATGCTACCATTAATGGGGACACAATAACTCAAAAGCAACGCGTTGCTAGTTTGGCTAACGGCTCCGCACTTTCACACAAGGCCAGTCAGGACAAGCAAGTTTCCAGTGTACAGGTTTTGAAATATCAGATATTAAACTCAGCGCCTGGACTTGTGCTCTCTGTCACTGTCTGTGTATCTGTGTGTGTGTATGTGTGTGCGTGTGAGTGAGTGTAGGTGTGGTTTTATGTTTAGTGGGGTGTAGCTCGTCTCGCCAGGCTCTGCCACAACCTGTGGGACGGTGAGGCCCAGAGAGGGAGGGACGAGGCCCACTTCTAGGCACCTTCTGACTGACAGTCGCAGCTGGCCTGTATGTGGGAGGGCTTTACCTCCCCCCCCTCACCAAAAGCAGCTCCACACTTGCAGTTTTGCATCCTTATTTCCAGAACGTTCATCTGGAGCACATTATATGCGGGCAAATGGCCCTGCAGCTGAAGCTGGTAGCATTTGCCGTGTTTACTTTGCATTGTGTTTGCCTGCTGGAGGCTCTGGAGGGAAGGAAATCTCGCATGGCGTTTCTGCTGCAGTTGTTTGAGCTTTCCGCTGCACCAATGGCCACATTTTTGCAACTTCCATTGTAGTCATAAAAGCTCATACAGTGACTTCATAGGCGGTGTGAGTAATCAGACGAGAGTCTCTGAAGGGTCACCGAGTTGGTTTCCTTCACACCTTAGCTGCACACACTGTATCTTACAAACACTGTGTTGCGCAATATGTAAGATTTATAGATAAAATCCTTAGGATTCCTTTCTTACTTTAGCTTTTCCGGATTGTAAATGTAATTAGTCTAACTAGATAAACTAAATTAGGTCTGTTTTTCCAGGAAATATCCAAGTTTGGATATTCCCAGGTGTGGTATAATAAGGTCATTGTGTAATTACTATTGGGACAGCAGGTTAGGCAAGCTGTTGGAGATTAGTGATGTTATGGAGACCGGGCAAGGGAGCAGCGACGGTTTTCCTGCATGTGCCGATAACATTGATTGGGAAGGCAACCGCAATGTTGTCAGCCTAATGCCGTTGCCCCTATCTTCCATCTCTCGCCTTTCAAAACGGTACACAAAATACACATTTTGCAAGCAAAGAATCAAGGTCCATGATCGGAATAAGGTGGGGTTAAGTAGCGCTCTGCGGCTTCTTCTCGAAATGATTCTGAAATGAGCTGTTGGTTGAGTTTGTAGGTCGTCGGAACATCTTGTCTCATTCTTCTTTTCCAGTGGTTAGATCAGTTAAGGCTCTGTGGAGAGAAAAAAAAAAAAACATTGTAGTACCTCTTGGGATAAGAACATCCGGCTCGCCCCCCACATTCGGGGAATCTTAGGGTCCCTTTGCAGATTCGAGCTGAGATGACAGGCGTGTGGCTTTACTCTGCATGCAGGCTGCAGATCTTCCCATTTATTTGCAGATGAGCGGACGGCTCGCATCATTCGAAAATGCATTAATCTCTTAATCCCAGTTGCTCCACGGACTGGCTGACCCTGCCGTCTCCATCGTACGTTGCTTTGGACAACAGTGTCTGCTAAATGAATCATTGTAAAAGTGATACAAAAACATCTTCAGTACGTTTCAGGCCGATAAAATACACCAGTAATGCTACTTTGTTGGGTCAGGGGTGATACTTATTGTAGCATTTGATGGTCACTGGGAGAAAAGGGCCTTAGATGGCGCTTGCTGGTGCGCCTGACGCTGAATGTGCTTCTCTGTTTGCCCAGGGTGTGATGCAGGGGGTGTGAGGCATTGTCCAACATGGAGCAAATCTTCTTGAGTGTTCTCATTTGGACAGTCGTTCGAAGGAATCCTCTTTAATCAGTTTATTGAGTTTGGTTGAGTCCCTTCTTGTAGCATTGTTGCCCCAACACACCACGGCGTCCACTGACTGGTAGAAGTATGCACTAAATTATCCTGAATTATTCACGTCACCCCATTGCTCACGTTTACCTCGTCACTTTGAGGTTTAGTCCCAGAGGGGCATGTTGAGTATGGATGTGCAGAACACTTGACGGACCTTTGCGATTCCCCCTTGCAGTGACCAATAAGCATCACTTCATGGACGGGGGGCCTCTATACCAGTTCAGGATGAACTACCGCCGCAGGCGCCGCCTGATGGAGCTCTTGAATGAGCGGTGTCGCGCCATCGCCGAGAGCCAGGACAGCCCCTTCTGCCTCCGCAAGCAGAACTCCGACGGGGGGAACACCAGCTTTCTCTCGGGTGAGTACTGCTCCCTGCACCCCCGTCCAAAACCTCCTGGGTGTCCCCACATTGACGTGGTACCCGCCGAGGTGACCCCGCCACACCATTACCCGGTTCCTGTCCTAAGTACAGCAGGTTCTGTCCCTCCTCGGCCCACTGGTACCGGTCCATACCCACACGCTCGGGCATCAGTTATTTCTGTAAAGACTGGCCCTTCTTCATACTGCTGCTTCCCCACACGAGTGGTAATGCTCTTTCGTAAGTTCCCAAGGAGCTGACTGAAGGTAGCTGGTGTTTGCCAAAAAGATCCCAAGTCTCCTTTGCCCTATTTGCAGCGTTGGGGTGCCGCTACTTTGCCCACGCGGCCTGTTCTCCATTTCGCAATTTTGGTTCCTCACATTGGCTCTCATGCTTATTGTAGGAATCAGCCCCAGTCACTAAGGCCTTGTTGTTAAGGAATGCATATGTGCATACATAATGAGGGTGTTCGGGGGGGGGGGTGTTCCTCTGTGGCCGTAAACTCGTTGCTGGCGGGGTGAGGCGCCTTAGCGGAAGATGGTGACTTAAACCAATCGTGTCAGCCGCATTAGCAACTTTAAATCTTTAAATCCCTGAAAGAAGCACTTTCAAGGAAGGTAATCCATCAAAATATAGTGTGGGGGACAAAAGAATGTTCTTCAGCTTAGTCCTGGGAACCCCCCCTTCACATGTGTGTATTATATTAGGCCCTGAGGCATAGTCACCGGCAGGCTCACAGTCCCGAGGCGGATCGTGTTCTTATAGTGAGGAAGGTGCACGTGCTGAATCTATCCAGTGAGATTCACAGTCACATGGATTAGTAAAAAAATCTGTGTAAGACTGTCTGAATGTATACATAAGTAAATGAGGCTTTTTGGCAGCTTGTTTTACCACGCGAGGGGGGGGGGGGCATGTCCGCAGGGTGTACATGTGACTGTGTAGTACAGAGCATGGTGTGTATGGGGTGAGCCACGTGACCCTCATTGTCCCCATTGATTGACGCCCCTCCTCCTTCTCACACAAAGCGAACGTATCACATGTTGCACTGGTGCACCTGAGTATCACAGTGACTGGGCAGAGTGTTGAAGGTTAAACTAACTTACAGTTTTTATTCACGTTTTTAGCGTTTGTTTTATATATATACCTGTATATAAATTTTTGAATGTGCGTAGCCTGGGTAGGGCAAATATATTATAATTATTATTAATTACTAATGCTAATAATAATAATAATGATGATGAAAAATTTGGTGATCAGTGGTCATTGTTGACACACCACGGCACACAGTGCACAATAACGAAATGTGGCGTCTGCATTTAACCCATTTGTGACATCGTGACATAGCAGGAGGGCAGTTAATTCAGCACCTGGGGACCACATAAGAATCACATAAGAAGATGTGTGATTTACAGAAGACATGACCATCCCAACCCTATTTTGCATTGAAATTCCACCTTTTGAGGATGCCTACCTCTTCTGGGTCAAATTGTTTATTGCCGTAGATTGACTGGTTGTATGCAATGGGTTTTGCATGTCCTTCCCTTGTTTTTGAGGTAGTCCACTGTCTTCTCTGGCACGAAGGTTAATTGGCATCTTGGTGTGTGATGGTGTGCAAGCATGCACTGGACTGGCATCCCATCCTGCCCCCCCCACTCCATCTGCCCTTTGCTGCCTGACTCCAGCCCCAGTCACCCTGTAGCGGATCAGTGCCTGGAAGATTGCACAGTGTAGGCTGGCTGGTACTTGTAAGATTAATTGTGCGATGCAGGACAGTTCCTGTGCTGCCCCCTTTAATAACAGATAGCATGCTCTACTATCCTGAGATTTTTAACAGATAGAAAACACAGCAATATCCTTACATTTAAACCTTGAGGCATTTTTGCATTTGCCTTGAGAAGACTGGGTTTCCTTGATCAGATAATTAATTAAGCAAGAATAAATGTATTTGTAGTGCTTTGTGAACACTTTCTGTCCCAGAGTCATACATCCATCCATCATCCATACTTGCTAATTGATTGCTAACCCTAGATTCTGCCCAGCCAGCAGAGGGCACCCTCGGTAGGATGGTACCTCACTCCAGGGTAAACACTCATACACTGGGGGTAATATTGAGTTACAACAAGTTGGTTACTGGATGGAAACCTGGGGAAAGATTGTACAAGCTCCTCACAGGGAGCGGAGGGCAGGATGGGAACCAAACCTTCACCTGCTAATCACTGTGTGACAGGTTGGGTACAGTGACGGGTGATGAACACAGTGACCAGTTAACAGGGAGTGGCAGTTAGCGTACCGCCAGCCGTGCTTAGCATACTGCCAGCCTCGCTTAGCATACCGCCAGCCTCGCTTAGCATACCGCCAGCCTAGTTTAGCATAACGCAAGCCGTGCTTAGCATACCGCCAGCCTCGCTTAGCATACCGCCAGCCTCGCTTAGCATACCGCCAGCCTCGTTTAGCATAACGCAAGCCGTGCTTAGCATACCGCCAGCCTCGCTTAGCATACCGCCAGCCTCGCTTAGCATACTGCCAGCCTCGTTTAGCATAACGCCAGCCTCGTTTAGCATACCGCCAGCCGTGCTTAGCGTTCCTCAGCAAGGCCTGCACATTCCCACACGTGTTTTCATTTAAAGTCCTGCTAACAGTCTCAGAGCCAGACCTCTGAATGTGATAGAGTGGCACAGTCATGGTGGACTTTAGACTCAAAGATAAACTGATTTTATAGTGTGTGGTGAGCTAGCGTGACTGCACTTGTTTTACAATTCTTCTCTTTGATAAGACAGATTGCTAGTCAGATTTGTGATGTTGTAGATAAGACGAAAAACAAGACTGAAACAACAAAAAAAAATACGGTGCTGTGCAAAAGTCATTTACAGTCAAAGAAAATGTTTAAAGCTGTTTTATTTAGCTATCCATCCATTCAACCATCCATCCATCCATCATCCAGCACTCATCTGTTGCCGGGTCGTGGGGGGCAGCAGTCTAAGGAGGGATGCCCAGATCTCCCTTTCACCAGCTACCTCCTCCAGCTATTTTAGGGAGAGATATAATCTCTCCAGCATGTCCTGGGTCTGCCCTGGGGCCTCCTTCCGGCTGGATACATGAACTGATGTTTAGTGCAGAGCCCGTATCCACTCAGTCGAAGGGTGAACTCCAACATATTGGTGCAGAATCAGTGGGCTATGTGTAGACTCACACCTACCCAGTGCCTCTCACCAAGGGGCGCCTCCACAGTAGAACAGAGTCCAGCTCCGCTCCAGGAGTGGTTCCAGAGCCTGAGCCGTGCATTGAAGTAAATCGCTGAGGCCGCAGAATGTTTTCATGAACGTCACAAAGTGCGTTCGTCATTATGAGCCATTGTATTTAATCTGATTTTTTTATATAGTATTCTTTGTGGCTGTCTGCAAGTTGGAATTTTTTAACCCAGGGACTGCCTGTACTGTATATTTGCTAAGCTTAACATCTAATAAGAATTTCAGGGATGTATTTGATGGTTATTTCAAATTCTTGACATTATGAAAGGTTTTGATTTGGCTAAACTGACACACTTTGACGGTCATATAATCATAGTTTCACACCAAGATTAAGATCATTTAGACATCATTTTCTTTGATTGCCAAAGATTGACTGTAGTTTGTTAAACACATTGGAGAACCTGTGGTGTCATTCTGGCAGGTCGGAAGGTGACTGGATGCTGGTTTCTCACTATAGACGTGAAATCTTCCCTAACTTCTGCATAGATCATAATAGTGAGATAGCTAGGCCATCATACTTCCTGTTTTCTCAGAACATGCTGTGTTCCTTCTTTCTTATTTACACTACATCCCTTACTGGGCTCCGTTGGGATCTGGCGGTCTGTGTCCCTCAGAAGGGGAGATGGCAGGCTCAGTGAGACCAGTATCCGGACAGCATGGTTTGTATTTGGCATAACTTCTCTGTTTATCTTAGCAGTTTGACTAGGGAGGGGCTTAGAACTCTTGCAACATTTTTCCTACCAGTGTGACCTGTTCCAGGTTGTTCCAGAAGTTTCCACATTGTTCCAGGCCATTCCTTGAGTCCTTAGAGAGATTTTCAGCTACTGGCTGTATTCTGTGTGGATTGTACCATGGCGTCCTGCAGTTCTGAGTAGGGTTACCAGTAGGGATGCAACGATTAAGTGATTTCACTATTAACCGCGCTTTAATTCATCACAGTTAATTAATCGAAAAGGCTTCTCAGCACCGCATTTCTGTTGAACAAAACTGCTGCAGCCAATCAAAGGTATGCCAACTGCGCTAGTTTAAAATTCTGAGCTCATAAGAGACCAAGGCTAATGCGCATGCGCACTTGATTAACTATGGCTGAGGCATCTATCTGTCATTATTGCAACTCCAATCAAAGTTAATCTCGTTATTGATTATTTTATTAAACTTTTCTTATTCACTTTTAGCTCAAGACTAGTGGTGTAGCTGCAGCTCAACAACGAAACTGCAGCAGAATCCTTTGCAAAGTGTGTGACTTATGCCCCCACCCCCACCAGTGTTATTATTTGGTTATTGAGCAGCAATAAATAACACCTAAAATATAAGGAGTTTTCATAAGAACATAAGAACTATACAAATGAGAGGAGGCCATTCGGCCCATCAAGCTTGCTTGGGGAGAACTTAACTAATAGCTCAGAGTTGTTAAAATGTTATCTAGCTCTGATTTAAAGGAACCCAAGGATTC
>JABFDZ020000138.1:7882161-7896033 GCA_019775955.2 Pollimyrus isidori | reverse complement strand
AATTTAGCCCAGACTACCTTAAATCTGACAACTTACCCAGCTAAGCAAGAAACCCTGCTTTCTGGAATACCCCGCAGCTGACCTACAGGTTATCCCAAAAACCTGCATACACTGCGGCTCTTTGCAGGTAAGATTGGCCATCCCTGCCATAGACAATTTACTGCCAATTAATGATATTGCCAGACCATGTCTCACGGGTAAACCCATGCTGTAGAACAAACCATTCGTGAAGGTTAACTTCCATCAGTTATTTAGTTAGCCGCTTTGGTCCGCACTCATCAGAGTCTCCACAAGGTGGCAGTGTTGTATAATTTATATACTTCATCACTTATTGTCTTCCACCAATTCGGGCAATATTTGTATTTTTAACGAAATGTGAAACTTTGAAATATTAAGTGGAACAATAGCCTGCTATCTGTTTCAAGCAAAGGTCCAGCAGAGTCTAACACTTACTGAATTATTTCCATTAAATAAACTAACTTTGTTTATACCTCCTAAGACGGCGGTGTTGCTGGGAGGGAAACTGTCACGGTTTCAGAATAAGTGTGGGGAAACGGGGCCCCTTTGTCATGCATGTTGATGCAATGTGGATATGCAGCCCACTGGTCTAACGCTCCAGAAATCCGGGCCCCGTTGGATGGGAGTTGGCGGGTTCGTGGAGTATTTTGTGAGCCCCTTCGGACTCGCTTTTTGGAGCAGCAATTTCAGGCCTGGAGCTTCGTCCATATCATAATTCCTAGGGCTCAACCGAGGAATTACGATGCAGAGCGGGAAAGCCCGACTGCACCCGTCTGCAATCTCTCCATCCTCCCCCGGGATCAATTACCCGTGTCGGATGTGTTTCCAAGTGCGGGGGGGAAGCGTCCCGCACATCGACAGCTCCTACATCGAGGCGATGAGATTTACTGCGAACAAAAGGACACTTTATTTTTATTTTATTCCTGTATTTCGTTGTGCACATGGTCGTATTACTGCGTTTCAATGTGTTGGCGTAAAACGAAAGGAACAGCTGGTACAAAGGCAGGAAGGGTCTCGGCAGAGAGGAGCAATTCACAAAGCATGTTATCTCCACCGGAGAGCAATCAAATAGTATAACAACAAAAAATAAATTACTTCCGTCGACTTAATGCGTCTCAGCCGTTTAGTATTGCTTGGCTTACGATGGGAGATGGAGTATTCAGGATGTATTAACATTTATTTACATTTTTCGCAAGATAAGGCGCTGTTAAGGGTTTTGTGCCATCGCCCCGGCAGCAGGTTCTGTGTAAATTCTGCATAATTGAGCTGTCAGGTATAAGATTTATGGTACCGGATCACTTCTGCATTTACCTTGTTTAAATTTAGTTTTACTATAAGGCAGTTTGGGCGTCTGAGCATGTGTTCTCTGGGAGCCCGTTAGATTTTTATCAAACTTTCCATAACCTCTCTCTCTCTCTCTCTCTCTCTCTCTCTCTCTCTCTTTCTTTTTCTCTCTGTCTTTCCATATTGTGAGAGTTTCTCTCAGGGGTGTAGGGACAGGACAGGCAAGGCAGGTAATTTCCTGCCCGAGCTGGGCCCATCACATAGTACAATGCAACGACAAATCTACTTTATTTGTGGATTCTGTTTTTCACAGTAAAGTGAAAATAAAGGAATTATGTTTATTAATTTGTCTTTGTTTAGACTCCACGCTAAAATAATGGTCATAAATTTGACCATTTGAGCCCGGGCTGCGTTGGGGGGCCCCATGGAGTTTTTCCTCTAGGGCCCCCATATCCCTAGACTCCTCCCCTAGTTTCTCTCTCAGAATCCTGGCCTCTACATTCGCCCCGTCAGTCTCCAGGTCGACGTTGGCCAGCAGTTTAGGGTGCTGGACTGCCGCTGATTTTTCTACTCTCTCTCTCTCTTTTTTCCTTTCCCTTTCTTCGTTCTGTAATCATCCTCGCATGTGCTTCCCAGATACATCCTTCCGCTTGCCGCTGTCTGTTTTATATTTTATGTTTTGGTAATGGAAATCATAAATCGCTACGGGAGACTTTTGCACACAGATCAGATTTTAAAAATCCAACAGCCACCCCTCTCGCCTCACCTCCCCAGGAAGCTGCTTAAGGTGGAAAATGGCAGGAGGGAACGAAGGTAATATTTAAATGAAGTCATTGTAATGCAATGCCCTTGACAGCTGTTATTGACTCTTAATATGTCAGTGTGGTGGAAAGGTTGGCCCCAAGATGAGCCTTGTGTAAAACAGTTTGAGATATATGGCCTCCAAGAGGGATTGTGGCCCTTGTTATAGCGTGAGCAAACAGGGAAGGAGATGGCTGCTTTTTTCCCCTGGTCTTCATGTACACAGGATGAGGTCTGCCAGGGGTCCCACAGACCCCACAGGGATCTTCATGTGTATTTAAGAGCCCAGAAAGGAGAAGAACAGAGGGTAGAGCTTTAAGGAAGGATCCCGTGGGCCACCGTCCTGAAGATGCATCCCCCACCAACAACTGCGCCAAGCCAGGTGAACCAGACTGCTGGAATCACATGGTGGTGGCTTTTGTCACTCTGGGGTAGATCTGGCGACAATACCCTATAGGTTCACAGCCCATAGGTGGTCACTGAAAGGTTCCAAACCCAACCCCATCTGAAGTATTGACTTCCATGCATGTTCATGTTTCTCCGTACGCCAGTGTGTCATTCCCTTGTTATACATGCCTATAGTGACATCATGCATGCTTAACAGGCTAAAAGGGCTCATTTCAGATTGACAGCTTGTTTGGTAGCTTGGGGCTCCTAAAATGTGTCTATGGAGCTGATTATGAAAAACGAAGACATATCAGAAATCCCTTGGCTTTGGATCGGCGCCATGGGCTGCAGATGCTAGCCTCGGGTGAACCTGGGAGATGAGCAGCAGAAAGTTTGAGCTTGAATATGCCCCCGCCACATGTCCAAATTGAGTGACTTACCGCCAACGCTGTAACCTCCTCCTCAAAGACCAGAACAGCCAATGGATGTTTCTGTAGATGCGGAGCTACGGTGAACTTTGCAGGACATTTGTCTGGTGTCACCAGATCGTGTTCCGAATGAGCAGACAGAGATGCTCTTGAAGGTTCCCATCCTGTTTACTTTCCATCAGTCCACACTTCAGTGTTGACATGATGGCATTTTAAAAACCAATGAAAAAGTGTGGTTAAAAAATATTCATACACAACAAGGGTTTGTTCAAGTTTAGGATAACATAACATCACAGCTTTGACCAGCTGCATATTACAAACCTTTTCCTAATACTACGTTTACATTTGGGGGGTGGGGGGTGGGGGGGCGTAGACACTGATTATTCTGGATTTTCTCATTATGTGAGGCTTCATCATTCTGTAATGAGCTGTTTATGCAGACTGTAAGGAAATGGCTTTGCATAACATTTGCAAACTGACAAAGTAATTCAACAGTTTTCTCATAAATAAAACACATTGTTTCACTGACAACATTACAGCCTTCGACACCACAAATAGGAAACCATTTTCCCGGGGGGGGGCTAGAGATTTTGCCCCCCCAACCCACACTAATCCAACTGTGTTGCAAATATCATTGTGCTTCCCTGACTTTACACTGGCCCTGCATGTCCATGTCATTTTTAGAAAGACCTCAGACAATTACAAAAACAAAAAAATCCTGTTTGATTTTACAGTACCTGCTCACACCAGCAGCCAATAGCATCCCGGGCAGAGTTTGCAGTCTCGATAGGGAGCGTCGTGCGGACTGTTGGGAGGCCGCAGTGAGACGGCCGGGAGCACAAACAGGAAAACTACATACAAGTGCAAGGCGACCAGGCAAAAACCAAAAAGTTTCTGGCAAATCGAAAGCTAAATCAGAATGACTTTGAATTCCTCACCCGGCGTCCTAGATGCACCATATGGCTCAGATCAGGGGACTCGGGATGAACTGCGAGGGGCTACTCTATATGTTTATTACGGGTTCAGGCCTCCAGTTCATCCAGAGTGCAGATCAGGCACCAGTGGAGTGCTGGAGTGGGGGGGGGGGGGACACGAGTCTCTTAGTGCCACGGGGGGAGTTAAGGCCGCAAGCAGCACAGCAGGCCACGACCTGAGCTCGCAACCAATCACATTTCTTATTTGTGCAGTTTCAAGGAACCCAGCTGTTAATCCCAGAGTGAATAATTTAATTGTAATCAAACAAATTATATCCTAACTATGGAAAATGAATGAAGGAATGAATATTCTAGCGTTTAAATTGCAAACGGAAAAAAACCCTGGAAATTAAATATAAATAGTAATAAATTTAGGGTCATTGTACATGACTGACTGCTATTGCTTACCTCAGTGAACACCGCAGCATATCAATGTCTAATAGCATATTCCTAGAGAATTCTGTGCATTACCCCTCAACCCCTGAAATGCAGGACAGCCTCTGGGTATATATTTATTATTTTCTCAGACCAGGGTCATTTTTAGTCAACACGTGGCAAGAAAAATTAGATCAGATTAGGGGACTATGTCATGAGTCATGAAAAATGAATGCCCAACAGAATGCTGCACTAGCATGGAATAGCTAAAGAAATTAACGATTTTTTCCCCAAATGTCTGTAATTTTACTCTTGGGTGCATTTCAAGCGCTGGAGTGATTTTGTCCACGTTGTGGTAAACTTTTAAACCACAGAAAAACTATTTATTTAATGGTTCGAATTCAGCAAGCGCCGTGCCAATCTAGCAGGACTGAACTGAAACAATTTGCTAAATCTGAAAATAATAATGGTGCCTATTTGCATATGGGCATGGGACTAATGCTCTGTTCTGTCCCAGAACTATATTGTAGATTTACTGTTTTTGTGGATGCAACATGAAAGCTTGTTATGGGATCGCATCTTGTTTCATTATGGTCCAAGGCAAACCTGTGAGAAATCTTTGCTGGACGTGTTCCTGCTCCCCACGACAAATACCTGATTTGTCATCATTGTTTTCCTTTCATGAAGAGCTGCTCCCGTTAACTAGCTGTATAGAAACCACTGAGGCTTCATTTCAGACTGATGTCTGGCCAAATCCCAAACAACTCATGCAAGTGAAGAAAAAAGAAAAATGAATCCATCCATCCATCCATTCACTCATCCATCCATCCATCTATCTATTTTAAAAATATTCTTTCATCATCAGTATGGCCACAGGGGGAGCCAATCGCAGGTAGCATAGGGCACAAGGGTGGGATACAATGAGGACTCGATGCCGGTAAATGGCATTAAATGATGAATTAAGGATTTAAGTAACTACTGTTTTTTAATCATTGTGCCAAGAAATTCTTTTAAACTTTATATTTGGATGAAGGAATATATCAATACAGAGCTGCCCCACACTGCTCCTTCAATGAAAGTCAATCGGACCAGTCGTTCATCCTCGACGTAATAAATGTCAACACATCCTGCGTTTTTCACCTCGCAAAATCCCGCAGGTCTAAAGTACTCGAGAGCCGTCCGGGGTTCCTCCCTCGTGAATCGATGTGTGCCACCTATGAAATACACCTTGATCCCTTCACCGCGCATAATGGGGGGGGGGTTAAAAAATTGTCCCCCCCGCCGAAACGCTTTTAATAGCTCATTAGGGGTATAAAAAAAAGTTCGACATCGCCGAGGAGGTTCAGGATGAGGTGAAGGTGAGGGGAGGTAGTCGATGTGGCCAAGGATGTGAGCTACGTATTTGGAGTCAGATGGCAAAGTGTGACAGAGCGCTTGGGGGGGACTGAGGGGACCTGCAAAAGCATGCAAGGGACATCGAACCTCGTATTTCAAGCGATTTCAGATGGATCTGGTTATCTGCCGTATGCGCAATAATATTACTGGAAGTCTATATAGGAAAATAAGCAGGTGAGTATCAACAAACAGAAATTAAAATCACCGCTGAAATCCTAGTGAATTTTACAGCCGGTGCGGCGGATCCCACGGCGAGAACTGAAATAAAATAGCATATGTACGTGTTCCAAAAAAATATAAGCATCGTAATATGAGCGTATAAAAGCAACAGCTGGCCAAAGACACCTCTTCTGGCAAACGAGTGGAAAATGGGTGCCCCGAAGACATTTAAATTTTACCTTAATCTTCCCCAGCCCGTCCCATCTCTTGCAATTGGTCGCCCATGAGTTTTTTTCTCCCACTTTGGGATGACAGGAGGTGAGGGATTGAATAGCCGGAGGGATGGCTGAATAGCGGCGGAAGAAACACCCACATTCGGCTCCAGTGTCGCCGAGCGGTGCGGGAGCGGCGGAGAGAAGCGGCAGGACGCGGTCGCTCTCTTGGACCTTGGGACAGGAGACATAACTTTGCAAATACATGACCTGATAGGTATGATATAGATTTTTTTTTCATGACATTTTGTGGGTGTTTTTTTTGTAGGATGCAATTGATTACGATCAATTGACTGCAAAAAAGTATCGTAAATATTGAAGTAAATATTACTGTATCTGGAAAGTTACGCGATCAGCTTTCAAATTCCCATGATGATATTGCATAGATTTTCTGAAAGGGGGTGGTTAATGTAAGAAAGATATGATATCCTGCCAGTGTTTTCCAGGACATTTAAATGAAACCTGGTTTGCTATCAGCGTTTCTTATCATTATGTGCCACAAATCTTGGGTGAACCGAGTCAAAAATACCGGCCAAAGTTAAATCAGCACATGACCATATTAAACAAAATATGATTAAATATTGTACATGTATGCAAAATTATATATATATATATATATATATATATATATATATTCCCCGGAATTATATTCGTGACTCGAACTTCACCTAAAACAACGTTATTATGGAGACAGGTTGCGCCTTAAAATTAATGCTTGACTGTGAGGTGTTCAGTTGATGATTTATATTTAATGTATAAATCATTATTGTGATTTTTGGTGACTTTTTTCCGTTCAGGGTTACAGCTGGGAGTTCACCCCTAAATTTTCTGTAAATCTGATCGCCGCCCGTATTGTATCAGCATGTGGCTTTTGCTGGTGGCACAATACCATCCGATATAATAGGGTAGTCATCGTGATCGGAATGACAAAGCTGGCGAGCACACAGCCCTGTGAAGTTAATTTACCATTATGTGCTACGCATGAGGAAAAATAGATGGCAAATTCATATGATCGCGTTTCATTTAGGTTAATTGTTACAGCCAATATTCGGCTGAACCCCAATATTTCGTGCGTTATTACAAAAAAATATATTTTTGCCCCGCAACTAGCTAAGCGGGCATAGCTGCAAGTTTATACACTTAAATGAATTTTTTGACATCCTGTATGTCGCCGAGACAAATCCACCTGTTAATAATTTCAGTGTGGAGTTATAGTAGATACTACTGGTTTTATTATTTAAAATACAAATATGTATTTTAAGCATTTTTATGAATGCTTCTATACATATTTACCAGATATGTTGAGATATAAGTAGATATAAACGTATGGAGAGAACTCCGATTTTTGAATGCGTTTTACCTTTACGAAAAGATTAAATAGCTTAAAAGTTTACGAAGGTCATGGTTGTGAAAGGCTTCATGAAATCTTAACATCGTATTCATTCAAAACACTTAAAGCGTTAATTTTGATATAAATCAGTGCAAATTATTATATAAGAATATAATTGAATAAATGTAAATGAGCTTCTGCGTCACATGTATTCTGCCAGAGCCTGGTGTTTTGATAGGAAAGAGCGCCCTAACGCTGCTGAGTCGTTGCGTCGCTCGTCTTTTGTTGTCATTTATCACTGTGGCAGGTTGGAACAATCTGCCATGGATGGTCCGTCCATCAAAGTGAAATGTTCTGGTGCTGTTAGCACACTGTCCTGGCTTCTGCTACGCCTTCTGGCTAGCTTCTGCTGGGGTGGTCTCGTTTTATTATTATTTTTTTTTCTTCTCAGGCTTGCTCAGGACAGCCATAATGATGCACGTTCTGGGACTCAGGATTAGCGCGTGGGGTCCACTCATCTTTCTCGGTCTCACTGTGTATTTTGCGCCAGTTCAGGGTCAAGGTAAGTTACTTTATCAGAACTCCATAACTCTCTTGATGCTGCTGCGTCATTCCAATGGACTTTGCTACACATTCTGGGCCTACTGACAAAGCGTTACCCTGGGCCCCCCACAGACTAGCTGGGGGGGGGGGGGGGAGGTTAAGAGATTTCACTGGGGTCTGGGAACCCTAAATCACCCTGACGACCTGGTCATTTCACCAACATTAATGTCATTACACAGATTCGGTCAAAATCTGTTGCGATCAGGTCACTGTTATACACCCCCCCCATTGCTTTATGGTTTGTAAAGCGAGCACCACCTTCAAAGAGCCACCTTTATGCATATTATCATGCAGTAGCATACATGTATATGTGAATGCCAGTTCCATCCATCCATCCATCTTCCAACCATTTATTTGTTACAAGGTTGCTGGGCGGGGAGTCCCAGACATTTGACCGGCATTAGACCAGTCTAGTTCAGATGCCAGTCCGTCGCAGGGTGCACACACGCATGCCCATGCGTTTTTGCTGCAGATCTGCATGGGACAGACACAGCTTGCCGGGCCTTGATGTGAAGTTCAGAGGGTTAGATTCTTCTGTGAAATGCATAAAAAACCAGGACGAGGAAGCCGACTGGAGGATGCCACCCTCTAGAGGCGCCCAGAAACACTTAATTGGCTGGTCTGGCAGATATGAGGCAGCCTGCCTTCTCTGCTCTTCAATTAAGGGAGCAGACGCAGACGCAGACGCAGGTTTAACTGTCAGTCTGCGGGGCCGTATGAAGATGACAAGAGCAGATCAGAAGGGCTCAGGAGTTCAGGCAGGTGGAGGTGCACCAACGTGGCCATTGAATCTCCCCTTCCCCCCGCGTCATTTCCCCCAGCCCTGGTCTTCTCTCAGGGGGAGTGAAATGTTGGTTTAGCCAGTTGGCCTCAATGGTCCAGGAAGAAGGATTTCTGCTGGTTCATGTCAGCACTGCGTGTGCATTTGTGACGAATCTAATTCGCTCCTCCGGGTCAGACTGTCACGTAGCCGGACTCCGGCGTTTGTTTCACGTGAGATGAACGCGACGCTGAATTGACGCCTTTCCGCATACGGCGTGAGGAAATAATCTCCTCAGCCCGATGAAATGCGAAGATGTTGACGCAGAGAATGCATTGGATGAAGCTCAGTTAATGAGCGCCGAAGAGGAAGATCTCAGAAAGCTGTGTAGCAGTTCAAAGGCCTTATAGAGTGATGAGGCTGATGCGTGTGTCATGGCAGGAAATCGTGGCTCGGGGAGCCGCTGAGAGATAAGGGCTGTGTAGCGTGGTGGGTGCTGCGATGAGATAAACTGCTCATCACTGGGAAGACACCTAGCCGTCGTGAGCAGCTAGGATTGCAGGAGGCAAGAACTCTCGATGGAGTTTCACGTACAAGATGGCGGCGCGTCTCGGCCCGGCAGCTTCATGCTCCGATAACCAAAAAAGCTATTTTGCATTTGTTTTGTGTTCTTTAATCCAGATTAGGTTTGGCTGTTTGTCTGTTGGTTTTTGTTATATGCTATTTACCATTGGTGGAGAATGCGCACATCATTTTGTCATCCATGTATAATGGCAATAATGATATTCTATTCTATTCTAGAGCTTGCAACCGGAAATGAAATTTTTCTATATTTGTGCGCATTTCATTTCTGATGTGCCTTGCGCCCTGACTTTGAATGACTTTTATCAACAAAACACATTTTTCATTTGCTCAGTTATATTCTTAAATTAGCCACCGATAATTGAGTGTCTTCCAACGTCGGTAAAAGGTAAACATTTGGATGAGCAGAAATGTACTGTAGGTCTAGGTAGGCAAAGGAAGAGGAAGTGAATGGCAGTGGTGGGCCTTAGAAGGACTGGGAATAACTGCACTAATCACAAGTTGAAAGCACCTGCTTGAACGTCTGCCTTTTACAGACAATGCTCACTTGCTTTAAGTAATGTAAGTAGCTTCAAACTCTGAAGATGGAAGGTCAAACCAGGACAAAAATCCATTAGCATGTAAGAAATGTGCAATAGGGAGTGAGAAAACATACCGTGGAGAACATGGAGCTTGTCGTAAAAAATTGAATTTCTGATATTTTGCTGCCTTAACTACCTAGTCGATTAAGGTAATCCTTAGAGCAGAGCAAATGGATGTCAAACGCTGCTCTTAATTCCTGACTTGTGTTTGGGTTACTGTAATCTCGCCAATGCCTGTTGTACATCCAGGCCCTGTTTGGCAGCCAGCCTTGTGTGTTTCACCTGTCCTCAGTCCACCGTCAACGCCCCGGCTTATTCGTTGTGCAAACTACCATGGCAATTAAAGAAATGGGAGAGTGAAAGGGAGCAACGTTTAACATCTGCTAGGCCCTCGGAGCTTCTAAAAGCCCTAAAATCTCATCCCTCTCCAGCCATAAACGAATTTGTAGGTTTTGTTTCCCCTGGCGGGGCTGTGAAGGAGTCGATGAGCTGCCGACCTTAGCAGATCCATCTCAAGCGTCTAGATAAATGACCTTTATGTGCTTAGAGATGCGCATGCAGGTTATCTGAATCTGGAATCTTTTCTTTGGGAAAAGAGATTCACCTCCAAGAATAAATCCCAGCAGAGTACTCATTCCCAGCCTCAGGTTGGTGACCCTGCCATCATTTGTCTTTGTTTTTAGCTTGTCTATGGATGCATCCTTTCCCAAACACTCCATATCTGTCATATTTCCTACTCGGCCTGTGCTAGACTTAGGAGAGCGTCCTCTCCACGCATCCACCCTGGACGCTCATTAATCCTTGCTACCTGTGTGTACGATGTGCAGCTATGCGAAGAGGACGCTGATGGCCCATCTCCCGCAGCAGCTGCTCACAGACACACAAACCCAAGTGTTTGTTAACCTACCGCAGTTGTCCTTTAGGAGAACCTCTGCTCTCTTGAGGATTTTTAATGATTCTGCGCCTGCTGCTTGTATGGATGGTGATGCGTAGTTGGTCCTTCGGCAGAACAACAAGTCGCAGATCTTGGTCCCAGCTGTATAAAAATCCATAGCCATCCATACCACTATCCAGTGCTTGTAAATATTTGCTACTCTTTGTCCTTCATTTTATTGAATTTGTTGCAGTAGTTACGCTCTCTTTGTGTGATGGCCCGTAAGTAAATGCCAAGCCATACTGTCACCAGCTAAGTTCTTCACGCTACCAAAATGAGTCCAAACTGTGGAAAAGAGCTATTTTCAAGGGTCTCTGCTGCTAATTTGTACTCCATAATGTGACATGCGTAAAAGCATCAAACATTTCCTGAAGATGAATCTGCTGATCTTCAGATCAGAACGAAATATAAATGTTATAGGACTAGATGGCTATATGATGTGACTCATAGCAAGAGGATCTAACTTTTCTTTCCATTGAGCAATTGTGGTGTCCTAAATGTATCAATTATTTGTAAAGATTTACTGCTCTCTTTTTTCTGTTGAGTAAGTCAATTTGTAGATCAATGTCCCTTAAAATAACCATATGAGGCTGTGAAATACTGGGCCTGGAAAAATACTGGACAGGAAAATCTTTTGTGTGTTCTGTTTCTCTTTTGAGTAAAATTTAGCAAGTCATCAGTGTAAAGCGCTAACATTAAACATTTCTCTTTTTTCAGTTTCTACTCCAAGAAGACTCCGTTTTAAAGCGCTGGGATCAGGGAAATTAGCTGTGACGTGGAAAGAGCCACGGGGAGATTTCGAAAGTTACAAAATCGTTTATAACGCAAGGCCAGGTAAGATGGGTAGATTCTGTTGCTGATATGAATTTTCTTTCTGTAGTGTCCTAGACGTATCATGTTTTGTCTTTTTTTTAGATGTATCTTTCTCTTTTTCTGTGATCTGGGTGTCTTATCTTGTAGATCATTGTAGACTACAGAGATTCTGTAGATGTACTACAATGTAAACATGTGCAAATAGTAGAATTATAAAAATGTACGTTAAACTCCAGGCCATGAAAGGTAATGTAGTTCTTAAAAGAAATATATTCTAAGAAAACCAGTTCAAAGAAACTCTACTAAGAATTTTGTTGATTGGCAATCTGGGAGTATGTAATATATTTTAGCTGTGGGGCGGGGGGGTTAAGTGATGTTTTAATTGACCTTATTAGTGGTGGGATTTCCGACTGTGGTCGATTGCTGCTAATGGAAGAGGAAAATCCTCCTGCCAAGATTCGAGAACAACAGTGTTTTTTAACCTGTAGGTAGTTTAGCAGGTATCAGCATAGTGTCAGATGTCCAATGGTTCTGGTTTAAGATATTTCTGAGCCTACCCCTAATTGCTCCAAGTGGAGTATGCAGCTATATGCACCAATTACAACTGTAAATAGAACAAAAGTGTTAGAGGAATTGATGATATGTAATGGTGGTGAAATACCTGGTGTGGACATCTTCCGGATTTAATCCATCAGTTTGTTCTGAAAGATATTTTGGGGACACGACTGGACCTTTCACTGGTAACTGGAGATTCTTAGATCTAAAGAGAATTATTCATTTTTAGGACACTCGCACATTTTTTTCCATCCGATTCCAAATTACCAGCTTCCATTGATACATTGTTTCTTCATTGGTTTTCAGCTTAAATGTTTTTTCTAGAGTGAAAAAAAAATCACAATAAAAAGCACCACAAGGCACATGACCATGGCCAGAAATTACAGAGGGGATGGGGGGTTGTAGCCCCCCCAATAAATGAATACCAGCTAATACAACCCCCCCAATAATTATTTTTCTCCCTTAATGGGTGGAGACCTCAACCCCCCCAATGTTCCAGCCAAAGTTACACCCTTGCACGTGACATATCAGTGTCCTCCACTGTGAATATTAATTGTAGTCCACTTGGTGGATGGCAGTCTTTTAAAATAAAGTGCTGATAACAGAAGCATGGTTCAGGAGGGACAGACGTGGATTTTAGCGAAACCTGGAAACTAATGACACAGAAAGAGAGACCCGTGTCTTTGAAGCTCCTAGCAGATGTAGTTTCATGTCCATTTCATGGTTACTTGTGATCCAGCCTGTCTCTCTGTCCTTCTGTCTTACATGCCCCGCGTCTGTGTCGTTTAGATGACCGTGACTGAGCGTGTCAGCGGACTGTATTCCAATGTCCATTTTGTCACTTTCAGAGCATAAAACCATGATCTGTGGTGAGGCAATGTCAGTGTCGTGCTGGAAAATGCTCCACGAGTATCTGCTTATGCATATTTTTGATATATTTCGGTAAATTATTCTTTTCTTTATGATACTCTGAAGTGGCTATGTGGCAGCTATATATGCTAATGTATTCTTAGCAGTGCTGCATCTCTTAACACTGAGAGACTCCTATTAATTCGGAAGGTGTTTATTTGATTCTCGTGGACAGAATAGCTGTAGATTAAGGATATCGGATAGCCGCTTCCCCTGCAAGTCCTGGACTTGATTCACAGTCAGGGGTCTCTTCCGTGTTATTACCAAAGGCCCTTCCACCATCCTGACTACCCCAGGGTTCCCGGGCTCACAAAACCGGCAGCGTAAATCAAGGCTAAGTTTCTAGCTTGACGTTCACAGTTTTGTTTCAGAGCGTCTGTTTCCAGCTCTTTGTTTTTGCAGTGATTTATCTGCTAGTCATTTTTGGAGAGCGTGGTGTTTGCTGGGAGACAGGCCTAAGGCTTCATGAGATGTTCAGATATACTCCGTGTAGCAGTCGTGGAGAGACCATGTTATCATTGTTTGGTTTCTCACGCAATACATCTAATATCCTGCCCAGTTTTTTGGGGGAACTGAAATTCATCCATTCATTCTAGTCCTTATGGTCATGGTTTATCACAGACTGTAGTTGTTTCCATCCTCCTGCGGGGGGGGGGGGGGGGGGGGGGGGGGGGGGGGGGGGGGGGGGGGGGGGGGGGGGGGGGGGGGGGGG